>CM053567.1:177629910-177723268 GCA_028646485.1 Cryptoprocta ferox | reverse complement strand
TGAGGGGGGAAGGGGAAGGGGGAAAGGTAATGGGGGGTGATGGTCTTGGTGGAGGTCACTGGTGGGGAAGAGCACTGGGTGTTATATGGAAACCAACCTGACAATAAACTATAAAGTTTAAAAAAAAATAAAAATTAAAAAAATTGTGTTACATTAGTGGATACAGATGCAAGAATGATTATTCTGGAGACAGGATAAACAAGGGTTTCCAGAGGGGCAAGCCTAGGTATAAGAGTAGTTAGAAGGCTGTTTAGCAAACACTACTTCCTTTGCCCACTCTGCTGCTTTCAGCTGACGCTCGGTTGGGCAGTTCTGTGCACGGGGGCAGCATGCTACCTCAAGTGCCTCATTTATTTCACCTTTTCTGTCTCAGAACATATTTTCAGAGTAGCCCAGAAGTTCCGGAGATTTAATACTCCTGGGGCCACCCTTTCAATGGGAAAGGAAAAGAGATGTGGAAAGGCAAGAAGGGATAAAGACCCACTTCCCATCCTTCAGAGGGAAAATTCTAAGGTGCATTCTCCATGTTTCTGCAGAGTTTCCCCCAAACCACTGAGCTCCATTACCCATAGAGGGAAGCAGCACAGTAACACAGCTTTGATTGCTTTTTCTTTCTTCCCTGGCTCACTCTTCCAGCTCTCTTATTCCTTCCCTCTGGGATCACCTCACCAGGTGACTCAGGTGATCCAGTTCACACAGGAAACTCAAATTATTATAACTGTTTGTATTAATGTGTGCAAGAAGAGAAGATGATTTGCAATTTCTTTGGTGGTGAAAGTGACAGGATTTTGGGACTTTTTAATGGGATGATGAGGAGGTATTATAGGAGAGGGAATTCAAGAATTCTCAAGTGTATGTTGGTGTAATCCATTCTAATGGGAAAGAGATCAAGGGAGGCATAAAATGAGTAGTTAAGTGTTCTAGTAAAACAACCAAAGGCAAAAGTCCAGAAAGTAGTTAAAGATGAGAGTTTGGTCCTCAGAAAAAATTCTGTAAAGCAAGTAAAGTTTCTTGGAGTCAGATTCAGCTTGGTGTGGGAAATAGTTGAAGTCAAAGCAAAAAGACAGCCCCAAATGGAAGATGGGTAGAATGAGAAAACAAGAGGAAAAAGAACAGATTCTTGTGCTAATGACCCCTCCAAGTCCTGAAATAAAGAGAACAAAATGTCCACATTTGAATGGATTTAGCTACTCAATGCTACTAGTGTTCTACTAGTTATTTATTGATGCTTTGCACATACAGTGGTCTGTGGTCCACTATTTGAAGGTAGCTGAGACATACAATTTTCAGTGAAGTAAAATTTTCACATTTTAAGGTCTAATATGCTTTGAGAAATTTCAAAAAGGGGGAAATGTGTAACATTTCTCAACATTATTTGATGTTACTTGATATTTTTCTCACTTAAGAAACCACAGCAAATATTCTTTAGTAAATATTAGTTTAGCTGCACTTGAAATTTTTGTCTAGGTGTAGTATCTGATGCTTACATTACCCAATATTGAAATGGTCTCTAGGAATGGTCTGTTTCCTGACCTCAAAGAACTGGAATGAACTTCAATGAACTTCCAGATTTCAGACATTCTATCAATTATAATAAATGTAAATGAAACAGAAATTTATTTTGTCAAAACAAACCATTTTATTAAAACATTCTTAGCAGAGTTTAAAGTGTGTTAGAAAACACAGGAAAATATTCAGAATTTTAGAGGTTTAGGATATAAATTTAAAAACAAACTATCGTGTTTGGGATATCCCTGCCAGATTGCATTGTACATACACAGCAGTGGTCTTATCTGGGCTCTCACAAGGAGAACATCTACCAGTATTTCCTGACCACAGGGAGGTTCAGCTACTGCTGGTCTCCAGGCCTTCAGACTCAATCCCATTTAATGTCCAAACCTAACTGGTCAGATATGATCTTAGAATGATAATCTTAATCCAGTAGACAGCCTTCACCCCTCATGAAGATGTGCTTTCCCAAGCTATAGCCTGACTCTGGTCTTGGCTCTGATTACTCTCTCTGACCGATTGTATTATTCTCTGATTGGCACTCCTATTTTTATCCAGGTAAGGAGGCTTGTCTTGAATTCTACCCTGTCTGCTTGTGACTCTGACAACCTGAAAAAGTCCTGTTAATCTTTGTCAGGGCAGGGGTAGAGTATGTGAAAACTGTATATTTTAGCTTCTGAAACCAGATGGATTCTCCTATACCCAGGACTCTAGCATTCCACTGACTACAACTATACCACCACCATGATGCACTTACTGTTCTACTCATCCATCTTAATATTTACTCCAAAAGACGCATGAAAGAAGACTGATTGCCAATTCTTTCTTTTTTTTAAATATAATTTATTGTCAATTTGGTTTCCATATAACACCCAGTGCTCATCCCAACAAGTGCCCTCCTCAATGGCCATTACCCACTTTCTTTCAAGGACATTGTGATGTGGATGCTATTACTGAGTAAGCATAATAACTATGAACATATAAACATATATATATATATGTGTGTGTGTATATATATATATATATATATATATATATATATACTGCTATAGTATATTCTCATCATAGTGGAATCTCCTATACAGATTTTACAAACTGAAACAGAGGAAAAAGGCAGAGGGAGAGAGGAAAACCTTGAGAGCATATTGTTCAAAACTTATGACTGAGAGAGGGCAAACCAACCAAAGACACATGTTCACTTATTGATTCATTCAACAGACACTCTCTGAGAACCGCTATATGTCAGACACTGTTCTATATACAGGAAACATAATTATAAAAAGAGACATAAAAATTCTCTCCCTTCATGGCCATTCAGTAAGTACATTCATAGCACATCTGCTCTTAAAGTAAATTCAGCTTATTTGGAAAGACCCAATTAAGGACAGTCAATGTGTTCTGGTATCCGATTTGAAACTTGTTTTCTTATGGTAGATAAAAAGCCTAAGTAAGCCAAGGCTAGTTTGTTAGACACAAAAACTATGATCACATAATTGGTTTTATTTGCCTCTATTCATGTTTAGTAAGAATTGAATACAGTTTTTCATGTGGGAATTTTAAAGACAAAAAAATGGGGAAAAATTTTAAACACTATATTTTCTAAAGAATTAGTTTGTACACAAGCATGACTAATTATAAATAATAACAAACAGCTTTGATTTAATCACCAATCTAAGTCTACTAGAAATTGAAATAGAGGAGAATCAATTCAGGTGCAGGAAATGTTTTAAGCACAAAACATTTGGGGCTTGTCTATTTTTTCCTCCTTTCCTATCCTCTCTATTTATCCCCACCCCACCCCCACCACTCATTTTTTCCTTTCCAGATATGTTTTAGTATCTGGAAGACTTTTCCTCTCTCTGAAAGTTTGTTCTCTGCAAAGACTCTCAGACTCCTCTGGCACAAACATCACTTAAATGGCTCAGAGGGAAAATTCACTCATAATCTAATTCTGCTAATGGTTATCTAACCTAATTGCTATTTGATATTGTTTATCACTTCCTCTTTCATAAAATTCTTATTTTGCTTTAACAACACCCTTATTTCCTAGTCCCTTTTCATTCATATTGCTTTTCAGTCCATTCTTTATTTAACCACATCTTAAATATTTATATTACCCATACTCTTTAAGTCAGTCCCTTTGTTACTCTTCAGTGAAACATGGTTTCAAGATGCTTAGCTATATAGTCTATAGCTATAGAATCCACTCTGTCATTAATTAATTAATTAATTCACAAATTGACTAAATCTTTCATGAAATGGTCGTTTTCTATCCATAATTCCTGGTCCAACATGTGGCCTCATTATTCTACCACTGTATCCGGAAAGATAATTAAGATTAAAGTATCTCAGAATTTTAAGTCTAATAAAATTCAATGGGTGACAAATAACAGAAACCACTCTACTCCACTTCAGAAAACAAAAAAGGACTAATTGAAGTACTGCTGTGGCAGCTCAGGAAACCAAGGGTGGAGAGATATTTGGGCCTTGGGAACAAATTGGAACCAGATACTCAAATGTCACTGTTTCTATCTGTTAGGGGACTATTGCCACAATAATGGTGAATAAAAACTATTTCAAGAAAGCATAAGTAAAACAAAATAAAATAAGATAAAATGAAATATTATAAATAATGCTGCAGCTAAAAAAATAAGGTGTATAGCAACAAGGATTTAATTATTTATTTTTCTTGCTTATAGGTGTGCAGATTAGTCCGAGAAGCTTGGTTTGGGCTGTGGCTTGGCTGGGCTGAACTGGGATTTTCCCTACGTTGTGGATTTGGATTTATGTATGCTCCATGTGCTTTCTCATTCTCTTGGGACCAAAAGCTCCCTGGAATGTGCACTTCTCCTAGTGTGCCCCTGAAATTAATACATGAGTCTGAGCAGAAATAAATGGTAGCTATTAAAACCTCAGCCTGCAGCTGGTGTACTGACACTTTGATCCATATTCCATGGGCCAAAGTAAATCTCATAGCCAAGCCCAACATCAGTGACACAAGGAAAGGTACTCCACCTCCAGTGGGAGGCACGGCAAAGTCACCTTGTAAAGGGTGTGGCTATATATGGGGTGGCCATAAAGAATTGGGGAATAATAATCCAAACCACCATACTACCTCTGTTATCTTGAATTATATATAAACATGAAAGGTATCACAGATCATTCAACTTCTCAGGCTGTAAACCTCGCAAATGCCTTTGGCATATCCATATTCCTAATTACCTATATCAACTCAATCATAAAGTTCCTCTGTTCTTTTTTTCTTAAGTTTATTTATTTCTTTATTATGAGAGAGAGCACACCAGCAGAGGAGGGACAGAGAGAGAGTGGGGAGAGAGAGGATTGCAAGCAGGCTCCACACTGTCAGTGCAGAGCCCAATGTGGGCTTGATCTCACAACTAAGATCATGACCTGAGCTGGAACCAAGAGTCCGACACTTAACTGACTGAGCCATCCAGGCGCCCCTCCTGTGTTCTTCTCTCTCACTCCCATCCCTACTTTCTTTTTTTTTTTTTTTTAATGTTTATCTTGAGAGAGAGAGGGAGAGAGAGAGTGCATGAGTGGGGGGAGAAGGGCAGAGGGAGAGGGAGCAAGGGAATCCCAAGTAGGCTCTATGCCCAGCGCAGAGCCTGATGCAGGGCTTTAGATCCCACAACCCTGGGATCATGACCTGAGCCAAAATCAGGTGTCAGATGCTTAACCTCCTCAGCCACACAGGCACCCCCACTACTTTCATTATTATTACTACTGCTCGACTTTAGGTTTTACTGCTTTTATATTATCATATAAATGTAGGTTTTATTGTATTTATATTATTATATAATATAAATGTGCTTATATAAAATACAAACATAATTAAGATATATATGTGTATATATATATGTATCTTACATCTAAATATTATATATAGATACTTGCTATATCCTCTGAACCAGTTTTTCTGCCCCCAGCCTCCCCCTACTGTTACCCACTGACTATGCAGAACCTAGAGCTCCACATTTCACTTTCTAAAGTAGGCTTCTATGATTTTATATTACTTCTGATAGATTTTAATTATTTATCATTTTCAGAGATTAAAATTCTTTAGCATGGAACAGAAGTCCGTTCATAGTCTTCTCCCAACTCAGTTTTAAAGTTTCATTTGCTTCTGTCACCCAGTATGAACCTATGCTTCAATCACAAATAAGTACTTGTTATTCCTGGATAGTTCTGTGTACTTGCTTATGGATTTCACTTTTAGGATGTCCTGTTACCTACCTCTTACATCTCTGCCTGTGATAGCTGTTTTAGACCCAGCCTCAAACTTTACATCTTCTGGGAAGCCTTAACTGTGTCAGACCTTCCCATGCCCCACCACAATACTTCACTTATCGAACATATTATTTGCCACATTACTAGAATATTCACTATAAAGCATTTTATACACAACATTTATTTTCATCGCTGCTTTAACCCTTTGAAGTGGGCACTATCTCCACTTTACTGATGAAGAAATCACGGTTCAGAAAACTTAAGTAACTTAACCAAGGTCAATGTGCTTAGTAAGCGAAAAGGATAATGTTCAAAGTCAGGTGCACTGGACCTCATGGAATGTGTTTATAAACATTACATTATAATGCTCATAATATGTAATTACACATTTATACGTCTCTCTATTTTTCTAATGCTGTGATTTAATCAAATCAGGGACCCAATTTTTCTCATTTTTACATTACTACCAGCCAGTGCTCACCACCAGGTGTCTGTTGAACAAATTTATAGCATGAACAAGTAAACACTAAAGTGAAGTGTCATGAAACAACTTCTTGTCCACTGACAGATCCCTAGGAATGTGATAGAAAAGCAAGGGAGAGATAGAAAGGAAAAGACCTGGAATGGTTAGAGTAGAATTGAGAGAACTTGGAAAGAGTGAACTGTAAGCTTTTTACCAAGGGAAATTGCCTTACGGATCCAAACATGAGCCCTCCAGAATTTCTACCATGCTAAAGAAGGCAATCTCGATGTATTATAGTGCATGTTTTATTTCATTTTCTTCCCGTTGTAAAAATGACTCAGTTCTGCTTGAAAAGGGAAACTATTTACCTTTGCTTTTGGAATAATTTCCTGGGGAGAACGGTTAGGTTTATTGGGGAAGGGGGGTGGGAAACTTCAAAATTGGCTTTATTATGCACAACATTTTAAAAGTGCTGTTAAGATTATCATAAAGTAGCTTTTTTTTTTTTTTTTTTAATAGGGGTCTCATTCCTTGTGTCAGCCTGTAATTATTAACATAACCCTCTCGGCACTCTCTTGTCATCCCCACCTGAATGTCCTCTCTTGTTTTATCTGTGATCTTTCTCTGGCTTTATGAGTTTAAAGAGCCCCTGGCTACTCTCTAATGAGACAAAACCTGGTTTCTGTAGCCTAGTCACCCTCTATTGCTTGAAGGGAGAAAGGAGAAAGTTCACTGGAAGGTAAAGAGAAAAAAAAAAAAAAAAACAAGAAAAAAACCCTGGCAGACCTAATCTCCTTAATATCCTTTTGTAAATACCAAGAACAACCTGCCTGATACTGAATTTTTGTTTTTGCTTGACCAAAGTTAGAAAAAAAAGAAAGAAGAAAGAAAGAAAGAAAGAAAGAAAGAAAGAAAGAAAGAAAGAAAAGAAAGAAAAGAAAGAAAAGAAAGAAAAATAAGTTATAGCCCTACAATATTTCCCCTTGGGGGAATTAGCCTTATCTTGATGTTCTCTATCTCTCCTGTGATCTCTAAATGCTGACAAATCTGCTGAACAACAAGCCATGGTGTTTCCTTCTGGACCCCCAAGTTCTCTTCTTACAGCCGTTGGCCTGGGGCGAGGTTTTTCAATCAGTGTCAGCTTCAAACCAGCAGCTTGCATCCTACTGCAAAATTTATGGAGCATGCTGATGAGAACAATGTGGCTCCCTGGGAAGATGACTGGGAATTGACGGAGGAGTTTTGTAGGGTCTGAGCTCTGCAGCTGGCCATCGATTGTTCCTTCATCTGGTTGGACTTCAAAAGGCTGCATGCCTTGTTATCTGTTTTGCACCCCTAACCAAAAGCTACTTTGGGAGCACAAGACACTTCTTAGAGTACCTTAGAGCATTTTCTGCAACCTCATCTCCCGTTTTTGCAGGGACCACTCCTTATCCAAGCTTTCTAAGGTGATAGGGAGAGAAAAAGGAGTCATGCGTTTGATTGGTCGGTTACCTGAGCTGTCTCAAATGCAGGTGGGCAGGAGGTAAGAGAATGAATGTATTAAATGGTAGTGAAAGCATTCGCACAGTGTCGACTCTGTAGTATACACTGAATGAGTACTTGGAGAGGAAATCAAGTATAGACTCTGAAGCCAGATTTCTTGGCTATTAATCCTGCTTCTCTCTTCCTTATCAGCTGCAAGAACACAAGCAGTAAATTAACTTTAATTAGTGTTTCAGTTTTGTCATCTAGAGCATAGAGACAAAAATAACAAGGCCTCCTAGGGATGGTGTAAGGACTGTATAGAAAAATATGTGCACATTCTTATATCTGGCCCATTGCAAGTGCTTAGTTAATGTTAGTTATCTGTTGAATAGGAACAGTAAATGAATAGAGAAAATGGATCCCAGCCATTCTAAGGGTCCACTTTCTCTCATTCTTCAAATAATATCTGATATGACTAAACACAGCCACATCACACCACAACATACCTATTAAATTTCTGAAAGTGACCTGAGGAGAAAGATCTATCTGATGTAACATTATTTAATATATCACATATTATATACTATGTACATTATATGTACTATAATATATACTTATATATTTGTGTATAAATATTTTTTAAATGTTCATTTATTTTGAGAGAAAGTGTGAGCAGGGGAGGGGCACCCAATGTGGGGCTTGATCTCATGAACTGTGAAATCATGACCTGAGTTGAAACCAAGAGTCAGATGCTTAACTGACTGAGCCACCCAGGTGGTCCTATATATAAATCATTCTATATAGTACATATAAATATGATTTATATATGTATAGGTACATCATATTATAGTATAGTATAGTATAGTATATATGATCTTATTTTCAAGCTCACTTTTGATACTACTGCTAAATTTGAAATCCATATGTTTGTAAAGAGTAAAAATCCATATGTTTTGAAATCCGAGTGTCTGGATTGTGGTTGTATTTGTATTAGCTGCCTGAGAGTTGATATTTTGATATTACCTGATTTAAAGAATATTTGTTTTATCAGCTTTTTGGGATACTATTTGATCTGGGCCAAAAAACTTTCTTTGGAGAAGCACATTCTGACCTACTAATCTAGATGAAGGCAAAGACCATCAGAGTCCAAATGTAAGACAGAGGGGAATGATGTTGGAGGCTTTTACTTTGTAATTTTCCTGGCTTATAGTTCCAGTCATTCTGAACTTCCATTTCATTTTTTGGTCAGTTTATTTAAATATAGTTCTTCCCAAAAAGAGACTGATGAAAGAAGTTTTTGATCATTTTCAGTGATGTATACAAGACAGCAGTCCAAGGGACTGTTAGATATGTCCAGAGGCAGTCAATTTTATATAGGTATACGTTTTGGCCAAATTATACATCAAAAGAAGATTCAGATGTGGTGGAAAAGACATGGGGGTTTGGAGTCAGATAGAACTGGATTTGGTTCTTAACTCCACCACTTATGAGCTGGCGACCCCAAAGTTTAAGATTTTTGAGTTTTCTCATTTGTGCTTAGAGATTTGAGTATTATATCTCTGAACCTTGCTTTCTATACAGAGATAATTATACCTCCTTGCTGTTGAATATTAAATAAAATAATGCTGGATAATGCAGTCAAACCACCAACTTGACTAAGATTTTTTTTGACATTCAAAATAGAAACATCACTTTTATTGGCAAGTTAGGGCCACAGTGGACAGCTTCCAAGAAGTCCTAAGATAGTCCCAAGACAAAAGAGTGTAAAATTATAGCAGACAGGTTAATACTCTTTACCCTTATCCTCTCTCTCAGCACTATTTGCTCCAATTTCTTCATAATCCTTCTCAAAGGCATGGGCCTCAGAAAACTCTTCTTCCTCCATGCCCTCACCCAGATACCAGTATGCAAAGGCATGCTTGGCATACATCAGGTCAAAGTTATGGTCCACGTGAGCCCAGGCCTCAGCAATGGGTGTGGTGTTCCTCAGCATACACAACAGCTGGCTGTACTTTGGCCGGGTCTCCACCGGGTACGACACAGTGGGAGGCTGGTAATTAATGCCAACTTTGAAGCCAGAGGGGCACCAGTCCATAAACTGGATGGTAAGCTTGGTCTTGATGGTGGCAATGGCAGCATTGACATCTTTGGGAACGTCGTCAGGACGGTACTACAGGCGCAAAGCCATGTATTTAGCATGGCAAAGGTCACATTTCACCATCTGGTTAGCTGGCTCACAGCATGCATTGGTGATCTCTGCTCCAGTTCATGATAGGCATTCAGCAGAGATGACAGGGGCATATGTGGCCAGAGGGAAGTGGATGCAGGGATATGGTACCAGGTTGGTCTGGAATTCTGTCAGATCAACATGCAGGGCTCCATCAAATCTGAGGGAAGCAGTAATTGGAAGACACAATCCATCTCATAAAGCAGTTAAGGTTAGTATAGGTTGGGTGTTCAATATCAAGGTTTCTACGACAGATGTCATAGATGGCCTCATTGTCTACCATGAAGGTGTAGCCAGAGTGCTCCAGGGTGGTGTGGGTAGTGAGGATGTAGTTGTAGGGTCCCACTATAGCTGTGGAAACATAGGGGGCCAGCTAAATAGAGAACTCCAGGTTGGAATTCCTGCCATAATCGAGAGAGAGGACATTCCATCAGGAAGTGGAACACCAAGAAGCCCTGAAGACCTGTGTGTGTGCCGGACAGCCAGCTTACAAATTCTGTCTAAAACAAGGTCAATGATCTCCTTGCAATTGGTGTGGTGTCCTTGGCCATAGTTATTGGCAGCATCTTCCTTGCCTGTGGTGAGCTGCTCAGGATGGAAGAGCTGGGAGTAGGTACCAGTGTGAACTTCATCAATGACTGTGGGTTCCAGGTCTGCAAATACCACCCTGGGCACATGCTTACCAGCACCCATCTCACTGAAGAGGTTGCTGAAGGAGTCACCTCCTCCCCCCAGTGGTCTTGTCACTTGGCATCTGGCCATTGGGCTGAATGCCATGTTCCAGGCAATAGAGCTCCCAGCAGGCATTGCCAATCTGAACACCAGCCTGGCCAACATGGATGGAGATACACTTGCACATGATTGAGACTTGGAGGGCTCCTTGGGGCTGCAGGAGGCGAGGGGACAGTGACAAGGATCTCCCACTGAAGACTACCAAGGAGTCTGGTGAAGTGATCTGAGATATTTTTTTTATATTGGATTTATACTTTTGAGTGATAAGGATTCTCTCCCTAATACAGTGTCAATTAGAATGTCAAATCATAGCCCAAGTTTTAATGAGACGAAACTAACATAGATTTTGGAGATAAGATTAAGTGGACATGAATTTTAGATTTTATTATTTTTATTAGGAGTTTATTTTTTAAGAGCAGTTTTAGGTTCACAGCAAAATTGAGGGAAAGGTACAGAGAGCTCCCATATACCCCTGTACCCCTACACATGCATAGCCTTTCCCATTATCAACGGCTCCTAACAGAGTGGTACATTTGTTAAAATTGATGATGAGGAACATACATTGACACATCGTAATTACTCAGAGTCCCTAGTTTACATTATGGTTCACTCTTAGTGTTAAACATTCTTTGTGTTTGCACAAATATACAATGAAATTTATCTACTATTGTGGTTTCATACAGAGTATTTTCACTGCCTTAAACATCTTCTGTTATCTGTCCATCATTCTTACTCCTGACTCTAGCAACCTCTGGCAACCACTGATCTTCTTGCTGTCTCAATAGTTCTGTCTTTTCCAGAATGTCATGACTGGAGTTATACAGTATTTAGCCTTCATGAATTGGCTTTTTTCACTTAGTAATATGGATTTAAGTTAACTCCATGGCTTTTTATGCCTTGATAGTGCATTTCATTTTTCAGCACTGAATAATGCTCCATCATCTGGGAGTACCACTGTTTTCTTCCTTACCCCCATTCACCTATTAAAATTTATCTTGGTTGCTTTCAAGTTTGAGTAGTTATGAATAAACTCCTGTAAACATTTCTGTACATGTTTTTGTGTGAACATAAGTTTTCAAACTATCTGGGTAAATACCAAGGAGCATGATTGCTGGACCATATGGCAAGAGTATGTTTAGTTTAGTATGAAACTGCCAAACTGGTTTCCAAAGTGGTTGTACCATGTTACATTCCCATCAACAATGAATTAGAGTTTCTGTTACTCCACAACCTGGCCAGCAATTGGTGTGACTTGTCAGTGTTCCGTAGGCTTTGTTATGTAGTCTAATAATCCAGAGAAAGTTAATTCATATATTGACATCTCAGTTTCTTTGTTGGTAAGATAGGATGTACTGAACTTGAAGCTTTATGAAGTTATTTAGACAGTGTTCAACATGCATTAGTTTTCTTATTTTCTTCCTAAAATAGGAATTTTCTATTTTTCTCTTTTGCTTGAAACAAAGGAAATGGAACCCTAAGTCACTGATCTCATACTGTCACAGCTTTGTACCTTTGCATCTCTTTTTTCTGCCTTAGACTATTCCTTTTTCCTTTCTTCTCTACCTAGTAAACTTTTATTTTTCTTTCAAGACCTGTCTTAAATATCACAAGTCTGAAATATCACCCATCTCCCTTAGCATTAATGTAGTGAAGAACAAACGCTTGGAGGAATATGCTCTATCAGACATCATTTCAGCCATTTGCTGGATTATTATTTTTAATTTTCACAACATCATGTACTTTATTATTTCTAAAAAAATTTTTTAATGCTTTTATTTATTTTTGAGAGAGAGAGAGAGAGAGAGAGAGAGACAGCATGAGCAGGGGAGGGTCAGAGAGAGAGGGAGACACAGAATCCGAAGACAGCTCCAGGCTCTGAGCTAGCTGTCAGCACAGAGCCTGATGCGGGGCTCGAACCCATGAACCGTGAGATCATGACCTCAGCTGAAGTCAGACGCTTAAATGACTGAGCCACCCAGGCACCCCTAACATCATGTACTTTAAATCTCTCCATGATATTGGAGAAGTAAAATGGGAGACACAAGATCACACCATTCACAGGTAACAGAGAAGTAAAGGGTCTGATATTCTAACTTCAATTTATATAACCCTAAAGTCCCTTGCAAATTTCTTTTCATTCTCCTGTCTGCCTCTGCTCCCAGAGGACTTTGTGTTCATCTTTCTTCTAACATTTATGCAAATTCAGTAGAATCATTTTCATATACTCATTTTCCCTGCTAAACTATGAATGTCTCAAAGTCAAGGACCTTAGCTTGTTGATCATTGCGTCTCAGCTCCTGAAGCACTCTATGTATACATTGGATATTTAGTCAGTGCTTGGGTTAGCATATGCACCAAATACTGACATTCAGTTTTCAAATAATCAGTTTGCTATACAATGGAGTTATTAGCAAAAGGATGCTTAGCAGGATGTAATTTTCCTGTGCCATTCAGAAAATTCTACAGGACAAAGAAGGGCTTTAGGAGAAATGCATCATTTTAAATATCAGTTATCAACAACCACAAGAACAAACATATGTTCTGTTTAAAGTCATATCTTTACTGTAACTGTCTATAAATTTCCACATAATCTACAAATAGTCACATTTTCTTGACAGCTGTCAGTACTTAAAATTTCAGTCTGGACCATGCAGACTTATGCACATTATTCATGAGTCTCCCCACTATAGTATTTATAGAGAGATCAATGAAAAGATGGTCTGTGGGATTTACATAAATAAGTTTTGAAAGATTCCACATATTCTCATATCCTATTATTATACAGAAAATTAATTAAATCAATTTAATAAGAAGCCAAATTTTCCCATTAATGGTAACTACTTAAAACTTTAAAAATAACACCTTTTCAACCATATATAGAAGAACAAAATTTACTGACCTTATTTGATTGGTTATCTATTTTTGTAAGTCCCCGAAGTAGCAAACAATTACTCTTGTCAGTTTTTGTTACAGTCTTGGAAAGATCTAGGGCAAACCTTTTTCATTTTTTTCTTTCTTCATCATGTTTAAATGCAGACAACAAGGACACTTCACAGGCTTATGCCAAAGACATCAATCGTTTTTTAATGAGGCCATAACCCTGAGTAGGTCATGGAATATTAAAAATAAATGAACATATTGCTGTCACTGGGGATTGCACTCTCTCGGCTGAAGGGTATCGATGAGGAAACACAATACCGGGACACAATACACTGAACTGCCTACGTTTCAAAAGGCAGTTAATTAGTAGACGCTATATGAACGGCCCCCTTGCCCATGTCCTTGGTGTGCTCAAGTCATGTCTGTGTCAATGAGAGAAGCTTGCACTGCTTTTCTCAATAGAGGGCCAATTGGCTGAGACACATGACCAGGCTTTATCTACACAGTCAATTGGGAGAATTAAAAGGTCAGTCATTAAATAGTAAAGATTTCCCTCTTAGTGGCCTTGTCTAACAAGCAGATGATCTTCATGAATGAGCAAGAATGAGAATGATTGTTTGTGAGGACCTGGACCCAATCAATGGAAACTTTGAAGGGAAGGGAGAGTTGAATGAGAAGATAGGGTGTTACTATAATGACATTTAGGCTCTTCATCTTCAGCTCCTCAGCTCTCCCTTCAGATTCATCTTCCACTACTCATTACCACACAGTCAGTATAGAAGCAAGATGGAGCTCCCTTATTTTCCTGTTAACACCTTCTGTGTCTAAGCTGCTGGCCGTTGCACATGTTCCTCACTTCCTCTGGGATATTCTTGCCTATCCTACTGGATAATGCCTGTTCTTTATTCTAGTCTCAGACCACGTGCCACCACTTCTTTGAAGTTCTCCTGACTCAGGCAGGCCGTGCTTGACCCATTGTGGGCCCCTCTGGCACAAATGGTTAAAATTGCCTGCCAAATTTGCACAGCAATGAGCTATCACTGCAAAGCAGTGTCCCAGGCAGGGGCTTCATTTTCCAGATTCCCTTTCTTCTAGGTGTGATCCTTTAGTCACCTTTGGCTGTGGCTTGTGGGCCGAAATGATATGCATCACTTTCAACATAAAGTGTTTAGGAAGTGGTTGTGTCCTCTTTTGGCTTTCTTTCCATGTCCTCCAGTCCTCCAGCTGAATACAGAGACAGAAAGACCCTAGAGGATGTCTGAGGAAGGACATGGCTAAATAACATGGAAGAAAACCACTGTACGGGAACGCTTGTATTTCGGCTATTGAGATTTTGAATTCATTGATTTTGCCAACTAAGATTTCCCTTATTGTGAACTATCCAAGAAATAGTTTAATATATTGACTCTGTGCCAAAAAAACTTGAATTTTGAACTCTAATTTTTTTTTTTTTTTTGTAGTATGATATAATCACTGTGCATCTCCTTTTGTGGTAGACTCGGGGAGAATGTCTTGTCACCTCTGTAGCTCTGCTGCCTAGCAAACTGGTCACAATGTAATGGGAACAAGATAAAATAAAAGATGAATGAATTGTAATCTCAAAACTACCCTTTAATGAGCACCTTCTCTGCACAGTAATATATGTCATTTATCTCTGTTAATCTGAAACATCTGTGTAATGAGTATTAATACCTGTGTTTTCCAGGAGATCATAATCATTTATTCATTTTACCAGTATATGTTGATTCCTGATTCTGTATTGTAGATTTTGCAAGGAACTAGACAAAATTATGAAAAGAGAGACTTGTTTTTTGTTCTTTTGAAGCTTATGGTGATTATAGTACATTAATTTCCAAATTTTATCTTCAGTGTTGCTGGGGAAGCTTTTTAAAAATATAAATTCCTGGGGCACCTGGATGGCTCAGTTGGTTAAGCATCTGACCTTGATTTTGTCTTAAGTAAGTTAGTCAAGTTACTTAAGTTCGTAAGTTCAGGCCTCACCAAGGGCTCTTTGCTGACAGTGCGGAGCCTGCTTGGGATTTTCTTTTTTCCTCTGTCTCTGCCCCTCCCACGCTCTCTGTCTCTTAAAAAGTGTATATATATATGTATACATGTATGTGTGTGTGTGTGTGTGTGTGTGTATGTTTGTATATTCTTGTATATTCCTACTAGTGTGTAAGTTCAGAGTGAAACAGATACATGATATAGCAATGCTGGAATGTTAACCAGATTTTTCTACCCCCAAACCAGTATTCTCTCTGAATTAAATAATTATCAGGTTGTTGTCTGTTCCATGAAGAGTATTGATAGTGAGATCAGTCGATTTGGCTTACTGGCAAAATCATAATTTGATTACTAAGAAAGAAGACACAAGGTGATATTACCTCTCAGTTCATTGAAATTTGACAAGAAATTGATTCACAATTGTGCTGGCTGTTTGGCTACTTTGGAAGAACAACCAGATATTCTTTGCCATTGATCTAGCCCTCTCTCCAAAGTCATTGTTGGAGATAGTTCATATTCATAAATGGTCCTAGAGGTGGAAGGGAAACCAGATGAAGAGGTTAAGTAATTTCTCCAAGGGTAGGGCAGTGATTTGAACCCTGGACTCTTCACTTTTAATCTACTATGCACTAGATGGAACTTTATTTTTCTACCCTTCTTTATTTTATACTGAGCACTTTTATTCTTCAGGATGTATTAAGACTTTATAACAAAGAACAGTCAAAAAAAAAAACACCATCTCTTTACATTTAATTATTTTTAAAAGAGAATTTTTTAATAAGTTTATTTATTTATTTTGAGAGAAAAAGAGAGAGAGAGTACAAGTGGGGGAAGGCCAGAGAGAGAGAATCCCAAGCAGGCCACTGCACTGTCAGCCAAGAGCCTGACACGGGGCCCAAACTCACGAAACTGTGAGATGACCCGGGCCAAAATCAACAGTAGGATGCTTGACCAACTGAGCCACCCAGGCACCCCTATATTTAGTTTTTTAAAAATAATTAGCTTTCTGAGTCTAATATTAGGAACACTAAACTATCAGATGTCTTATGAATAGGAAGAAACTTTTAGCCAGTGTGTCAAAATATCTTAAAGGCTAGTTGTCATATTAGTTTGCTAGAGTGGCCATAGCAGAATACCACAGACTGGGTGGCTTAAATAATAGAATTTTATTCTCTCACAGTCCTGGAAGCTAGATGTCCAAGATTAAGATGCTGGCAGGTTTGCTTTCTTCTGAGACCTGAACTCTTCTTGGTTTGCAGATGATCCTTTCTCATCATGTCCTTAAATGATCTTTTTTCTGTGTATCTCCGGGCCCTTTTTGTATGTCCAAATTTCCTTTTCTTATAAAGGCATGGGTCATATTGGAGTAAGGCACACTTATGTAAAGGTCTCATTTTAACTCACCCACCCATGTAAAGACCCTATCTCCAAATATAGTCACAGTCTGAGGTGCTAGGACTTAGGGTTCAACATATAAATTTTGGGGGTTACAAATCATCCCATAGCAGTTGCTAATGAATAGTTTTGAATAACACCAATAAAGATGTTATAAGCAATTGCCCATATCATGAAATCTACTAAGTAAAAAGCATCTTTTTCTGAAAAAAACAAATTCAAGTAAAAATAAACACCAGTCTTGATTTAGTTCCCTCACATAAAAACATGTTATAGCCATGATGATGTCATAACATCACTATCCTTTTAATAAACAATGTTTTTCCTCTGCTAGTGACTCCAAAATATATGAAATCTTTCTTGTATATTGATATATCGAAATGAATCCTGAGTGCATTTGTCTTGGCATCTGGTGAACCAGTTTATTACCTGAATTCTAACTGCATTCTCTCCAGGTAAGTGAACTTTTGCAGATGACCGTCATGTCTACTAAAGCGATGATGGTGCAATATCTGATTTCTTCCTTGCCTAAGTCAGTGCAACCTCATAATGCTATCCTTATACCCATGTAACAATTGTACTTTTGCTTGGAGTCTGAAATTCAATTGCTTGACAGTTAAAATTCACAGTACAAGGTCAATCATTATGGATGATACTAGCTTGTAGCTAAGCCTTCTCCATGTCTTTGTTTGCATGTCAGCTGGATTTCTCTGTGAGCGTAAATCCCATCAATACCCATCCAGGGAAACTAGCTTGAAGAATAATTGAGAGTGCATTTGAGCAATGATCAAACAAAGCTTTTTGTATTTTCAGAATAAATTTCAGGGAATGCATAGCAAATATCCCATTTCGGCAGCTAAATGCAAATGTTTATACTGTAGGGTAGACTACAAATATGGACTCCTTTATCAAATGTCAGTGAAAATGGCTCCAGTAGCTGCCATTCCTCAGGAGAAGCAATATGATGTAGTTGTTATGAGCACAGGTAGCTCAGTGGTTTCTCTCACAATCTTGCTTCTGCTGTCCCCTTGCTGGGGGCTGGGTGTCTTTTGACACGATTCTTAACCTTTTTGTGACTTAGTTTACTCTCCTGTTGAATGCAAATGATGAAAATCATCCCTAATCATTACAGATTTGAATACAACAACACATGTAAAGTTTTTAGCTATAGTGACTGGTGTATGTTGTGTTATCAGTAAATATTAACTTTAAATATTACCTTAGAATACATTGTATAAATGCATTTTTTAACAGATCTGAAATATATCCATGAAGTCCAGCAATATGCGAGACTTTTGCTACTGAACATCAAGTGATAAATTTTCCTGAGTCCTGTTACCAGAGTCCTGAGTTTTACTTGGTTTTTATATGCTACTCTCATGGAAGGAGGTTTCCCCCACTGGCATTAGGGTTGGATAGCATTTGAACATCCACAGCACAGCAAAGCAGGGGAGATACACTTCTACACATTCCATTCCATTTGTAATTCTTATTTCAGTATCATTAGAAACCGCCTTCCCATTAATCATTTTCATCAGCTTACAAGAAAAAGTATTTGGCGTATTTTCTCTTTGCTCCTTTTTCCTTTGCCAACCTCCCATATAGCTAATTGTTTGAAAAAGAAACAAAAAATTAGTTCCTGTTATTCACATGTGACTTATAGATTTGCTCAATAGCATCCATAATACATCTTAATAGTGTCTTAAGAAGATATGCTTTTGACTTTAAAAAAAATGGTTCCTATCTAATTTAAAATAAAAATAACAATAGAAAGAGAGAGAGAGAAACAGAGAGATAGAAAGAGCAAAAAGAGGAGGGAAGGAAGAAGAAGGGGGAGTAGGGGAAGGAGAGAAGAAGAAAGAGGAGGAGGTGAAGAGGAGGAGGAAAGGGGAAAAGAAGAAGGAGAATAAGAAGAGGACGGTGAGAGGGAGGAGGAGGTGAGGAAGAAGAAAGAACAATAATAAAAAAGAGGAAGAGAAAAGGAAGAAGACAGATAAGAAAATAAAAGTCCCAAGTCTTATATTTGGAAGTTGAATGTAAAAACATCTTTAAACCTCTTTTTTTACTCATCTGAAACTTTTATTCAGTAAAAGTCAATATGATCTTCCTCAGGAAACAGAAAGCTATTATTTAAAAACTGCTGATGTAGATAGGAAAGATTCAATTCAATTAGGTTCTACAGATAATTCGTGAACCTTGTATATATTTAATTTCCTGTGAGATATAAAGAAAAAAAAGCATTTTTGTGTGGTGTAAAGTTAAATAAAATAGAGTGAATTTTGAGTTGCATTTAGGTTCAAATCCCAGCTTCAACATATGTGACATCCCCTTGGGAGAGTGACTAACTCTGTTTCTTTTTGTACATAATAGGGGTAAAGTTTCCTATTTAAAAGCTTGTTTTGAAGAAAAAAAAGCAAACATTGCATATGAGGTACTGAGAAGGCCAGACACACAACATCTCTGTAATATATTTCAGTTTTATATCTGCCTGCCTTCAAGAAACTCGGGTTTTCTTTGGCACAGCACAGCATGAGTATGTGATATGCTGTATCAAGTGCCAGGCTGTATGTGGTTACGAAACAACAGGAGCTACTCGGATAGTAAGGTACTCAGAGAAGTCGAAGGAAAGACAATGCTGAGGCCTCATGGAGCAGAGGGAGTAGAGTTGGTGGCTTAAAGGAAAAGAAGGGGTTTCTTTGCAGAAAGGGAGACAAGTATTTAAGCAGGGCAGTGGAACTAGAGGTGGCTGAAGAAAAATGAGGAAGAAAGGGCTAACATTTCTTTAGCTTCCATGGTTGGAAGGTGTGCTATATAGCTTCTTTGGAGGAATCATTGGCTTGGATAGTGACAAGAACACTGTTCCCATGGATGTAGTAAAATCACCAAATAGAAACTTAGTAGAATGATTCTCTTGTTGATGGTTTCTACAGGACTCTTCCTTCCTGGGACCAGATCATCACAGCCATATTATAGGGACATCTGGAAATAGGGCAAAGGAAGCTACTTTTACTTTTTTTTCAAGACCGTGAACAGTATTTATAATCATGGATTGAGTGTTTCTAATATTCAGCCATGGCACTGAGCACCTCACAAAATTTACAATTAACAACATGCTGCTAGATAGGCATTTTTGTTACTTGTTAATTAGAGTAAAAACTGAAACTATAAGAGTTGAAGCAACTTGATCAAGCATCCACAGTTTTAAGTAAAATAGCTAAGTGTTTTTGTTTTTTTAAAATTATATATATATATATAAATCTACACCCAGTGTGGGGCTCAAACTCACAACCTTGGGATCAAGAATCTTATTCTCTTCCACCTGAATCAGCCAGGTGCCCTAAGAATGGCCAAGTCTTGAATCAAGATTCCTTTTTCCCCCCCCTCTCAGGATTACTAAAATCTTATTTTTTGATTTATATAAAAAATCTTATTTTTTTAAATTATCATACCGTAAAATGGACTTGTTCATGTTGATAAAATTAATTGACTAAATTTTTAAGCATGTAGATTTGTGTCACTACCACTATAATCAAGATTTAGAACAGTTCCATCATCCCCAGAATTCCACATATTCTTTATTTTTTTAAGTTTACTTATTTATTTTGAGGAGGGGGATGGGCAGAGAGAGAGACAAGGCTCCACGCTGTCAGCACAGAAACCATTGTGGGCCTCAGTCTCATGAACTGTGAAATATGACCTGAGCCGAAATCAAGAGTCAGACACTTAACTGGCTGAGCCACACAGGTGCCCCAAATTCTACATGTTCTATATCATTATAGTCACTCCTCACTTCTACTCCTAACCTCCATACAGAATCATACAGTGCACACGTGCTTGAGACTGGCTTCTTCCACCAAGTATAATGCCTTTGAGACTAATATGGATTGTTGCATGTATCTGTAGTTTGTCCCTTTTTATTACTGAATAGCATTCCATGGCATGGATATACCACAGTTTGTTTTTTCCCCACTGATGTGCATGAATCCAGATTCATTTGATAATTCCTATCACCAAGCTAAGAAAATTTTCTGTAAACCATTAGAAAATTTTTATATCTCACGAATAATTCATAACATTGTTTTTTCTCAGTCTTAGTATCTTTGATAGCACTCTTTTTCTTCTTCTTATGTACCTAAGTAAGCAGTCTAGTGGTTAGGAGTATATGTTCTATAACCAGATTTCTTACATTTAAATATTTGCTCTGCAATTTACTTGCTGTGTACCACTTACAAGTTACTTAATCTCAATAGGCCTCAGTTTCTTTATCTGTAAAATAGGGATAATAATGCCTACCTCATAAGTTCTTGTTAAGATGAAAAGAAATTATGCACACACACACTTTTTTGAAAACTGCCTGTCACATAGTTACTACTGTAAACTGTTAGTCATCTCCATAAATGTAATGAAATTAATCCTATGCACCCCAAATTTTAAAGCATGTTTTTTATATGTGTATGCATTAATAGGCTTAAGTTGAATTTCCAGTATCAAACACTGATGATGGGGCTGAAAACTTAGTGGCAAGTAACATATTTTATGCTTTCAGGGTAGACAGAGTATAGGAAAATTAATCAATGCCCCTTATGTCTGTTGGATAACTGCTCTGAACACTGGGAGTGAGAAATGAATCAGGTTTTATATAATAAGAATGGAATTATGTTTCTAACTACATTTGAATATCAAGGAGCAAGATAAATGTGTTGATCTTTGTCGCAGTTTGACAAAATGGGATTGACTCTACTTCTACTTCTTATATTACCTCCATCCGTTCTTTTCTCAACAGAGTATAACAAAGAGACGAGATTATAAAAGCAAAGACAAAGAATTCTCCCTTTTCTCTGTTCCTTGTTGTTTAAAAAAATGCTGTTGGGCATTGATCTTTTAAAAGTGTTTATATTTACTTTCTTCCTAAGTCAGAAGGGCAAAGGTGGGCTTGGGGTTTTGTGCACGCAGAATATTAACTTTTGATATTTAACCAAAGCTTATATAAATCTATTTGGATCACTAATATATTGTAATTATACTGAAAATCTGTTAAGATACGGATTTTCCTTGAAAGTTCAAGCGCCTCTGGATTACAAATAAAGCCACAACATTTATCCTGAACATTTTGGATTAAGACAGAAAATGACACATTTACCCTCTTTCTGAAAATAAACAAAATCAAAACTATCTTTCCATTTCATTGACATATAGGAAGAAAATAAGTACACACAAAAAGGCACTGACATACACCTGAAACACAAAAATCATAATCCGTGGTGGTTTTTTCACAAAGGGATATGTACATATTTTCCCTTCTCATTTATCCATTTATGACTGTAACAGTTTATTCAGAATTGTTTATATACTTTCACAAATTTATCATTGCTAAGGGAATGTCCATGTATCTGTCCCTGACTGTAGAGCTCTTGACAGCATCTTTTTTTGGTGTAACTTCATAAACTATGACCATATTTTCCAAGTAATATGACTCTTTCATTGACATTTGACTTTGTCCTTGTCTCCTTTGACATTTTCTTCTTATTTGCCGTCCATTCTGAAATGACTCTTAAGAAGGTCAGATTTACCTTATGAATGGATTTTAATAAAAGTCTTCCTGTAATCTTCTGTTTTTAATGTTTCCTATTTGCCTACCCTACTTTACCAAATAAATTCATAAATCACTTATTTATGACTTCTCTGCTCAAAAGCGTGTTCCTTACCTATGTTTTCTCCATCTGTAGCCATCCAACAACTTATTGGATGTCAGTTTTTCTCTTTTGTTCAGGTAAAACATCATGTAGTCATCCTTAATTCTTGGACTTTCTTCCCATCCACTTGCACATCAGTCAATCAATCAGATGATCCATTTTGCTCTACAGCAATTGTTTTGAGACTCTGTTCTCACTCCTCTACTGCTATCTCTTTATGGGCTAAGAAATAGTGTATATATGCATAGATTATTTCAAATTACTCCAAAACTTTGTGATTTAAACCAACATTTTATTTTTCTCTATTATGCTCAGGGTTGAGTAGTCTCCACTGAATGGTTATTACTTGAGGTCTTTCATGCATTTATAGTCAGATGATACATGAGACTAGATGTCCAAGATGGTTTACTCACTTGGCTGGTGGTTGACAGTGCTCTTTACTAGAGCTCAGGTGGGCTTGTCAACTGGACCATCTGCATATGGATTTTCCATATAGCTTGGGTTTCTCACAGCATGGCGACTAGATTCTAAGCTGGAATTTCTCAAGAGCGAACTTCAAAAGAAATATTT
This sequence comes from Cryptoprocta ferox, assembly GCA_028646485.1. Taxonomy (NCBI): domain Eukaryota; kingdom Metazoa; phylum Chordata; class Mammalia; order Carnivora; family Eupleridae; genus Cryptoprocta; species Cryptoprocta ferox. Next base: position 177,700,077 of record CM053567.1, on the reverse strand, counting down.
TGACCCTTTTTTTGAAGTCCTTCTACTACTTCCATCTCGTTTTATTACTCAGGTAAGTCATTAAGTATGGCCCAGATTCAAAAGGAGAGGAATGAATGAGTTTCCACCTGTTAAGGTTGAAGAGGAGCATACTGCCGTGCCTAATATGGGGAAGGAAGGAAATGATAGAGATCACCTTGAGCACTCAACGGTAGCCCTTCGTTTTTCTCTTTGTTTCCTTCTTTGCCCCCTCCCTTCACTATTATTTCAGAATCATCAAGAGTAGTTCTTTCTAAATATAAATCGGATTATGTTACTTCTCTGCTCAAAACCCTGCAATGGCTCCCCATTTCACTTAGAGTAAAAGCCACAATTCTTAAAATGACCTACAAAACCCTACACAATTTGACATCCTGTTACCTCTCTCAATTTATTTTCCACTGCTACTCTGGTTTAGACACATTGATTTCCTCATAGTTTTTCTTAAACAGTCCCAGCATTTTCCTGACCTTGAGACATTTGCACTGGCTTGTCTTCACTCAGATAGCTGCATGGTTATATTCCTCATGTGTTGTCTTTGTTTAAATGCCAGCTTCTCAATGAGGTCTAAAATGAATATTGGATTTTAGAGTTACAACCTCACCTCAGTTTAGGGCTCCTCTGTCTAACTAAGGTAAGTGGTTTCATTAATTTCTCTTTTGATAGGGATCTTGATTTTTTTAAATGGTCTGGTGCACTCTTAATCCTCTCAAATACAATGGAGGTGAGTTTTGGAGAACAATAGTTTCAGCTTAGATTTTGGAGAACATTTACTAATCTGTAAGTAAATGTGTGTGTGTAACTGAAATGTAACCTCAACCATCTGTACCTGTCTTAGGCTAGTCTCTCACTGAAGTGCTGTAACATTGCCACACCTGAAGAGGCTTGGGTCTTCTAGAACAACCGATTCTACATTTGTCAAATGCTTTCTCTCTTCCATTGATTCAATCTTCCTCTTCTCAGTATAAGAAATGCCCTCCGCCCTTTTTAGTATGTTACCCATTTTCAAATCTCAGCTTCTATCCCTGCTTCACCCCTCTATATATTCATGCTCCAAACTCTTGGAAATTAGTCAGTTAAATGAGAACATTTTTTAATTTGGTATTTCTTAAAGGGGGCTCCCTGGCAGTTTCTGAAGCTCTTTCAAGAAATCTTTTGGATCAAAACATTTTTCAAAATAAAACTAAAAACTTATTTGCCTTTGCTTTTACTCACTTGTTCTGCAAAAAAGGCAGCGTTAAAGCCATACCTGGTGATAAATTAGGTTCTGCAGTGCAGCTCAGAATATCATATCCAGTGGTTTCCAAATAGGGTAGAAAAAAAGGAAAAGCACACCCCTGTTTTTCAAATAGAGTGAGCAATAGAATAAAAAGAGTGTAATTGCAAAATTGGGTTTAAAAAGTATAATTGCAAAGTCAGGTAAAAAAGATCTAATGTGAAACTCTGAGAAACAGACTACCAAAATGTTTGTTTCAGTCAAAGGAATTCCAGCCCTAATTATTAGCACCTAATCATGATACCTAAGTCTTTGGGTGTGTTTCCTGATTGGCACATTGTCAATGATGTATGAGGTGTTAGACTGAGAACAAAGTTAAGACAAGGTGTCAACTACCACATCTGGAATGGATTGAACCTTCCTTCCAGCCCTATTGTTAACACCCTCTTAACACCTTTCTTTTTATACTGCCTAGGCCAGGGAAGGGTAAATTGGTGGATAGCTAAGACAGTACAGCTGGAAGTACTTGTCTACTGTATACATAACCTTCTTCATGGGAAGAATTATTCCATTCTATGAATACACTTGAATTCTGTAGAGGTGGACAGTTTCATCTATTTAATTGACAGCCCACTTTTCCTTTTGTACACATCCCCAAATAATTCAAGGAAACAATTAATTCAAGTGAAATACATTTATTGAGTACCTATTTTATAGATATACTGAGAGATGCTATATTAACTACATATACTGAGAGATTAAACATAAACAGGATCTAGACTTTGAATGGCTTTCCCAGAAAGGATAACGGAATTAGACTGAGTAAACCATATTTTCATTTAAATTTTTCTTTCTAAATCAACTGCTCATATTTGCAAGGCAGTTTCAGTGGTGTGAGAGGTAAGAAGACTGTAATGAAAAAGAAAGGAAAACTCTACTCTCACCATAGATGTACCCAAGATCCTGGTTGTCTTGGTCCAATGGTAATAATGTAATCTTAAGGGAATATAAAAAGAGCCTTGTTTCTAGGGTTACTAAGAGTCAGTCAGTAGACATAAGTTCAAAGTCCAAGTCCTGACATTTACCAGGCAAAGGTGCCCCTTCATTTCTTCAAGTGTAAAACCTAAGGAGGACCCTAAGCTCCTATGCAGATTTACAAATCCAATGGCTTTAAGTAAATATGTACTTTTAGCCCACAGATGTGGTGGAAATGCCAGCTGCAGGTACTCGTCCGCTGAAGTGGACGTGATAAAGGGATCTGTTCGAGCTAAGTTGTCACTCTGATTTCTGACTGTCTCCCAGGCCCTGTCCCTGCAGTCACTCAAAGGACAGACGCACTCAACTGTGCAGTACAGTCCAAAAAGAAGTGACAGGCATGCAGAAGTCTCAGCCACCAACACGTATTCTTGCAGAGCAACGGCATAAGCACTGAACCCCTGGAGCCACAAGGGCAGCAAACTAAGTCAAAGAGGCACGTGCATCTGCTGAAGCAAAAATATGGCTGGCTGACACTTTTATAGGAGGTCCTGAAGGGAAGACAGAAATTCAGGGATGCAAAATGATGACAGAGTGGATACCTAAAGGAGCATATGTTCTTTAGGGATTTTTGGTTTTAATATAGGACACTAATATTTCAAAATAAGTGGAAAATAATTAGTATTGACTCCCTTTCCGATTCAGTGCAGTCATATTAATCAAACTCTTTAGAATGCATTTTGATATAACCTGACCGCATAGAAACTTTACTACAACTTGGTCTTCCTTTAAATGTTTGTATGCAATATGTGGCTGATAGTTTAAATCAGAACCACATTCATTTGTGTACCCTAAATACCCTACAGTCCTTGTTAAAAATGAACAGTCTTCTGTCTAATAACTCCTGAGGTTGTTGAATTTCTCAAACTCAACGTTCCCCCTTCCTGAATTTTATTTTACTACTTGGTCAACAGGAACTGTTTGCTGTGTTTGGAGATTTCAGGTCATATTTGTCCAGTTTGAAAGTTGGCACTGAATTCTAAGCTAGATTTGTCACATGAGATTTATGGGGAGATTCTGGGTGAAATGAAATACTCTGCTAAGATAATAATACTCTCATAATCTCCACTTATTAAATTGTCAAGTGTGGTGGGAGTCTTTATTAGCATTTGCTCCTTTTACTTTTCTTTTTTAACAGTCAGCAATAAAGCTTTCCTCCTCCCTCAAAACACACATATAAGTTGATCATTATTTCTGTTTCTGATGGGAGGGATTTGTTCTGCTGAGACACATCTAAAGCATTTTTTTTTCAAAATATGTATACAAAGCATATGAAAAACCTTTATCTCTATGTGATGGTGTAAATTGGCTGACTGCTTTCCTTATAATTGTCTTATTTTCTAAACAACTTTCTCTCAATAGACATTATTTTTTAGAGACATTTCCCCAAAAATTGTACACATTTATGCACACCTATTGCTGAAAAATTCTCCAAATAGTAATAGATGATGCTAAGATAGTTTTGATTGTTGGCAGAGATCTTCACATGAAGCTGAAAGTGGATGGCAACACATGGAATTCAGAAGTGAAAGAACTGGCAGCTGAAAGCAACACTGAGGACATTTTTTAGATACCCATGATTAAGAACATCCTTCCCCCTTCCTTTGCCTTCCAACTCATAGCACGTTAATGGCATTGCCTGCATAGGGAAGCGTGAGGCTGCCATCTCGACAGTTGGGAGGGTTAACTTGACTTCTAAGGAAAGCTACACAGGAATACTGAGCAATAAAGAGCCTGGAGCCCAGGAATGAGAAACAATTAGAAATCACTTCATTAATGCTTAATGATGTGGAACAAGCATACAGCAAAGCTGATTGTGTGCTCTGTCTTGGCCAGGGATGCTCACACAATGCCAGTGTGGAGCTATAAATACCTCTGCTCTATAGGCTATGGATCAAAGAAGGCAGGAGATGAAATTATCTGGGGAATCCTGATATGACAGATTGGAAAAAAAACAGAAAATGACTGGTGTGGATCTCACTGCCAATCTCAGTGCAGGTTGGGAAAATGTTATATACTTTTCATATTTGGTTCTCTAAGCCTAATTCCTAATCGGAATGGGTAAATCCCACTGAGAATTTCTGTTCCTAATAATGCATTAAGCATCTCAGTTGGAAGGTCCCATAAAGGCTTTCCCCCTGCTTTTTTCTCTATCATACTGCAGTGAAAAAGGATTAAAAAATATGCCACAGGTGCAAGTCACAGCTGTTGAGGGTAAACTCTGTTCTACTATATTAATTCACATCCCACCAGGGGAATTGGAGAATAGTTTAGTTCCCATGAAAAGAAAAAAAAATTGTCTTCATCAAAGAAGAAAGAAGTTTCTTATCCAGAGTATAACATTGTTTCTGGCCAAAAGGGCTTTTATAAATGCAATTTCCTAACCCAAACAACCACAGACATAAAGAGAGAATTTCTTGGTTTTGGTCTAAAATTATTTAAGTTCTGTGTGTATGTGTGTGTGTGTGTGTGTGTGTGTACACATATACATATACAGTATACTATACCCATGTAGTATACTGACACATATATACAAAACCCCAAGAAGTCACGTTTTAGTAAAAGCTGAAGTGATTAAGGCCAAATATGCCTGATCTACATGATCAGAATCTTTTGTTTTTAATTCCTGGGGAAAAGTCCATGACAATATGTAAGTTCATATTACATGTTTATTTCAAAAAGTCAGTCACCTATTAAATAGTTATCCTTGCCATTAAAATATGACTTCAACTTTATTATTTCCTATAGTTGCATCTGTAGCTGTGTTTGTTTATTACTTATATTTCAGATCATAAGCCTCAATGTACAATCTTTTCAGTGTTAAATGAAGGTTCACATATGCTCAGTCTGTGAAAGAAAGAGAGAGAGAGAGAGAAAGAGAAAAAGGCAGAGGGAGGAGGAAGAGGAAGAGAGACCTGGAATGAAAAGGGGGAGGAAATGTTGGAACATTCTCCTTCCCTGACTCACTGGTTCTAGGTTTTTAACTTCTAGAAAGTTCAGTTCATTCCAAAAGGGTAATGATTCCTGACATGCTTATCTTCCAGAATAGTCATAAGAATTCAATAAAATAATAATCAAAAATCTATTATAATCTTTAAAGAAGGGTATGATCATTTTATGCTCTTTGTAACCCAGACTGTACTGTCCTTTGATATTTTCATAAAATCTTTACTCTTCTATCATGTTTCATAAGAAATCGATTGTCTCTACAAGATTTGTGTAATATTTACATTCTTAATAGTTTATTTATTCTGAGAGAGACAGAAAGAAAGCATGTGAGCAGGAGAGGGTCATAAAGAGAGGGAGAATCCCAAGCAGGCTCCACACCGCCAGCACAGAGACTGACACGGGGCTCAAACTCACGAACTGTGAGATCATGACCTGAGCCAAAATCAAGAATCAGATGCTGAACCAGCTGAGCCACGCAGAAGCCCCACGTTTACATTTTTAAATCACTTTCAGCTCCATGTTCTTCATGCTTACACTTACCTCTATAACCTGCTGGTGCCTGCATCTTATGGCCATTCTCTTCTTTCTGACCCGACTCAGATTTTGGTTGAAATCCCTTGACATTTATGAAACACCAGCACACAGAGCAGGTTTGCCATAGAACATATACATCCTTGGGCCTTCCCTATCAAGGAGATTCTCACACTTTGTATTCCTTTGTCCACCTCCACCAAGTCATCTTTAATCATCTGTCCCCCTTTTCTTTCTCATCATCTCTCAACCACCCCTAATTTAATATTATTTTTTTTTGTAGAACCAAATATCTGTCACTGTTTTTCTTTTCCTCATCTCAATAAAGACATGTGAGAAGATGAAGGGTATCTCAATTTTAGCACCCAAAATGGCAAAGATAAGTATTCTAAAAAGAAATGGTAGCACTCCATTTTGGACAGAAAACTGGTTTAAAGTACTGTTTTATATAATGTTTTAATTACATATTTCTAATTCTAGAAATCACAAGTATGTGGTGTTTATATCTCATATCCCCCTACTAAACCCATGATAAGTGTTTCTAAACAAACAAGACCCCCTGTGTAGAATTTAGAATTGACACTAGGATTTTTGTCCTAGAGGCCTTTCTGACCAATACTGGGAGACTGAATTTGGCATAACAGGTTTTACCTTTTTTCCATTCATGCCTTTGAATATATGAACTAAGATAAGAATGAGAAGCATCACATCAATTCTTTCAGTAAGTATATACTCATATGTTGGGCACCATAATAATTGCTCAGAATATACAGACAATGACTTTCATAAAGATGATACTGTAGTGGAGGAGGCACTCATGCCAGTAAATAAGTGAAAGAAAATTCATGGGTTATATGATTGAAGTGTGGTTGAATCTTTGTGAGGATGTACACAAAGGGGTGCCCAGTGGACAACTGAGTTTAGGAAAAAACCTTACAAAGGACGGAGCACTTTAGATCTGCCTTTAGAAAAAAAAATAGAAGTTTGAAAGGTGAATAAGAGTCCAGGAAAATAATTCTAGGAAGGAAAAATAAAATGAATTGCACATGCACACACGTGCGTGCACACACACACACACACACACACACACACTACATATACATATATATGAATGCAAAAACAGTGATTTTAGAAATAAGTATTTTAAAAATAAAATTTTAACTGTTTTTCATATTTAATATTTTAAATTAAATGATATGGTATGTATGATTACACCATATTCTTCTCAATAATAGTGATTTTTCTGTATTATGTACTAATGTGTCTTCAATGACAGCAGGAGTGTTCAGTATGGAGAAGGTACATCACAGTATCTGATTAACTGAATTTAGAAGTATGTGAAGAAAAGTCCCCTTTGTCCCAGGGCTCCCATTCACCCAGTTCTCTTTCCCACTCCAGTGGGAAACTATTTTGGGTTCTATGTGTATTCTGAGAGGTTTTAGGCAGTCAAATGCAATGTAGAACACTTTTTTTGTTTAGGTTTTTTTGGTCAACTTTTTTAAGGTGTAATTGCCATACAGTAAATGACACATGTTTAACAAGTGCAATTTCATAACTTTTGACATATAATACCCCTATGAAACCATGCTCACAGTCAACAGAGTGAACATATCTATCACATTCAAAGGTTTCTGCGCATCCTTTATAATCTCTCTCTCTCTCTCTCTCTCTCTCTCTCCTCATCACTATCACCCTCATCTCCATCCCCATGCAACTGCTGATCTGCTTTCACTGTAGATTAGTTTGCGTTTCCCAGACTTAGATAAATGGAATAGTACAACATATACTCTTGTTTTGTCTGACTTCTTTCACTCAACATAATTATTTTGAGTTTCATTCGTGGTGGTGCCCATCTATTCTTTTTAATTGGTGAGTAGTGTTCTGTAATAATGGAGTCCCGTTTGAGGGTTTTAAACTATTGGATGAAACTGTCATCTTACATGCATTAGGTCCTAAATGGACTGAGTCTAATTCTATTTCTAGCCTACTTTCCTATTACTCTCTGCTCTTCTTTATAGAAATATTGTAATTTTTTTATTCCATGAGCTATTTTTGTTCAAGGCCTTTTATCATTCCATAGGCTAATCACGATGCTTAGAAAAAAAAATCCCCCTGACAATTCATGTAATGAATTTGAGTATCTTTTAAAATGCCTTCTGTATCTGTGATATGGGTATTCACTTTCTTCTCTGTGTTGCTTCAGGATTGTACTATTATACTATGCACTCCTTTAGCATTAATCGTATTCTGTACTAATTATTTGTTCCCATGTGTTTATCTTCTACTAGAATATGGGTTTCTCAAGGTTCAACCATGTCTTGGTTATCCAGCATTTTATATCCAACATTTAATATAGTGTCAGAACTATAATTGGTATACATACAGTTTTGCTAAACTTGCATTGAGATTGTAATGGGGTTGGAATGGAATCAAAATATTAGGACTTCCTCTTTTTAACCCCTGGAATTAGATGAAGACAATAAAGATGACTTTTAGTGAGGATAATAACCAAACAAATGGTGGCTCTCTCCAGGACCATTCTCAAGATGGGAAGATGCACGTGGAGCCTGGCCACTCACACCTGGCAGACCAATATCCTCTGGAATTATGACTAATAAATACTGGAGAACTGAAAGGGCCCAAATATCGTTCTTAATTAAACAAGAAGGGGTTCTTTTCTTTCAATGTTATTAGCTCAAACAGGATTATTTGGGGGAAATATCATGGAATAAATACTACAGGTATTAAAACAAAGATTTCACCACATATTTACTTAATAGAATACAGTCATAATTAATTGCTCTTAACTATCAGATGGTTCTGCATTGCTAGGGAGAATTTAATGGTCAAGGATATTTTTCTTGCCTGGAGGTGTTAACACTTACTTAGGGGACGAAGAATTAATGGCATTGTGTATAGTGCTTGGAACAGTTTTTGCAAAGAAGAATTTCCCCACAGTAAGTGTTAATAGCAGTTCCATTGTGAAACACTGAAATTAAGCAATTGGGGGAATGGGGCTTAGTCTGCACAAAATTCTTACAAAGTATCTTGGTTCTAATTCTTTTCCATTGTCTGATTCTATTTCCAGTGAGTATCCTCTTCTGGGCTCCATGTAAATCCTTATCTCAGAGGCTCATGTACTGGGCACTTTCTTGTGTATTAATCTTGTATTAAATCCAGAAAGTTTTTAAGCTTTCTGTATGCAAATTCAAAAAGTTCAGTCTTCAGGATGTAGTCTTACTCATTAGTATTCCTTTTCTGAAGCTATTTCTGTATTTCTTTGTTATTTCAGAAACTTGTGAAGATGCTGGAATAACGCAAGTTTTTCAATTCTGTGAACATGTGGTCTACAGATTTCTGTGCATTTCTTCCTTACAGGGCTGCAGCAATGATAAGGGTTTTATAGAGCTCTAGAGATTCTGGAAAGAAAGAGAAGTACTGAATTTTCTCCACTTTAAGATACATTATATATATAGATAATGTGTGTGTATATATATATATATATATATATAATATAAATAATATAGATAATGTGTATATATGTGTATGTATATATATTTCTTTTAGGACTTTATATTTCTCCTATAAGGTAGTGTTTTTTTCCCTGACAAAAAAATTTTTCTAAGCTATCATTAAATTTATGTTTGTCATAAAACAGGTTACGTTTGAGAATTACAGAACTGCATTACATCAAGACTGAGTGTTGTCTATAAGAATATTCCTTTTAACTTCACGTAGTACCTTGAATGTTCATCTAAGAGCAGATATGATTCAAAACTGTGCACTTGGTATTTGCAGAGAGTTTTCTGTTTAAATACTTTATGAATGGAAACTCTATATGAAAATTATGAGCATGCATTTTGTGGACAGACATGCATAGGTCCTAATTTCCAGCTGCAAGATTTACCAATTGTGTGTCACCAAATATCTGATTTGCAAGTGTGTACATGCGTGTGTGTGTCTGTCTAAGAGATTAGCTCACTAACTACCTTTGGTAACAATTATTATTACCTTTAATAATGTTCTGACCTCTCACCTTCCTTTTGCAAAGTATACTTCTGTATGTAGGCAGGTGATTTAGACTGATGACACTCTGGTGAGCTCTCAGTGCTATGTCTTTCTGCTCCTCTCCCAGCTCTGGCTTTACCTATCCTCTTGGACAGTTCATCTCCAAAGGGAACTCAGATGGTATATCTAGTGCGTGCAATGGTGGCCATCTCCACTGGAACCATGAAGAGGCAGGGCTGGAAATGTCTCCCTTCCCTTTGGCATCTTTTCCCTTTCTTCTCTCCAAATGAACACATTGGCTGTATAAGTCTAGACAGCTTTACATACTGTAAGTTTGGGCTACAGTGCTCAAATACAACAGTGAGGATTTTTGTATAGTAGAGATGCAGTTCAAAGAAACCTCCAGCTTAGACATGGATCCTGCTACTCTGACTTCCTTTTCACTAGTCCTTGGATGGACTGCTTCCTTTATGACACGTGATTTGTGGTCCAAATCTGGCCTGAAAAATTAAGAGCCTGAACACAAGTCGAATTACTGATAATTGTCTTTTTAAAATTAGAAGAACTTCCATAAGAATCAGAGATCTCCAGCTTATGTTTAGATATCAGGAGATCTGGTGCTCATGAACCTCAGTTTTGCTTGTCAATGATCACCTATAGCTTAGTAGCTACTGCTGTATTCTAATTAGCCATGGCGCCCGTCAGCACCTACTGTTTTATGTCAGGGCTGTTTCATATTCACCATTACCCATCTGTCTGCTCCTTTTGATAAAAGGTGACAATGAATAGTTCAGACTAAAACCTGTATTTGGAAAGGAAGTGTGTCTTAATTAGAAAGTAACTCAACTTTCCTTTATTCATTTTTAAAAGCAGTATTTCCCAAGGTGTAGTCCCAGCCCACATCTGCATCAAAAATACCTGGAGAGCTTATTAAAATGCTATTTTCTGGGCCACAGCCAGGCCTACTAAATCAAAATAATTGAGAATAAAGCCCAGGAATCTGAATGTTTAATAAATTCCTAAGATAACTGTACACTCAAATTTAAAGACTTCCATCATCCAAAATCTTTTTAAAATTAATTTTTCTGGGCAGATGTTAGCTTTAATGGGAAGTCTCTTATCTTTGAAAGACTCTGGAATTAACTTCCTACATTTACGGGTTCTCTTTCTGGAGGGAGACCATTTCAAGTTCTTTTAGCTAAGTTATTTAGTTTTATTTGCATGATCTTCATATCATTTTCATTATCAGCTTAATTTGGATATATGCTGAGTTGGCATATGCAGTCCTTCAGAAGAATTTCTCATCCAATCTGATCCTTGATACAGTGCTGGTAGCACCAAGAATAAAGTAAGAGCCATCTCAGGGGTTGAATGACACCCAGGCTATTCATTTTAATTTGGGAATACTTCAGTACAGTTGTTCTCAACTGGCACCGTTTTGTCCCCCAGAAACCATTTGGCAATATCTGGAGGTATTTTTGATTGACTGATATTAGGGACGTGATGTTACTGGCATTTAGTGGGTAGAGAGGTCAGAGTTGCCATTAAACATTCTATGGGAATGCTGTTAAGCATCTTAAAATGCACAGGAAAGCCCCTCAGAGCAAAGAATTATCCAACCCCCAAATGTCAAAATTATTAAGCTTGAGAAATCCTTCTTTAAAATTTTCTTACAAGATTGAAAAGCACTGGAAGCCAGGAGTATCTACTTCGGCTCATAGTGCCATATCTGAATGACAGAAATTATCCTGGACCCTGGGATACAGGAGGACAGGAATATAAAGGGGTTTTAGATTGGACAGCAAAAATGTCAGTGGTCCTTTATATATATTTATAATCCAAAACTCCTTAGCCTTAGAGTTCTCAATCATTAGAATACATCACAACTGCCTGGAACGTTGTTAAAAACACTGATTTCTGGGCCTTATACCTGGGATTTCCAGTTCAGTAGGTCTGGAGTGTTGCCAAGAATTTGCATTTATTACAAGTTTCCTGAAAGTGCTGCTAACTTCTGGTCCAGGGTCAGCACTTTGAGTACCACTGAGTGTTAACTCTCAGTCTCTCTGGTCCCAGTCTGTCTTTGGAAACATATTAATCATCATCAAGCATCTGTAGCAAAGGCAGGTAGAATTCCTCTCTGACCCCTGTTTACATCATCTGTTTACTTATTTGTATATTTATTTAGTTAGTTTTATATTGGTATCTTAATTCTGTTCTTTTGCTCAGAATGGCCTTAATTGCCATGTTTCATAGCATCTCCGTTTAAGAAGATAGTGCCAAGAAAAAACAAATCACAAAACAACAAGCAAAGAACAAAAAAATCCCTGACCACCTCCTTTAATGGACTTATTAGCTGTTGATATAACAACTGATAATATTTTTGCCTTCATTCAGCTAGAGACAAATTAACATCACACTTCCTAAAAAAATTAACTGAATGCTATGGATTCCAAACTGCTAATGTTATGCCTTTCTTGTTCCCTTTTTCTATTTTCACTCATTATTTCCCCTAAATCCTGGTTTTTGCACCTTGTTACTTTTTAATTTTGTTTCATAACATTTTATAAGCAATTTTAAATCTTTTGGAAAACAGGGCAAGGTATAAATAATGAATAATACATCCTTCAGGGCCTGCTAAAGTGCTGTCACACACAAGAATTTCTCCGCTCTCACAATCTTAAAATAATCTTAAAATAATGATGTTCTCTTCTGAATTTTCTTAGAATATTATTTATGCTCCTTGCATGTCATAAATTTTTAAAATGTTGTAATGTTTTAAATTATGCAGTATTTAATAGTTTAGTAGAAAATATGCAATATAAACATAAGGCAAGGCACATATCAATAGAACAGAGGCCCATGAAGCTACCTTTTAACCTGAGACATCTGTTACAAACACTTCTGGGACCATCCTCGACATGTATCCTTGTCCCATAAGCAGGTGCTTCTCTAGGGCTGACTTTAACTGTATAGCTGAATGGAACTGCCAGATTATAGGATATGTGTATGATCAATTTGATGACATATTCTGGATTGTTTTCCAAACTGGTTGTACCAGTTTATATTTCTTGTAGTATCAGATGAGAATTATTCTTACTTTAAAGCTTTAGTTTTCAGAATTCGTTATATACTCCAGATATAAATCTGTGCAGTTAGATGCATTACAGATTTCTTAATATCATCTTTTGCTGAACTGAAGTTCTTAATTTTAATATAATTGAATTTACTAGTATTTACTTTTATGCTGAATAGGTTTTATTCTTTTTAGGAAAAATTTAGTTATAAAGATAGTCTTCTATACTTTTTAACAGTTTCTTTCTCATTTTAATTGTTACCCATTTGAATCTGTCATATATGGCATATAGTAGGGGTCTATCTGTATTTATTTTTCTAAATAAGAAACATGTCAACCTTATATATTGAATAGGCTTTCCTCTTTCTCTGTGGTCTTCAGTGTCATCTCATATTTAACAGGTTTCCATATATTAGTGATTTTGTTTTTGGAATCTGTTTTATTCCAATGATCTATTGGTCCAACTCTGTACAAATGCCACCCATTCTTATGTAACTTCATAATAATATTAATATCTGGAATAGCATGTTTACACATGCTCTTATTCTGTTTCCTCTCACATTTTTGGCCCTTATCACTTTCACATTTATTTAAGAGTCAGCCTGTTAAATTCCTGAACAAAGGAACAATGAAGGTTTCATCAGAATTGCACTGAACCTAGTGATCAATTTGAAAATAAATATATCTTTATGATATTGAAACTTCCCATCCATTCATAGGTTGTACCTTTCAATTTGTTTTTATATTCTTTTATGTTAGTCATCAAATTCATAATTTTCTCATAAATATATTCTGCATATTTTGTTTATTCCTAGGTACTTAATTTTTGTTACTATTATAAATATTATCTTTTTATTATATTGCTGTCTATTTTGGTTTAGTTATAGGTTTAAAGTTATTTTTTAAAATGTGGACAGTTCTTCCATAGATAATAAGTGCTTGGTTTCCTTCTCTATGTATCTATAACCTATCTATCTATCTATCTATCAATTATCTATCGATCTTTCTATCTGTCTGTCTGTCTGTATCTTGAGGATAATGTTAAGTGGTTCCAGTGGTGGTGACACACTTGTTTTATTCCTGATGCTGGGAGAGGGAGTTGGAAAGAGACTTCTAAATTTTTACCATTAAGAATTATGTTTCCTATAATTTTTTTGTTGGAGAGGTGGAGTGAATGTTTCTTCAGAAGATTAAGGGAGCTCCATTATAGTCCTAGTTTGGTGAGAGATTTTATTATAAATAATGCTAAGTTTCATGAAATTACCTTCTCTACTAATATATAACTTGATAGATGAAATATACATTGTTTATATTAAACCATCCTTCTATTCGTGGGATAAATCTTAGTTACTTCTGATAAATTATCTTTTTTGATTATAGCTATTTTTTAATACTATTGAATTTTGCTTGATAATGTTTGATTTAGATTCTTGCATTTATTTTAATAAGTGATATTGGCCTATGGTTTTCCTTTTTTTTTTTTTAAGTAATCTCTACACCCAACATGGGATGATCTCACAACCCTGAGATCAAGAGTCATATGCTTTACCAACTGAGCCAGCCAGGTGCCCCTATTTGCCTTTTCATACCATGATTGTCTGTCTTCAGAAATAAGGTTGCACTAGTTTCATAGAACCAATTACTTAGTGGAGAGACTTTTAAACCAATGTAATAATCTGTTGCACAAATATTTGGCAAAAGTCGCCTGAAAATCATCAGGAACTGAATTTTTCTTTGAGATACAAATTACCTTCTACCTTATTTAACTGTTGTTTATACACAATGGAATAATAATACATTTTTGAATGTATTAAATTATTTTTAATCACTCTGTATATCTGAAGATGAGGCATCATCAAGTAAGAATTCCTAGAGTTGGCAATATGTAACCTGAGTTTTTATGTTTATTTATTTATTTATTTATTTATTATGTTTATTTTGAGAGAGATACAGAGTGTGTATGAATGGGGGAGGGGTAAAGAGAGAGGAGAGAGAGAAGCCCAAACAGGCTCTGCACCATCAGCACAGAGCCTGACATCGGGCTCGATCTTATGAACCGTGAGATCATGACCTGAGTTGCAACCAAGAGTCGGACGTTTAACTGACTGAGCCACCCAGGCGTCCCAACTGAGTTGCTAAATAATAAACCACATTAAGCAGGTAAATAGAGGAGGGAGTGATAGACAAAAAGATCAACAAATGGGAAAACTTGAGGACATTTTAAAGATTTGGTATATGCAGGGAAATAGCAGCAGATCCATGCTACTAAATATAGAGCTTTGGTGAGGGAATGACGGAAGTAGATAATAGGTAAAGAGGCAAGTTCAGAAAGCAAGCTAAGGAGCCTGGTACCTCATCTATCTTATGATATCCTGTGTCCACAAGAAAAATGTCCACTTGATGACCTTGAGTTTGGCCATGGAGGATACCAGGGCTCCTGTTAAAAGAAGTAGCAGATGCCCTTGGAGACCCTATTGTATGTTGTTGCCATTACTGAAACACACTGAACCCTCCAAGGTAGGTTTTCCCTGGAACATTCTTGGGTAGATGGGTCAGCATCTGGAGATTATTCCAGCTTAAGACTTAATGTAGGTCTATTAATTTAGTAAGCTTTTGCAGGTATGAGAACTTATTATAGAAATTCTAGTAGAGTTTAGAATAATGAAGGTTGGAGGTACAGAAAATAATGGGATCTCTACAATAAACATGGATAAAGGAAATAGCTGTTATCATTAAAGTATATAGGGGGATTTCTCTAGGGGGAAAATGAGAGTTAACAGTTTGGCATAATTTCCCTATGTAGTTTTATTAGGCAAACAATCATTAAACAGGAAGTATATGAGAAATAGAAGGGGTTAGTGGTTGGGATAATGAGAAGGCTGTGTTTGGAGTTTTCTCCTTAAAAATGCGCCTAGTAGAGGAAAATTCAGGTAAAGGGGCATTTAAAGGGAGGATTTTGCTGGATTTTGGTCTGAGTGAAAACAGAACAGGGAATTGGATGATGATGATGATGATGATGATGATGTTGATGATGGTGATTTTTAGCGTAAGACCTATTCAAGTCCTTATAAATTTCGGAGAATGGATAGAACCCACAGGATCTTTCCAAAAGATTTTTTTTTTGAGAAATGGGTTTTTAGAAATTCTTAACTATAGCACAGGTAAGAAAGGACTAAAATTTGCCTTGCTTCCAAGAAATGGGAAAAATTTGATCCCAGCCTAGTGTCTTCCCTACACCAAATACATTACCCTTTACCATGTACGTTAGTAAGTATATGCCAGATGTTAAAGTATTGACTGAGGAAACCAAAGAAAAATGTCATATTCATTTAGGGATGAGAAATCCTTGGTTAAAAGTATGGTACCAAAAGCCCAACTTTAGTGTTCTTACTTACTTGTTGAATTATTTACCCTTTCTAGGCCTCAGTTGTCTCAGTTGTTCTATCCATAAGATAGGCTGAACTATGCACAATTCCTTCTGATTTGACTATTCATATGACTATTCTTCATAAGAATGCATCGCCCTGCTTGTAGTGACAATCGGGGTGTGTGTGTGTGTGTGTGTGTGTGTGTGTGTGTGTGTGTGTCTTTGCCTGGCCAGCATCTATTTCCCTTTCTTCAGGGAATAGTATTTAGATTTAGTTTGAGAATTTGATGAGATACCCTGTTATCTGTTTATTATAATAGAAGCGTCATAACTGCAGACACTAATGTACCTCCAATATGTGATATGTGCCCGGAATATGATAGGTGTTTAATACATATTTGTTGGATATTTGTTGAACAATATAGCTCAGCAGGTTGGGGAGTTTCATTTCCCACTTCCAAGGAGATGCTAGTGACCCAAGTCTAGCTGATAAAAAAACTATCATGGGAATATTGTTTTTGTTTTCAAAAGAAACATGTATGAAATCCAAGTTGACCAGGTTAGATTCAATTTTATGATTTTTTTCTACTGAGATAGAAAACTCTACTTCTAAATTTGAAGGTAAATTGAAGGAGTTTCTGGGAGGGTCACCATGAGAACTCTGAGCACTGTAACCAACCCACAGGAAAGCAGAAGTGACAAAAGGAGAGGAGAAAAGGAGAGGAAGGAAGGGAGAAACATTATATGACTATAATGTTGCATTTTATTTTTGTAATGTTTATTTATTTATTTTGAGAGAGAGAGAAGGAGAGATCAACCAGGGGAGGAACTGAAAGACAGAGAGAGGATATTAAGCAGGCTCCAAGCTGACAGCATGGAGCCCAACGCAGGGCTCAAACTCTCAAAGAATCATGAGATTATGACCTGAGCCGAAATCAAGAGGCAGTCACTTAGCCCACTGAGGCACACAGGTGCCCTATAATGTTGCATTTTAATCTGAATGTCAAGTTCCTGAACGTAGTACACAATCAACGGTAGCTTGTCTTCCCTATTTCATGATGATGAAATCAAGTGAAAATTTATATATCCAGGGTAAACTCAAAGAAAAGGAAAGGGAGAAAAAGAGAGAGAGAAAGACAAAGAGGGAGGGAGAAGATGGAAGGAAAGAAAAGAGGAAAGAAAGGAAGACAGAAAGGGGCAAGTCCATTACAATATAAATGAACTCAGCCTTTCTGATATGAGGTCTTCATATGACCTTGAGATTGTGTTTAACAACCTTCTAGAAATACCTTCTATCCTTTCTACCCATTTTACCCTGAATTCACCCACTGACCACGTCTGGGCATCAGTGTTTATAAGCGGGATTCAAAATAGAAACCAAAGTATTATATAGGAGTAAGATTCAGATCCTTTGCCATAAGGGAAGTTGATATGATATTTTGTCTAGAAAAGTCATATATATGCACCACCACCAATCTCCAAGGGTCAATTATGAAGCAGCATTTGTTGTGCCACACAGAAAATGATACAGTCTACAGTCTGATAAGATCAAAAGGAAGATGTCTTCATGGAAAGAGTTACTACAGGTGTCAAGTAAAATGTCACTCTAATGTGTGTGTGTATATATATATATATATATATCCTTTTGTGAAATGTTTATAGAAAATATTGCATATGGGAGTTGCTTTGTATGAAAATTTCTGCAACAACCTAATCACTTTCTGGTTGAAACCCATGGTTTTGAATTACTTTTAACAGAACAGTTGAAATACTGCACAGTAGAGATGTCTCATTTGTGCTTTTAAAATGACTAGTTTTGGAATTGGAAGTATATGATTAAAAAATAAAACTAGGATTTTAAGAGAGTGAAGTTAATTTAGAAGATTTTAACAAGCAGGCTGGGATAGGCAAGAATTGGCCATAGTTCATTCTTTATAATTGACATAGAGAAGGACCAAGGAACTTCCTTCCTGAAGTGGCTGGCCAAGTATTTATTCATTCCTTGGCCTTCTGGAAGTTAATGTAGGTATATATATGTAAATGCCTCATAGAGAATAGGGAGGCAGCCCAGAGGCTTTTCAGGACTTCAGTTGCCCTGTGTTCATGTCTATATGATTGTCCCTGCAATACCAGTTAGTGTCCCTGAAACCCATCACAATGACTGCGTTCCCACACGTGGTGAGTCTATGTTTTAGAGGGGTGTTTCTTCAAGTATAGTCTGGGGACAGCACCCTTCATGATCTCTCAGAGTGCTTGTTTAAATTGTGATTCCTGGGGCATCTGGGAGCCTCAGTCGGTTGAGCATCTGACTTTTGATTAGGTCATTATCTTCCATGTTGGGCTCTGTGCTGACAGTGCCAAGCCTGCTTGAGATTCTCTCCCTCTCTCTCAAAATAAATACGATTTAAACAAATGTGATTCCTGAGCTCCACACTAAGTCCCTATCATTTCTGGTGGGGGCACTGGAGAAACGCACAGTAGGAAATTTGCAATTTGAAAACCTCTACCAGAAGCAACAACACCTATTATCATCCCACGATTAAGAGAAAAATTCAAACCAAATTGCCTGGCTTTAAATTCAGGTTCCACCAGTTAGTTATAAGCTGTGAAACATTAAGTTACTTAATTTTCTTATACCTCAGTTTCCTTGTCTTTAAAAGAGGCACAGGTAACACATTATATAATAATTCCTGATTCACACATATATTGTGAAAATTAAACAACTTAATAGTCTGAGCATCTTAGAGAAGTGCTAAGCTCTAAATAAGTGTCAGTTAATATTATTTTAGAGGTGGTCCCAGATGAGGGAATTCTCCTAACTCATATAGGTTTCCCAGATCTCTCCCATTGCTTCATAGTATTTCCTTTATTTTATTTCCAAGCTCCAGGAGGGTAAGGGTTGTGCTGATTTGTTCATTTCTTTGCACAGTGCCTGGGATATTGTACTCTGAATAATTTTAAAGATTTTATTTAGTTTAATTCTGCCTTCTGTTTCCTTATTAGAATTAATAGTCAACAGCTTTCTGGCTCATAGAAAATTAACCTTAGTTTTTTAGGATTGAGAAAAATGTGTGGACTCTTCAAACATAGTAAGTTTCTGGACTTTATCAAAACCTGCCCTATAAAGTATAGACTTACATTTCTTTTTTTTTAAATTTATTTTTATGTTTTTATTTTATTTTGAGAGACAGAGACAGAGAGTGAGCAGGGGAGGGGCAGAGAGAGAGAGAGGGGGACACAGAATCTGAAGCAGGCTCCAGGCTCTGAGCTGTCAGCACAGAGCCCGACGCAGGGCTCAAACCCACGGACTGTGAGATCATGACCTGAGCTGAAGTCGGACGCTTAACCAACTGAGCCACCCAGGCACCCCAGCCTTATATTTCTTAATGTTGTTTCTTTTCTTTTCTTTTTTCTTTTTTCTTTTCTTTTCTTTTCTTTTCTTTTCTTTTCTTTTCTTTTCTTTTCTTTCTTTTCTTTTCTTTTTTATCTCCTTTTGCACAGAATGAACCTAGTTCTGTTCCTGCTTGCCTCCTAGCCTCATCCCTTGCTAAGCTCCATATATGGACACATGCTTTACATTTTCCACCAAGGGCCACAAACTCTCTTAGCCAGGGGTTACCATACCCACTGAACTATCTACCTGAAAAGTTTTCTTGGAATCTTCCCCATGTCTGTTCTAAATGGATCTGTATCTTTCTCTGATGAGCAACTTGTGGTGGGAGCCTTGTCTCATTTATCCCTGTATTGCCAAGGCCTGTCAAAGGGCATCCCTAACATTTCAATTTAAGAAAGGAAAGAACTGCAGCCCAAGATTCTTCCATTTGCTTGAGTTCTCCTCATAATCATCTGCATAGATATCCATCTCGGTTGTTATTATCTCAGTAAAAACATGACATTGGACTTGATATGGGCCAGATTGGCCAGCTAGAAAGAGAAAGAACATTCCTTCAAAGGAACATCCCAAAAAACCCTGCAAGACACTGTGAGGATTCTTCTAAGCTAGCCTCAAAAGTCATTCAACCACACTTCCCTTACATTCTTTTAATCATGGACTGTTATCAGTGCCAGCCAGATTTAAGGGAAGGGAACTAACAAGAACATGAATCAATATAGGGCACTTGACTCACCAGTGGGGAAGACGAAGATCTTTCAAGACAAGCCACCATACTCTCCCTTGTCTTTTTCTGCCTCCTCAAATTATGGAGAAATACATTATCATGAATAGTTTTAGATGTGCTCCATCTTACTCCACTATGTACCATGCACCTGATACATATAAGGGAGTTAAAAATATCAACCTATGTTGTAGGGTTACTGTGGAAATCAAAGAGAATATTGGCACAGCTTATGCTCTAAAGTAGGTGCTTGGTAAATGTTAGCTATTGTTAATATTATTTTCATAATTTAAGAATTAGATATTTAACATGACAAAGAGAAAAAATATAAGATTTATAAAAAGTATTTATTTTTCCCTCTCAAAAAAATCTCTAAATCAATCTCATTCTGAATGTCATTAAACAGTGTAAGATTGTATATTTTCAGCTCAGTTTCAATATATTTTATATGCAGGTGGTCCTTAAATCTGAAAAGAAATCAATAACGTTTGAATGCTCTATTGATTTCAATTTACTAACAATAGTGTGTAGCCAGAAACTTGCAAATACCCTTTATCCAAATGAATTGTTGATAACATACAAAAGGCCAAAATACTTGGCCTTTATATCATTAAATTAAATGCCTTTTTCTAACTAATGAAAATGCCTTGCATATGAAGAACATCCAAACCTATCAATTTTCTTATGAGAAAATATTCCTAATCCATCTTCCTTTATTTTTTAGGAAGCCTATGCCTGAGAGATTAAGTTGCTTGGCCAAATCCATTCCACACGGTTATTCTCCTGGAGAGGATTGCACTTGTGTCTTGGTGGGTTTGTGACCTTGTTACTAACAAGTGCAAACTACTGTACTGGCTCCCTACCAGATGTTACCAAAAGTAAAAAAAAGACCGCTATGCAAGGCATCCTTCTACTCTGGCCATCAAAGTGTTATCTTTCAATTAGAAAAACAAGTAAAAACCTTGGGAAAACCAAGGGCAAGAGTGTATACTGATGACATTTCTGAGTAAAATCAGAATCACTGACCTTTGAAGATGATTTCTGTTGAGACACATGGCAAAATGAATTTCCAATAATGTAGTTTCTATTATGACTTCAAAGTTAGCAAAGATATCCAGAGGTCAATTAGCACAATCTCCTATACCTAAGCAAGACCCAAATACACTTCAATGCAGCAAGAATGGAGCTTTCTCTTCTAAAATTGCTGGCAAAAAAATGTCTCCTAGTGCAATTTCTTATGTAGATGATAAAACACCTGCTCTTGAATCCGGAAAACACTTCCTTATCCAGCTTTCCCAATTTTCTTATTCTGAATATGGAAGAACTTCGAAGTTCAGAGACCCCATCCAGTGCTCTTTTTCAGAGCCAGCTTTGTCAAATACAACACACCTCCTGACTATGCTGTAGACCTCAGACACTTCCTAAAACATCTACACTTAAATTATAATAGGAATGTAAATATTATATTGTCAACATTAAATATCAATTTTGATAATGCCTGAGAACTTCATAAGGACAAGGGCCATCTTTTCATCTTTAATTCCCAGTTTTTCTCACACTGTCACCATTAAGATATCTCTTCTTTTATTCCAGCATTGGCTTGCTTTTTCTGGACTATCATGACCTAGTGGTTTCTTCCATAACTCTCCCAATGGCTACCATTTACTGTGTGTGTAGTATGTGCCAGAGACTGTGCAAAAATATTATATATATATATATATATATATATATATATATAGTCATTTAATTCTAACAGCAATCTTACTGAACAGAACTGTACATGAATGCTAATGGTGGGATTATAAATTGATACTATGTTTTCTGGCTCTAAAGCCCAGTATCAAGTCCTTAAACATGATATTCTTCCCCTTCAAATGTCATTGCAAGATGCTTTTTGCCATTCCTAAGCTGGATTTGTCTCTACTCTCTTACCAACTCTTCCTAAGGGAAGTAGTGTTACTGAACTGTGATTAGAATCAGGGGCATTTCCTGGGACACACAAAATAAGTGGGCTGGCTTCCTGTGTCTCAAAGGCAGTAGTAGAACAGTGAGGTTTCTTCCACTCTCCTTCTTTGTGGTCAGAGATCAGTGAGAAGATGAGATTCATTTCTTTATGGAAGGAAGTGCTACCCACATCTCCCCTCTTCTTTTTCTTGAGACATGCTCAGGGCTTAGTAGTCTGTCCAGAGTGATGCTTTTCCTGGGCTGGCTCCATCTTACTCCATTCCCTCTGGTACTGGTGAGTGTGGTGTGTTCTTATCACATGACAATGGTGAGATTGCACCCTGAGGTCTGAGAACAAGATTATAGATCACAAGGAAGTAACGTCACTTAGTTATTCCAATATGAACCACCAAGAAAGTGAAAAACAACCCTGTTAACTCCAGAGTGCAATGTTCCAAATGGAACCTAAATATTGATCAAGCAAGGCAAACACTATAACCACTCTGACCAAGTTTGGATAAGCTATAGACAAGACTCCTCATGACCACAAAAATGACTGACCACCCTCATCTTTTGGTATACACCTGCCTTCTTTGAGTGATTGCTCCTTCTTTAGTATGGCAATTCTAAATCCACTTTGTTCTGCCTGCATCCTAGTTCAGATTTATTATTATACCCAGGCATTAAATTACATTCACTTTTTGATAATATCTGAACCCCAACTGGGCCATACTTCTCTAAACTCTGCTTAGAACTCTCTATTATCCTTATCCCATAAAAGGACTATTATCAGAACTAAACAGACACTGAATATAAAGACATTTTCTAAAAAATGAAATACATAAAAATACCCAAATCCATAATAGCTAAACTATGGAAGCAACCCAAGTGTCCATTGACTGATGGATGGATAAAGAAGATGTGATATTGTAGGAGCACCTGGGTGGCTCAGTTGGTTAAGCATCTGACTCTTGATTTCAGTTCAGGTCATGATCTCACAATTTTTGAGATTGAGCCCTGTGTTGGTCTCTGTGCTGACACTGTGGAGCCTGCTTGGGATTCTTTCTCTCTCTCTCTCTCTCTCTCTCTCTCTCTGTCTCTCTCTCTCCCCCTCTCCCCTCTCCCACTCATGCATTCCCACTCATGCATGCTCTCTCTCTCAAAATAAATTAAAAAAGATAAATAAATAAATAAATAAATAAAATTTAAAATATATACTGTCTATATATCCACACACCATGGAATATTATTCAGCCCTAAAAAGGAATGAAATCTTGCCATTTTCAACAACATGAATAGAGCTAGAGAGTATAATGTGAAGTAAAAAAAAGTCAGATAAAGACAAATACCTTAAGGTATTCCTATGTGGAATTTAAGAAACAAAAAAAACAAGTAAAGTTAAAGAAAGAGAGAGAGAGAAACCAAGAAACAGACTCACAAACTGATGGTTTGTGATGGTTACCAGAGGTGAGGTGGGTAGGGACATAGCTGAAATGGTTGGTGGGGATTAAAGAGTATACTTAGCATGGTGAAAAAAATTATTTAAAAAAACCCAAATTCTATAAGGAATCTACTTCCAATTCTTTCTTCCTGCCTAAGTTCCCCTGGGATAAATAATTCATTTTTGCAGCAAGCTAAAAAGCCTAAACATTCTTTTGACTAGAGATGTGTTTCTGGTGACCTTTAGAAGTGGGCTCTCACACCATGTTGTCCAAATCACACCACATTTTCGCAACATTATAGTAGCTCTGTATTAAGGGATTTGGAGTCCTTGCCTAGTTATTCATTAGAATTATACCTACTTTTCTGTGGGAATATCATGCGTCAGTCAGTCAAGAAGTTGATCAGGAAAAAAATGTGGGTGATAATTCAGGAACAAAGCAGTATCTTGAACCATAAGGATTGGCATCAGCCTTTCTCACTTTTGTTTGTCTTTGGTGAGGAAGACCAGATTAAGATCTTTAGATGTGGAAAACCCTGAAAACATTTCTGATTCTGTTCATTTTTGTCCCTAGCCAGTTTCTTCCATAAACGCTTGCTTAGCCTGAGTATTAATCAGCCAAGGCTGCTGTGTGCAGTTGAAAGGGACCTTTGCCAGGACTGCTGTGGTAAAGTCACACCTTCCAAACTGAGGGAACAAATAGGAAGAGAGAGCAAAAGGCTCACCTTGCCCTTGAGCCCAAGCTACTGCTCTGTTTTAACTGAGAAGTACTATTTGCAGGTGAGAGGTGTATGTGTGTGTGTGTGTGTGTGTGTGTGTGTGTGTGTGTGTGTGTGTGTTTGTGTAGGGGGAAGAGGAATTATTTGGTATTTAGACACTAATGAAACACTTACATTATCAACAGAAGGGAAAGGGAGTGAATGTGAAATTCTAGGACTAAAACCTAGGATCCTGCAGCCAGCTGCTGGAAGACGCTTCTCAGAGGGCTTATTGTGTATCTTCAAAGGTAAACATTAACCAGGTTTTTAGAATGACATATCAGTAGTGCTTTGACAGGAAAATATCAGAGGCTTCGGGAACTTAGAGCAAGGGGACTTAATTTAGGGCCCACATGGGACATTGCAGCTGAGATCTGAAGAATGGGTAGACTCATGAGGGCATCATGGATGGGAAAGAAGCTTGAGGGTGCACACAGTCTATGTGATGGACAGGAAGTAAGAAGAGCCTTGAGTGGAAGAACAGAAAGAAGCTTCAGTGCATAAAGAATGAGGGGTGTGCTGTGAATGGGGCTGAACCATGTTAGCGTGTGTGGACTCAGTGGCCAGCATGGTTGGTCCAGTCCAAATATGAGTACTTTTTGGGCAAGAGAAGGAGAAGCATTCATTCTCACCTTGCATTTTATCCAGAAAGAGCATTTTTCCTCAGATCCTCCCTTTTCCTGTGCAAGTCAGCTTTCAGGTATCTGCTTCTCTCCTCATCCCTGGACTGACCTCTGCCCAACAGCGTGTGTCCCTGAATAATAGATTTGGGTTCTTACTGATGACTCTCTCTGGCAGTCCCTGTGTGCTTGGGAGAAGTTTCTCAGCTACTCTGTGCCTGTAAAAAAAAAAAAAAAAAAAGCAGTAACAGTTATCCTTTAATGTATGTTTGTTGTAAAGACTAACTGAATTATTTTGCATAAAGCACTTCTAAATTGCTACCACATATTAAGCAATTAATAACTATTATCTGTAGTTTTCTGTGGAACATATGCATTATTTTGTGCTTGTTCAGAGCCCAATCCTGCTTCTTCTAATGATGGCACTAACATTTATTTTGTAGAATTGCTTCTCCCCACTTTAAATTCATGACCTGGCCTTATACTGAAGTACAGGTGTGGGCACATATCCTAGACCTGGCCATTCACAATCACAGTGTTACAGCATTGGTGGTTCAGTGGTAGAATTCTCGCCTGCCACAATCACAGTGTTTCAGTCATGAATAGATTGTGACCCACTCCAAGTCAATGACACTCAATCCCATGGCTTTTTGTCAGAAATACTAGGAAAGAGAATCTCTTTTTACATGGGCATTACTAAGTGGAATGGAATATCAATCTAGAATGCTCACCAATATGGGATTGCCATCCTGAGAGTGAAGCCAACACAGAACAAAGCACACATGAAGGATGGAGACCAATATGTTCCTGGCACTCTTTTTTGAGATTCAGCTATGTTTTAAGCAAACATCTTATTTACATTTTTCCTTAAATTAGTAAAAATCCTTTATCTGAGTTTTAATCAGTTTGGCTTCTGTCCAAAGAGCTCTAGGCCACTGACTTTACTTAAGCACACTCCAATTTGCAAGCTGCTCAAGGAGGGATGAATGTTCTGAATATCACAAGGTAACCCAGAAGAGGTCTGCGGAGCATAGTTACTACTAATGCATATATTTCATATTCTCTCACAAATGGAACCTCTTTTGGTCCTTAAGTCAGATTGGGTTTATGGACCCAATGATTCCTACCAGAGGTCCTTTGGTTCTGGTTTTCCCCACATCCGGGGCCCTTTTGTTTTCCTGGGTTATTTCAGACTCTCTAAGTTTTTTTTTTTTTTTTCCTTTCCATTTCAGGAAAACAAATCCATACCATCTGTCCATTCATACCCATTTTTAATTATCCTTTCTAGCTCCTCTTTGCTCCTCCATCCTCCATTCCAGTGTTTCTCAGATCAGGGAAATGTTTTATCTCAACTTCAACTGGGACATCAAAGAGATGGGTTTTGGCTCCCAAAGACACTCAAATGGACTCAAGGGGAGAGGGGAAGCATGAAGAAATATTAAAATAACAACCAGAATCAGTGAGAAGAAACAACTGGTGTTAAGTGAAATGGGAATCAAGATGGTGAGGGAGTTCAGTGCCTCACTGAAAATTCATTGAAATATTTACCCTGTAGTATTCTACTCTAACAAAGTTAGAAGAAAATACAGCCAGTATCTGCATCAAAGGAGCAGGAGTACTTGAAAGGGCAGGTTAAGTCCAGAATCTAGGAGCACTGAAATCAGAATCTGTCAAATTAACTGTTGTATTTTGGTCAGCTCTGTTTACAGATTAGTAAGAAAAAAGATCTGCTTCGTTTGATTTACATAGATTCTAGAAACATACACAAAGGCCATCTGTTTTTTCCTTTCTTAAGAACCCTGGGTTTGATTGTCAACTCTTCTACCTACTAATTGCATGACCTTGAAAAATGTTCTAAACCCTTCCTGGCCATCTGATCTGCAAGATAAAAATGATCATCATCATTGTCTTGACTCCAAGAACTATTATCAGAACTAAACAAGACACTGAATATAAGGACATTTTCTAAATAATGAAGTACACAAAAATAATAATTATATATACTAGTATTATCATCACTGCTATTATTTTGTGAAACATAAATTGAAGTAGAGACTAAAGAGCATAATTAATTTCTATCACGCAGATTGTTTCATAACTTGCTGTATCAGTGGACACATTCTTTTCAAAATGACAAAAGCAATACATCAGGGATTTGAATCATTCTTTTCCCAAGAGGAAGGTACTGAGTTTATGATGATTGATTGTGACCTTGAAAATATAATTATTTCCATGGTACTGAAAATGCAATTTATTCTTTTCTGTATTTAGGACAGTTGGAGGAATTTCACATTGACCTGCAGAAATGGTGGTAGGGCACTTGCAATTCAAAATTCAAAAGACAGCATTGTAGCACCATAGAATCAGGACTTGAATGGTGCTTTGCAAATGGATTAGAATGCATTTGTTAAGTGTCCACATATTTAATCATATAGGTTATTTATTATTAATCTTTTTAATCAAAAAAGTAAGAGAAAAATCAAATCATAGGTATCAACTAACTATTTCCACCTAGGTTTGGTGTGACCCACAATAAATCTAGATTTCAGGTTCCAGAGATTGAGAAAACAGCTGGAATTTCCCAATATTTATCCCAACTCTACAGTATAACAAATACATGGTTTCTGACATTTCAGGGTAGAAAGCTGAGGTTCAGTGTTTATTGGCTTTGTTTCTTCAAACTTAAAAACAACTACTTTGGGTCTCAATTTTTTTTTATCTATAACTTGGTAACACGGATAACTTCTGTGAAGACTGAAATCTATAATGGGCTCTATACAGAATAGATATTTAATAGATAGTGGCTATTATTAGCACTTTCAAATTTGAAAAACTAAATGCCAGATTATTTTATGTTTTATATCTCTATGCTTTCCCTAAACTAGATTAGGATTATCTTTTGTAACTTTGTAATAAAGAATCATATTTTGGGGGCACCTGGGTGGCTCAGTCGGTTAAGCATCTGACTTCAGCTCAGGTCATGATCTCACAGTTCATGAGTTCAAGCCCCACATCAGGCTCTGTGCTGACAGCTCAGAACCTGGAGCTCGCTTTGGATTCTGTGTCTCCCCCTCTCTCTACCCTTCCCCTGCTCATACTCTGTCTCTCTCACTCACTTGCTCAAAAATAAATAAACATTTAAAAAAAAGAATAGTACTTTTCTTTGTCTTCTTAAAATCCTACATAATCTTATTCTACCCAGTTAGATCCAACTTCCAGTGCCTTTGTGCATTCTTTTTATGCAAATCCCTGAACTCCCATCTATTCCATACTCTACACATTTCTGACTCAATTTTCCTTACAATTCCTCCAAATATTTTCTTACCTGAGTACTCTTCTCCATCCTTTCTCTCCATCCATATTTTAAACATGCTTTGAAGCTCTGATCAGTTTTTCAGACTGTAGCCTTACTTCTTCTTTAGGGAAAAAAGGTGGTAGAAAGAAGGAGTCAGTTTGATAGGTAAAGATGAACATCTTCCAAAGATGTTCATATCCTAACCCATGAATCCTGTGAATATTACATGGTAAATGGCAAAGGGAAATTAAGTTTTCAGATAGAAATTAAGGTTGTTAATCAGCTGACTTTAGGGTAGGGAGATTATCCTGGTTCATCTAGGGGGGCCAATATAATAACAAAGTTTGTTAAATACATAAGAAGAAGGCAAAAATGCCAGTGTCAGAGTAATTCATCATGAGAAAGACTCAGCTTGCCAAAAAGACTTGCTGCTTTTGATGATGGAAAGGAGCCACAAGCTAAGGAAGGCAGGTGACTTCTAGAAGCTGAAAATGCAAGGAAGTTGATTCTCCCCTAGACTTTCCACTAAGGAATGTAATCTTGCTAACATCTTAACTTTAGCCCAGGAAGAGCTGTTTGTAACATCTGACTTCTAGAACTATAAAAGACATAAGATAATAAATCTGTGTTATTTTAAGCCCCCAAGTTTGTGGTAATTTGTTGCAGAAGCAATAGGAATCAACACACTCAGCAAACTTGTTTGCAAGGGACCATATAGAAAATATTTGAGGCTTCACAGGCCACATGGTCTTTTGTCACAACTGCTCAACTCTGCCAGTGTAGTGAGAAAGCAGTCACAGACAATACATTAATAAATGCACATGGCTAGGTTCCAGTAGACCTTTATCAGTAAAAACAGGTGACCAGCCAGATTTGGCTTATAGACCACAGTTTGCCGAATGTCAGTGAGGCTTGCCTATGAATTAACATGTCCGGAACCTTGACTCCTTGGGCAAGATATTGAATATCTTTAAGACTTAGTTCCCCTATATGAACAATGGAGTCACTTATATGTGTCAGAGATGACTAACCATATCTAAAAGTTCATGTTTCCTTTCCAGAATGGAGATTGTACCTGGAAAATAGTTGCCTTGCCAAGACTGTGCTTCACACTTTCCCTACAGCTGGATATGGCCACTGGGATGTGAGCTGAAGTAATGAACATAGTTTCCTTGCTTGTTTCATATAAACTTTCCATGGGACTCTCCTCTGGGGTTTTTCCTCTTCTGGCTGGATATAATAGAGGTGATCTCAAGAGTGATTTTGAATCCCACATGTTGAAGACGGAAACCCTCTATTCTTGGGTCCCTGAATGAGCATGGAAGACAACTGCTCTGCATAACTGTTTACTGATCTAAAAATATTGTTTGAACAAGAAGTAAACTCCCAGTCTTTTTGAGCCATTGTAACTTCTGGAATCTATTCATATAAGTTAGTGTACTCAAAGTAATATCTCACGCTTAAAGTTATGATGAGATTAAGTAAAATATTGTGTAATATAATATACATAGCACATGGGATTTAGTAGGCACTCAGTAAATAATAGATACACAGTCTTTTATTTCTTAATTCCTCCAACACTCTATTTTGCACTGCACAATGTGAGTTTACACTGGGATGCTACTTTTGACAGGGAACATTTGACAGGGAACATTGGCTTCTGTTTTTGAGGCAGCATGACATAGTATTAAAAGAATGGGCTTTGAAGTTTGCTATAGCAGGGTTCACTCTCCTGCATCCCTCACTCTCACAACTATTTCTTCTCTGGATTTAATTTCTCTTAACCTGTTCCATCATGTGTAAAATACTAGTAAATGACAGATAGCTATTATGTTAACTCTTCTATTTGCATTAATATATGTCAGGATTTTAGTTCATGCCAATAAATACTCATTGAGTTGTTCATTCATTTATCAATTATTCAACATTGTGAAAGTTTGATGCAGTAACTGGATGAAGTTGTTTAATTTCTTTAACTCTTTTATGATACACGGTGACACTGCCACAAAAATGTGAGCTTGAAACACAGATAAATATGAGATCGATTTATATTCTTTGCTGATCTCTCTTTTGTTGTAATGGAGGAAAATAACATTGGAGAGAGAAAACTTCATTTTACATTCTCATAACAGCCATATGATCATATTTTCATGTGGTCTTCTAACTTCGATGTTCCTATCTATGAAGTAGAGAAACTTGCATTAATTTTAAATAAAATTAATGTTAATGTATAAAAAATACTAATAGAAAACCTGGTGCATAGTAGGTGCTCAATAAATGGCTTTTATTATCATTATAATTATTATTGGGCTTGAGTTACAAAAGCCAAGATTAATCGTTATTTAAAGATCCAGTCGTCGTATCATTATAAACAAAATTATATTACTTTTTAAAGGTTGAGTTCAAAACCCAAAGTCCTTATTCTAGGAGTTGATGTAATCCCATTGCAATATGCTGAACCTTGCAAGAGAGTAAGAGGCTTGACTTGTACATGTATTGGCTGAGTCCTGAAGATGATAAATGATTTTCATTAAAATTCACCTTACTCTATGTAAACGCAAAAACTGTACACAGTTAAATCTTCTGATAAATCAAAAAGTCTATGTGAAAGCTGAATACAAAACAGAGGTTATTTGAAAAGTGAGGCTGGTTAATCAATTCATTTGTGTATATATTTAGACATTCTCTTTAGTTATCCATCAAGCAATCATGGAAAATATAAATCACTGTTTCATGTTAGCTTCATATGGTCAGACGTTACATGGCCCTGGCACTGCGAAAGCAATAGATCATCACCAACGATATTTATTGAACTGTCACAGTCTGAATTGGAAAATAAAGAACCCACCATGCCAATAATGTCAAGATCCTAGAGAAAGTTCTGTCCTTCTTTCTCAGTTGATAAGGGCTAAAGTTTTAACCTCTATTCCTACAGAGATGGACAGTGGACAACTCCATATCCCCAGTGTTTTCGTTCTTTCCACACTGCAGATATGAGGGTCCATTTGCTTTTAGGGTATCTGCATCTGGAAGCTCCCAGAATTATCTTAAACTTCTGCTTTCAATTTCCAGGGCTGTGCTTCCCCAGCTCCTAAATTTTTGTTTCATATATCTATTTGAATCCAATTTTCTTTTCCCCCCATACAATTACACCTTAGTAGTTCTTTCTTCTAAACACTGATAACATTACTTTATTGTCTCCGTCACCTTCTTTGGAAGATCTTTATTGGTTAACACAGTTATTTTTGAGATGTCCATTTAATCTCTAGCTGTGACACCCTATTTGCAGAAAATATGTATTTGAGTAGCAAACTCAAATGCCTCTAGGGCCAGGCAAATAATGCAAAGACTGGTGCCAGTTATAGATACAAGCACAGTTTGAATAGAATAGGGGAGGATATTATTCACTTGCACAAATATACATGGTCTCTTCTATTTTTCTTGAAAATCTATGCTTTTGTCAATGTTCACTTATCACTTACTACTTTTTTGTTTGTTTTCACTAAATTATATTTACTTAGTTTAAAAAGTCAAATACTAGGGAAACTGGGTGGCTCAGTTGGTTGAGTGTCTGACTTGATTTCAGCTTAGGTCTAGGCTCTACGCTGAGCTGAGTGTGGAGCCTGGTTAAGACTCTCTCTCACTCTTCCTCCCTCTGCCCCTCTTCCCCACTCCAGCTCTCTCATTCTAAAAAAAAATGTAAAATAAATAAATAAAATATAAAGTCAAATACCATTAAAAGTGTTATCAGGAAAAGTAATAGTTCCCTGTCCTATACTTTCCACTCTTATTTCTTGGTCCCCCTTCCCTCTTTCATCTGGTACTTATTTTTCTTTCTTAGGAATAGTCTTATATTACTCTTCTGATTATCCTGTTTTTCATTAATATTCCACTCTGGAAGATGGAGTTTAGCTTTCATAATTGTGTCCTCTTGAAACTCTTTATATTCTAGTCTTCCTGCATTCATCCCCTACTAACATTTAGAGCAGTGATGTCCACATGTTAGCATGGTTCAGAATCAGCTGGGGGGGCTGGTGAGACAGATTGCTGGGCTTCATCCCCAGAGTTTCTGACTCAGCAGCTCTGAAGTGGGGCAACCCAAGATTTGCATTTCTAACAGTTTCTCCGATGATCCTGCCATTGGTGGTCTGGGGCACATTTTGCAAACCATTGAATTTTTATAGCATCATTATTTGTAAAATAAAAACTTGCTTTTTCATTTTCATGACCTAAATATTATTTCTACCTGTGCTATATAGGGAGCTGTAATTGTATTTCCATTATTGTGCAACATTTTCCTATTCTTGGAATTAATAGTCTTCTTCCATACCCTTAAACTCTCCAACCTTTCCAATGGAACTACCATTTTTTGGTGTTCAAAAACATTTAATAATAAATTTATTTTATTCTTTAGGAGCATCTTTTCTGGAGTCCTACTTTTTTCTTTCTCTTCTTTCTTTCTTTCGTTCTTTCGTTCTTTCTTTCCTTCTTTCTTTCTTCTTTCTTTTCTTTCTTTCTTTATCTGCCTCACTGCAACTTCTTGCTCTTCATAGGCCTCTATCAGACCTCTTTGTTCACAACATCCAGAACTTTGTTTTACCTCTCTCCTAGATTGGATCTTTTTGTTTCCCAGACCCTGTGCTTTCCTGCTGTTTCATGCTTTTTACTTTCTTTCTGCTGAAGCTCATCCTCCAGTAGCTTCCTCCAAATGGTTTCCTGTATAAACATATCCTTATTATATATACATATTTGATTGATAGATTGGCTAGTTACAGATTTATAAGCTGAAACTTACTTTCTCTCAGAATTTTTAAAACACTGCTTAATTTTTCTCTATTAGTGATGCTGTTGAGAAATTTGACACCACTGTTTTTTCTGGAAACATTTTATATGGGGTGTGTGTGTGTGTGTGTGTGTGTGTGTGTGTACATTGTACATTGAAAATGTTATATCCTTGAATAGCTGTGACATTGTAAATCCAAGACGACTAAGGAAGTACCTTATTAGAGCTATTATATATAAATAATACAAAATAGAAAAACTTAGTGGCATAAAAAGAAAATACACTTCTTGGTGGCTCAGTCAGTTAATTGTCAGACTTCAACTTAGGTCATGATCTCATGCCTTGTGGGTTTGAGCCCTGCACTGGGCTCTGTCCTGACAGCTCAGAGTCTGGAGCCTGCTTCAGATTCTGTGTCTCCTCCTCTCCCTGCCCCGTTTTCCCCCACCACTCTGTCTCCGTCTCTCTCAAAACTAAATAAACATTAAAAAAGTTTAAAAAACTTTTTTAAAACTATATTTAGTTTATAAAAATAAAATGTATTTTACTAGAGATATACCTTTTCTCCTGTAGTGGAATATAGTTGGCATCGTGTGTGTGTGTGTGTGTGTGTGTGTGTATGTGTGTGTGCTCTTTATGCTTATGCTTTTCCATCATCCATGTTCATCTTTCTTTAAGGAATTTGAAGACACTTCCCCTGACTCCATGTAGTCCCAGTGGGGCTACCAGTGACAAAGTCCTATCACTTCCTGTAGGATAGGAGAGGGGAATGATCCAGGCTTGTGATGAAGTGGTGTTCTTATATACCAGCTTAGGCATGGGTACATGACCCAACGTGACAAGTCTTGGTGTGTGGAGATTAGGGTAAAGGTCCCCTTACCATAAAGAGCTTGCAAACATGGGAAAATAAGAAGGACTAGGTGGTCAATATGCTTACCAAGTTGCAAGAGCCTTCCTCAAAGGTCCAAATAGATAAAGGGAGAAATAGCTCTGCTAACATATTTGAGCCCCAAAGTCTATTTGTGCCCTTCTCTGATATATGAAACAATAAATTTACTTTTTACTTTGAGCTACAGTTCATTTTCTAACATTTGGAATGGGAAGAATACACTTTTTATCCACCTCCATAGATGAGTCATTTATACTATTAAATAGACTATTTAACGTGATACTTGGATTCCATACTTGCAAACAGTTAAAAAAAAATTTAATGTTTATTTATTTTGAGAGAGAAAAAGAGCGAAAGAGAGGAGGGGAGGGGCAGAGAGAGAGGGAGACACAGAGTCCGAAGCAGGCTCCAGGCTCTGAGCTGTCAGCATGAAGCCTGATGCAGGGCTTATACCCACAAGCTGTGAGATCACGACTTGAGCCTAAGTCAAATGCTTAAATGCTTAACTGACTGAACCACCCCAGGTGCCCACCAACAGTAAAATTTTTAAAGGATCCAAGTATCTTAGTAGCATGACCTCAAATGTGTATTTATAATTCAAAAAAAACTTTTTAAATACAAGTATAAATTCAAAAATGAAGTGGTAAGGTGATATAGTGTAGGTCTTTGGTAAATTATAAAGTATATTAATTATTACTCTCATTGTAGTTATTATCATTTTTATTAAAATCACTACTATTGTAATGCCACAGATTTATTACTCTTTATGCATCTACAGATTAGATTTAAGACATATTACTCAATGTGTCTAATGTCACAATATTTTTATTGTACCATAATTTATTAATATGAATATTACCATCATATAGGACAAATTATATGACAGACCATTACATTTCTGGAAATTTTTATCATAACCAATCATAATGCCACATGTCTCCTCTCACTGCTATTATTCCATTGAACATTTTAGTGCCTCTACTTTGTATGCCTTGCCTCTTATCCCCTTCAATCATAATCTCACTTTAATTGCCTCTTCTCTGGCAAATACAAACATTATCTTCCTTACTCCTGGAATTAATAACTTCTGTGATGGCTTATCATCTTTTTTGTTCTCCAGTGCACCTTTCCAATTAAAATGGAAATTAAATGGAACTGAATACGACAACCCAAATCATGTATGTAGCATTTGGTTGATTTGGATTCCATTGAGTGCTACACAGAATTCTTTATATTTCAGTCTTTTCCCTATTTATTGTTTCCAACAAGGCACTAGGAAAAAAGTCAATGTATGTTGATTGTCTGTGTAGATTTATTGTAAGATAGATATATAGATAGATAGATAATAGATCAGTCAATCCTGGAAGGTTTATTATTCATTGGCATTTTCATTTCTCAATCCTGAGTTTCCTAATCCATTTGAACTGAAAATTTAATTTTTCTCTTTTATTTATTTAATTTTTTTTTCATTTATTTCCATCTCTTTCTTATCTGAGTATGCTCGGTGAAACTGTTACCTTTATGTTCATCTGGCTTCAATCATGTGGATTCCAAGGCTGCCTGGTGACGAGCGCTTCATTTGCTCTGCCAGTGTCCTTCTCAGGGCCCCAACCATTCCCTTCCTTGCACAGGGGTCTCATAGCTGGACTGTCTGAAATTCCCATCTCCTGCACCATAGGGATTTGGCCCCTAAGCCAGTCCTGACCAAGGTAGGATGGACATGAGCTGCTTCACATGGGCGTGACTTCCTCCAGACTGAAGGAGACCCTAATAGTAGCTCATCCCACTATATGTGGGAGATAATTGACCCCTGATTTCCCACCCCATTTCCTTTACTTTCACTCAAATTGAAGGAATGTGACCCTAGAGTTGACTGCTGGACATTGCATTACTTCTACCCCTGGGCCCCATTTTATAGGACCAGAACTTTGACACTTTTTAATTTATGTTTCAAAATGACATTTGCCCTATTTCATTTACCCCCAACTATCTAATATTATTTTAAATTTATTTTTATTTAACACAAAGCAATTCATAGCCATTATTAATAAAAAGGATATATAGAAAATAGGAAAAGAAAATAATTAAAATAACCAATAATTCCCATGTAAGAGAGAAGCATTGTTTAACATTTTTATTTTTTTTAAATTTTAATTCCAGTTAATATACAATGTTGTATTAGTTTCAGGTATACAATATAGGATTCAACAATTCCATACATCACTCAATGCTCATAATGACAAGTGCACTCCTTAATTCCTACCACCTATTTATTTAACCCATCTTCCCACCCACCTCCCCTCTGGTAATCATCAGTTTGTTCTCTATAATTAAGAGTCAGTTTCTTGGTTTGTCTCTCTCTCTTCCTCTTTTCTTTGCTCATTTGTTTTGTTTCTTAGATTCCACATATGAATGAAATCATATGATATTTGTCTTTCTCTGACTGACTTATTTTGCTTAGTAACTCTCTAAGCCACATCCATATATATATATACTATTAGTATATATATATATATATACTACTTCTTCTTTATCCATTCATCAATTGATGGACACTTGGGCTGCTTTCATATCTTGGCTATTGTAAATAATGCTGCTATAAACCTTGGGGTACATGTCTCCCTTTCAACTAGTGTTTTTGTATTATTTGAGTAAATACCCAGTAGTGTGATTGCTAGATCATAGGGTAGTTCTATTTTTAATTTTTTTGATGAACCTTCATACTGTTTTCCAGAGTGGCTGCACCAGTTTGCATTTTCACCAACAGAGCACCAGTGTTTCTTTTTCTCCACATCCTTTCCAACACCCGTTGTTTCTTGTGTTGTTGATTTTAACTATTCTAACAGGTGTGATGTGATATCTCATTGTAGTTTTAATTTGCATTTCCCTGATGGTAAGTGATGGTGAACATCTTTTCATGAGTCTGTTGGCCATCTGAATGTCTTCTTTAGAGAAATTTCTGCTCATCCCTTCTGCACATTTTTAATTGAATTATTTGGTTTTTGGGTGTTGAGTTGTAGAAGTTCTTTATAGATGTTTGACACTAACCCTTTATCAGGTATGTCATTTGCAAATATCTTCTCCCATTACATAGGTTGCCTTTCAGTTTTGTTGATTATTTCCTTTGCTGTGCAGGAGCTCTTTACGTTGATGTAGTCCCAACAGTTTATTTTTTATTTTATTTTCCTTACCTTGGGAGACATATCTGGAAAAAAGTTGCTATGCCCAATGTCAAAGATGTTCAGCGTTTTGAATATACTCTGTCTCTTTTAAATTTTGCCACTTAATTTTTCAAAATTAAGTTTGTATTGCAACTTTTTAGTTAACTATGTTTGTCCTTTTAAGAATACATCATGAGTATTTTTTTGAATTAATGAATGATTTCTGTAATGGTCAGTTTGGACTGCTATAACAAAATGCCACAGATTGAGTAAC
This sequence comes from Cryptoprocta ferox, assembly GCA_028646485.1. Lineage (NCBI taxonomy): Eukaryota > Metazoa > Chordata > Mammalia > Carnivora > Eupleridae > Cryptoprocta > Cryptoprocta ferox. The sequence continues at coordinate 177,662,603 of CM053567.1, read as the reverse complement.
TTGAACAAGAGAAATTTATTTTCTCACAGTTCTGGAGGCCAGAAGTCCAAAATAAAAGTGCCAACAAGATTGGTTTCTAGTGAGGCCTCTCTTTCTGACTTGCAGATGTCCACCTTCTAACTATATCTTCATGTGGTCTTTCCTCTGTGTGTACTCAGACAAAGAGAAATAACTGGTGTCTCTTCCTCAAAGACACTGCCAATCCTATGGGATTAGGACCATGATTTCATTTAACCTTAATTACCTCCTGAAAGGCCCTGTCTGCAAATACAGTTATAATGGAATCAGGGCTTCAACATATAAGTTTGTGGAACACAATTCAGTCCATAATAAACTCTTTAATGTAATTTTTAATACCTACAAAATTTTTAATTATATAGGTGCACCACAATTTGCTTGACAAATTGCATTTTATATACTTGGGCCATGTCTAGTTTTCTCATTGTTACATTAAAAAATTATGACTAATGCTAACTTTCTTTCTCATATATATAATATTTTACATTATTTTAAAATTATTTTCTTTGGATAGAATATTCCTAGAAATAAAATTACTTGGTCAATCTACTTTTTTTCTTTTAATATTCACACTACCAAACACTTTTTAGAAAGGTCATGTCAATTTATTCTTATCGTAGTTGTGATGAGATGTCATTTTATTTCCATTGACCAGCACTGGCTATCAACATTTTCCTTAAGTATATGTTATCTTGATATGAGAAAAACATGTTCTTATATCAAATTATTCTTTCCACTTACTTTATTTGATTAGTAATGGAGCTCATTATGCTTTAGTGTTCTTCCTTTCTCAAGTGACTAGGTCTATTTGCCTAATCTCTTCTTACGGCAAAGGAAAAGCCACTTTAGGCCCCTATTGGGCCTAAATTTGCCCCTGAGTTCCATTGCTTGGGAACTTGGTACTTGGTTTATGCCAGTTCTTCAAAAGTCTAGGTACCACTTTTTAAAAAAATTTAAATAAACTTAAAAATATTTAGAATAGTTTTATATTTTTAAGAAAGTTGTAAAACATGTATAGTTCCTACATATCCTCACCAAATCTCAATGGTTGAGGTTTTATGTTAACATTGTACAATGGTAGAGGTGCCTGGGCAGCTCAATTGGTTAAGCAGATGATTTTGGCTCAGGTTATGCTCTCACAGATTGTGGGTTCGAGCCCCACATTGGCTCTGTGCTGACAGCTCAGATTCTGGAGTCTGCTTCAGATTCTGTGTCTCCCTTTCTCTCTTCCCCTCCCCTGCTCATGATCTGTTTCCCTCTGTTTATCAAAAATAAATAAACATTAAAAAAAATTAAAAATCCAGAAATTTAACATTGTACAATGGTATATTTGTCATAATTAAAAAATAGATAGTATATTACTATTAAACTCTACAGATTATTAAGATTAAATTATTTTTTCCTCTCATGTCTTATGTATTTATTTACTTATTTATTAAACTTCTTCCCAGGGTACCATTTTGCATTCCGTTGTCATGTCTCCTTACCTTTCTCTGGTTTTGACATTGACAGCTTTGGGGAGTACTGATCAAAGTATTCTGTAGTGTGTCCTCAGTTTGTATTTGTGTGATATTTTTCTAATTGTGAGACTCGGTTTATGGATTTGGGGGAGAAGACCAGAAGAAAAGTGCCATTCTCATCACATCATATCAAAGATACATACTATTAACACCTGGCTTGATTAGCTGGCTGAGTGTTTGTAGTGGTTGTAGAGTTTCTCCAATGTAAAGTCACTTTTATATATTTTCCATACTTTCTTATTTGGGAGTAAGTCACTAAATGCAGCCCATGCTCAAGGAGTTGGAAATTGTAAGTATATCTCCTTGAGGAAGGAGTAACTATATAAACTATTTGGAATTCTTCTGTATGAAGTATTTGTTTATTTGCCTCCATTTATTTATTTTTTTAATAAGTATGGATTCATGGATATGTATTTTACACACTAGATTATAATAGAATACTATATTATTTATTTATTTTTTGTTCAAATTGTTCCAGCTTTGGACATCTGGGTCCCTTTCAGGTTGGTTCTCGTGTCCCTTTGACATACCCTTATCCTTTTGTTTCTTTGAGTACTTCCTCACTTTCTGGCAACACATGATTCTCCAGACTCATTTTGTACATTCCCTGCCATAACCCTGGATCAGTCATTTTTCCAGAAAGCTCTAGTTCCTTTCCTTGGGAAATGATATAAGAACCAAGATTTGGGTGCTAGATTTCTTCTTGAATTTGATTGGTGTCCTGTGTTGGGTAGGCAGCCATGTCATTACCATCAAAGGTTTTTACTGCCCACATTTTCCGCTCCTACCTTGAATTGCCTCTGGACTCTGGCTCTCAGATAAGATTTAATAACACCAATATAAGCCAAACCAGAACTAGCTGTAATCTTAGGCCCTAAGTCTTACCCTATACCACCACCCCTGTTGAGCCTTACCTACAAAGCTGGGCTGGCCTTCTCTGTTCATGTCCATATCTTGGTGAACTTCACTCTGTTCACTCAACTCATTTATTTTCCCTGTCAGTCTAAATTGTGACTTGTCCTAACAGCTCCATCTTAGAGCTCTCTTCTGTAGTAATGGGCAGTAATTTCATTCTTGTGATGCTTAGCTACAAGGTGGAGATTTTTGGAAGGGATACACAAATAAGGTTACTCTGAAAACACAAACACTAAGAAAGCCTGCACTGATTACTTTTATCAAATTCATAGGAATTGTAGATCTATGCATTTCTCATTTCTCTAGGCGTGAGGAGGTCTCTGAATAATAGTGTTTTCTAAAGGTAGGAATATGAAAGTTGAAGCAGTAAACTGAAATGATAGGTCAGCTAGTAATGCTCTTAAAATGTTTGGTATATGAATTATAGTCAGTAGATTAAAAAATTAAATAGCATCTAATAAGAGTTATGGTGCCCAATGGAAATTTAATATGTATACAAGCTTTCAATTATTTCCAACGTGCTCTTTCAAAATTTTCATGAAGTATTTAAGGACATACCCTATTTTTTCTGTCAATGGCTGTCAAAATGGGGCAACTCCCATTATCTATTTTGCTTCACATAATGAGGAAATTTACAACCTCTTATCCTTTACCAAAAGATTTCTCTATAATTCTCTATATCTTGAGTAACTGCACATTATATTTACATTGAAGATATTTAAAGTTCTCCAAAATTATGTAAGACCTCTCTTTTGAAAGTATCTGTTGGCCATCATTTTATTCCAAAATTTTATATTTTCATTTCTAAAAAAGATACACTGATGTAGCCTAAATAAGTCAACATCAGTAAAAAGAAAGGTAAACATATGCATGTGATATGTATAGTGGTTGTCTCACAAAAAAATTTTACTTAAGCGTCCAATGCTGATATTGGATCAAAAGATTCAAAATTCCACAATATACATATGGCATTTTATTTAATAAAATAAACTTATCTCAATATTTACAATTAAATTTCAAAAGACATGATTTATTTTTATCTGCTGAGTCATTGATATTTTTCTTTTCCTTCTGGGTAACTGCAATGATTAACTCTTGTTACATTTCATCAGATATTTTTAATTTAGTCCCTGAAATGCTCCATGGGAAGGGTATGCAGAAGCAGAAACACTATGATTGCAAAATAAAGATTTTATCTCTCATAATATTATATAGAAGTTTTGCATTAAGTTGTTTGAATACTAGTGAGAATGTCTTTTTTTAAATATTAAAAAAAAATTTTTTAATGTTTATTTTTGGAGGAGAAACAGAGACAGAGCATGAGCTGGGGAGGAGCAGAGAGAGGGGGAGACACAGAATCCAAAGCGGGCTCCAGGCACTGAGCTGTCAGTACAGATACCAACATGGGGCTTGAACTCACGAGCCATGAGATCATGACCTGAGCCAAAGTTGGTCACTTAACCAACTTAGCCACCCAAGTGCCCCATTTTTTTTAATTTTATTGATTTATTTTGAGATAGAATGAGAGATAGAGAGAGAGAGAGAGAGAGAGAGAGAGAGAATCCCAAGCAGGCCCCATGCTGTCATTACAGAGCTGGATGCAGGGCTCGATCTCATGACCATGAGATCATGACCTGAGCCAAAATAAAGAGTTGGATGCTCAATGGACTGATCCATTTGGGTGCCTTAAGAATGTCTGTCCACATCACTAGAAGACAGTGGTTAACACCATTAGTTCAGCTTCCAAACCCCAGGTTTTAATCTGGGCCCCTTCATTTACCAGTAAATTACTTCACCTCTCATCTGGCAAATGAAACTAATGAAAGTGGTAATAGCTTCATAGGGTTGTGGTATCCTTACAGGAGCTTAAATGTAAGGTGTTTGGCATAGAGCCCAATACATAAGAAGAGTTTGATGAGTGTTAGATTCTAGTATTTACTCACACAAGAATTCAGAGGAAAGTTGTGATGGTTAATTTTATTTCAATTTGACTGGGCCATTGAATTCCTGGATACTTGATCAGAACTTATTGTGTCTCAGTGAAGGTTGTTTGGATGAGATTAACATTTAAATCAGTAGACTAAGTTAGTAAAACAGATTACTCTCCTCAATGTGGGTGGGCCTCACTGAATCAGTTGAAGGTTCGAATAGAACAAAAAGCCTGACGCTACCTCCAGTGAGAAATTCTTCCTGCCTGACCACCTTCGAAATGAGGACATCAGCATTTTTTCCTGTCTTTGGACTCTGACTAAAACATGAGCTCTCCCTGGGTCTCTAGCCTGTCAGCCTTTAAACAGGAACTGTACCCTCCTCTTCCTTGGTTCCCAAGCCTTCAGACTCAGACTAGATCCACACCATCAGGTCTTCTGAGTCTCCAGCTTACAGACCTGCTCTGTAGATCTTGGGACTTGTCCACCTGCATAACCACGTGAGCCAATTCCTTATAACAAATCTGTTTTTCTATAAATATATATTTAAAATAGAGGGGGGATAAAACTGAGATTTTATAAAGTTCAACTGTGCTAATTTCGATGATATTCTTCTCAGTTGTCATTCTTCCACCCTCTGTTGACCTGTCAGTGTCACACAGTCATTAAAGTGCAGTGGGTGTTGGTGTAAATTTATAATTGGCGTAATCCTTATTGCTGACATGTCAATATTTAACTTGCATTAACCTTTCCTTTGAGGCTGACAAATTGTGCATCTATGGCTTGTTCAGTCTAATTTTTCATGTCATTGCCTTGCAAAGCATACAGATTTATAATGTCACAGTGTGATGGATGCAGGTCCCTCCTTTGCCTCAGAGAAGGGTTTCAACCTACTTAGATTATCCAGCGGTTTATTTATTTATTTTCAGTTCTACCCACCACATATTTTTAAAGGCTTTCAGTGAATTTACCTCCCCAAGGCCCATATTTTGAGGACGAATGGAAAGGTACCCTTGTCAGGAATCGTTACCCTGCTTCTGCTACAGAGCCTACACATTGTTCTGGCCTGTCTCACACAGAACAGCCTTCATCTGTGTGTGCATGTTGTCACTAAGAGTTTGTTGATGGAAACTGAAGGCTGGTGAAAGAAAATTAGGTCAGAATAGTGTGTGGGAAGAAAAATGACATTCTTGTCAGTTTTACCTAATCTTCAAGAACAGAGCTGCAAGAGTTTTAATTCCCTTAGGACATGGACAGCTGGCATTTAAACTCAATTATTTCTATGTCTCTCTTTTTTTCTTTTTTTAAAATTTAGAGGTGTTCCCTTCCCCCACACCCCACAAGCTTGGCTACAAGAAGTGGACAGATTTCCAGGAATTCTCATCTGAAATTCTTGGACCTGAATGCTAAGGATTTGGGACTAAGGGAGATGTAGGAAGTCTGAGTCTTTCCATAGGTGTTCACAGTTTGTTTCTAAGACAGACTTGTGTAAAGATCAAAATGACTTTATTGCTAATGATCATGCCCCCAAGTTTATAGTATCACATGATCTATAGCCATTCTCTTCACTTCAGTGAAGTGTTTTAGTTATCTGACCTCCCTCCAGGAAGTCCCACAAATTTATTTCAGGTCATCTAAGATAAAGATGAGAGCCACTCAGACCATATATTTAGGAGTAGACAGTTACTTTAATTTACATTTTATAGAAAGTTTGAAGAAAACCCAAAGCAACTGGTGCTGAAATTTTCATCTCAGTTCAGCAAAGTGTTATTCACACATGCACTATTAAAATGTAGCACTTATTGGACGATTTCCTAGATCCTAGATTAAACTCTTAACATATTTAGTATGTCTTAACTGGTTTATGGAAATTACAAACAGTTAATATATGTGTTTGAAAAAACACCCTATTTAATTCATCACTTATACTTGGCTCCCTTTTTGTCTTAAGAACTCTAAAGAAAAACTGATGTTATGTCTTCAATTATTGCTTAATATTTTCTTCCACTTCTCAATTGCCAAGCAACATATATTACATAAACAAAGCTAATACATTTTAAGACACAAAATGAAAAATGGTCCCAGAGTAATCCTTGCCAATTCTAAGCTATGTTGACAATCATACTTACAGTTAAGGTTTTTTTTTTTTTATCATAATGAATCATGATAAATTTGTTGACCAAGCAGAGATGGCTATTCTAAGCAAGTAAGCAAACAAACAAATAAATAAGTTAGGCTAGATTGTTTTTGTTCTTTTTCCCTTAGCCATGAAATATGATTTTTAAACACTAACACTGTCTGTGAGAGTCCAAAATACAGGTAAAAAAAGAAAATATTTAGCTGAAGTAAGGACTATGTTCTGAAGCCCGGCTCATAAATATCCCCTTTGTCCAACCAAGTTTCTTCATATAGTCTTTATATCATGCAGATTAAAAAATCCAGATTCCATTCAAATCTTAGTTTACAAATGGGAAAACTATAACCAGAGAGTATGGAGTGGTCCAATATCAAATGTTAATTAGCGGACTAGAACCAGGAATCAGATCTCCTAACTTTTAAGACCAGTATTATTTTCATTAGAAGAGATCAAGAGATTTCTATGCTGTCACACCTTTTAGGTACTCAATCCAACATTTAATATGCATCTGTTAGATGTCAGACACTATTCTAAGGGCTTAGGATACAAAAAAATTTGGTAAAAAAATTCCTTCCATCCTAAAGTTTACATTTTAGTGAAAGAAACAGGCAATAAACACGTTCCTATGGAATGTACTGTTAATGCAATATAATGTCAGTGTTTTAATAATATAAAATAAGAAAAGTGGAAATAGTAACAGGAGATGTAATTTTCAATAAAGTTGTTGAGGAAGTCCTTTAAGAAGGAGTTGTATTTGAGCAGACACCAGAATGGGGTAAAGAAATGAGTTATGGGGAGAATATTCAAGGCATAAGGAATAGCAGATGTTAATGCCCTCCCTAAGTTAGGTGTGTCTTTGGCTCACATGAGAGCAGCCACAAGGACAGAAGGGCTGAAAGGCAATGTGTAAACTATGAGGAGGAGACTAGGTTAGAGAGAGAGCTCTGAAAGCTATGGAGATCATTTCAGATTTATTTGAGTCTGTTGGAAAATCATTTGATGGTTTGAATTGAGTAATATATGTGGCTTTCATTGTGAAAAGAATTATTCTTTGTACTGGAAGAAAGATGAACTATTGAGACGTAAAATTGGGAGAAATTTACATGTGCCAACAAAGAATAATCCCAATTCTTTGTGCTTATATAATAACTTCTTCTAAAAACCTCTATACCATTAATTGAATTCCTACAATTATCATGAGAGATAGGTAAATCATATGTTGCTAATTCCATTTAACAGATTGGAAGCTGAGTTTGAAAAGTAGGAGATCAAGTACTCATATTTCAAGGCCAGTATTTATTTACAACATCATAATGACTATTTTCCACTGATGGATTGGGAGGGTGGGAGTAGTTAAGGGTAAGAATAAGTTTCTACTTGGAAGAGAAAGGGAAGATGAGCAGCGTTTTAATTTAATCGACACTTTTGTGCCAGGGACTACATTAGGCACTAGGGATACTGAGGTAGAATAATCAATTCCTGCACTGGCAAAGTCTACTGTAGGCTGTAATAATAACATCAATGTTACAGTCCTTAATATATAGTCCTTACTTATGCAGTACAGTTTAGAAGTAACACATGCTTGGGGTGCCTGGGTGGCTCATCATGATCTCATGGTTTGTGAGTTTGAGCCCCGTGTCGGGTTCTGTGCTGACAGCTCAGGGCCTGGAGCCTGCTTCGAATTCTGTGACTCCCTCTCTGTCCCTCCCCTGTGTGCTCTCTCTCTCTCTCAAAAATAAATACACATTAAAAAAAATTTAAAAAAGAAGTAACACATGCTTTAATATCCCTAATAGTCATTTGTTATGGGTAGTATTATAATCAACGTTTCACAGATATGAAATTAAAGAACAGGAAAGGCCAACAGCTTATCCAAGGTCAATCAGTGTGCAATTTGTGAGCTTAGGATTTGAGCCCAAGTTCAAACCCAAAGTCTGTTCTCTTTACTCTCTTTTGTGTTCATTTAACATTCTACATGTTAACATGCCTCTTGTATCCCTTCCTCATTTTTATAGCCCTGTTTTCATTTTTCACTTATCTTGGCATGTGAATTTGTGATACACATCAAAAAAGCTGGTAGAGGTGGGAACTTCAGTGGGCTTGAGCTGATGTAAGTAAATGGGATATGCAGCTCTGCATTATATTGAGCCATTATTAAAAGCACAGTCATAGGCACCTGGGTGACACAGTTGGTTGAGCGTCTGACTCTTGATTTCAGCTCAGGTCATGATTTCACAGTTTGTGGGTTCAAGCCCCACATTGGGCTCTGCACTGAAAGTGTGGAGCTTGCTTGGGATTCTCTCTCCCCCTCTCTCAGCCCCTCCCCTGCTCATTCTCTCTCTCTCTCTTTCTATCTCAAAAATAAATAAATTAAAACATTAAAAAAAGCAAAGTCACGTGCACACACACGCACACGCATTACAAGGACACATTGCTGTAACACTGACCCCATCCAAATCATTAGTTTTTCTTCAATTTCATAAGAAGTCCCTTTCTCATAATCTCCTATTTGTTTCTCCAAAACTGTTGAACAACCTGGAAGTAAAGTCAGCTTCCCAGTTCTGCAGTTTTCCCAAGTACATGTAGGAACAGTTATTCATTGGCAGGGCAAAACTAAGTTCAAACTTAATCGAGGATACCATAACCCAAAGTATATCTCTTCCCTTCTAACCTGGATGGAAAGAGTCCACCTTTATAGCTTTATGTGACTTATGTTGAAGACGCATATTTGAGACTGTAGATTTTGAGACTGATTTTATTTTATTTATTTATTTATTAAGTTTATGTATTTTGAGAGAAAGGGGAGAGCAGGGGAGGGACAGAGAAAGAAGGAGAGGGAGAATCCCAAGCAGGCTCCATGCCCAGTGCAGAGCCCAAAGTGGAGCTTGATCACACAAACCGCGAGGTCATGACCTGAGCCAAGATCAAGAGTTGGACACTTACCTGACTGAGCCACCCAGGTGCTCCTCTAAGACCAATTTTAAATGCCAGCTACACTGCTTACTCATTGTGTCATTATGAGTACATTTACATTCCTGTACTTCATTTTCCTCATTCGTAAATGGAGATAATAATAATCCCTACTTTACAAAGTTGTTTTGAGAACTAAGTGAGTTAATAAAGAGAGAGTAAGTGCTGTGTAAGGGATTACTATTATTTGATCTCAAACTTCAAAGATTACCCCCCTCTCCACCGAAAAAAAAATCAAGAGTTGTTTTTGTCATGGAATTTGTTTGTTTGTTTTACTAATGAATGTGACCACTATTTTGTACTTCATAGGTCAGGAAATTTTCCTGAAAGTATTTCCAGAGGGTAAATATTTTAGGCTTTGTAGACCTAGGCAACTCTGCTGTTGTGACTTGATGAGCCATAGGCAATACATAAAGAAATGGAAGTGTCTGTGTTCAAATAAAACTTTATTTACAAAAACAGGTGAGCCAAAGTTTGTCAACCCTTAGTGCAGGTAAATCTGCTAGGTGCTTTCCCAGGGGCATTACATATTTCACTTTATTTAACTTTCAAAAGAACATAATAAAGAAGGCATTCTTATTATCTTCATATTTATATATAAAAAAATAGCTTCAGAGAAATAGAGTGATTTCAGCCCAAGTTTTCGTATGTGCTTGAGCCAGCTTCGCTTGTGTGATTACAAAGCCTGAGCCTTAAATAATCCAATTATTTTTCTCCTCAAATGGTAAAATATTACAACTCGGTACCTTATCTAAAGTTGATTGATCGTTTTAACCCTAGGAAAGGAAATGAACAGAAGGAAGGGAGGAAGAAAATTTTAAGTATTGATATGGAGAATAACCCACAGACCAGAAATCCATGTGGTTGGTATTATTGTTGCCAACATTATTTATGCAATTGTTTATATATTTCACTAAAATGATTACTGATTGGCTCTTAATCAGCCAAGCACAAAATTTTGACTAAAAATGGGAATTTTCTACATTTTTCTCCATCTATAAAATAGACCAAAAATAAAGTAGATAAATAGACTTCTTTGTAGCGGACATGGCTCTGAGTGTTGAAAATATAGCAAGGACTAGATTGCAGTATTTAAAAATTTATAGTCTAAAGAGAAGATAAAGACAATAAAACATACACAAAATAATACATATTTTGCCTCATGGTGACATGTCCTGTGAAAGAAAATAAAGCAGAGTAAGACGAATGGAGAGTAAAAACTGATCTTTTGCATAGAATGGGCAGAAAAGTCCTATCTATAAGGTGGCACTATGGACAGGTCTGGAAGAAATGGGGCAGCAAGTCATTTAGATATGCTGGGCAAGAGTATTCTAAGCAGAAGGAACAGTAAATACAGAAATTCTGCAATGGATTTTGCCATTTGGAAACATTAAATATGATGAGATCAAAAAGAATATAAGTGACACACAAGAAGTTCAAGGACCAAGCCTGAAGGTGGGAGATGGTACTCATGTTTGGTGGAGGTTTCTTTGGGAAAGAAAGCAGCTAAGAAGACTGAAAAGGAACTACAGAGGACCTTGTATTAGAATTGTGATAGAGGGATTCCCAAAAGCCAAGTGTATCAAGTATTTCAAAGAGGATAGAGTACTCAAGTATGTCCAATATCACTAAGTCAAGTGAAGTAGTGACTAAGAAATGACTATTAAATTTAGCAGATGAAAGTCATTGATATTGACAAAAGTAATTATGGTGGATGTAGTAGGGGAAAAGCCTCCCATGGCTTAAGAAAGAGGAGACTATATGAAGGCAGGAAATAGATTACAGGGTTTTTGTTTTCTTCTTCTTCTTCTTCTTCTTCTTCTTCTTCTTCTTCTTCTTCTTCTTCTTCTTTATCCTTCTTCTCCTTCTTCTCCTTCTTCTCCTTCTCCTTCTTCTTCTTCTTCTTCTGGCAGTCACAGCAGGTTTATTGTGGGCAATAGAGCACTGCCATGCTCTTCCCAGTATGCATAAGCAATGGCCATGAAGATATGAGTGGGGTGGTGGCAAGAAGCAAGGGTGTGCTTCAATTGAAACTTGGTCTCCTGTGGCCTGTGCCCCTTCTCCCCTCCCTGTGTACATGGGGCATCAGTCCCCCTAGGCATAGATGGTTTCTAGTTAGGTCTGCCCTGCGCAGGAAAGGAGGGTCCCTGCTATGTGTATTTAGATAGAAGTTGGTCTGAGGAGACTGGGGGATTGGGAATCAGGTAAGAATTGGGTTTTTGTTGCTATTGTTAAGAAAGCATATTACAGATGTTATGTGGAGATATGAGTGATCCTATAGGTAGGGAGACATTATGATGCAGGACAGGGAGGGCCACTTTCAAAAGTGATTCCTTGAATAAAGATACAGTGCACAGATGGATGAATTGTCCTTATAGGTACAGTGAGTTTATCTATCAGAATAGGAGGAAGTCAGAGCAATGGGCCAGGCTAGTAGCTTTGATCATAGGAGTTTGTGCAAGTCCTCTTCAGATTCCTTCTGTGTTCTCTGAGGTAAGAAAACAGTCACAACTTAGGAGAGAGCATAGGTTGGAGGATTGGAGATTTCACACATTCTTGATACATGGGAGATTTAAGGACAAGGAAATTAATCAGCACTAATGGGTCACATCCTGTGAATAGTCATGGATATAAAATGAGCTATGTTAGTAGGCATAAGCCTTTTTATCCAGTCACATTCAGCTGCTCCTATGGGGTGGAGAACTGGATTTTAAGCTAAGGTTAGGGCCTCTCCAGATAAAGGAAAGAGAGGAGATAGAATTAAAAGTCTATGCAAGAAATTGTTTTAAAGGTTGAAATACAAAGAGGGAAGTAAAGGAGGTAAGGGAGATAAGGGAAAATGAGAAAGTAGATTGGTGATCTCACGTGGATATAGAAATCAGTGGAGGCAAGTGAGTCAGGGGAAGAGAAATGGAAATTAAAGAGGTGATAGTTGAAGAATGCAATCATTACAAATTAAAAATGGAGACGGGAAAATCATTGGAAATATCAGCATCTGGGTTATGAACATGTCAGTGGGTAACTATTCTCCTTATGTTCCTTCAGGCATTTTTAATTTCACAATTTTTATATAATTTCAAGCCCTATAAGAATTGGTTGGACAGCATTTTTCTTATTTAAAAATTGTTTTTGTTAGAATGTGTTCCAAGAATTCTTCACATTTCAGTAGGAAAATGTTACTTTTCCAATAAGTCAAGAAATTCACTGTCTGATACAGTGGTCACTGGCAGCATGTGCCTATATGAATTTAAAGTTTAATTAATTAAAATTAAATGCAATTTAAAATTCACTTCCTCAGTCTCACTGAACACATTTGAAGTTCTCAAGAGCCACATGTGGCTAGTCACTACTCTATATTGGACAGTGCAGATGTGAAACATTTCCATCATCACAGAAAATTCTATTGAACATTGCTATTCTGAAGTTTTGCCCCATACCATTCCAATGTTCAACAGTTCTGGGGCAGAATGGGATTTAAATTTGGTTTGTAACTGCCTGATCAGATTTGCTGCAGGTAGAAATCATCTGAAAACTGCTGTGGCATCGCAACTGCCCAGATTCCATATGTTTTATGGCTTAGGAAATAGGAAGATCATTGCCATGGTTACTGCATCACATAATATGAGCTAATGAGAAGTAATTCAGTAAAAAGGCAACACAAAATACCTGTTTGATTAAAGTGACTATTTCTCATAAGTTCTCTTGGGTTAAAGATTATTGTTATTTTGGAGTGTGGGGAGTGGTTTTGATGCAAAACCATTAACTCTTATTATAATGATGTACCTTCTAGCCTTCATACCAGATCCATGATATGGCTCAAAATGGAGGCTAATATACAGATGGGGGAAACCAATGATTCTTTAAAAGCCTCGAAGCTAGCAATTTACTTCTAGGCTTTCTTCACAAATAAGCCATCATTTTCTATGAGCGAAGGTGAGATCAGCTACACATCTGCTTACCTCTGGGCACGTGACACAATTTTCAGAGGAAATTGCTATGACTGTAACCAGAATGTCAGAAAAGCTCATTTTTCAGCATCAGTGGAACTTGCATTCATTTGATGGAATTTTTCTTTCTGTGGCACTTAAGCATATATAAAACCACACACCAAAGAAGGAAAGTGAAAGGAAGACCAAGAGATAGGAAATAAATATTGTTGTACTCTTACTAATCTGTGTCAGATCTGTGTGAGATGGTTAAATTATATTAGGTCACTTAATGTTCACAGCGAATATTTGGATTATGTTTTTTTTCATCTCATTTTTCCAGATGTCTAAGGAACATTGAAATCAAGTAACCTGCTCATGTTCTCAGAATTGATGATGCGTGGAAGTTAGAGTCTTCCTGACTCCAGCAGGCTGTCATCATATATAACAGAATTCAATATCTCTTGATGAATTTCCTAAATAAATCTGTGAATACTTTGAGTAGATTACTTCATTAGATCAGTTAGACAAAAAGCCTACCATGTTAGAGAAAGTGCGAAAGTGCAGTAGGAATGGACACATGCAAAGAACTGAGGGGGGAATTAAAGGTTTGTTGAGTAGCTACTCTAGGTCATACATCATATTATTTCCTTTAAAAATGATTTTTTGAACTTACATTGGAATTAATAGGTAGTCATATTTAAGATGTTGACAAATTAGAATATTTTCACCTGTCAAGGAACATTAAAAACAGTTACCCTTAGGGGTGCCTGGGTGGCTCAGTCGGTTAAGCATCTGGCTCTTGATTTCAGCTCAGTCATGATGGAGCCCCGTGTGGGGCTCTGCACTGACAGTGAAGAGCCTGCTTGGGAGTCTCTCTCTCTCTCTCTCTCTCACTGTCTCTGTCTCTCTCTTTCTCTCTTTCTCATTCTCTCCCCTGCTTGTACTCTCTTTCCCACTCAAAATAAATAAAACATGAAAAAAAAAATAAAAAAAAACAAAAAACAGTTACCTTAAGTTAGTACCTGCTACTGTAAAATGGTTCTAGAATAGACATCAATTCTATCAATGTCAACTTTTATGATTGTTTACAAAATTCCTTATGATAATTGTTAACTGCTTTTTGGGAGAATGACTTTTTTTCTTGACAGTTTAAATAAAGTTTGTCAATTTTGTTGTTCTCAAAGAACTAACTTGTACTTGATTTTTGTCTACTATTTTTCTGTTCTCTGTTTTATTCCTTTCTATTCTAATTGTTATTATTTCCTTCATTATGATTGTTTTGTCTTTAATTTGCTTTTATTTTCTAGTTTCTTGAGTTGGAAATTTGAATAGTTGATTTGAGATCTTCCTTTTTTTAGTGTACGCATTTACAGCTGTAAATTTCCCTCTAAGCATTGTTTTAGCATAACTCTATACATTTTGGTATATTGTGACTTCTTTAAACATTGGTTATTTAGGATTATGCTTGTATTTTCCATATATTTGTGAATTTCTGAAATTTCTCTCTGTTTTTCATTTCTAGTTTTATCCCATTGTTGTCAGAGCACATAAAAACTATTTCAAAAACAGTAGAGGCATAAAATCCCTAACTAAATTTATGAAGCAAGTATGACCCTCTTACCAAAAATAGACTAAGATATCACAAGAAAATAAAACTAGAAACCAATTCCTTTTATGAATATAAATATGAACATCCTTAACATACCAAATACAGCAACATATAGAAGGGATAATATACCATGACAAAGTAGGATTGATATCAAGAATTCAAGTTGGTATAACATTGAAAAACTTGGGCAGTGTAATATGATATATTAATAAACAAAAGACAAAAACAAGATGATAATCTAAATAGTTGCATAAAATCATTTCACAATATCTAGGTCCTTTCATGATAAAAACTGTCAACAGGCTATGAATCCAAGAGGATTTTCTCATATGGTATGCAAACACAGTAACAAACATTATACTTAATGGTGAAAATATAACTGTTTTCCCTTAATATCAGGAACAAGACAAAAATGTCTGATGTGGCCACTTCTATTCAAAAACAGACTGGATATTCTAACCAAGGCAACTAGATAAGAAAATGAAATAAAAGACATTCAGTTTTGAAAAAAAGAAATAAAACTATCTCTATTCACAGATGACATATCTTGTAAGTAGAAAATCCTAAGGAATCCTCTTCCCTACACCCACACACAAAACACTGTTAGAGCTAATAAACCAGTTCAACAAATTTACAAGACGCAAGATCAATATTAAAAAATCAATTGTGGGTTGCCTAAGTGGATCAGTAGGTTAAGCATCTGACTCCTGATTTCAGCTCAGGTCATGATCTCACAGTTTGTGGGTTTGAGTCCCATTTTGGGCTGACAGCATGGAGCCTGCTTGAGATTCTCTCTCCTCTCTCTCTGCCCTTCCCACACTTGTGCTCTCTCTCTGTCAAGATAAATAAATAAAAAGTTAAAAATGTCAATTGTATCTATAGACTAAAAATGAATAATCAGAAAATGAAATTAAGAAACCAATTCAGTTTATAATACCATAAAAATGAAAAAATACTTAGGAACAAATTTAACAAAAGAAATGCAAGTTCATTGGAAAAGTACAAAACAATGTTGAAAGAAATTAAAGACCTAAATAAATGGAAAGCCATCCTGTGTTCATGGATTGGAAGACTCAAGTTTAGTCTTGTTAATACTTAACAAGTATACTTAAGAGTATTGTTAAGATAGCAATACTCTACAAGTTTATCTCAATATTCAATTTCTATCAAAATCTCAGTTGCTTTTTTTACTGAGGTTCACAAACTGTTCCTAAGATTCATATGGAAATGCAGGGAACCCAGAATAACCAAAACATTCTCAAGAAAGATCAAAGTTGAAAGAATCATAATTCCCAATTTCAATTCTTACTACAAAGTTTCAGTAATCAAAAGTGTATAGCATTGACATAGAGTAGACAGAAACCCATGAAAGAGAATTTAGAGTCTTTTATATTTATAGTCGGTTGATTTTTGACAAGGTTGCTGAGACCAGTTGATGGGAGAAAAAACAGTGTTTTCAACAAATTATGCTAAAACAACTGGATGCATGCATGAATGAATGAATGAATGTTTGACTCCTACCTTACACTAAGTACAAAAGCAACTTACAGTGATCCACAGATCTAAATTTAAAAGCTAAAACTATAAAACACTTAAAACACAGGAGTAAATCTTTTTGACAATAAATTTGGATATGACTCCAAAAGCATAAGCAACCAAAATGTATGTAAATCAGACTTCATCAGTACAAGAATTTGGGAGATCAAAAGACACTACCAAGAAAGTTAAGAGGTAACCTGGAGCATGGTAGAAAGTACAACTCCACAAAAAAAATCCAAGTAAAAAATGAGTAAAAGATTTGAATATATATTTCTCCAAAGAAGATATAGTAAAAATTCCAATAAGCACATAAAAAGATTCTCAATATTATTAGTCATTAGGAAAATACAAATCAAGACCACAATGAGATAAGTAATTCCACGCACTAAGATATCTGTTGGAAGCCTCATAAATTCCTGGTAGGGATGTACAATGGTGCAGCTGCTTCGATAAGTTTGGCTTATCCTATTAAAGCTAAAAATAGAATTTTGGTGTTACTCAGATACTCCACTTTTAGCTATCCGTTCAATAAAATTGAACATATGTGAACACGTGTCTACATAAAAACTTGTACATTAATTTTCATAGTATCGCTGTTCATATCAGCCAAAAATGGAAGCAAGTCAAATGTCTATCAACCGATTAAGGGGTAATCAAAATGTGGCATATCCATACAATGGAATATTATTTGGCCATGAAAAAGAATGAAGCACTGATACATGCTACAATAGGTATAAACCTTGAAATATTATGCTAAGAGAAAGAAACCAGTCAGAAAAAGCCACTTATTTTTTGACACCAATTATATGAAATGTCCTGAAGAGGTAAATGTAAAGTAACAGTAAGTAGGCTAGTGGTTACCAGGGACTGCAGGGAAAGGAGAATGAGGACTGTCTATTAAAAGATACAGTGTTTCTTTCTTGTATTATGAAAATGTTCTAAAATTATTGAAAAAGTTTGCACAACTCTGTGAATATACTAATTTACCATCAAAGTGTTTATACTTTAAAAATATAAATGCTATGTTTAATGAATTACATTCCAATAAAGCTGCTATTAAAAAAAATAATCCCTATAGGCTTTTTCTGGAAGAATCAATTTAGAATACCCTCCTTATTTGTGCATACTTCCTTTAATATTCAGCATTGAAACAGTCACCTTTGTGAGTACATGTTTATTGCACTTATCAGAGTGTAAATCTGTTAGTTGCTCATTGAGCTTTCAGGAGG
The DNA here is from genome assembly GCA_028646485.1 of Cryptoprocta ferox. NCBI lineage: Eukaryota > Metazoa > Chordata > Mammalia > Carnivora > Eupleridae > Cryptoprocta > Cryptoprocta ferox. Next base: position 177,644,809 of record CM053567.1, on the reverse strand, counting down.
TCAGAAATCATATCTCCTATATCTTTATTTTGGGATCCAGGTTCATTGAATAAATGAATGGAGCTATGCACTCTAGGGAAGGTGCAGATGAAACAAAGGAAATAGCTTCTTAACAGGACAGGTATCAGAAACTTCTGATATTTATCATATATGCAGAAATAAAATGAAACATGGTAAGTCTCAGGAAGGTTGATTGCTAATCAGTAGGTAAAGCTATTGAATGTTCAGGTGAAGAACAAAAGATAAGATCAGAATTGAAAGATCAAATTTATTCACAGGAATAAACCTGGGGAGAAAATAAGAAAGAAAATATAAGAAAGAGAAATGTTTGGGGCTTTTGCATCTGACAGGAGAGCAGGGCCATTTGAGAACACTAATGCCACATGAGGACAATTTATTCTGTTTCCAGAAAAGCTATCTTCTGCTTAGTGTGACCCATTGAAGTTGCAGGATTTCAGTAGCTTCCCATTTAGGGTAATCCATCATTTTCAACCCAGATGCTCCACCTTTACTTGCAAAGTGGGTGGCAAACTGTTAAAAAAAAAAAAAAAGGCTCACTTGTGCAATGAGATACTGTTTTCCCCAATGGTCTCTGAGATGACGATTTGTTTGGTGAATCAACCTGGCCCTTTCATTACTCATTGGAAGTGGGATATAAACATATCAACAAAGATTTCCAGAGTTTCTGGAAGCAATCAACATGAACCCTGAGAGAGACATGACCGTCTTCTTTTGTTCCAGATCCATGCAAAAGAGCTGATATACTCAATTCTGTAACAACAGAGAGAGGATGGAAAGATGATTGTCAGAAAGTTATTTTTGTTAGTTAACTGTGGTAGGTGCGTATACATAATCCCACCATTCAACTCTATATTGTGGCAGATTCCAGGTTCCTTAGCCCCAGTGAGAGCTGATAAGACATTCACAAAGTACTTGTACCATCAGACTTTATTTCAAGTCCAGATAACCTGGTCCTAACCATGTAAAAAACACACGATGGTAGTTTCAGCAGAGGATTTTGTCAACTCTTAAATTTGCATCCAAAACTCATTTTTCTTGTGTTTAATCCTATACTTTGGACTAGCTTTGCTCAAAGTTTGTAGACACCCTCACCTTCATCCCCATGGGCCCTCTCTCATACTCGATCTCATTCTTAAAGTGTATTTAAATTTTTTTATTGAGGTATTGTGAACATACAGCATTATATTAGTTTCAGGAGTACAACATAATGTTTTGATTTTTGTATATATTGCAAAATGACCATCACAATAAGTCCATACTTAGTTATAATTTTTTATTATGATGAGAACTTTTAAGATTTATTCTCTTAGCAATTATTAAATATGCAGTACTTATATTAACTACAGTCACCATGTTGTACATTACATCCTCATGATTTATTTTGTAACTGGAAGTTTCTACCTTTTGACTCCCTTCACCTATTTTGCCTACCCACTGTCTTTGACAAACACCAGTCTGTTCTTTATTTCTGTGAGCTGAGGTATTTTTTGCTTTTATTTTTGTTTGTTTGTCTTTTGGAATCCACATTTAAGTGAGATCATATACTTATTTATCTTTCCCTGTCTGACTTACTTCACTAAAATAATGCTCTCAAGGTCCATCTATGTTTTAACAAATAGCAAGACTTCATGCTTTTTATGGCTGAGTGATATTCCATTGAGTGTGTGTGTGTGTACCATATTTTCTTTATCCATTTATCTATAGATAGACTCTTGTGTTGTTTCCGTATCTTGGCCTCTATAAATAATGCTGCAAGGAACATAGGGGTACAGATACCAATCTCATTTTTTCACCCTCCACAACCCACCCAATTTTTGTTTGTTTGTCTGTGTGTTTGTTTATGAGAGAAAGAGCACAAGCTGGGCAGGGGCAGAGAGAGAATCCTAAGTAGGTTCCACATTGTTAACACAGAGCCCAATGAGGAGCTCAAACCCAGGAACCATGAGCTGAGCCAAAATCCGGAGTTAGACACTTACCCAACTGAGCCACCCAGGCGCCCCAACCACCCAATTCTCTTAATACATCCAAGTTTTGCTTTCTCTTAAGCCCTGTGTCATTGTCCATAATTACCTGTAGGAGATAGGAGTTGGATTTTTGGATCGCGATGTTAGAAAAAAGTTGGGTATTATCAGTGTCTCACAGTAACCTGGCTTTCAGGTGTTAAAGTCTAAGATTCGATTAGATGTGTTTTATAATGAATACTAATTAACTGCCAGCTTATCCTCTTTTCTTTATTATAGTCAAAGACAACAGTGTATTCTCATGATCTAAATTCTTTTACCAAAGTCTCCCTTTTACTATTTCTGAGGGTGTTAAGGAGCCATCTACCCTGGATGCAGGTAATACGGTAACACGTTATGTGTAGATAATTAAACATAATAATAATGTCTGACCGAAAGCCTTTTTTTATTACTCCAAGCCAGGAATTCTAAACAATGCCAGTAATGAAATACTCTTCCCTGCTGGGGCAGACTCTCCCATTGCCCCCAACTTCACCCCTCACACTACTGTTGAAGAGTACATAGACTTCTTCAGAAAGAAAAGATGATTTCATCAAGGGAAAAGACCATGCTTGATTTGTTCAAAGCTGTATACTTCACACTATCTTCCATAATAGTCTAATCTTCCATTTAGGTGCTCAATAAATATATTAAGTTTATATGTGAGAACATTGCAAGCAAAAGGATGAAAACATGTAAAACAATTAAGGTTAAACAATATGATATGTTCAGATAGCTATATAAATTTAGAATTCCTGATGATATCATAGGAGAAGGATCCAGGGTATGAGATGCTTATGAAAAATGAGGAATTTGACTTGGGTTTGCCAAAATAGTAACAGAGGAAAAAGAAGGAAAGGGTAATGAGAAAGGAACAAAGTGACACAGATTGAAGGAAGACACATTTACTCAATTACTCAATTGAGCACTTTCTATTTAAGCACCCAGGAGATATAAGATTTATAAGATGTTGTTTCCAAGCTTCTCACAATCTAGAGGGAGAAGTAGAAGGCATTAATATCAAAAATATAAAGGATGTTTTTGAGTGCCTTCTATATCCTAGGTGTTTTCCAAGTACTAACTATTCTGATTAGGCCACAAGTGAGTGTTATTATGATTAGCTTTTTATAAATGAGGAAACAGAAGGTCAGAGGGCCCCAGTTTCACATAATCTCAGGTGGGACAGCTGTTTTGTGAGGTCAGTCCTATATTTGTCCACTGGGAAATGGAAGGGAACTAAATTGGTCTGTTTGATTGCAGTGTGGGCTTCATAAAGCAGTACAGGGAGAGTAAGATAGGAAACGACAGTTGGAATCTTTCAAGGGACCCAAACTATTGATGAAATCCTGACAAGAAAAAAAAAAGTCGTTTGTTAAAGAAAAATGAAAGTGGATAAAATCAAAACCTGTCACAGAACAAATTGGTATCTTGGCATTTTCTCTTAATTTGATTTCCTTTAAATCCTAGTACTGTTATATAATGTAAAAATAGAATTCTGAATAATATGTGGCCTAGTTCCATAAAGATTGCTTGAGACCTAAAATTGTCTGGACTTATTAATATTATAAAATCTATTTCCGGGGATTCAAGTAGATTCACTCCAGAAGCTACATTAAAAAAAAAAAAAAAGCAAAAATCGTAACTTAAAAGCATTACATTTATTCAAGTCTCCAATGCTACATATAAAAAATGTACATTTAAGGCACCTGCATGACTCAGTTGGTTAAGTGTCTGTCTCTTGATTTCAGCTCAGGTCATCATCTTACAGTTCCTGGGATCAAGTCCTGTGTCGGGTTCTGAGCTGGGTATGGAGCCTGCTTGGAATTCTCTCCCTCCCTCTTCCTCTACCTCTCCCCCTCAAAAATTATTTTTTAAATGTACACATATATATGTGTGTATCGCCTGTTTAGTTTCTGTAGTTTCACAATGAAATACAAAATGAACAGAACCATGGGACAAAGGGTTGGATATTACCCTATGTCAAATTGTCAGAAATGCTATATTTTTCACTGGGTTTCTTAGTTTTTAAATGCAACTCACAGTTATTGTAAACACTTAGTGAATCTTAAGTACACATCCACCCTGTCTTTTCTAGAGGGTTGTATGTGGAACACATTAGTGAATTGCTTTCAAATATTCAAAATTCTGTTGTATGTGAGTCACAGTGAGGAGAATTTGAAGATATTTGAGATCATTCCCAAGGTATCTCCTTTGTTTTTAGTGGTATTTGATGTTTGGTTCTCTGGGGTGTTCCAGGAAGAAGGGGCAGTTTGAAAAGGCCCAACAGAAGCCGCCTGTTTTACGTTAAAGAGCCTCGTCAGCTTTGCACTTGGAGTTGCTGTCTGTGTTTTATCCTGAGGCCTTGGGGATGAAAACTATTTCAGGACACTCTTCTGTTCTATGCGGGGGTCACAGAAGACCTTCAAATCAGAAATGCAGGCCTCCAGCAGTCTCAAAGCACATTTAATTTTTCTTTACAAATTACTTGATAAATGAGATCATAATTTTAACCGATTATTCTAGTGTTTTTATATCATTTACTAAAATTTGAGCTCAAGCTTTTTGGAAACATACTCAAATCCCTCTCCTTCAACTTTTTATTGGAATTCAGACACCACTAAGAAAAACTGGATGCCCCAAAAGATCATTCTTTCTTTTTTATTGAAATGATGTTTTCTTCTGCCTTATAAACCTAATATTAAGTAAGTTTCATTCTCCTCTCAATTCAAATAATGTCCATGAATATATGTCTATTCACAATAAAGAATATACTCAGGAATATTTTTAACTATTAGATATCTCATATATATTATTTTGGGGAATGTCTACCAAGCTTATAAACTCATTTTCTCATCTTGAAGAGTGAGAACTGGAACTTGAACCATTGGTAACTTCTGTAGGTTATCAATGAGTACTTTATATTTACTGAGCATGAATAGGCCCTGGGATCTGTAGTACTTATCCATAAAAGCCACTTTTGAGTTAACTGTAACAAAACCATTCTTATATGCACATCCATACACAAATTCCCCAGGTAGTTTAATCAGGGCTCATTTGTTGTTGTTGCCATTTTGATCAAAATTCAATCCAAATTGGTTTGGAGGACCTACACATTATGCATGCTTAGACACACACACACACACACACTAAATCAATAAAATTTTAAAAGAAGAAAAGGGAAGTTGAAATGATTATTAGCTCAATTAACCAAATCACAGGAATTGGTAGTCGCAGTCATGGGTAGAAGAGCATGTTGTCTTACTGACTCAGATTTTTATCCTCTTGGACTGGCATTTCCCATAAGAATACATATTCATGTCCATGGGTGCCTCCTGGCCACATACACCTTCAGTTTAGTCACACAAGTGGAAAGGACTTTTTATCCAACATTTCCACTTTGAAAAATTGCAGTGTAGGTCCTTGATTCACCCATCATGCATCATGCACCCTTCCTTACACCAGTCATTCAGACCAAGTCGGTAAGAGCATGTAAGGGGAAGGCAGGTCCTATGGGACAATTTTCAGAATAGGAAGAGGAGAATAAGTTTTACAGAGAAGAGAAGTAAGTGAATCCATGTCCAACAGGATAAAAATTCTGTGCTGGGAGCTCAGTTTGGGTCTGCTAGTACAGGAAATTAATTACATGGAATAGTTGTCCTTGGCTTATTTATATCTCCCAGGAACCACTTGAAATTAAATCTAATAGTCTTAGAACTTGCTCTGATTCTTTTAAAAAGATACTCCATCTTTATTAAAGTATCCCATCTCTATATAAGTGTCTCTCCTCCCTCTACCACTGTAGATGGTGCTGACTTTTCATTAAAAAGGGCCAAGGTGAGGGAAGGGGGAAGAGACAAGTTATTAATAGAGATGAAGTGGATGAGGACTGTCAAACAATAGGGGGTGTTCCATCTCCTACTTTCTGGCCCCTCTAGACCTCACTCTGTACCCCTTCTATCAGAAATTCTCCTCTCCTCCCAGTCCAAACCATGTTGCATCCCATTTTAAAGTGATGTAAGATTCTCCCGTATATGCACTTCTCTATTGGAAAAACATGTTGCATCTTAAATGTTCCCTCTCTTGCTAATGCTTCCTTCCACATACCTGTGGTTCCAGGAGGACAGGGTCAGGCAATCTCCAAGAAAAGGGCATCCAGTTTAGAAACCTTAAGTTTATTCTAGAACTTACCTTGGGTTTCAGCACAAACACAACAACCTGTATAGAAAGGCTAATTGTTATGTGGTTATGACTCACAAAATGAAACAAAAAAACGTATTGATATCTGTGAAGCTATCAGATCAATTAAGTCTGGAGATTACCCAAAGCAAACTAAATGTAAGCAGATCTGATTCAAAAATTTTATGCATAAGATGATGCAAAATATGTGGGAATCAGACCACTAAGTAATTCCAGAGGCAGCCAGATGTTAGCTGCCTCTGATTTATAATTTATATCTCATACCACTGAAGGTGGATGCCTGGGAGTAAGGGAGGGAATTTATGTTCTCAGTAACTAATGATACAACTTACAGAGAAGAGGATGGTACTTACTATGTTATCAGAGCACACATTTAATCAATATGTGCAAATATACATTGGTCAGTTGAGAGAGAGATTTTCATATGAAAGGCCAAATTCACTGTAATTCAGCCCAAACTGTAGATGCTTGTTTCATTTTGTCTATTTCCTCAAGTGTAGTCTCTCTGTGGAGTGTGTGTTTTTCTCCTTGGGTCATTTTAAAATGTGCCACTCACTCCTATAGTTTGCAGTGACATGGAAAGAGAAAGGACTTTTTTCTGAGTCATGTTGGCCCTTTTTCTATATACCCATTACAATGTTTCATAATATTCTCTATTTCAACAACTTCTCCTTAGGTGGTCAAGAACTTACCACTCAGTCCTTCTGGTATTATTTCTAATGAAGTCACCTCAGACCCTCTTTTCCAAGCCAATCTTTGGCCCTTGCACCATTGCTCATGGACTGTAATTGGCCTTGACCCATTATTTCCTTGGGTGACAGAGATCAACTGGTTATATGTCAAAGTCATTTCCTTTTCTTTCTTGGAAACACAGTTATTCTGTTTTTCCCAGTCTTTCTTGCACTAAAGTGACTCCTCATTTTTTTAAAAAGACTTAATGTTTTACAGCAAATTTAAGATCATACCAAAACTTGCTAAAGGAACATGAGTAGGATGAATATGCCCCCTTCCAGAACTGTCCCATTAAAACCTCCTATAATCTCATGCATAAGCCTCTTTCCCAGCCACCAACTAAATGGAGAGTCCACTAAGGGTCCTCATAGAGGGAAGTGAAACCACAGATTGTAAAATCCTTGAATGATCATATAGATGACTGCCTGGCCTAAAGCACCCAACTTATACTGTGGTAAGAGAACAAAATGCACTTTTTTTGGTCATCGAGATTTGGAGGTTTACCTGTTATGAAAACAACTGTTATTTTGATTAGTAAACATTTTCCTCTGTGTTTAGTCAACATCATCTAGGAAGAGTTCCTCCTCTTCTTCACCAGTGCTTGGTAATTTTTGTTCACTAAATTTCCTTTTTGTCTCTTTCACTTCTCATTCAGTCCAATATCAGGACTTACGCTAGTCAGTCTATGGTAACTTCTTAAGGATAGGGGCCTTCTTTCTTTTATATGTGCCATGATACCTACAAAGCAAGGGATACAGCATGCGATATATATATGCCTATTGACCTAGAAATCCACAAGAGAAGTGTGGGAGTCTTTCTTTCCTCTGTGGCTGGGAGATGCCTGTGGAACTTGTAAATAAGGACCAACATGTTTGCATATTCACAGAATAACATTCAAAATCACTAAAATATCACTCAGCTTTTTCAGGTGTGTTTTAGATTCTATAATCAAAGCAGGCAGGAGATCCAGTTTTACTGATTAGGTGACCATCACTCTTAGCCTCGCCTCCTCATTTTTTAAAATAGACTTTCTTGTTTTAGAGAGCAAATCTAAGTTCATACCAAATCTGAGTAGAAGGCATAGAGATTCCCCATATAGTCCAGTCCCCATATATAAACAGCCTACCCACCGATCTACATTTCTCACTAGAGTGGTGCATTTGTTACCATTGAAGAACCTACATTGACACATCATTATCCCCGAAAGTCCATAGTAGACCTTAGGGATCATTCTTGGTGTTGTGCATTCTAAAGATTTTGACAAATAAATAATGACATGTATCCACCATTACAGTATCATATATAATAGTTTTATTGCTTTAAAAATCATTTGTGCTCTGAAAATTTATCCCTCTCTCCCTCCCTCCTAACTTCCACAACCACTGATCTTTTTTCTGTCTTCGTGGTGTTGGCTTTTCCATGGTATCTTGTAATGGGAGTCATAGCCTTTTTAGACTGACCTCTTTCATTTAGCAATAGTTAATTTAACATAACTGTGTGCCTTTTCTTGGCTTAATAGCTCCTTTGCTTAAATAATATGGAATAATATTCCATTTTCTGATGGTACCTCAGTTTTATTTATTCATCTACTAAAAAACATCTTTGTTACTTTCAAGTTTAACAGTTATGAATAAAGCTGCTATAAATACCTGATTGCAGGTTTTGTATGGACATAAGTTTTCAATTCATTTGGATAAATACCAAGGGATGTGGCCCTCTCATTTTTATCACGAAAATATCTCAAATACAGTGTAGTTCTTAATGAGTGACAGTAGCTGGCAAACAGGTTTTCTTTTTTTTTTTTCCTCCAGCTTACAAACTCACACATGGAAACCCAAAGAACTTTTAGTTAGATTTTTTCTCCCAATTTCAAGAGTGGCATTACCCAAAGTAAGGGTTATGAGGATGCTTTAAAAAAAGTCACATGTGCTACTTCACGTCTAGCAAACTCATTCCTATGTATGTATCCAGGAAGCAGAACTTTTTGGCCACAACTCTGCATAACCCAATAAAGATAATTCTTTTAGCAAGGCCTGACCTCCAACCTCCATTTAAATTATCCATTTTCCTTGATCTTTACTTCTTTTTGGTCCCTTAGGTGGGACCTTGCCTCCTTTCTATGGTTCTGAAATCTCTAGCCTCCTTCACAGATATTGACGTCTTGTAGGATAAAGTAGGAGCTTTAGTTCAGGAGGATGGAGTATTGACAGAGGCCAAAAACTGATCTGGACCATGAGTTATGACTTGTCCTTTCTTTCTTGTTAATTCAGATATCTTAAAATAACAACAATAGAAACAGTTCTCTTACAGAGGAGGGCTACTATCTTGCGAACAATTGTTAATGCTTTATGTTAATATTAGAAGTATAACTGTCTTCTTTACAAGCACAAATGGCATTATGGATGTGGCTTCATGGCCATATCTTTATTTCTGGAACAGTTTTTCTTTTTTTCACTGCAACATGTGATGGAAAAGGTCATCTCATTACAATTAGTATTGAGAATGTGTGAAGTGTGTTGTTCTTTAGAGTTTGACATTACAATTGGTATTGAAATTGTAATTAGTCTAAAAGTGTTGCTGTCATAATAAAGGGTGATTCCACTATCTCACACATCATAATAATCCATTCCAATTCAGTGGAAGGCAGTACCTTGAACAGAAATAATACAGAAAATAGGATGACAAGTGCCATGTTTCCGTCTCTCCTCTACTGGGACCTTAAGTCTGCAGTCTCTCATCTACCATCATCCTTCACAACTATGAGCTTCAGTGCTGAACTACTGTGTGTCTCCCTGCCTCTCCCCAAGTTGCCTCCCCTGCCTAGAAGGCCATCTCTAGCTCTCCACCCTCTGCCTACCTATAAATACCTTTTCTGCTTTTATAGATTAGCCTTTGAGTAATTTCCAGTAAGTATAGTTTTCTGACTACCTTCATGCTCCATCCTGACCTACACAGAATCCACTCCTCTTCCCCAGGGTCGCAACTCCAGAAATCAAGTTGTATGGAATCCACTGGTTGGATCTTCCTAGAGACAGCCTGCCTTCTCCTATGTGACCTCTAAGAGTCCCATTTCACCATGAAGGTCTGAAGGCCACAGCTTGTTTTCTGTATTTGGTAAAACCAGAAAAAATAAGAAAAAAATTGATTATTTTTAAAGTTTATTTATGTATGTTGAGAGTGCAGGGAGGAGTAGAGATAGAAGGAGATAGAGAATCCCAAGCTGACAGCGTAGAGCCAGACATGGGGCTCCATCTCACGAACTGTGAGATCATGACCTCAGCCAAAATCAAGGGTCGGATGCTTAACTGAGCCACCCAGGCACCCCCAAGAAAAACTTTGATATTTTTTAAAATAAATCCCCATGTATAAATTTAGGAATCTGGCTATACTGGGAGCATGTTCTTTTTACATATCTGATGTTCAATAGGTTCACTGCTTGTGAAAATGTAAAGTAATTGGATTTTCTCAATTTCTGTATTTGGCAAAATCAAAAGTTAGCAATAAAACTTGAGTTTCCAACTATTTATTAAATAACTATGTATTAAATAAATTTATATATGCATTTATTTATTAAAGAAAATAAATACATACTGCTTTATAAAATTCACATATCTGCTGTAACACCTGTCTACACTTTATTACAAATGCTCTTTTATGTAGACAAATGCTTCTGTAGATTCTTGGCCCTGTAACAGTAGGGATCATGCCTTATTCATCTGGACACCAGGACTTAGTAATATTTATTCCCAAGGAATTTTCTCCGCAGAAAAGGAATGGAGGGAATTCTGTTTAAGGAATATTCTCCGCAGAAAGGATGGAGGGAAGAAAGGTAACAAAACAGCAAGCTGGAAATTAGAAATCATTTTCTTTTATTTTCCTTTTCTTATAAGCATAATTTTAAGATGAGTAAAAGGTTCCTCCCCTAAAACAATATGGTACTTCAAGAAGTCAATATTTGTCTGTTAACAAGCATTTCAATCTTTTATGTCTACTTGTTACTATCTATTCATATAAGTATATATGAAATGTAGGTTTGAAAAATAGGTAGTTTATTCAATGAAGTAAAACTGATTTCACATGTATAAGTGAGAGAGAAACTACTTTGTGCTTAGAGAATATAAAAATAATTTTAAAAATTAAAAAAAATACCAGTATTCATTCTTATGATATTTATAAAATTTACTATTTTTTCACAACTGTTGCCTCATTTGATCCTCAGAAGACTCATTGAATTAAGTATGAAATCTACTTCCCAGACAGAAAGATCAGAGAGCCTCATTTCCAAAGTGGCAGAGTGGAAACTGAGAGCCGTATACTCTGTCCTCAAGCACAGTGTTGATGTGCTTTGTTTCTTCCCCTGTAGCAGTTACATAGCACACAGAGATACAGTGGGAACAGAGCAATTTTTGTCTCCTGTCCTCTCCTCCCTCATGCATGCACAATCCCCTTCTACCACATGAGAAGGAAAATTTTATCACTAATATCGTTTAGATATGTCAGTGTATGGTGATAATAAAAAGCAGACTGATTTTTTTATTGTTGTTTTTAAATTCTGGACTTATAATGCACCCCCTCCCCTTTTCTTGCATCTGGTGGGGCGGTCACTGCCCAGTCATCACTACACCCATATGTGTTAGTCAGGCAAAGCCAACTGCCATGGCAAATACCCCTAAATACCAAATGATTCTTTTTGCATGATAATAGTTTCTGTTACAGCACAGTGCAGTATAGTTCTTTTAAGGGCTCCATTTCATGCAGTCTCTTAGATATCTAAGCTCTTTATCCTGTGCCTCTGTACCCTTTAGGTCCTGTTCTCCCTATTCAGCCTGTGGATGGTAAAAGAGAGAGCATGAAGTGTCATGTATAAGATTTGACAGGTCAGACTCATGAGTGGCATCCACTGAGTTCTTCCTGGGAAGGTGGCACACATCACTGCAAAGGAAGCTGGGAGATACAGACTACATCTGTACTCTTGGGGGTAAGGAGATCATGGGATTTCAGTGAACACAAAGTATCTCTGTTACACCCTGTGCCCACACTTTGCTCTCTGGGCTAAGCAGATGAATAGGATCCTGGCCATGGTGGATGTCTATTAACCATGCATTTGACATAACATTTTGCAAGTCATTAGTGAAATATAAGCACTATTTTTCTGGCAATCAAACTTTTTTAATGCTAATTCCCTTGAGTTATCATTATCAGAAAAATTCAATTTACTTTTTGATCATTTTATAGTTTGCAAATAATTTTCACATCAATTTTCTTATTCTCACTTAACCATTACCCTATGGATGGTCAAAATCTATTTGTTTCCCATGTAATACATGAACTATTGACACTCAGCAAGGCTAATGGTATGTACTCCAATATTCATTCATCCAGTTTCTTTATAAAAAAAATTCTCATTTCATTCAGATTTGCAGCAGATGGTAGTTTTATGGCATGGCTCAGAGCAATAATATATAAGTCGGAGTCCCTTCTAAAAAGGGACAGGTAAAGATGATTCTACCTTCTCTTTTCTTCTTGTATTGATCAAAGGCTGTCAATGCTTACAACAACAAAAATGTATTTTCCCATAGATGTGGAGGCCAGAATTCCAAAAACAAAATCTTAGCAGGACCATGCACCATCTGAAACCTCTAGGGGACAATCCTTCCTTGAGTCTTTCAGTTTCTTGTGGCTCCAGGCTCTCCTTGGTTTGTCTGAACAACTTCAGTGTCTGCCTCCACCTTCTCATGCCTTCTACTCCCACCTGTGTCTTATTTTCTCCTAGGTCCTACAAAGGCAGCTATCTTTGGAATCAGGACCCACCTGGGTAATCCAGGATAATTTCATCTCCACACCCTTAACATATTGCAAAAACACCTTCACCAAATAAAATCACATTTACAGGTTCTGAGTGTTAGCATGTGTACATATCGTTTGGATAGGCACCATCCAATCCACTACTCCCTGTCTACCATAATGGTTGTCCTTAATTGCTGTAACAAATTACCACAAATATAGCGGCTGAACATGAATGACATTTACTATATTACAGTTCTGGAGGTCAGAAGTCTAACATTAGATGTCCTTAGTGCTGCATCCCTTTTGGAGGCTTTAGGAAGGAAGGTGTTACTTTGCCTTTTTCCGCTTCTGCAGGCTGTCTGCATTTTCCCAGCCCATAGCCCTTTCCTGCATCAACGCCAACTGTTGTTTCCATCATCGTATCTTCTGCTACTAACTACCTCCCTACTGTAAGTGCTCTTGTGATTATGTTAGGACCATTCATATTATCCAGGGTGACCGCCCCACCTCAGCATCCCTAACTTAATTATATATGCAAAGCCCCTTTTGCCATTTAAGGTCGCATAGTCACAGGTTCTGGAGATTGGGGTGTGAATATATTTTGGAGGCCATTATTTAGTCTGCCACACATACACCCTTCCCACCCCAACCAAAAAAAATGTGCATTGAATATGTCAAGCTTTGGTGAATTAAATTAAGTTCTGGGGTTGACCTAGCAAGAGATGTTGGGATATGAGGTGGGTGTCCCATTTTGTATGGGCCAGGAATGATGCTAGTGGACATGAGGAAAATGCCCTCTTCCACTCACAAAAAATCCAAGGCTTGGGATTGCCAGGGCTCTGGTTACTGACCTCTGATATTTGGCTTCTCCTACTCTTAGAGCAATGGATTTTAATTTGCAGCTCTCTCCCTTATGGGAAGCTTAAAGCACTCTCCAAGCATTTGGCTTATTAATCTTCATAATATCTCTGAACACCCCTGTGAAGTTATCAAAGGGCAAAGGAAAGAGCAGCAATAATTATCCTTATTTCACAGACAGGGGAGATTGTGACAGGAAAGTGGTTCAATTAAGTTCTCTAATGAGTTGTGGAGAAAGACACAAAAAGGACCCAGATCTCCGGAAAAGCCCATCCATTCCTCATCTCCTGCACCACTGTTTCACTTTTACAACTTCCTGACTAAGGATTTCTTAAAAGCATGGTCTGGGCTTTCTGGCAGGTGAGTTAGTGACAACATATGTGCAGGCTACATTCGTTTATGCATATCTGCCTGTGTCCAGTGTCACTGCCTTTGAGGGAAGGCCTGAGAGCTGTACATGCCAAGGTGGATGAAGCCAGAATGAACCAACCTCATGGGAAACTGAAATGGAAGTAGAAGCAGGGCTCATAGAACTCAATTACCTCCTATTAAAATTATTGGCTAGTTTATTTTTTCAAAGGGTGGAATAAGTCTCTTTGCATTCTCAAATTTGAGGTGGGCAAAAGGTAGAACAATAAATTCTATTGTATTTACCCAACTCTTGTCTACTTCTTAGAAAAAATGCATATGCCCCTTAAGCTTTGTGGGCCTAAGGCAAGCCAGGCTTTAACCACCTTTCCTTCTTTTTTTTTATTTTTTAAATTGTTTATTTATATCTGAGAGAGAAAGAGAGAGACAGACAGAGAGAGAGAGAGAGAGAGAGAGAGAACAAGCAGGGGAGGGATAGAGAGAGAGGGAGACACAAAATCCAAAGCAGGCTCTAGGCTCTGAGCTGTCAGCACAGAGCCTGACACGTGGCTCAAGCTCAGGAATTGTGAGATCATGACCCTAGCCTGAGCCACCCAGGCTCCCCTTTAACAATCTTTTCTTTTTTTTTATTTTTTATTTTTTATTTTTTTTAAACTTTATAGTTTATTGTCAGGTTAGTTTCCATATAACACCCAGTGCTCTTCCCCACAAGTGACCTCCACCAAGACCATCACCACGCTTTACCTTTTCCCCTTCCCCTTCCCCCCTCAGTTTGTTTTCAGGATTCAAGAGTCTCTCGTGTTTTGTCTCCCTCCCTCTCCCTAACTCTTTTTCCTCCTTCCCCTCCCCATTGTCCTCTATTGGGTTTCTCCTGTTAGACCTATGAGTGCGAACATATGGTATCTGTCCTTCTCCGCCTGACTTATTTCGCTGAG
>CM053567.1:177526382-177629410 GCA_028646485.1 Cryptoprocta ferox | reverse complement strand
TCTCAGTTCAATCCATACGGGCGTGCGCGGATTACAGAGCTCCCTGCTCTTCCGCCATCTTGTCCTCCTCTCAACAATCTTTTCTAAAGGAAATTCTTGGATATCATTCTGTGATGGGAGAAGAACAAAGGCTTCAGTCAATGATGTTTCTCCATTCATATTCCTAAATCAGGCACTGAATCACATTGATCAAAAACTCTGCTCTTTCCTTTCAAATCCATCCTTTGCACTGTAAGATAATAGCACTTTTCAGATTTTGTGTCAGGCAAAGAAATTTAGCAAATTGAGGGCAAAAATCTGAGAGATTAGAGGATGAAACAGTAGAGAGCAGAGGCTGTATAGGATCTCACTTTGTCCATATCCCTTCTTCATTTCCCTCAGTTCCTGCAGGTGAGTTTTTGCAATCCAGCCTCAGGTATCCCTCTATTCTTGTGTCTTTAGTTATACTGAAATACATGTGATTTTCTGATTGTGCCGTACATGTTTTCATTTTATTTCCTCGGTGTGAAATGCATTTCTCTCTTATACCTAATCCTCTGGATTTCTATTCATTTTTCAGTTTATAGGTCGTTTCTTTTTAGAGTTCTTTTCTTTCTCCCTAAGGCTAGATGAGATATCCCTACATTATGCTCTACGACACCTAATACGTGTTCCAAAAATATTTGTTAAATGCACACTAAGTTAAGTGTTCCAACATTTTTTAAAGTTAATATTTGAGATACACTTAAAAAGAATCATCAAGCAAAGAGAAACAAAATGAAAGCAAAAGTGAACCTCATCTAACACATCCGTAACCCTTTATTCTGGAATCTCATTTTTAGGAAATTTTCTTAAGGAAATAATCTGAAATTCCAAAATAGTTTTGGCAAGATAATATTCATGGTAGCACTATTTAAAAGCATAAAACATTTAAAACAATATAAATTTTCAAATATAGAAATAAGGATATATTGTGAAAGAGATTTTATTCATCCATTAAAATTCGTCCAATGAAAAGAATACTTTTACTGTAATGTAACATGAAGAAAATAGGCTATAAAATTACATATAATACCTAGTAAAAATGTATTCATTAAAAAAATCCAAACAACAACAAACGGAGTAAAGAGATAATAGTGGAAAATAATCCTCAAGAAACAGATACCAAAATACTGAGGTAAGAGAGCTATGGATAATAATCTTTTATTTTATATTCCTTAAAATATTTTAAAATGTGATAAACTGGCATTAAAATAAGTTTATTAAAATATTATTACTTTATAATAAAAACCCCTTTATTGACAAGTCCCACAAAATATGTACAAAAAAATCCCCATACCCATAAAAAACAAACTAGCAGTAATACCTAATTGTACTAAAAAAAGGCATAAATTCATTAACAGCTTAAAAACTAATGAGTTTGTCTTTTTTCCTAACAGGACTTGAATATTTCTTTTGCAGTTCAACTGGCTATAGATAGAACACTCTCATACTCAGGACAATTTCTTAATTTGCTTGTAGTGGACATCTGCTTTTTGTTTGTTTGTTTGTTTGTTTGTTTGTTTGTTTTTTCCCTGCCTTGGATTCCCTCTGTGTTCTTTGGCATCCTGATTTTCTCTTAGGGACCACTTGTGCTATATTTGTAATCTCTGGGGTTTTCATGGGGATGGGCACAAGACTCAGGTCAGTCAGTCATTTTATTTTATTCCCAGCAAGAGGAATTGATCCAGAAATGGGATAAGAGCCAAATCAGGTTACAGTCAAGAATTCATAGGGTTTTGTTGACAGTTCTAGGAGAGGAGTACACATTTTCCTACAATCACCAATTCTAGGAGCTGTAAGATTAGAGCTGCAGAGTCCTGCCTTTGCCAACATTGGAAACAACCTACTGGTGAATCATATGGTCCCAGAGAACAGTATAGAGAGATGGAGAAATGGATAGTTAAAGGAAGATTAATAGAGAAAGTAGAAGTGAGAGGGAAGAGAATTCCAGTTATTTAATTTCTTGGATCCATTTGTGTCTGAAATAACTTGAGACACTACATTTTCTATTTATGTTTAAACTCTCCTGAGTTACATTTCTATCCTGTGCAATCTGAAGAATCCCAATACTTCATTCTTATTCAAGTGCCTCACAGATTTGTTCCTCTTCTTCTACCCATAAAAATAGCATCTACAAAGAGAATCAAAGGAAAAGGAAAATGTAAATGTTTTAGTTGGTGAAACATCTAAAGAGCCAGCCCACCTTGTTAAAGTAACGTGTCCTGTGCCGTTTTATCACTGAGGTCCTTGATCATACTTGACTGCTCCACAGTCACCTACCGTCAGCTCACAAGTTTAAATATGTGCAACACCTTAGATATTTAGATTCCTCAGCTATAATATTTGACTACATTCTTAGCTCTTTGTATTTTCCTTCTTTCACAATTGATATTCTATACCATCAGTAGTTTTCTAAATATTCTCTTCAAAAAGTATTGATTTCTTATGATTAATACATAATTATAGTACATATTTTATTGAATTTTTATTGAGATACTTACTTTAGCATATTTTAAAAAGATTCTTTGTCTGCCATATCGTAGAGGCCCCCCCAATGTTATTATATTTGTTGTCTTGAAATGTTTGTATAAAAAATGTTTTTGTTGACTTAGCTGGAGGTTAAATGAACAAAGTATCTTTTTTATGAAATAAATATTTTCCACATTTACTTATAGATTAAATGGGAATTATCACAGCTGAAGATATGAAAATCTTTATGAATAAAATTAATTACTTGATTCTAGACTTATAGATGATGAAAGGAGAATAAACACCCTATCCTCTGAGCCAATAAGATGCTGTTAAGAACTTAATCTGGGTTTTTCTTTTAACTATGCTTTTTCCATGAGATTTTTCAACTAGTCCCTTGAGTAACAAATGACTTCTCAGTGAAACACCAAAATACCAGATAATTTTCCTGCAGAATTAAAAAAAAAACCTCAGAAAAAATCAAGTCTTTCTCCTGGGACACCAGTTGGAAGGTTGTATAGATGCAGCACCTGGGGTGAACAGGGGTAATGGAGTTTATAATAATTAATTCACAGCAGCTATTCTCTAGTGATCAAAGTTTGAATCATATGCAAGTGTGGTTTTAATTTCCTCTTTTAAATGAAGAACAAGCAAAAGTATAAATCACATATCCAGTTCTGCCATAAATCTCATCTGTTCCATTGCTTGCCGACAGTCTGAAAGAAATATTTTATTCCTTGCATTCCTTGTCCATATCAGGTTCATTATATTTTATTCTTTCCAGTAATAAGTAAGCACAGGACATGCAAACTCTGAAGTCATTAGCAATGATTTCTCTCCTGCCCCCAAGATCGACAGTGACAGGCAATCAGACACGGAAACAATATTGGCTTGTCTCTATGCATTGGAGTTTACATTCCAAAGGAGACAAGATACACGCACTACTACATGTGAGGGGCATCTTACAGTGATTTGTGGGTTGCAGTGGAAAAAAAAGTAGTCTCCAGCAACCTCTGGTTTTAGAAGATAAATTTTCTTCAATTTTGAAGCCCAAAACTATCTAGACATTAAACTCTATAAAACACCAGTGCTTCGGAACTCCTTATATCCACCCATAGGATTCACTGACAAAAAGCTAAAAAGACAGAAAAACACCCTAAGTTTATATATATATATTTTTACCTTCTAGAAACCAAGCTTTTCTGAAAGGTCTGAGATGCTTCAGATACCAAGAGAGAGTCAGGATTTTGAGCCAAATTTGTGAGATGTTTTATTTTTTCTCACAATCCCACTCTTCCTTTGAAGTTTTGCAGACATATATAATTTTCTCTTTGTTTATACTTTCAAATGTTTGATATATTTTTGTGGATTCTTAGCTTTTGCTAGGGAAATGGCTCTGCTTGATGTAATAACCTAATAGTAGATAATACTGATGATTTTCCCCTTCCTCTCCAAAATAACGGTTTTGCCCCAGTTACATATTGATATGCTGAATTAGAAGTATAACGTTCCAAGAATAATGAAAAACGTATGCAAGATGTCTTTAGTCTTTTATATTTAGACCAGTTTAATAGAGAAAAGTATTAGAATTTTTATCATAATGTGGTGCAAATTTGTGTTTGTTGACCATAAATTTTAAAGTAAGATTATGACTCATCTTGAACTTGTAAACATACATATTTTTGTATAATATCTCCCAAAGTCATAGCTCATCACTTTGTAAGCAGGGAAATAACTTTCAGAAAAGGAGACATGGGTTGCAGTTCTAATCTCAGTTTCTTTGTTGTGTCTTATTGTGTAAGTCATCTGATTTATTAGCTTCTTTGGCTTTCTCTCAGAGAAAATAGTCCTTTCTTCCCACTTATTCTCAAGGAAAATGTTGAACATCATGGACATTTGCTAAGATAATATAGTTTACTTGAAAGAACACCAAACCAAGAATAAAATTGTCCAGGCCAAATTATTTAATGTTATCCTCTTTTTGGGGATAAGTTTTTCAATAAATAGTCACATCTCTGGGTCTCTGTTTCCTAAAGTATAAAATGAGGGATTTTGAGTAGCAGAAGTCTAAATTTCTTCCAAATTATAATAAAATATAAGAGCTTTTGGTGTTTTCTTTTCTTCTCCTTCTATGAGAAGCAGGCTGAAGTAAATTTGAGATAAGAAAATGCATGTATAGGATTAAAAATAAAAATTATGATACTGTATAACAGAAAAAATATGCCAGTGCTTTTGGCAACACACACAGTGTTTTTGGCAACACACACACACACACACACACACACACGAAACTGGTGTAACCTTCCTAATTGTTTTGTTGTTATTGTTGTTGTTAGGTAACACTATCTGCATTTTACAGATGAGGAAAATGAATCACAGAGAATCAAACAGAATAGTTTGGCCAAAGTCTCACAGCCAATTAGTGTCAGAATCAAGCTTGAAACACACAGGCAGTTTGGCTACATAGCTTATGCTCTTAAACTCTGAGCTTTAATGTCAGTTTTCTCACTGAAATGTGATAGTCCAGGATCTTTATAAATGTGGTAAGTTCTTACATTGTTCAGAGATATATGAAAGACTACTTCTGGCCAGGAACAGAACTTCTATAGTGATAGCTTGCCTTCAAAGCATAATCCCAGGAGTCCCGTCTCATCATTATACCTTCTTTACAAAGAAATAACTTGCTCCTAATGACAGAGCCACATGTTGGTGGAGAATTATCTGTGTGTTTTGGTTTGTTGCAGCTAATTCATTGTAGTCATGGGAAATGGTCTCTCTGATATTTGCTGTACTCTAATTTCCTGAACAATATGTCCTTTTCTCTCATGTATCTCCTTTGGAAGGCCTTCCTGTGGTTTCCTGCAGTATTGTAATTCTTGTGGATTTTGCAAAGTGGTTTTGTGACGTTTGAGACTTGAAGCAGAGTAAGAAAATGTTAACTGCTTACTTACCTCATCGGAGGAAGGAACAGCTTGAATGATGACACCAATAATAAGAATGATAAAGAATAAGAAGGGATTTTTTTAATCCATACACAGTCCAGAGTTGAAGTATTTATTTCTGTTTTGGAAAGTTTACTTTGCAAAGGTATAATGTATTGAGGGGAAGAATACTTATTAGGAAGAACCAAGTAGAAGAATGTAGCAGTAACCCCTATGACAAGTGACAGTGACCAAATTGATATGATGGTTAGAGAAATGGGAAAAATTTTTTTTCATTGAATTGGAGAAATATTAAAGAAATGATCTTGCTGAAATTTTACAGTGGCTTGTGATGGGGGGGATGGTGAGAGAGAAGTTGTTAAAGTCATACCTACATATCTAACTTCAGAATTAGAAGGATTGTGGACACATTACTTCCCCCCTTTGAGCTTCAGCTTCTTCATATGTGAAGTAGACATGCCTCCCTGGTGAGCACATTGGAACATTCCAGTGAAAGGGAGCAAAAGCACCCAGATCAGAGGCAGAAGTAGGTAATGCTCATTGAAAAGATTATTATTTAAGAGCCACTGGCGAATTATTACTTTATCATAGACTTGTAAGATGTGTAAGAAGCCTTGACAAAACAGATGACAAGATGCACAAAATGCACAGGGGCAGGAAAGTGTATGACCAACTGAGCTTCTTTTCTGGAATCTTTAAAAAAATGTTTTTTAAGTTTATTTATTTATTTTGAGAGAGAGAGAGAGAGAGAGTGAGAGAGAGAGAGCACAAGCAGGAGAGGGGCAGAGAGAGGGAGAAAGAGAGGATTCTGAGCAGACTCCATGCTGTCATTATGGAGACCGACACAAGGCTCAATACCATGAACTGTGAGATCATGACCTGAGCCAGAATCAAGAGTTGGATGCTTAATGGACTGAACTACCCAGGTGCCCCACTTTTCTGGAATCTAAACAGCCAGAACAATAATAGTCAGAAGTAATTTTAATGTTTTTCAAGTCTACTTATTTATTTTGAGAGAGAGAGAGAGAGAGAGAGAGAGAGAGAGAGAGCGCGCGAGGGAGGGGCAGAGAGAGAGGGGAGAATTCCAAGCAGGCTCCACATTTTCAGCACGGAGCCTGATGTGGGGCTTGAACTCACAAACTATGAGATCATGACCTGAGTCAAAATCAAGAGTCTGACAATGCTTAACCAACTGAGCCACCCAGGTGCCCCAGAAGTAATTTTAACTTATAGCTCTTTCCTGAGAGAATTAGGCAAATGATTACTAAACATACTTCTCATAAGAAGTAAAAATTTGAGAAATCTTATATCTTACTCAACACAAGACCATGCTTGTCACCAAAGTTGGCAAGGGGGTCTCAAATTAGATATGCTTCTGGAAAGACCTCCACCCCTAGTACTTACAATCCAGTCATCATTATCTGTGTGCAGAGCATTAGGACTCTCATTCTTCCCCCTGTGTCTGCAAGTTGGAATGCAGAAGAGTCAGGGGGTGACAGCAAAAGGTATTTGCTGAAGACAGCAAAGCGTTCATTGGCCTACGTCTCTAAACACGTTTGTAGAGAAGTCCGCGTGTGCCTAACTGCTCAGCAACCCACTTCTATTATTTGTGAAAGAAGTAAACCTGTATAATGTTAAATTACTGAAATTTTAAAGTGTATTATAACAGCTGGTTTATTTTAATAGACTATACATTTTACTAATTTACTTATTTTTCTGTCTGCCCCACCCACCAGGAGCCCGTAAGAGATGGAATCCTGGGTGCCATCACTAAACGACCTGGAGCAAAGCCAGGAATCACCTACCTCCAGACATCTTTCTATATGAGAAGAATATACTCCTATTTGTTTCAGCTACTGTTGCCTGCATTTTTCCTTTACATGGAACCAAGATCATTCCCAGCTGATAACACCATTAGTGAAGATAGCTGAAACTAAAAATCAGTCTCAAATGTGGAGTTCTATATGACAGTTCTTGATCATGTCAAGCAGAATTTAGCTTGTTTTGTGCAAGTGAAGCAAAACCAAGTTTATTCAAACAGGAGGAGCACTTATAATAGCTTTGTTGCTTTCGTGGAAATTTAGCTTTTTAACCAAAATGCTTGCTATGTTTCTGACAATCTGAAGGTACTTGAAAGTAAATGAAAAAAATATATAAAAAATGGCATTTTATATGACTTAGTTCATTATAAAAAATATTCTGCTATTTTTTTTTTTTTTTGCTGTGACAGAAATTGTGTTTACATAGTCTTTCTCTTTCTGCAAGAACTGAAATATTGGCCAAGCACAATATGTGTGTACTTAACATCTGTAATGTAAACATGACATGTAGCCTTGTTTCTTTTGTCAGAAATCAGATAGATTAAGACTGGGATAGAAATTTAAATGTCATAAGTGTATTTTCATAAAGTTACTTTTAAAAACATTTTTTAAAATCCCAGTATCGGTTTACTGAGATGTGACTACCCTCTTTCTCTTGGAGAAAAACAAAATAAAAAAATAGATAAAAATGGGAAAATTTTTAGTTAGTTTATTTTTTCTCATTTGAATTCAGTTAAGTGAAAAACAGTGAAACTTTCCCATGCCAGGCAAGTGAAACTGGAAAAATTATGTAGAATAATCAATCAAGAATTCAAAAGAGCTTGGGATTTATTTTGTATGTTTTCTCATTGGTGGAAATGGCCACTGAAGCTAACAAAAAGCTTTAAACAATTAAGATTGCACTTCTGAATCAGTTAGTTGATTCAGAAAATTAGTTGTAGTAATACTTTTGTTTTGGACATAAGATTAATTTATTATAGAAGTGCTTTATTTATTAATTAATTTATTAATTACCTAGGCTGTTTCTTACCATTATATTCACTGAATTAAACTAATACTAACAAGCACTCACTATGTGAACCTTCTGTCTAAATAACAACCTAGCTCTGAAGAGAGAGTTTATGGTTGCAGGAAGTATAATGGTTTTGACGTCAGAGGTTCCTGAGTCTGAAGTCCAGCTTGGCTCTTCGCTTCTTCGGTGACCTCAGGGAATTTAGTTAAGGCATCCACACTCCAGCTTTCATCTTGTCCTAATGGACATGATAGATTTGGTGCAAGGATAAGGTGAGATAGCATATATAAAATGCCTAGCTCAGTTTCTACACTGGATGGAACTCTGGACATGTGTTCTGTTCTTAAAGAGTTGACAACATAGTTCACTACACACAAAGGATGTATGGATAGAACCGGGAGGGGGGGGGGCATGCAGAAAAAGAAGCATGGAAAAGATGACCTATGAACTGAACATTGATAAAAGGGTCTTATCTGAATGTGGAGAGATGTGTGGATGTGTCTTCTATTGCCCCTTTAGAAAGGCATATCTTCCTGCTTCTCACACAGCAGCAGAGTGATATATCTTTTTCAGTATTAACTGCACATCAGCTTCGTTAATGTACTGGATGATTTGAGCTCTTCCTTATTATCCCTCATTATTTGCTGTCTTGCCCAATTTAACTTCATCCATCTGAAAGCTGGAAAATTGTGTTTAGATTCTTTTTCATTGTTGTTTGGGTTAAGCAGGCTTGAAAGTGTTGAATCCTTAATGACCCATCTTCATTATGAGAGGAAATCACATAATGCAGTGTACCAGCTTGGAATTTAACCTTAAATTTTAACTCCATTATTTAGTCATTAACCTTATGTTTTATATGACCCCCATTCTTAGGATGATCAGTAGAGGCTCACTTCTGCATTATTGTGGGATATATTAAATTAAATTCAGCAAAACTTCCCAAGAACCTATCATGGTGGCCCCAGGTACTTCATATGTTCATCTTTGTATCCTCAAGCCCTACCATGGTACCCAGTACACATTAGACACCCAGTACACATAGACCCAGTACACATATTTTTTAATGAATAAATGCTAGGGGATCTGAAGGATACCAATATGAATAAGATGGTATCCTTAGTCTAAATTTATAAAAGTGATTATGAAGATGTCTTAGTTGGTGTGGGCTGCTATAACAAAAATATTACAAACTGGGTGGCTTATAAACATCTAAGATTCATTTTAATGGTGCTGGAAACAAGGGAATTTAAGGTCATGGTGCTGGCAGATTTAGTGTCTGTGTAAAGCCTGCTTCCTCACAGAGCAGTCTTCTCACTGTGTCTTCACATGGCAGAAAGGTTCAGGGAGCTCTGTGGGGTCTCTTTTATAAGAACACTAATTCCATATATGAGGGGTCCACTCTCATGACCTGAACACCTCCCAAGGGCCCCCCTCCTGTATCATCAAAACGGGCATTAGATTTCAACATGTGAATTTAGAGGCGGGGGAAGGGAAACAAATATTCAGTCTGTAGCAGAGGGCTAATTAAAATAGAGTAATTCCATGTATCTGGTTATATATGAAGGAACACAAAGCAGTAACAGGAATTAGATGGTGGAAAGGGTAGATGACAACTGGTTGGTAAAGGAGAACCAGAAGACCATGCAAAAGGCAATACTGAAGAACAGTATCAATACATGATTAAGGAAAGAATTCTTTGAGGTCCACATGGACAATTAAGATACATCAGATACATCACTATGTTGTCCTTGAGAGAAAGGACCACGCGTATCATATATGTATCCTTCCCACACTATGCAGGCATGAGTAATCCCAGACATATGGTAAATAGTAAATACTGTATAGTTTGTATATAACATAGACTAGATTGATTGATAAGATTGATCAGCTCCTATGAAAAAGGATGAAAAAGATGGGCCTACCTAATAAATTCATTGTTGTTATTTATTGTGGGTTTTATAGTTAAAGAGCAATTAGACTAAGAAAAATTATCTTGTGTGGTATTACTTAGTACTCAAAAGGAAATTATCCCAAACTTTCCATGTAAATCCAGAAAACCTTCACAAGCATAAGGTTAAAGTGTTTGGACTTAGAAAACTTGGTTTCATATCTAGAACCATCACTTTCTAGCTATGTAACTTGGAGTAGGATATTTGCCCTCACTTAACCTCCATTTTGGTATTACAAAAGTAACAGTAATAGCCTCTATCTCATGGCTCTTTGATAATGACATAAGATTAAAGTTCATAAAGTACTTAGTAAAATTTAGAGCCTTAGTACTTAAAAAAAAAATCACCTTTTTTTGTATTAGTTAAAATGACTTGGTTCCCAAGTAATAGAAATTTCTAATTTAAATTAACTTAAAGAATAAAGAAATTCCTTGGTACATATAATAAAAAGCCCAGGGAAATGTATTTCAACTTGGGTCATGCAGGAAACCAATTCTTTCTTTCCACACTGACTTCCTTAATGAATTGGTTTTATGTGCTGTCAGGTTAGCTCTGACCCTCATGGCCCAATATAGCTACATCGGTTCCAGACACCACATGTAAACATAGTAGTGGTCAAAGACATAAATTGATTGTCTTTCCCAGTGTCTCATTCTTTTGATAAATAAATATTTTCTAGATTAAACCTCATAGCTGTGTTTCCTCTCTTTTTGGCCAGAAATGAGACATATTCATGCCTATGTTATTTCCTAACAGGATGGGATTATTTTTATTAGTATGGACAATTCATTTGGGATGGAGTGGATTTTGAGGAGTCAAAAAATGTTACTACCATAAAGTATGATTTTTTACCTTGGATTTTTATTTTATTTCAAAAACCTGGTAGCCACTCTTGAATTTTTTTAAGTAGTCCAAAAAGGAAATTTTTCTAATGAAATATTTTTCAATCTCATGTGAAACCTATTGAGTATTTGTTTCTATTCAACAAAAGTAGTCAAGTCTACTTATTCAATAAGGAAAAACAGTCTTAGCTTTGTAAACTTTAGGTAAACACTCAAAGATAAAAACATCAAATTGAATCTTGCAAATAATTCTAAATAAATTACAGCAGATAAACTATGTATTTTTTTCTTTTACAAAATAATCCACTGACTCTTGAGTGGCATGTATTTTTCATACGTTCTTTACCATACATGTATTCAATTTTTATGAAGTAGTTTTCTATTCCATGAAATTGCATTCAACCAGAGCTGAAATAGGCATTTTGAATTGCCCGCAAAGAGACATGACATCATTTAATGTTCAAATATGGATTTAGTAAGTTCTAGCGGTGTTTCAGAAGCAGCAACTTGCATGCCAACCGTTAACTCACATTGTATGTTCCCTTTACACTCTTTAGAACGTTTTAATGGTATAAGAAAACTCCACCACAAGGCAATGCACAGGAAATCATAATTTAGTAGAGATATTATCTTAAAATGCTACTTACAATAGATATATAAAGTTCTATGACGAATTTGACCTTTTATGAAAAAAGCAGAATACAATAAGCAGGAATGCTTCCCCTTAGATCTTAACATATTGGCCTATTTTTCCCAGATGTTTTTATTTTAGTGATTTTTTTTGTTCCACATAAATGACAATACTTTCCTCTGAATGTAAAAAGAATGAATGTTTATGGAAAAAAATAGGTTGTAAAACATTACATTTGGCATTTCTGTTCAGTGCCAAGATTTAGTGATGTGGTGGGAAAGTTACAAATTATGAATGTGTTCATTCCATTGAGTGACTATAAGGTTTTCCTTTTATGGGTGAAATTTACCCATTTCCAATTTTATCTTTAAGCCTTTTTTCATGCAATGTGGCTGTGTAAACCACACAACCCACTCAAAACTGCTAATGATTTACATAACTCCCAGATGTTTAAAAACATGTAGGAAAAATTAAAGTAGCAAAACCAAACAATTAAACCACTAGTATTGTGACCATGACATTCTCTGGGAGGCTCTTGTATTTCTTGGTGAGTAGCATATGTTTGAGATTGTAAATTAATATTACAGCTCTTTATAACTCAGGATATGCCATGACATTTTGAGATCACAGAACAAATGCTGGTTTTGAGATACTCAAATTGAACTGCAGTTAAAATAATAGGTGACATAGCAGGAAAAATAAATCTCAAAAATACTACTCTTATGGACCTATATTACAGTGTGCATGAAGATTATGAACCACCCATCACATTTTCACGTTATCACATCGAGACAATCCAGAGAATAATAATTATCTAGGATTTTATATTGCTTGGAAATCTGACAATTAAGACAGATTTTCAATATTATGCTTAACTCGGTTTAGGATTGTAGATATCCATAATTTGCTTGTTGTAGGGAAGTTGGAGATGACCGATTTTATAGGTGAAGACAGAGAAGGGAAGTAAATAAGGGGTGACAAGTGAGAGCTAATTAATTTTCCAAAAAGCAACGCCTAGGATGATATCTCGATGCCCTCAGACATTCATGTAAGTGTTGCAGCATTCACAAATATCGGAATCCTTGACTCACAGTAATTCAACACCTGGGAGAAAGAACCATATAAACCAACCACCAGTCAATTGATTTCAAAAGGGACATTCCTTCCAAATGACCAGAGTTATTGTCTCTTTCATCCAGAAAATTCCCATCCCAGTTTGTGGTTCATGGGAAACTGGATTACTATTTGAAATGTTGCTTAGAAAGCATGGAAACAAAATGGCAAGCAAGCACTGGCTTGGGCCAGATGAGTAGGTACCGCTCTAAGGCAGCTGGGAAATAGGTCCCTGTTTTGGATATTCTGCAGCTGAATGCACATGTTTGTTCACTGTGAGGTTCCTTCTCTGGCTCTTCCGGACAACTGTACCTTTCAGTTCGCAGTCTTTCTCCAATACAAACCATTAGTTTGCCACTTTCAAATTTGAGTCATAATCCAGTTATGTCACTCAAGTGATCTCTGCACCACTTTTAGTAGTGTTTTGGACGTTCTCGACAGTTTTAGGCACACAGTTACAAACTTAGTTTACTACCAGATTTGCCTGGTGATGTTCAGTGTCTCAGAGAACCCCTTTATTTGTTTGTTTACTTATTTATTATAAGGTACCTCTCCCAAGATCCTCATATTTCTTATCCTCTGTAAAACACTCATTTACCTTTTTCTCTAATTGTGTTTCTCTTTGTTCTGTATAATAATGCTGCTGATGATAATTAAGATCTACTGCCTAATTACTAGTAACTCAAATGTCACAACAACTCTGGTACTGATAGAGCCAGGATCTGAAATCATGTTTGTATAGCCCAAAGGTCTATGAATTAATTATTAAATAAATAGAAGTAAACAAAATTGCCATTAAACCTAGAGTTATATATATAAAGATAATGCTAGTAAGTAGTAAATATGCCAAGAATTAAATGAATCTCTCTTTACTAAGAAAAGTAACTAAATACTAAATAAGAAATTCACAGCGCAAGTGCCACTGGGGGCTTCTTTCAGCTTTCTGCTGAAACTCCCAAATGCAAAGCAACTTCATGGAATAGTGTATAGGACTGATAAGTTCCAGGAAGTAGGGCACCATTGTCATTACAAGAACGATATGAATTGAACCTTCTTTCTCTCTCAGTGGTTTTCTCATCCGTCTCTTATTGAATCATTTTTTATTCCACATGAATTTTATTTCAAATCTCTCATTCTTGTTGAGCCCCCCAGATCTCCACTCTTATCCTCTCCTGTTTAACAGATAATCTTCAGGCTTCTGGGTGGTTCAGTGGGTTGAGCATCTGATTTGGGATCAGGTCATGATGCCTCAGTTTGTGAGTTCAAGCCCGCGTCAGGCTCTCTGCTGTCAGCGCAAAGCCTGCTTTGAATCTTCTGTCCCCCCCTCTCTCTGCCACTTCCTGATTGCTCTCTCTCTCTTTCTCTCAAAAATAAATATATCTTAAAAAAAAGGTAACACGTAACCTTGCCCCTCTTTATTGTCTGTACAAGTACAAATAAGTGGTAAAGGACCACTTAACCATTCATATTCCATCTAGAAATTTCAACAAATGAATTTTTTCTCAGAGTTCTAAAATGATTTTAAATAATCTCATTGCACCAAAGAAAGTATCCTCTATAAATTATGAGAAATAGAAATAGTCCAGAATACTGAAATAGACAAATAAAACAAATTTTTTTTCAAAAAGGAGATTGATAGATTACAAAAAAGATGAAAAGTTTATTACTAAACTTAGGTAAAAATGATAATGAATTATGGATTTTATTATATATGTACACCTCATAGGTAAAGTTTTGTTTTATGCCTAAGTTTTACATTTAAAATTTTAAATGTATTAAAATTTTTAAATCATGTATAAAAGTAAATTATACCAAATTTGAAAAATACAATGAAGTGCAAAGCAAAAAGTAAATAAGTATAAAGGAAAACAAAACAAACATACAAACCTCACCTCAGTATGTTAGATTTGTTCAGAATTGTTTGTCCACTGCTCTCCTTGCCAATGTTACCTTGCAGAGTAGACTTTTCCAGACCACTGACTTTGGACTTGTGTATGTGACTTGTTTTGGTGAATGAAATATGAGTGGCTTGGGTGTGATGCTTCAGGCAGGGCAGATTTGTTTCCACACTTTTTGCTTTCTTGTAATGCACGTCGGGGGTACATCACTGGAATCATGTTGCCCTCTTGTGTTATCGCCTTTCACCAAAGGAAAACTCTCTTTCAGAAGACACTTAAACCTGATCTGTAGACTGAAGCCAAGTTCAAGGGAAACCATCTAAAACCAACGGGACCATGGAGCCTGAGGGTACTTTAAGGTACAGCACTCAACCTTTATGTAATGTGAACAAGAAATACATATTTATTGTAAGTTACTGAGATTTTGTTTTTTTTTATTGCACCTATGCTAGTGAATGCTGACTAACATATGTAATACCCTAGTTCTTTGCCCCTTCACCAAGTGAGATGGGTAGGGAAGAATCACATTTAAAGTGTTTTTATACAAAACTTTTATTGCTTGTATCTTTTATGTATGGTTTGATATTGTCCATGATGGGACGATTTCATAAAACACATTTGTAATGGGTGCATACTATTTCATCATATGAAGACCCCAATTCATGTAATCATTCCTACATTGTTAGACCATTAGGTTGTTTCCAGTTTTAAATGACACTAGGATAAGAACCTTTGATCTTAGACGTGCATTTATATTACAGACAATAAGAATAGGAGAGACTCCTAGAATGGAATTAATTTGTCAAAGCAAGCACATATTTTAAGTTTACTGATGCACATTGTTTTTGTCATCCAGCAATTCTGGGCCAATTTACCCTTCAATCACCAATACATGAAATTTCAATTTTGTTGTATTCTCATTGCTATTAGGAATTGAAACTTCTAAACATTTCCTAATTCTATAGGCAGAAATGGCATCTTGGTTCAATTCAGATTAGAATTTAATTTTAAAATATTGAATTATAAGCATTAAAGAGAAAGGACTGCTCATCAGGAGTCAGGCTGCAATTATAGTGAATAAGTTATGTGACATTAATTTATGTCACACTGACATTGTTTACTTTGGACGACAGCATCACAGAAATGGTATGCAAAGGAGTTCTGCAGACATAATGCATTGGCATTTCAAAAAATTATTTTACAAAGGCTCTTTTTGAGTAAAATGGAAAAGACATGTACTTAAGAATATTAGAAATAGGTGAGTTTGTAATAGATTAAAATAGTGATTCAGATGTGGTTCTGCCAGTAATTGGGGAGATTTTGAAAATCTAGTTTGAGTTGTCACAAAGATTTAAAGTGTTACAGGCATTTAGTAGGTGGGGGGGGACAAGGATGAT
The DNA here is from genome assembly GCA_028646485.1 of Cryptoprocta ferox. NCBI lineage: Eukaryota > Metazoa > Chordata > Mammalia > Carnivora > Eupleridae > Cryptoprocta > Cryptoprocta ferox. The sequence goes on along the minus strand of CM053567.1, from coordinate 177,613,316 downwards.
ATATTTCTTGTATTTTATAAGATGGTTCTTTACAAAAGGAGCTTACCCCCAATAGACTACAGCATAGAAATATTGAGTCAATAACAACGTAGATAATCTCTGTAAGGTCTATGCAGTCCTGAGTTTTTCCTTGGGTCCTCTCTCTCTCTCTTTCCACACACACACACATACACATACACACATGTTAAATATTTATTCATGAACTCATTTAATGACTTGAATGGGGATAACACTGCCATGCAGTTCAAATTCATGAATAGCAAATTCAAGAATAAGAAAGAAAGAAGCCAATGTCCTGACTACAAAACCAAATTCCAAAATATTATAAAAGACCAACCACTAGAAGTATTTTTAACAGGAAGAAATTTAAAACAGAAATAGTAACTTAAAATTCAAGCATAAGACTTGTATGGCCAAGAGTCAGTGAGAGCCTATTAACTTCCAGGAAATTAAGAGGTGTAGAAATTAACTGTAGGCCCTGCCAACGATTTGAAAAAGTTCACTTGGAATGTCTTGAAAACCTACTCACTACCCTCTATCCACATTTCTACCAACTTCAGCCATCGGAGAACATCAATGGCTTCTCCTTCTCCTCCATGTTTTAAATCTCATATAAGTATCTCTTACAGTCAGACCCTAAGCTATAACCCAACTAGCCAGGAAGTCAGGAAAGCGTGGTTTCAGATTTCAAACCCCTGTGATGCTATGAGAATATAGGGGGAGAGGCAGTGATACTGAGATATCAGTAGTCAACCTGGCACGCTAGGCAGGATTTCCAAATTCTATGTATTTTCACTTTTCTTTTTGCTCCTTGAAGCATAGTATAACTGCACCATCTGTTCCAATTTCTTTTTCTTCCTTAATTACATTCGTGCTTCAGAAGAAAGACTATAAAAGATATGTTCAACATAGAATGCAGTTTCAGAGATAGAACTCTGTTGAAGTTCACCCATAGGTAGGGTGGAGAAGCCACTGTAGGATCTGGCTTCTGAAATCCATAATTTCAGCACCATTAACCACGGGAGAGCCTAAGTAGATCACTGGGATGTCAGGTGGCTAGAGGAGGGACAATGCCAAAAATATAAGCATAGACTTGGCAATTGTTATCAACAGCAAGAATGAACTAGCTGGCATTGGGTGGAAGTCAGAGAGATTCATGGAGAGCACGTAAAGTGAGAATTACAAAAGAAGGAACAGAAGGCTTAAGTGTATTCGGTATGGACAGGAAGAAAGGGCTTTCCAGGTAAAGAGAAGTTATCAGGAAGATGAAGGATGTACACAGGAACACGTGGATGATTTTGTTGGATGCAGTGGTACACCACAGGTACCCTTTGTCGTAAGACACCCCTCAGCCGTTCTACGATGAGAAGAGTGTGGTGTCGATGTCATAACACATTCCCCTTTGTTTTCCACCATTTTACTGTTTTTTAAAGTTTAATTCATTCTTTAACCCATTTTCCATTGACATATTGCATTCGTTTCCTTAGAACTCCAAATTTCGCTCTTCAGCCTTCAGCTAATACCAAGTGGCATTTGTTATAAATACAAAATAATGTCCATAATGTGCTTCCTAACGACTCCATAGGTCACGATATAGTTCATAATTATAAGGATGGAAGACATGTCAATGTATTCACAAACTGTGATTCCTTATGTTTTAGACCAGTAGTTGGCAGAGGGCCAGGAGGTAAATATTTTAGGCTTATGGGGCTATACATTACCTTGCAACTACTCGGTTTTGCTTTTGCAGTGTAAACACAGCCAATGACAATGCATAAATGAATGGGAGTGGATGTGTTTCAAGCAAACATTTTTTTTAACCGAGAGTGAAAATCAGGTTTCATATAACATTCATTTATCACTAAATATTATTCTACTTTTGAGTTTTTCAACCATTTAGAAAATTAAAAATCATTCTTAGCTCCCTGACCATACAAAAACAGGCCTCATGCTGCATTTGGTCAATGAACCAGAGTTTGCCAGGCCCTGTGTTTGACCTATATTCTGTCCTATGGTGACGACGAGCCACAATATGGTGATTGATCGCTCAAAATGTAGCTAGTGTGACTGAAGAAATAGACTATTTATTTACTATTTTTTACTTTAAATTTCAAAAAAGAAAGTTATTAGTTTAGTTATTGTAAAACTTTGAAGAACTTGGGTTTGCAAATCTACTTTCTAACTGCAAATTTTATGAAATATAAATAGCAATAAATAGTTGTGATTAAAATTTAACATCTGAATTTAAATGTGCTGAAAGTATATAAAATACATACCAGATTTTGAAGACTTGGTATGGGAAAGAATGTAAAATGTCATTAATAATTTTATATTGAAAACATGTTGAAATGATAAAATTTTGAATATATTGGTCTAATTCAATTGCTATAATTGAATAAATTTGTCTAAATAAAATATATTATTAAAAGTGCTTTTATCTGTTTCTTTTTACATTATAATGCAGCTACTAGAAAATTTACAATTACATATGTGGCTCACGTTTTATTTCCATTGGACTGAACTGCTCTAGACATACAGCTAGGTTACATTTCCTGGCGTCTCTTGCAATTTGGTGGGACTATATGACTGAGTTCAGGTTGAAGGAATGTGGGCAGTAGTGAAATAGGATACTTCCAAGCTTAGTCCATCAATATTTCCATGCTTTCTCCTTTCACTCTCTGCCCAATGAATGTGGAAAACTCAGAAGAAAACTAAGAGGCATCAGAGCATGCTACACAGAAAATGGAGGGAGTTGAGTCCCGAGAGATGGTGTAGGGGCCAGCTGGCCTGGAGAATGACCTGACCCAATATTCTTGCTTTGACCTATATCATGAGTAAGAAATAAACTTTAATGTGCTAAGCCACTGAAGTTAGTATATTGTTTTTACAGGAGATACTTTGCCTTAAATGATCCAATAAGATTTTAAAATGCCCCATGGAGACAAGATAGAGTACAAGGAATGGATTTACCCCTCTATTTTAAACAATTACAAAGCTGGGCAGTCTATGACAACCATTTTTAGACTTAGAAAACTGGAAACATGGGACTATGGTCTCCAAAAAGGGAAATAAACAAATTAAGCCCTATCTTTGAGGGAGAGAGAGAACTCCAAAGACTTACAGAGGTGTCTTCTCAAAAGGCTGATGATACTGATCAGTGGATGTATGAAGGAAACTTTGTGAGACCTAAGAAAGAGACATCTACAAGAAGCAGACAAAGTAAATTCTAGTGCTCATGATGTGACATGGGAAAATTTGTGTTTCCATCAATTCTAGTCAAATGATACAATAATAAATGAGATTCGAGATAGAATTCTCAGAAGGATATTGCCTTAGTCATGATGCTAACTTTGTCCCAGAATAAATGCTGCTCTGGACCCCATTTGAAAGCCTTCAAATAATCAAACTGAGCCTAAGAAACTTACCACCATACAAAGGCACAATAAAATACTATTTCAAGGAATACAGAAATACTCAGGAACCAACAATATAAAAGTTGTAACCCCAGCATTCAATAAAAGTTTCCAGATATATAAAGAAGCAGGAAAATATGATCCATTAAGCAGGAAAATAAATACTTAATAGAAATAAATCACAAAAAGAAATAAGTAAAGGGACTAGAAGATACAGACATTATGACAATTAAAATGCTGTGGATGTTTAATAAGCTAAAGGAAAACATCACCATGAGAGGAAGAGAAATAGCAGATGCACAAAAATCCAATCAGAAAATCTAGAGATGAAAAATAAAATATCAGAAATGAAAAATACACCACTTGTGATTTACCACATATTAAATACATCAGGAAAATATCAGTTAACTTAACTTTAAGATATAGCAATAGAAACCACCCTAAATAATGCAGATGGGAAAACAAAATTTTTAACCTGAGTTTTGGTAAGCTCTAGGAAAACAGCAAGAAAATTTGAAGTTTAAGAAGTGGGGGAATGACATACAGAATACATATTTTTTAAATGCCAAGTCATTAATTTTTTAGATTTGCTTCCTGCCCTCTAATACACATTATTTTCTACTGAAAGTTCTTGTGCATGTATTTCTATAAAGGTTTTCTTTCTATTGAGAAAAAATAAAATAAAAAAAATGCCAAGTCATATCATAAACAAATTACTGAAAATAAGAGTTACAGAGAAATTCTTAAAAGCATCCAGAGGGAAAAGGGAACATTAGGCACAGAGGATTGAAAATAAGAGTTATAGTAACTGTTAAAAAATAAAACAAATGTATACAAATGATCTAGTATTGGGATATACAGTGTAATCGTAAATGTATAAAACAAAGCAATGCAAAAGAAACTGGGTAAAAATTAAAAAGTAAGACTAGAAGGAACAAATAGAAAACGACAGCAAAATTGTAGGTTTAAGATAAACCATATACACATTTTAATGGAAATGATATAGCATTCAAATTAGAAGTGAGATATTCTCAGAGTGAATAAGAAGGCAGAACAATATGCTGTTTATAAGAAACTCACTTTAAATATAAAGACATACATAGTTTAAAAGCAAAGGTACAAACAAAATACCATTTAAACAATAATAAGGACATATGACTGGGGGGTACCTGGGTAGCTCAGTCAGTTAAACCTCCCACTCTTGATTTCTTCCAGATTCCCAATTCTTCTTGGAATCTTCCAGATTCCCAAATATGTGGAATTTAACAGCAGACCACAAAATAGCTCATGAATCAAAAAAAAAAAAAAAATCTCAAAAGAACTTACATCACTGAGGTGGTAAATCTCTCTCTAGTTTCAAGGATGAGCATGCAACTTGACCCTAATCTAATATGATCACACAGTCCTCCTGGCCTCAGTCACTGATTCAGAGAATACATGAAAGAGGTTTACCAGAGAAAATCATGGCTACTTTACTGGCATGAGTAATAAGTAGAGAGGTACTTCCTCTCTTTTGCAATTGCAAAGAAAATAGGACCTAGGGTTCACATTGGTGTTGCCCTTATGTTATCTTGAGACGAAAGCTACCTTGAAAATAGAGACCATTAGGAAATGAAGGCCAGGAAATAGAAAATGAGTTAGCACTGATGATATTGCTTAAGTTACAAACTAAATTCAGTGTAATCTGAACCCAGAACTAGTTTTGATCTTTGCAGTTACAGGAGTCAACTAAATTCCCTATTGTTTATGTCAGCATGAACTGGGTTTTTTTGTCTTTGCATATGAAAAAGTCTGAAGTACTGTATGCATCAAACCACTTCTGTGTGTCTTTCCCTACTAACCAATATAAAAATAGCCTGATTCCCTGGAGTTGCCTTTGAAAAACACATAGAATAATAATGGATTCAAAATGCCAATGGAATCAATATTCAGTTTACTTTTCCTAAGTGCAAGCTTCTAGTTAGATACATGGAGGGATTGGCTGCCAGTGAGATGGGCAAGAGGCTAATTTAGTCATCCTAGGGCCGACTTCTGTGGTTCAGAACAAAATATCTCTGGAAACTAAGTCGGTTGCAAAGGCAGTTATCATTTGTTTCTTATTAGTTACACTTTCCAACTAAATTATCTATGTGAAGGAATAATCGTCAAGTGTCCCCAATGGGTGGCCACTAGGTTTTACTTTTTAATGATTTTATGGTTTTAAATATAATTCCTTTGCTAACTACAGGATATTTTCTTTAATCTATTTGATTAAGCAAGCCAGGAATTGGAAAGATAATGTTTCCTAACTTCCTTTCTGATGAATAATGAATGTCACTAAGGAATTAGATAGTAGGAGGTAGTTGCCTGGGCCATCTGCTGCATATGGGTACAGAAGTAAGATATTAAACTTTAAATTAGGTATTGCTTCATAGAACCTAAAAGATGAAAGGAAATACACACTAAACTGGAAGATAATCATCGATTACTACCAGTCAATTTACTTCTTTGAAAGTATAAAAATATAATTATCTCTTTTACTCCTTGGTCAACATATTTTGCATTCAGTTGAATACAAGAAATCAGTAACTAACACATCCTTTTCTCAGTTTAATGTATTTTCAGATTTCTACAAATAAAATGTGCATTATTAATACATACCTGATGAACATCTAAGAAAACAACTATTTTTTCAACATATATATATATATATATATATATATATATATATATATATGTATATGTACACCAAAGAAACAGAATCTCATTTCCATGACAACTACATCATAGGTCAAAGGAGAGAAATAGAACATTTATGGCTAAGTACACTTACTTTAAAAATTATTCACCAGTGGGTGCCTGGGTGGCTCAGCTGGTTAAGCATCCTACTCTTTTGATTTTAGCTTAGGTCATGATATCACTTTTTGTGGGTTTGAGCCCCTGCATCAGGCTCTGTGCTGACAGCATGGATCCTGCTTGAGATTCTCTCTCTCTTTCCCCCCCTCTCTCTCTCTCTCTCACTCTCTCCCTCTCTTTGCCCCTCCCCTGCACTATCTCTCTCAAAATGAATAAATACATAAATAAATACTTAGAAAATTATTCACCAAGTTATGATTATCAAGAGAACAGTTAATTGTAATGAAGAAAGGACTTGTCTGTTAACTCATTTTTCTGTATAACTATTCATAAGAAAAACAATGTCTATTTATATATCTGCAAATGTCTGCTATTTTGATATGATATCTGTTTAAATAAGATTTAGGGAAATAGATTTTTAGGTGAGGAGTGTAAATATTGGAAAGGATGCTATGGAAATAATTTAGTGTAGTCGTTAATAGCATAGCTACAAAGTCAAGCAAAGAGATTAGATTAAAATTGTATATATGCCACTTGGACACATTCCCTAATTTTTTTAAGTCTCAATTTATTCGTCAATAAATTGAGTAAATGTTATTCATTTCACCTAATATACTAGGTATATAAAATAATGCAAAGGCACATCAATAAATTTTGAGTGAAGGATGTGAAAAAGCAATTCAGAGGAAAAGGAATATACATTATAACCATGTTAAAAACACTCAACTTCACTGGTGACTATATAAAAACACATTTACCATCTTTCACAGGCTAAATTGAAAAAAAAATTGTAAAAGATTTAGAATATTCCAGCGTTGGTAGAGCAGAAGGGAAGGATAATTCTTGTGCTGTTGCTGGATGTACAATTGGAACATTTGGGGACAGTATTTAGGAAGCGCCTGAGACATTTTAAGATGTGTCTACTCTTTCAGATATTTATTTCATGATTAGGAATCAACTCTGCTGAAATACAAGCAGGTCTATAGCTATTTATATAAAAGGATATATATTGCTGCACTATTTGCAATAGTAAAAAAATTGGACCAACTTAAATATCGCATGAGCGGATGAAGGGGCAAATACACTGTGAATTTTTATGCAGTTGAAAACAAAGTCGATGTGTGTACAATGACATGGAAAGAGGTTTGCAAGATACTGCTTCGTGGGGAAAAATGGGGAAAAAAACAACACATGTACTGTGATCTTCTGTTTATAATCATGGATATGTATTGCAAGAAGTGTATTTGCTTTCATATTATAATGTTAAAGTTCCATTAATTAGAATGCTATTTTATAAGCTACTCAGTAGAAATATTTATATAGAAATATAAATATTTCTGGTGCAAAAGCTGTGTCAAATAGTTATTTCTGCAATTATTTACTAAATATTTTTGAGTCAACTTTCATTAAGAGCTAATAGAAACAAGGTTGTCTAACCTAGATGAAAACTTAGAACAGGAGCAATTGCACGTGAGATATGGTTGTCATAGGTATCTTTCCAGAAATCTAAATTGAATTGTTTTACAAAAGTGTATGGAGTATTAAGACACAAATTTCTTTCTCTTCTTCCTGCTGCTATAGACTAGATAACAAAAGTACTAAAATGGATCTTTCTCTTTTTTCTTTTCTTTTTAAAACTTATTTATTTATTTATTTTGAGAGAGAGAGAATAGGGAGAGGTAAGAGAGAATCCCAAGCAGGCTCCACACTGACAGAGCCCCGATGCAGGACTCGAATCCATGAACTGTGAGATCATGACCTGAACTGAGGACAAGAGTCAGATGCTTTACCAACTGAGCCACCCAGCAACCCTCTTTTTCTTTTCTTTTCTTTTCTTTAAGGAAAATAGCAATAGTAATCATCCAGGCTTTCATCATCTACCATATTCTGGATTCTTTGGTTCCTTTTTTTTTTTTTTTTTTTGCTTAAAGTGGATGGTTTTATGAGTGTGATAGGAACCTTACATTATAGAAGATAGGACACTTAGATGCATTAGTCAGATATAATGGGTGATGGATAAACCTGAAGGCTGAAAGAAGCTGGGAGAAAGAATATCTTAATATCTTAATCCCACTGGGAAAGATTTACATTCCTTGAGACTAGGAAGACTGAGGAGGGCTAGAATTCTCATGTGGGAGTCATGCACACCCCACTGCTATAAACACTCCAAAGTGACGGAAAATTACCTTGGGGGTGACTGTGTGGTTGCTTTGAGGCTAAACCGTAGGTCCAATGTGCAGCAGCTCTAGCTGGGTCTGCAACGGGTGGATGTATCTGAACCTCTTCTTGTAACTACTGAGCATCTACAAGGGCTTCAGGAATAAAATGTAGAGAAAACCAGAGACTCTTTCTTAATATCTCCAGACTTTGTAAGTTCCAGATATCACAAGGTAAAATATCAGGGGAAAAAGAAGGAAGTTGCTCTGACCCCAAATGATTAAACTGGACAACTTGCTAGCCAGAGATTGGAGTTTAAAACAAATAAAATTTGATTTATAAAAATAATGAATATGGTTTATCCAGATATAATTTCCATACACATCAAATTTCCAGTTCTAGCTTCAAATAAGATTATATAATTTCACACTAAGTAGGTGATTAATAAATATAAGTAGATTATCACTGCAGAGGATTAGCATTTTAGAACAAGAACCTATCACTTTAAAATTTCTTCAGCTTAATTAAAAGAAAGGTGAACTGAGGTCCAGAGGTTTGTGTGCCTCTTACAAGGACATGTGGTGGTTTTCTTGTCTCTTCATAAAACATGAAATGGAATATATGGCATATTGCCTAAATGGGATTTGATAACTCCAGCCAGAACTGCCTCATCAACTGGCTATCTCAACTCTCACTCTTTACATGATTCAAACCAATCACATGTCAAATATTGAGCATGAACCATTTTCACTTCCTGTTATAATATCCAATTGATTAGCTGAATTTTACACCTTCTTCTTGGCTATTGAAGCTACAATTTACAATTTTAATTTAATTGGTCTTCCAACACCAATAGGAAAGACTTCAGTGATTACTTTTAATTTTCTGTTTCTTGTTAGTTCCTGGAAAAATTCATAGACTTTACAGGATTTTTGTTTACTTTTGTCCCATTAAAAATTTATCAACCACTTACTGAAATATATAGTTATAGATGAACATGCTTGTGGATTATACAGCTAGGATAAAATGCTAAAGTGGCTGGAAAATAAAATCAAGATATGAAAATATCTCACCAAGTTGAAACAATAGATACTTGTTAATTAGAAAGGTGGAGATTAACTGATACAAAACAGGTTAAATAAATTAATTCCTAAAAATGTAGGATATGGGGAAAGTTGCTCAATGGCAATTCAAACAAAAATAGCCTAGGTTTGATTTGATTGAAACTCAATATATACTCAATATAACATGGAGAGTAAAATGCATACTTGCACAACCTCATTTTAGTTAATAGTGGTATGATGGTATAATTTTGAATGTATTTTCACACTTTGAAATAAGACCCACAGAAAAGAAAAACTAAGCTGCGTTTAGCTGTATTTAAGAATCTTTTTATTTCTGGGGCGCCTGGGTGGCTCAATTGGTTAAGCTCCGACTTTAACTCAGGTCATAATCTTGCAGTTCATGGTTTTGAACCCCGCGTTGGGCTCTGTGCTCATAGCTTGGACCCTGGAGCCTGCTTCAGATTCTGTGTCTCCCTCTCTCTCTCTGTCCCTTCCCTGCTTGTGCTCTGTCTCCGTCTTTCTCTCTCTCTCAAAAATAAATAAAATACGAAAAAAAAAAGAATATTTTTTATTTCTATGACAGTGTAAAGGATATTTTAAGTCAGAGAAGAGACTCGTTACTCAATCTTAAATAACAAGATAAAATTTTGGTTTTTGAACCAGCAGTAATTTGAGTAGGAAAATAAAAAAAATGAGAATATTCTCAGTACAGTGGAAAAATCTGGCAACCTTAGCCAAATGGTCCATCAATGATGGACTATGAATGGTCCATCAAATACTGGGTCAAAGTAAACTGTAAGTCAAAGTAAAATCAAGCTTCCAAGTCAAAGTAAATTTTCTTGAGCAACTGCTCTGCGTCTAGAATTTCAGCACAAGGGGAATATGTCTATAGAGCTACTCAGAAAACAAAGGGACCATAACAGTTTAGATATACTAAGGTTATGTAGCCAATAAGTGCAAAACCTGAAATGTGGACATACATCTGCTGATAATCCCTTTTTATTATATTCTACCTGTTAACATCTAGGCTATATGAGTGGGAAACCAAATCTTTGTATTTCGTAAGAACTATGTGTCGTTCACTGTGCATAGTGGAGATTTTACAAAGAAACATGAGATTTCGATTTATAATTTGTGAACTATTATTTTCATTTAATGACCATGATCCTGGCAAGCAGTCTTGCGAGATATTATCAACATTATTTTAAAATAAAAAGGTCAACGATCAGAGGGATAAGGTAGTTTGTCCAAATCATAAAAGTATTAATGCTAGTCCAAAGTAAGATCTTGTATCTTTAGACTTTAGTTGAGTCCTTGCAGAGGTGTTCATCAGACTTGGAACAAAAACAAAAATGTGAAAAATTCATTCAAGCAGTTTTGTTAATTTATTTTGTTTTTTTACATTCTGGTTCGGATAAAAATTGAAATGTGCCCAGTGGTATCTGCTCCCAACATGGAGCATTAAAAAGGGTACAGTATAGGTAAGATGATATGAGTGTAAGTAAGTACAAGTTCATATTTTGCCTTGCCCACCAGTAGTCTTGGGCAAATTGCTTAACTTCTGTGAGCCCTAGTGTTTTTATATCCAGAACAGAGATTACAATATTAAGTTTTAAAGCCTAGCACACGGCAGTTTCAGATTCTCCTTAGCTACACGTCCTTTTTCCAGAACTGGTTTAGATAAAGAATCTATACTGAAATTTCTTCAAAGTGGTTCATTAGCATGCTAGCAAAGTAATTATACTTGTAAATAATTGTTATATCTGGAGTTCAGCCTCAGTTGCTATATTTGCAATTATAGATCTTCAATGGTTCTTTTTATTCATAATTTCTTTCTAAAAACTTTTAATGTTTATTTATTTTTGAGAGAGAGAGAGACAGAGCACAAGCAGGGTAGGGGCAGAGAGATAGGGAGACACAGAATCTGAAGCAGGCTGCAGGCTCCAAGCTGTCAGCACAGAACCCAACCCGGGGCTCAAACCCATGAATCATGAGATCATGACCTGGTGCCGAAGTCAAATGCTCAATCGACTGAGCCACCCAGGTGCCCTTACTCATAATTTCTTGAACTTATCATCAATTACATTTATCCTATGTCTAAAATACCCTGAGAGCAATGTCAGTTGGCACCTCTGCTCTCTGCATTTGTGATTAGATTAGGATCACGCATAAGCAAAGAAACTCAACCAAAGAATGGAGTGTGTGAAAGCATCAGAGTAACCTGAGTCAAATCAATGAAGCTGCAAAAGTAAACAGGAAGAAATAAAGGCAACCTCAATGGGAAAAAAGAAATACATGAAGTAGAAGTAAGTATTTTTAACTCAAGTGACAGGATTTTGAAATATTCACTTCTGAACATTGTACATTTCATAGAGTCATTAAGTAGTTTACAAATTCATTTTATCTTAAAATAATTGGCCGAATAAGAAATCTGGTTTACTGAATCAATATTCATTAATAAAAATATTATGGTTCATTTTACTGTGCCAGGTGTCCAAAATTGAATATTACTCCATTAATAATGGAGACCTGTAGTATAATATGGCCCGGGTCTTGTGGGTTGTCAAAGAATCTGTGTACAATTAAACGTAACTGACAAAAATATCCAGAAATGATTAAACAGTTTCTCTGGAGGCATTTCAGAATGCTTTCATCCATTTACTCTGCCCACCCTGTTTGAGATGCTATTCAGAGGGAACACAGTGTTAACCAAAGTGGTCTTGTGCTTCAGCTGGTCCAAAGTTTCGAACTGACAGAAACAGATACAGAATTGACAGAAGAACAGTGTGAAGGCTGCTCTGTGATTGAAGAAAGTCCAGTGGGCTATGTGAGTCCAGGAAGAGTAAGTGATTCTTTTGAGATTAGCTTTAAAGGAGAGAGGATGTTTGAATTTGGTTTTGAAGAATAGAGTTAATCAGATTTTATTTGGGAGTGGGCAGATAATACTTCAAGCAAAGAGAAACTTACTGAAATATTTTAAGGCTACCATTACTAGCATTCACGTTCACAGGAATTGCAGAGAAAAATTGCATTGCCCCTATAGCATACACCAAAATTATTGTGGTGGTGATGAATGCTTAATATCAGCTTGTTTTCTATTTACCATTATATTTTTTCTTTAGAAAGCTCCTATCATTTAAGAATTAGTTTGCATTACCTTCAGTTGGATAGATTCCCTGGTCCCACCCACCAAACTGGTTAGGTATTCTTCCTCTGAGCTCTGATAAGCATTGTGTGCTCACTTCAGTCACTGGAGAAAGGGCAAAGGGAGAACAGAGAAAGGAGGAGAAGGTGCTATCACAGAACTTGTCAAGTTCAATTGGCATAATCTCTATTTGTATTTGTTTCCCTACTAGGGTGTGGGTTCCTTGTGGAGGGCTCTTATCAAAATGCCTGTCACAGGGCGAACATTACAGGTGTTCCATAAAGATTGAATGAATGAGAAGAATATGGAGATTTTCAATTGTTTCATTTTGCAGTGAGTGTTGAATACATATTCAAGTGAATGTTCCCTGTTGCCTAGGAAATTGCAGACAAACTGCTTATCCCAGCACTCCATAGCTCCACAATCTCTTCTTAATCCACATTTCCAGCTTTAGGCCACTGACTGCACATAGCAACCGTATGCACCATCCAAACTAGAGTCTACCCTAACCTGGCTTGGACTTTCCATACCTCCCACTCTCCTCTGTTTACTCTCCTCCCCTCGCTGTCCTATGAATATTAAGTAAGCATTGACTAAAATTTGGAAGACACAGATTCTAATCCTAGCTTAGTCAGTAATCCCCGTAACACCTAGAATATGCTGTTTTATTAATTTGCGTGTCCCTTTTTTGTCATCTTCTCCAACTCTGTCTGGTCCCATAACCTTTGTTAAAATCTCTGATAATCTCTTTCCCCTGCTTTAATTTTCTTTATAGCATTCACCACTACCTGGTAGCCCAGAAACTAGAGCAGCACCTAGCACAGAGTATTCTCAGAATATACTTACTGAATGAATAAATGAATGAATGATTAAGTGATTCTATGCTTATTTCATAACATCACTCTGAAGTCCTTGAGGAAGTCTTTGTTCAGTATATATTCCTTCATGTCTCCATCATTCATGTCTCCATCATGCTGAACTAGCATATTGTGGATCTTCCTATATATATATATAATATATATTATATATATATAATACATATATATATTATATATATATTCTTTTTTTTTTTTTGCAGGGCAAATGCATGCATAATGCTTGAATAAATAGTTCTCATTTAAACCTAAAGTACCATAGCACAGAGGGAAGTCTACCTTGTTCATTACTGTATTAAAATCTTGAGCTAAATAGAATTTTAAAAACAGTATTCAGCATACTTTTTTAATGTAATATATACAAGCATGTAAATAAGCTGAGATACCACTTTAAGGTATTGGGGAAAAGACACAATATCACATATTCTCTGTAGAGAAGAGCATGCCTTGGACACTTTATGAAGTTGACTTAGAACAAAATTAGACTCTAATTCTAGGAAGCAGTTTCTACCTTCTCTGAGAAGCTTGCGTTTATGAAATGTGGTTGTACCCTCTTTGAACCTCGTGACACTCCGTGGACATCACGCCTACTTCACACACCTGATTCTACCCATTTTAGTAGAGTCGTTGTTTGTAGGTCTTATTCCCCTTATTAGCTTACAAGAAACTTGAGAGCCAGAGCTCCTTGCCTGCCTTTACTTCCTAGTAGGGTGCCTTGAACACAAAAGGCATCCATATATTGTATTCAAACATTCATTTATATTGAATTGAGATGGAACACTCAGTTTCCCCTTACGGCCTATTCACTCAGACTTACAGGGGAGGCTTTGTATTCCTAGGGTGTTCACATGTATGTATTCATTTTATCCAAACACTCTCTTGTCCTCATTGTGACTTTATCTCAGCTTTTGGTGGCCACAGTCAGGAACAATGGGCTAGAGTGACACATCACGCCTCGCTCCTCAATGCCTACATATGGATGATTTCCAGGTCCAAGGCAGAGTATAGCCCAGCATAACCAGTTAGGGCATATTCCAGACCACACCCTCAGTAACTATGGTAACTGTAACAGGTAAACCAGATGGCAGGCCTATGTCACATAAACTAACCAAAGATGGCCTTCATGTATTGGCCCTAGGCATTCATTTCTTCCCTGCAGGCTGAGACTCATTAGTTCAAAAGCCTGCTGGCAACAAACTCAAATTTATACACATTCATTTACTTTAAAAGTAACCCAACAACTGGATTTTCAGACATTTAGAGCCTGCCTCTTTTGCATACCTTCTGAACCCTCACCTCACATCTGTTGGCCATTGGTAAGAGAGATCCTTGTGATTATTAAAGTCCCAAGCTGTCCTTCTCAGTTTATTGACCCAGAGACTTCCAGCCTGCTGCTGAGCTAGAACGCTAGGCCAGCGAGTTCCTTCTGGATCTCCCTCACCCATGGAGCTCCCTTGACCTTCTCTCCCTCTAGATGGTGGTCCCCTGGGGGACTTCCCCTGTCATACAACCCTGTCCAAGGGCTGCCCAATAAAAATTTTTGGGTATAACTGCCTGTTGTGTTCATATCTTTTTCCTAGGTCAACTTAAAATCCCGTGAACAAACTGTCATCGAAGATTTTTCTCAGAAGGAAAAAAGTACGATAAATTCATTTATTCCTGAGAAGACAAGAGTTATCAAAATTATATTTATATTTTAGCCTTCATGTTATGGTTTCATGCATTCGTGTTATTACTCATTATAAGAAATGAAAACTGTGTGTGTACCTTTTGTCCAAAATGTACACACACACCCACGCACACACACACACACACACAGAGCTAGCTAGCTAGCTAGATAGATAGATGATAGGTAGATTTCTTTGTTTATGTTGCTTTGCTATGTTTTCATTTTAACTCATACTTTTCATCATTCCTTACCCTTCTCCCTTTTTGAATAGTCTCATGGGCTTTTCTTCCACTTCTTCTATGTATTTTCCTGAGAAAGATAATCTTAAACAGGTACAAGTTTATGTAATTCATAGAGATTTAAAAATAAGCACAGAGCAAGTGTGCTAGAGGGCGAGGATGGTGTGCAAACACACACATCCTGACCCACAAGCTACCCAGCAAGAAAATCTGCTGAGCAAGCTTTCTGTGATCTGCATGTCAGTCACACAATCTTTATCTAGCATGGGGAAGATCATGGCCATCAGCCTTATTAGCACTTTGTTTGTTTTGAAACTACATTGTTGATAAAGAAATGCTGTATCACACAGGATTTCTCTGGGCCATCCTTTGTAGACTCCAGGTCTGGTCATTTCACGTGCCCCTCAACACCACTGAACTCTTCCATGGCTTTCAATCACAATTAGGGTTAATAAGGCTTTGGCCTCCCTGTGTGTGTGTTCCTTTTCTCCAGCTGTGACTGAATGTGGGCTTCCCCACAGCCCCAGCCCCCCATTGCATCATGGAAGGAAGTTCTCCACTTTCATCTAGCCTGATTATGCAGGTATGAGTTTCCCACGGCAGCTGGCTGAGATCTCTGTGGCAGCTTGCCTCCCCCTGGCATGTATGCGCTGTCACCAAAAGGCACTTTTAAGTCTTCCTTTTGCTACACATCCTTTATGGCTCCTTGCTAGACAAAACAAATCCTTAAGAGAAAAAAAGGACAGTGAAGGGGGGGATCAGGGTGTGGGGAATCACAAAGGTATCCAGGGGAGGAACAGGAAGAAGAATGAGCAACAACTTCCCCTCTCTTCAAGTGCCCTGATTTAGCAAGCTTCTATAAAACTATTATAGGGTGCTCACAGGGTTGTAGGAAGAAGGAAACCTGCATTTACCAAGATTTTTATATAAGAGGGTATCCTACTGAATGCATATTACTTTTACCCCAATACTGCATCAGCTTTTAATGAGTTAAACTGCATCAACTCATTAAAAGTGGGCAACCCATTAGTTTGATGGTCACTAGTATTTTCTTATTTTACCAAAGAGTAAACTGCAAAGTTAAGCCACCTAATTAGCAATGACACGGGCCTGGTTTACACTTTTCACTCCTGTAGATCTCTCTTACCCATATCCACAAGTTTATTCAACCACATGGTAAACCAAAAATAGGTACTATACCCTACGTTTAGGTGAAGACTCTGAGGTTTGGAAAGTTTACTGTTTATTCTTATTTGTGTACATGTTCATATAGTCCCCCTTCAAAGGAACTGTGGTGTCCTTCAGAAAAACTGCAAGCAATAAAATTGGATCTTCAAAATTTAGAGTTCCTACCAATGTAGGCAGCCAGTAAGATGATGGAAAGGGTTCAAGTACAGATATGTCTAGCTCTGAAACATTCTCATCTTCCCACACAGCCTATAGACTCCCAAAGTAACCTGGACAGAAGAGAACCAAACAGCCTCATTCTCATAAAATATTCTGGGCAAAAGTTTTTCTAGGTTTTATTGATTTGTAAGAGTTCTATCTAACCTGAAGTGGTCATATTTCTAGAGGACCCTAAGTTATTTGAGCTCTTAGCACAAATACAGGCACATATGCAACCAACAAATGAATGGAAAATCTGACAAATAACAACGTATTTCATTAAGAAAATAAGAATAAAAGCATTCTTCATTTTAATGGTCATGTAAATAAGTTTGGATTTAAGGGGTCAAGTGGGCAAAGATATTTAATAGGACCAGATCCTTGTGTTTTAAATTGTTACTCTGGGTATTGGCTTTCTGATCACCAATATGAGAAACCTCACCATATAACTACAGAAAGGAAATAACAGTGCCTGGAGCAATGCCAGTGTGAGACTGAAAGGGAGAAGGGAGATTTAGGGCACCTACTGAGTAAGCAGGAAAATCTGCTAAAAGCCAGATTCTCAGGTTAACATATGGCATGTTATTAGAGCATTTGATATATGGTTAATAAGGCCTGTTTTGTTTTATTGTACCCTTTTTGAATTCCTATTTCCTATCATATAGTTGACTTGTATATGACTGGAATTTGACACTACCTTCACCATCCTGGTAGTATTTCTTATTTTATTTTATTTTATTTTATTTTATTTTATTTTATTTTATTTTATAACAATCCAAATTAGTTAAACTTCTTTCTTTTCAATTTTTTAACTTTTTAAAATTTTTAATCAAAGTATAATTGGCATAATATTATATTAGTGTCAGGTGTACAACATAGTGATTCAACAATTCTATATATTATGAAATGCTCACCACAATAAATGTCATCACCATTTGTCACAATGCCATGTTATTACAATGTTATTTATTTTATTTCCTATGTTTTTCATTCCTATGACTTACTTATTTTATAATGAGAACTCCATGCCTCTTAATCCCCTTCACCTATTTTGCCCATTCCCCACCCCCACCCTTTCACAACCACCAGTTATTGTCTGTATTTATGAATCTGGTTCTCTTTTTGTTGTTTGTTTGATCATTGTTTGTTGTTTTGACTTTTAGATTTCACATGTAAGTGACATTGTATGGTCTTTGTCTTTCTTTGTCTGACTTATTTCAGTTAGCATAATACTTTTTAGGTCCATCCATGTTGCCACAAATGGCGAGATTTCACTCTTTTTTATGGCTGAGTGATATTACATTGTGTGTATATACCCCATCTTCTTCACTACTCATCTACCAATGGACACTCAGGTGGAAATTTTGACTATTGCAGATAATGCTACAGTGAACATAAGGTTGCATATATCTTTTCAAATTAGTGCTTTTATTTTCTTCAGGTAAATACCCAGAAATGGAATTACTGAATCATATGGTACTTCTATTTTTAGTTTTTTGAGGAATTTCCATACTGTTTTCCACAGTGGCTGCACCAGTTTACATTCCCACCAACAGCAGATCCCACCAACTGAACCAGTTTACATTTCCTTTCTCCATCTCCTTGCCAACACTTGTTTTAGCTCTTGTCTTTTGACACTAGCCATTCTGACTGATGTGGGGTGTTGGCTTACTGTGGTTTTGATTTGCATTGGCCTAATGATTAGTGATGTTGAACATCTTTCTTTGTTTTATGTTTTAATGGGCAAATCCAATCCAATATTTTAAAGGAGTTATTTACAGTAAGATTCATTTTCCTTTTCTCTGTTCATCCATATCCATACCACTCTTTAGTAATTACCAATATGTATAATCTTGGATTTTTAACATGTCTTTGTTCCCTTCACTTTGATGAAATTCTTAAAGGAAGGGACTCTAGCATTTAAGTTTTTAGCTCTGTCCAAAACAAGTTGTCAATACACTATTGATAATTACTTATGCATTAAGGCACATTTTATGTTGAAAAAGTACTGAGTGGCTTGGTGGCTACCTTGTTGAAAGTACTACAGTTGAAAGTACTACAGTTTACAGAAGGGAAGGAACAGGAGGTGTTTGATATATTCTTTTTGCCTTCTGAATCCAGTCTACACACCTGGGGTCTATACTTAGGAACTGCATTCAGGAGTTCCCTTCCTGCTGTCTGGCTTTCATCTGAGTGTGGGGTATGGTCATTGTGAAGTGCAGGCAAGCATCAGAAAGAGGGAGGGGAATGAGGTCAGGGAATCTATTACCCTGGCTTCCTTACTCCTGGGTCTCACCATTGGAGTCCCTCTACCCTAATTCTCATCAACCTCTGACCCTCTCCATACCTTTCTCCAGCTGGGTTCCATAACCACCCCCTCCACTTATTTCTTCAGACCCACGAGCCCCAGGAGTATTGTACCAATCCATGTTCTATTTGATAAACCCATCCACAACCTTAAATGTAGTTCCTTTATTAAACTTCTCAATTATGTCTCTCAGGAATGCTGTTTCTTGCTGACAAAGAAGATACAGACTATATCACATGTAACCCTTGACAATTACTTACAGAGTGCCCCCGTTTGGCAGAGTAACATGAAAATATAAAAAGCAAAGCCTTTTTTTTAATAAATGAAAGCTGATTTGAAAAATTCAGGACTGTAACTCATGACATTTTCTACATGACCCCAAATAATAATTTCCATTTTTTGTCCCTATTCTGCACTGACATGATTTGATTTTTCACTACATTGGGCAAAAAATGAGGTGTGGTTATATGATTATAACCAAAAATCTCAATAAAAGGAAATGGAAAAAGGGTGGTAGAAGTTAAAGCCACCATTACCAGCACCATACATTCATAAAACCAGCTTTACATTTTTAAAGGAAATTTTCTTCCCAATATCCAGTTCCACAATGGACTCAGGAGAAACAAAGACTGAGGCATGGACAATTATACTCTAAAATTTCAAATCAATTTTATGAAATCCTGCAACACAATTTTTATGTTTTCTTTCTTTCTTTCTTTCTTTCTTTCTTTCTCTTTCTTTCTTTCTCTTTCTTTCTTTCTTTTCTTTCTTTCTTTTTTTCCTCAGATGTCTTTTCTGGATACTTACCAGTGTGTTACGATTATAAATTGAAGAGTCCAATTGAGAACTGCCTTATAAACTTGCGGAACTTCTCATTAGGAAAACAAGTGGGGTTTTTTGGGGGGTTAAAATAGGTGGAGAGGGGTGCCTGGGTGGCTCAGTCAAGTATCCGACTCTTGATTTTGGATCAGGTCATGATCTCATGATCTGTGAGTTCGAGCCCCAAATTGGGCTCTGTACCAACAGTGCAGAGCCTCCTTGAGATTGTCTCTCTCTCCCTTTCTCCCTGCTCCTCCTGCTCACTTATTCTCTCTCTCAAAATAAATAAATAAACTTAAAAAAAAAGAAATGGGTGGAGAATTTTTTTTAAGTGTGAGTGAAAAATTTAAATAATAGGAAAGGAAATTATGCATTATCTGGGAATACATATTACCTGCCTTTAAGACCGATTAAATTGTTATTTTTGAAAGATATGAAAGAAACACTTCACTGATAATAAAATAGACTGTGAGTTCACTTTTATGTCAAAGGAACTTGATCTTCATCCAGTTACCTAAGCTACATTTATTGTTATTGATACGATTTCTACTATTTCTAAGTTTCACATATTTCGTGTGCCTTAATTTTGACAATATAAAATCTAAAATTGTATTCTTTTGAATGTATGTATGGGATTGGGAGTGATTGCATTTTCAGGCTATAAATATCAACATTAAGTAGTAATTAATCAATTCACATTCTTTTATTTCCCAATTATTCACTATTTCAGGTAGAAATGATACATTTGTTTATTTGCATGCCATTAAATGCTCATAAAATATACAAATTCTATAATTTTTTAAAATATAGCAGTTGATGAAGTAAGCAATTATTGCATACATATTTTATATTCGTATTTGTTTAGAAAGTAGATTTTAGTTCTTACTCTATGCCTGTAATGCCTAAAAGGAAATACAGGAAACAGATTCTAAAAATATTTGCAGTTTAATGAAGAAACAGACAGCTGTCAGCTGGGAAAAAATACATGTAAATTAGATCACAAAATTAAGAGCAATTGTATTAGTCAGGATAGGTTAAGGGATGCTGTAGTAACAAACAATCTCCATAATCTATGTGATTTGACATCACTGCATTTTATTTCTGTCTCTCATTCTGTATGTTGAATGCAGGTAGGCATATTGCTCTAGCTATTATAGACACCCAGACATCAAGCTAACAAAGGTATGATCTTGAGACATGCTTTAATAATTGCCATAACAGGGCATACATGACAGATCACACACTGTATCATAGGGCTTCTAGCTGAAAGTGACACGTTTCACATCCTCATATGTTTCATTGGTCCAAACAAGTCATATGACTACACTTACCATCAGAGGAAGTAGGTAAGCACAACTTGTTTAGATTTGGAGAACTGAAATATTTGTTAACAACCCAAACAATGAACATAGGGTTAAATCTAAATGTATAACTCAGGATATTCTACAGAGAAGGCAATACTTGAAATAAAAGCACTTATTCAGGAAATGCTGCTGTTATTTCAAACAATTAAAAATATTTTTTCATGTTTATTTTTGAAGGAGAGTAAGACAGAGCATGAGCAGGAGAGGAGCAGAAAGAGAGGGAGACACAGAATCAGAAGCAGGCTCCAAACTCTGAGCTGTCAGCACAGAACCCAACACAGGGCTCGAACTCATGAACTGTGAGATCATGACCTGAGCTGAAGTTGGATGCTTAACCGACTGAACCACCCAGGTGCCCCTCCTTTTACATTTTAAATTATTTTAGGAGAAAGAGAGAGAGAGAGAGCACACATGAGTGGGGGAGGGGCAGAGAGAGAGAGAGAGAGAGAGAGAGAGAGAGAGAGAGAGAATCCCAAGTAGGCTCTGTACTGTCAGTGCAGAGACCAATGCAGGGCTTGATCTCATGAATCATGAGATCATGACACAAGTTGAAATCAAGAGTCAGATGTTTAACTGACTGAGCCACCCAGATGCCCCAAAGGATGTGTCGATATAATGATTAACCAATATCTTTTCACATAATTATACACGCATATATTATAGACATATAATGATCTGATACTTTTAAAAAGCTTAAAATATTTCACTAGTATTAAAAAAACTATCTTGTGCCATGGTCACACACCCACCCACACACACACACACACACACTAATATTACTATTTTTATAAATGTATAGGTATGGTCGGAACTATTTTGAGAGGTTTGGGATTTCTCTCATGCTAAATATTTTCCCCTACTTGTTTGTTCCCTGTCATTTTCAAAGCAAGGCTAGATGCTATGATTTTGATTTATTTATGAAATGACCTTTATGAGTTTTTGATGTCCCAATATACTGGAAGCCCTTTTTAAAAAAGAAAGGGTAAAAATAAACGCACGGATAAAGCATTTTCTTAGATAACAAAATTGTGTTTTGCTATTGTTAAATGGAATTTTAACTTGGAAAGGTTAGACTCTTGTTCCCAATTCAAAAGTGACAGTGCTAAAGCAAACTCAGGACCTGGGAAATTCAATTTGCTACTTAATTTTAGGAGAGTCATTAGAAGGTACATATTCTGTTTGTAGAAGAAATGATAGCAGATTTGATATATTTTTTAACTGAATCCAAAACAAGTTTCAACTCTGACATTAGAAAGGGTTTCAAAGGCTGTAGAATCATGAGAAAAGAGTTGTAGTTTTATATCTATTTTCCTACGCAAGATAATACTGAACAGTGGGAATTTTGGTAATATATTTATAGTTTTCTTCAAAAGTCATACTTTTATCTTCTATCCCAGCTATTTAAAAAAAAAGTGCTGCCCATCTCCTGCCAGTATTTGCAAAAGAATGAAGCGGATTACCATCTTCAGCTGCATATGCAGCTTTCTTCTTTTTCTGAAACTCCTCCTCACTTCATTGCCTCTTCTAAAAAAACTTCCTTCAGTTCCACAACTTCCTGCCTGAATGTCCCATGTTTTATTTTTTAATTTTAATTCTATCCTGGTTTTACATTAGTTTCTTCTCTTGTGTTTCAGTGAAATGATACTTGTTTCTCTTTGAAATTCCTTTGTTAAAAAGAATCAAAAGAGTCCAAGTCATAGGCTCCTGGATGCACTCAGAACATGTGTAGATAGCTCTTGGAATGCTCACGAATAAGTATTATTGTGCTTATACAGATGAGGACATTGAGTTTCAGAGAAATAATAACTGTAATAAAAATAATTATAATAATTAACCTGTTTCCATTTTTAAGGCACTGCGATATGTCTGCTACAGAAATTTTCTCATTTAATCCATACACTAGTCCAAAGAACTAGGTATTATTGTCTCTATGTTATAGAATAAAACAAAACTCAAAAATGTCAAATAATTGGCCTCCAGAGCGTGCACTTTGAACTCTTGTTCTATGAAGAGGTCCCCAAAATGGTATTCAAAAATGATTCATCTTTCCTTTTTTGAGGAAAATCATCTTTGATTTTTAGAAATAGCATTTTTGAATTGACTTTAGCTCTTGTATCAAGTTGTATATGAGAAATCAAAATTGTGCCTGTGGTATATGGATGACCTCTGAGGTAAAGAAGTCACCATAGTGACCTCCGGCTCCTATAATAATTTACCACAGACTGGGTAACATAAGCAACAGTTCTGGAAGCTGGAGGTCTAAGATCAAGTGGCCAGCCTGACCACATCCTGGTGGAGGCCCTCTTAGGTCATAGCAGGCTCCTTGTCTCTCTGTCCTCACATTGTTGAAGGGCAAACGGTCTCTATAGAGCCTCTTTTATAACAGCACTGACCCTACTCATGAGGGCTTTACCCTCCTGACCTAAGCACCTACTTCCCAAAAGCCCCACTTCTGATACCGCCATCTTTGGAAGTTAGGATTTCAATGCCTGAATTTTAAAGTAAACAGACATATTCAGACTTTAGCAAATGGAGATTTCACCTCACAGATAGTGCAGTAGTTGGGATCACCACATTGTTTGCATTTGCTCTAGCACAGTAAGATGCATTGTAGTTAAATTACCAATAGTTAAATCAATTTACAGAGTATATTATATTAAATACTTTTATTTTTTAATATTCTACTTTGTCATGGCATAAGAAATGACTATAAAGTTGTATTTAGAAACTTAAAAATGTTTGTCTTCTCATGGCGAAGAATTTAGGAGAATTATCAACCTTCAAAGTAACTTAAATAATTTATTTAACCTAAAAAGCACAGGTACTTCAATTGCTGATCTTTTATGGCATTGTGGAGATTAATTACACCTATACCCTCTTCCATGTAACTCTTCATGGCTTCCATTATGGGTGGGCTATATTTTCCAGAGCCATGATGTTGGACTTGGCTCTGTGACTCTCTTGGATTAATGTAATATTAGTAAACATGATATGGGCTTAAACATGTGGGTATAGTTTGCCTTGCCCTTATGAACTCCTATGACCTGTTATAAGCACATGACATGAATAATTTCTGATTAAACATATATGATTAAAAACCACATGCAGCAAAGTTGAACCCAACCCACAGTTCAGAGCCAAGACTAGTTGATCCTAAGTCTGACCCACAGACTTCATACATATATGAGATTGTTAAGCAGCACAATTAATATAGATATTAAGTGGCAGTAAGTGGTATGCTGAAAAGCAGATATTTTTGAAAATATAAACACCCAGAATCTGTCCCTTCTAGAAAAATTAGTAGCCACATATTGAGAATCGTATTTGCTATTACTACCTGGCAAATTAGACCAGGGATTCCAGTTCATACTGATATCCTCACTCTTGGAGACACTGATTCAGAACTTGACAGTGTGTTTCTAATTGACTTACCATATTAGTTATTCATGAAACTCTTCATTATTTTATTCCTGTAAATTTTAGTCAGCTCCCATGTGGTAGACCCTTAATCCCTTTCTCTTTTAATCTGTGTCTTTATTACTTAAACAATTCATATTCTCTAAATTAATTCCAAGTGCAAAATCAAGTAAAATTTTACTGACAGAATTGCTTTTGCATTTTACTCTCTTTATATTAACTCCTTTCTTTTATTGTAACAATCATATTGGAAACATGTATAACATATAGGGGTTTGAACATGGCCTCTGTAATTGGATTGTTTGAATTAAACCACAATTACTTAATCTTATGAAGCTTTAAATGCCTGTTCTTGCATAAGTTAATATTAGTACTTGCTTTTACAGTTGTTGCAAGTGTTACGTCAGTCAATACATTTCTTAGCATAGTGGTTGGCACTTAATAAGTGCTCAGTGGGCAGTGTGGGAGACTGGGAAAGAAGGACAGTAAGGCAAGAGACTACCAGTTAGGTTTAGCAGACAAGGACCATCATACTTTGGCCCAAACCTGCCTTGATATCTACACTACCAGACACACCACGCCATCCTATACACTAAATGCCATTCATAACATTCCCCTTCCCTTATTTATATGCTTTTTATTCTATAATAAATATAGATCTTTGTTCTTTTCTTTTTTCTTTTTTTAAGTTTTTTTAAAAATATTTATTTTTGAGAAAGAAAGAAAATGCACAAGTAGGGAAGGGGCAGAGAGAGAGGGAGACACAGAATCTGAAGCAAGATTCAGGCTCTGAGCTGTCAGCACAGAGCCAGATGTGGGGCTTGAACTCACGGACTGCGAGATCATGACCTGAGCCAAAGTTGGATGCTTAATTGACTGAGTCACCCAGGCGCTCCTATTCTTTTCTTTTTCCTTAAGCAACCAAACTCCTTTAAGATTCTACTCATTATTACCTCCTCCAAGAAGCCCTCTGTGATTCATCTATAATGCATTAGTCATTTCCTCTTCATTATTCCTATAATGTTATGTACTGTAATTATGAGTCTCTAGGTGAAATATCCATCAAACCACCAGCAGCAAGAATGTTTGGGATTATTTTTACTCATCCTCATAACACTAATGCCTATGACCATGTTTAATATTTATTTATTGAATTAACAAATGGATGCATCTATGCAAAGTGAATGAGAACAATTTTTCACTTTTTGTGAAACAGTGTTAACATGACCAGACTCATGTTACACATTTGTATTTCCTGCCAAAATGAATAAAAGTTCATCACTCACAGTTACATAGTTTTAATATGTTATATCTTGTCATTTTATTTAAAATGGCTGTATCAATCTGTCATATTTGACATCTCAGGTAAATATTAAGCATTTTAAGACTTTTTGCGACTTTTGCTGTTCTTGCTATACTCTCTAAATTGGACAGTCCCTGTCCACATTTGGAGAGCACAGTTGGATGTCTTTATAAAGTCTTGAATAATTTTGATACTAATTTAACTGTGATAGACTAGCTCCAACATCTTGATTAGCCTCAATATTTTTAGTGCTCAATAAGGCATTTTTGTCAATGGTTTAAAGCTTACAAAATTTAGAAATGAACATCTGCTATTCTTTCCATTTTCACTACATAAGAAATTCAACTCCAGAAGAAAATCAGAAAACCCTCCAGCATCAGGTGCTTCTCCACATTATCCTTGATATCACTGATGTATGCAGTTTAAATGTACATGTAGAGTTTAGTTAACAATCATCTCATGCCACTTCACACCAGTCAGTGGCTAAAACTAACAACTCAGCAAACAACAGATGTTGGTGGGGATGTGGAGAAAGGGGAACCCTCTTGTACTGGAGGTGGGAATGCAAAATGGTGCAGCTACTCTGGAAAACAGTGTGGAGGTTCCTCAAAAAATTTAAAATAGAATTACTGTACAATCCAGCAATAGCACTACTAGGAATTTATCCAAAGGATATAGGAGTGCTGATTCATAAGGGCACATGTTCCCCAATGTTTACAGCAGCGCTTTCAACAATAGCCAAATTATGGAAAGAGCCTACATGCCCATCAACTGATGAGTAGATAAAAAAGATGTGGCATATATATTCAATGGAATAGTACTCAGCAATGAAAAAGAATGAGATCTTGTCATCTGCAACAACGTGGATGGAACTGGAGGGTATTATGCTAAGTGAAATAAGTCAGAAAAAAGACAGATATCATATGGTTTCACCCATATGTGGAATTTGAAAAACTTAAATAGAAGACCACAGGGGAAGGGAAGGACAAATAAGTTACAAAAAGAGAGGGAGGGGAGCCATAAGAGAATCTTAAATACAGAGAACAAACTGAGGGTTGATGGGAGTGGTGGGTTGGGGTGGGCAGGGAAAATGGGTGATGAGCACTGAGGAGAGCACTTGTTGGGATGAGCACTGGGTGTAGTATGTAAATGATGAATCATGGGAATCTACTCTCAAAGCCAAGACTCCACTGAGTACACGTATGTTGGCTAGCTTGATAATAAATTATTAAAATAAAATAAAATAAAATAAAATAAAATAAAATAAAATAAAATAGCAATTATCTCAGATTGGGCACTTACTATGTGCCAGGCATTGTGTGGACTTCAGATAAATTACTCATTGAATTATAAGTTGATTCTAAGAAATAGCTTTCCTTATCTTCAACATAGATGGAAGGATGGGCAGGTAGATAGATAAATAGATAAAGAGCCTTGGATAAATTAATTTTCCTATGGACACATATTAAATAAGCATCAAAACCTGGCTTTGAATTCAGTTCTGAAAGATTTTCAGATCCCTTAATCTTTTACCACATGGCACTCTCTATTTTGCACTTAAAAAGAGGAACTCAGTTATTCAGTTAAAGTATGTAATAAAGTATTTCATAACCCAAACAGTTGTAGCCATACACACACACACATGCATGTACACACATACATGTGCATGTACACACACACACACACACACACACACACACACTGACTTTGGTCCCCATTCTCCAAACTTGGCAAGGTCTTGATATGCAATTATAGTATACCAGGCATAGCCTAGAAGGCCAGAGGGTAATTTTCTCCTGATGTTCTTTTGATATAAATGAGCTGGGAAGGCAAAAAATATTTCAGTCTTCCTCTTATTAACCAAATGAACATCTGAGAAACCTGCTTGAAATAGTCTTTGATGTAATTTATGGCATTTAGCAAAGTTCTGCCCAAAGCACTTTTATAAAGATGAATAAGGGCATTATTACCATGTTAACAAAAATATAGATCCTTTATACAGTAATTTAAATAGAGTTCATGATGTAACTTAAGTACATGATGAGTGTAAAATGGGAGAACAAAAATGATGAATTGCACATATGTAGGAAAGAATATTAATTTTTATCAGGTTAAGTATTGTAACTGACTAAAAAGGGACATTTTTCACTAAGTAAATGTTTAGTTCTCCTGTTATTTCAGAATGTATTGTATTTTTCTAACATAGCACTGATTATATTTATAAATTAAAAAACCATGCATTTATTTGCTTATTGTTTGTTTCCAGCTACAAACATTTCTTTTCCAGAAAGAACAAAGCGTATGGTGTATCCTCAGTCCCAAGCACATAGTAGGTGCTCAGTAAGTATGTTTTTGCATGAATTAGCGAATGAATATATTTAGATTTACTCATAACTGGTCTAATAGATGACAACCAATGTAAAGTATCACATTAACTTAAAACATAATTTTAACCTATTTTAAAGTGCAATATAAAATAGTGTTCCAAAC
Organism: Cryptoprocta ferox; assembly: GCA_028646485.1. NCBI lineage: Eukaryota > Metazoa > Chordata > Mammalia > Carnivora > Eupleridae > Cryptoprocta > Cryptoprocta ferox. The sequence continues at coordinate 177,584,832 of CM053567.1, read as the reverse complement.
CTAGTTTTGATGTGTGCTAGTTATATGACCTTGGGCAAGTTTTTAATTTCTAGTGCACAGTTTCCTATTTTAAGTTAATATTATCTACCTCACAGCAGTCTTAGGGGGATTTGAAAAATTGAGAACAGTGTCTAGTAAAAAGTATATAAATGATAGATTTTACCTTTGTTTTTGATTAAAGACCAGGCTTTTTGCTCTGCACCATGATCTCCAGCCACACTGAGAGGGTGGGGTTGATAAAGATGATGGTATGGAAGGGCTAATCTATAGTCCCTTAATTAGGACTTTCTGGCACCAGGAGTTTTCCAAGAGGGCAACCACATTTCCTTAGTAGTTGTTGCTTTTCATAATTAAGTAGATCTACTTGAAATCAAAGAACAAATGGGAATCAGGTGCCAGAGAGGGAAATAGACCTGCTTTCAAATTTCTGTTATACATACGATCTTAGATGAGTAATGTTTTGAATGTTTGTCTCTTCAACTATGAAATGGGAATTTGGCTTTTTTTTTTCAATTTTAGAGAAAGAGAGACAGCATGCCCAAGGAGGGGAGAGGGGCAGAGGAAGAGAGATAGAGAATCTTAAGCAGGCTCCGCGCTCAGCATGGAGCCCAATGTGGGGCTAGATATCTCCAACATGGAGTCATGACCTGAGCTGAAACCAAGAATCTGACGCTCAACCAGCTGAGCCATCCGGGCACCCCAGTGAAATGGGATTTTTTAAAACTGCTTCTCAAGATTATAACATGCAGAATCTTAGCAAAGTTGTAATTTCTGCCGGAGGATTTGGTATCTCTTCTTTGATATTCATACTCTTCCTTATCAACTACTGCCCTCCCAAAACAACCTAAAATTGCATGACCTAGGGGGTTTAAAATCTGTTCTCTTTGGTCCCAGGGTAATGAGTTTTGAACAGTAGAAACTAGCAGGATGGTGTAGCAGCCACATCACTGAAAGAAGCACGCAGATCTTGAGTCAAAATTCTAATTCCTGCACATTTTCATGCATTAGGACTTGAGAAAAGGACCATATTTCTAAGCCATTGGGTAGCTATGCTAAGTTTATAATATTTATTATGTTTAATCATAATACAGACCAAATGAGAAAATGGAGAGAAAATACATTAAACTCCATAACGTGTTATACAAATGTAATTGATTGGGTGATATTTGCTCGGGGACACAATTAGGGAACCTCCATTCATTTGGAATCCAGCAGACACTGCTAGGGAATGTGGCTGGGCATTTATTTGGCACACTCGAATTAAAACAGGAACTATTAATCTGTCTCCAAGTATTGTGAGGTTCATTCATGATTCACTCTGCTCAAGCTTCACTGCTAACAAATCCACTGAAAGACAGCTCAGCCCACTCAATACAGCTTATTTACCAAGCTTATTGCATATCTTCTACATGACACAGAATCATCCATTAGGGACATATACGATGTTTCAGGCTCTGATTTTTTTTTTTTTTAAGCAGGAAAATTTGTTGCTATCCTGTTTCTAGGTGAGAACTCTAATTTTATAATGCTATCTTACATTCATACCAAATTAGCACATACACCTTAATAATGTCATATTTATTTCAAGTGTACCAATTATAACACTAAAGTCAAGAGACGGTTTATTAGTTTGCTGGGACTGCCAAAACAAAGTGCCTCAGATTGGGTGACTTCAACAACAGAGACGAATTGTCTCACAGTCCTGGAGACTAGAAGTCTAAGATGAAGGGTCAGAGAGTTGGTTTCTTTCCAGGCCTGTTTCCTTGGCGTGTAGATGGTCATCTTTTCCTGTGTTGTCTCATGGTTTTCCCTGTAAGGGTTTGTGTCCTCACCTCCTTTTCTTATAAGGATACCAGTCACATTAGATTAAGACCTATCCTGATGATCTGATTTTAAGTCATGAGCGCCTAAAAGACCCAACAGAAGTTCATATTCTGAGGTTGAGGAGTTAATTTTTGGAGGACACAACAGCCCAAAACTTCGACTATAAAGCAAACACATGTAAGGGAATTTGGTGAAGTATTTTAAAACATCTCAATCACTTACTTAAATAAACTAAAGTTTAGCAAACATTGACTAGATATTGATTTAGAGCAGGAATCTACATTATCCTCTGAGAAATCATAATGTGGAGACACACATAAAATAAAAACCAGAATTCTTCAATTTTTAATTATCTTCATAAACACCCTGAGGTATTATGTCTAGTTTAGAAAAAAATAAACTGAGGTAAATATTACTTGTCTAAAATTATAGAGATGGTAGGTATCAGTCCTGATAATGAATCCCAGAACAATTGAACTTCAAAGCCCATAATTCTTTACTTTATTTTTTATTTTTGCTCTACTATTCTGACTCTATGGAATGCATAAGAGGCTGTAGTAATAAAATACTGTTAAGGATAAAGAAGAAGATATTTACAAAGGGGTTAGTTTCAAGTATAAGCTGTAGAGTATGATCTTAATACTCATGCCCATGAACGATTGCACCTCCAAGCATTCCTAACTGGTGCATTCCAGTGGTTCAAAAGCCTTTTCTCACTGGTCCCAGAAGGATGAATGCTGGGCAACAGGAGCCTCTGGTGAGGTTTATTCGCCAGAACATTAGAAGATAATCAAGGGACACCTGGGTGGCTCAGTCAGTTAAGCATCTGACTTTGGCTCAAATCATGATTTCTCAGTTTGTGAGTTTGAACCCCTCATCAAGCTCTGTGCTGACAGCTCAGGGCCTGGAACCTGCTTCAGATTCTGTGTTTCCCTTTCTCTCTGCCTCTCCCCTGCTCACACTGTGTCTCTCTCTCTCAAAAATAAATAAACATTAAGACAATTTAAAAAAAGAAGATGAATCAAAAAGTCCTGAGGGTTAACAAAGAATTCAACAAAATAAGCTGAAAGGATGGAATGAAGAATACCGTAGGCCTGGGAAAGCATGATGAGATCAGGAGGCAGGGAAGAATCTGGCCCATTAATATGCACAGAGGGAGATGGTGTGACATGACCTCAGAAAACCAGCTCAGGGACAGATTTCAGACGACATCGAATGCACATTAAAGGTTTTCTATAGTAGTTTCTAGGCCAGTGTTTCTAAACATTTGTTGTGCAAGGGAAACCCGTGGAGGACTTGGGACCTGTCCCTAGAGTTAATTACCTTGCACCCCAGAAAATTCTAAGGCTAGGCTTCCAGATGTCACCCACTGAGAACTATGGCCGAAAGCAATGCACAGGCAGGAGAAGTTGGTGAGCAGGAGTGACGTGTACTGGCAAGTGAAGGCTGGGAAGCTGGAAGGCCTATTAGGAAATTATTTCTGCAGACGTGAAGGTGGTTATAAATTCCAAATATTTCACATTTTAATACACACATACTGTTCTTTTATTCAGCTGAATGGCAAGGAAAGTTGCTTGTTATTTTAAGCTAGGATTGAAACTGTGTTCAGTCCCAAATAATCTCAGAAAGTATTTTAATTCTCTGTAAGCATTTTGGCTGCCTATCGGATTGTTTTTCCTTTAGCTTAAATCTAATAAGATAATAAAGCCACTAAGAAAGGATTAGTGATCCCTGACCTGTTCCTCTAAGATGCTTTCAGTACTAGTATTATGAATCAACTGAGCTGACTGACTTTGTTTAATCTGGCAGTCAGAAAGACCAAGGTCTTTCTGCTCCTGCCAAAGGTTCCACTGGGTTCATTGCAAATCCTTTCTCCTCTTGAAGGGACATGTGCTCCTTTTCTAGTTGTTTGCCCTATTCCCTGAGAAATTCTGGGGGAAAGTGAGGTGGCCAACTCAAAAGGATACATATAAAATTGCCACAAATACACTAAAGCCTCAGGTAATCAGAATGCTGCCATAATAGAGGCTTCTAGGTCACTAAATTTTCTCATTAACGGAAGGCTGATCATATATACTCCTTTTGGTTCAACCCATGTTTAAAATCATGGGACAGAGGGGCTCCTGGGTGGCCCAGTTGGTTAAGTGTCTGACTCTTGGTTTCGGCTCAGACCATGATTTCATGGTTCATGAGTTCGAGCTGCCCATCAGGCTCTGCACTGGCAGGGCGTAGCCTGCTTGGGATTCTCTCTCTCTCCCTTTCTCTGCTGCTCCCCAACTCTCACTGTCTTTGTCTCTCACAAAATAAATAAATAAACGTAAAAAATTTAAAAAAATAAAATCATGGGACAAAGACTAATTTCTAGTCATGTCTGTAACTGACCTCTCAGAAACAGCACCTAGAAAATTTCACCCAGAATGGGTACTCGAAACAAAACAAAACAAAAACTATTGAACTGGATTTCTGTGTTCATATATTCAATCTAGTGAATAGTATTTATTCTCTTCATAGTAGAGAGACTCCAGTCTCCCTCCTCTCTATAATTCTATGAATATCTTCTGTCAATAAACTACTAGTATGAATATGGAAAATAACATATATCTTGTTAATAACTATGGAAATAACATATATCCTTCTGGAACATTTAGAAAATATAGACAACAAAGTTAAGAAATTAAAAAATCTACATTTTCACCAGAAAATATTCTTAAATTATTTAGTTGTTTAAAGACACATTTTGGGTTGTTTTTTTTTTTTTTTGCATATCTTTAGGCCCATATATTCAAGGGGAATACATGTATGCATAAGTATATATACAAACATGCACATATATATTCATATATTCATAGCTTATGATATAGACAGATGCTCATATGTGACTTTTGCCTAACACAGCAAGTTTTAGTAAAGGGGTTTTTACATGGTATTACTGATTAGAAATTATACCTCAGTTCCAGCCTCATATCAAACTGTGTTTCATTAAAGATAATGTATCCATTAATTAATTTACTTATTCATTCAACATTTATTGACTCACTGCTCTATCCAAACCTCTGTGGTCAGCATGGTTGGAAATATACATATGCAAAGTACACACTCCCAAGTCTCAAATAGTTAGGTTATACAGCAGTTTCTGGGCTTGCGAGCCAGTTTTATCTTTTATCCAACGCCTCCTCGTAGTGCCGATAAAGTCTATGTAACTCATTTGCTGACAAGGTTTATAACTCTCTAGAATAGGATAGAAGTTCTCATGGACCAAGGAAAAATACCAAAAAATTGTCAACTTCTGCTGTGTGGCCCATATGCTTCTTGTGCTCTTTCAAAGATATTTTGTAAACATGCAAATAAGAAATGTCTTAAGAGTGAATTCCTTCTTTAATATGCCTTTTATTTGAGGACTTGGATTACATGATGGTGCTTGCATAAGAGAATTTGGGAGTTTGAGAAGTTCTTGGACCACTCAACAGCAAATACCTATCCTTTGAGAAGAGAGATGTATTCTCAGTCTCTGTGGTTACTTACTGGGCCTATGGAATCCTCTGTTCAATAAAATATATAGTTATTCTAATTTTATTTTTAAGGCCAGAGAGAGTATCAAACAAAACACTGACTTTTCTGCTTATCAAATAACACCTTCATGGTTTATTCACTAGTCTTCTGGTTGAAATAAACTAATTCATTCAAGCTACTAACCTGTTTTGTATCTGTTCAGTAAAATCATTTTTGAAATTAATATAGCTGACTTCAATTTGAATAGGTTTTTAATTTTTTGTTTGTTTTGTTTTTGAAGGTTGGTTCAATTTGCTAAGACTTAAGATATTTTGGAGGGTTAAGATATTTTGTTTTAATCTGGTTTCTAGTTCTAGATTTCTTAGATAAAACCTGGTGTTCACTTTATACTGATTTGTATTAAGAAATAATACTAAAGACTGAGAAATTTTCTACTGAATTATGTAACATGTTTTTGAATAAGATTCATCATTCATTCATTCATTCATTCAATCATCTGATAAGCATTGTATGTCCATATTGTATCAGATTCTGGGTTAGATGCTGGGCTAATTGAAAAAGAGGCGATTGCTCAAGATGATACAGAATAAGATATTTTGAATGAGTATGCATATGATGCCAAGAAAGTATATAATATAGGTATTCTGTTTTTTTAAATGTTCATTAATTTCTGAGAGAGAGAGAGTGTGGGTGGAGGAAGGGAAGAAGGAGAGCGGAACAGAGGATCCAAAGTAGGCTCTGAGCAGACAATAGCAAGCCTGATGTGGGGCTGGCTTGAGCTCACAAACAAGAGATCATGACCTAAGCCAAAGTCAGGCACTCAACCAACTGAGCCACCTTGGTGTCCCTGATACTATGGTACTCTGGAACTGTTTTTTGAAGAGAATAGGTTACAGGAGGTAGTAAAATGAGCTACCATGACATGTAAGGACTGGACATGTTGAAATCATGATAAGGAACAGTGTAAGGAAGAGGCCTCTGTCTTGGAGGAGGAGAGAGTGAGAAGGGGGACAGCATAGCAGAGGAGACAGGAGGAGGGAATTTAAGGAGGGCAGGGGGGAAGTTGGGGGAGGTTAGGGGGTATTCCTTCAGACCTACCTCAGAGATGTGAGATGCTTCAGGGTGCTGACTGACACCAGTAAGTGCTTTGTGTCACTTCCTGGTACAGAGTCAATGTCCAGAAAATAAAGGTAGCTAATACTATAACAATATTTTCATTAGAATGTTCTGATTATAGAAATACAACTTGTTATCTTTTTTGAAAAAAAGTCTTTGTAAAGGTCCTAATAACAACTATGACGGTATTTAAATAAGCTCCATATTCAGGATTTTGGTCATCAGACTTTTTATAAACAATTGTGATAAGGTGACAATATTTAACAATGATAGGGCTTGAATCATTCTTCTCTATATTTTTCTCATACTGTGTCCTTTTCCTAGAATGATTTTGCCCACTATTTTTTTGTGGAAAATTCTTGTTCATCTTTTAAAACTGATTTTAAGATCACTATTCTAGGAAGCATTTTCTTACTTCCTACCCTCAGCAGTTACACCCCTCCTTTGTGCTCTTTAATGCCACATTAATACCTAATTCATTGCAATTGTATTGACATTACATCTGTCAGGTTCCTTCACTGATCTATGAGATTTATGAGAAAGTAATTGTGACTAACTCATCTTCAAATGTCTTGTGTCTAGTGATGGAATAAAATGAAACAGAGAGTCAATCAATGCTTGTTGAAAGAATGAATGAATAAGACTTTCTAAAGCAAAATTGGTCCCCTAATCGATACTCTTTTACCCTTTCTCCTTTGACATCAAAAAGTCTTTAATTTGATTATTTTAAATAACTTGTGTGCTCTGTTTTAATAGTGTTATTAAATAATTCATGTATATTATTAAAAGTTTAAGAAATTCTAAAGAGCAAAGGGTGAAAAAAAATACCAGAATCCTACCACCTAGAGAAAATCAACAGTAACATTTTGGAATACATGTGTATAACTTTTAAAGTTTTATTGTGGAAAAACTTGATTTTGTTTTGTTTTGTACTGTACATAGTACTTGACAGCCAGTTTAATTAAACTTAATATATCATGAAAAATGTCTTGTTTATTAAAATTCTTTTTTCACCCAACTTTTAATGACTGTATGATATTCCATCATATAGATTTGTTATCATTGATGAGCCATTTTCCTTTTTTAGGACATCAGCGTTTCATTTTGTTTTTAAAGAACTTCTCATTATAATAATTAACGATGTGAAGAAGATTTTTGGATTTCACTTATGACTGAATTTTTATGAGGTTTCTGTAGAAATGACATCGATAGGTTAGAAGGAGTATCAGAATGGAAGATTTTCATATATATTTTAAATTGCCAGCTGGAAATGTTAAATAATTTATACTCCTGTGAACATCAATTTTCTTAAACAACTTGATATTATCTTCATTAAAAATTGTCAATTTGGTGAAGTAGACATATCATATTTAAATTTGCATTTTTCTAATGACAGAGAAGTTTGGGTATTTGGATATTTTCATAGTAGTCTTATTCCATGCAATTGTATGTTATAATTACACAAATGTTATTAATTTGCAAATTTACAATACTATCTATTGAATTGCTGTCAATTGTTGTGGATTTCTAGTTCTTAAAATAGCTTTGTAATATTTTGCATAGATTTTCTCCATTTGCATTTTAATGCTGGTGGAATGGCCACAGGTCACGAACGAACCACAGCTGAAGACAGGTATCCCCTACTTCTTGAAAGTTTGCCTTACACCACTTTGCTTTTACTAAATACCTACATTAATACCTGGTTTCACTAAAGAAGCCTGAAGAGGATTTTCAGTTTTACAGAAAAAAGGCAAAGGGAAAATTGTGTTCAGCGGTGGGTTTGCAGAAAGCCTTACAGACATAGCAAGCATCTCAAGCACCCAGAGTGGCTTCACCAACCTCCTCCCCTGGGAGCTACTTGCAGAGATCTCAGCATCCAGCTTCTAGAGCTTTGAACTGTGTGAACATCTGGGCTTTATCTCAGTTTATTTTGTGCATCCGTTAGCAAGATGTGTTATAAGATATCAGAAAAGCCTAAGAGAGGTTTTTTTTTTTGAGGTCTGGGAAAACTTAAAAATTTTTCCATATGAATTAATGGTAATTGCTTCTTTGCTTTAAGCCATTTAGGGTTATGCAAGAGGTTTCATAGGAATGTTCTATTTTCAGATAGTGGGGGAAACCTGCACTAGGAATGACATTGGATATCTTTGAGTTTTTCCTGGAATTTGAGTCTAATTGGAATGTCTTTATAGTGTTATTAAGAATTTATATTAGCTTTCTAGATCTGAGTTGGATTATCTTCTTTCTTATAAGGAAACATCATTTTATTCTTAATTCACAAAACTTTTTTATTTGGGCATAGATGATGCGTTCCATCAAATGTTTTGTACATTCAACTAGATGTAATTTTTTAAAAATAATTAGTGACATGAATTGATTCCCTAATATTGAAACACTTGGCATATAAAAATAATTTTCTGCATTTTTTGATTTTCTTATGCTTTCAAGGAAATGAAGGGCAGATATTTGCATCTATAGTTATAAATGTTTGTTCAGGTGATTTATTGAGACTTCTTTGTCATGTTGTGACTTCAGGGTTGATTGATTGGGTCAGCCCTATGATTAGGAAATGTGTAGACTCTCTCTTCTCTTTCAATTAAGTTAATAATCTGTGGGTTAGTTAAAATTATTTTTTCTTAGAAAGAAAGCAATGAGTTATAGTTCTTACCATCTTATTCCAAGCAATTATTATATTTTGCTTGTACTATTTTAGTAGCCTCCGAACCAGTGTCCTTAAATCCACCCTTGTGAGCCTACATTCTGTTTTCTACACACAGACAGTGACCCTTACAACATACAAATCAAATTATGCCAATCTTTGTTCAAAATCCTCCAAAGGCATCTCTTGTCACTGAGGGTAAAAACCAAAACATTCTTACCATGAATTCGTAATCTACAACGTGTACTAAAGAAAATAGTAAGTCATTAATCAACTTACTGAGTGCCCAAGTAAAGTCTGAATGTAGCATAGTTAGGAAGGGCCATATCCCAACCCCTACAGCATTACTGAGTGCCCAAGTAAAGTCTGAATGTAGCATAGTTAGGAAGGGCCATATCCCAACTCCTTTATTCCTCAATCCCAGATGGAACTGGCACAGAAGTAACTCCGTCTAGAATCTCAGTGCATCTATTTGATATTATCTGAAAATTATAGGTGTAGGGGTAAGGAGTTATTGTTGAAAATGTAATAGGCCATGACATGATACAATGGAATCAGAAACTAATGTAAGTACTCATACACATGTATGCATGGATGTATCTATATGTATATATGTGTGTATATAAATGTAGTTTTATGGAAGCAATACAAGCATATTATTTTCTAAAACTCACATGAAATGTGAAATATTAAGTTTGTTCTGCCATAATGTAAAGTTGAATGTCCTTATCAAACTAAACCCCCCAGAAACAAATAATCTAGTGAAGAAATGGGTAAAAGACATGAATAGACACTTCTCCAAAGAAGACATCCAGATGGCCAACCGACACATGAAAAAATGCTCAACATCACTCCTTACCAAGGAAATGCAAATCAAAACCACAGTGAGATACCACCTCATACCTGTAAAATTGGCTAACATTAACAACTCAGGCAACAACAGATGTTGGTGAGGATGCAGAAAAAGAGTGTCTCTTTTGCACTGCAGGTGGGAATGCAAACTGGTGCAGCTACTCTGGAAAACAGTATGGAGGTTCCTGAAAAAATTAAAAATAGAACTACCCTACGACCCAGCAATTGCACTGCTAGGTATTTATCCAAGGGATACAGGTGTGCTGGTTCAAAGGGGCACATGCACTCCAATGTTTATAGCAGTGCTATTGACAATAGCCAAAGTACAGAAAGAGACCAAATGTCCATTTACTGATGAATGGATAAAGATGTGACACACACACACACACACACACACACACACACAATGGAGTATTACTCAGCAATCAAAAAGAAAAAATCTTGCCATTTGCAACTAAGTGGATGGAACTAGAGGGTAACATGCTAAGCAAAATTAGTCAGAGAAAGACAAATATCATATCACTTCACTCGTATGAGGAATTTAAGATACAAAACAGAGAACATAAGGGAAGGGAAGCAAAAATAATATAAAAACAAGGAGGGGGACGAAATATAAGAGACTTTATAGAGAACAAAGAAAGGGTTGCTGGAGAGGTGTGGGAGGGGGGGTGGGCCAAATGGTTAAGGGGCATTAAAAAATCTACTCCTGAAATCATTGTTGCACTATATGCTAACTAACCTGGATATAAATTAAAAAAGTAAAGAAATTATAAAAAAAATAAAGTTGAATGTCTTTTGGGTGGTGAAACCCAATCTAAACAATGCCATACCTGAAATTCCATGGACAGTCCTACCTCCATTATATTTGGTTCTCTCCCCAGCTAGATTATCTTAGTCTTGTTATGCCTCGGCAATTCACTTCATATGACTGTAAATCATACTGACATTGAATCCAACTGAGACACTGAAAATATCTTGCTCTTGGAATGTGGATGGAGCAACATGAGATATAAGTATAATTTCAGGTATCTCTTTATCTCTTTACATCTAAAAAGAATGTTAAAATCTGCTCAACAACTCTTATTAGTATTGTTCCCTTTAAATTATAAAATGAAAGATTAGAACCATAGACATAGGAAAAAAATGTTAGCTATCTTAGTAGGTTTTGATTGGCAAATTGACCTGAGAATACTACCATACATAATTTCTGCTTTGATCCTAGAGTTTGCCTTGGATAAAATGTTAAATTTGAATTTCCATTTAATTTTCAACATTTGATTCATAACACTACAAAATAAAGTCTCCCAATCCATCCCACTATAAATTATACACAGCATATAGTGTGGTGGGTACTCATCTTATTGTTTTAGATCTGGTCAACAACAAAAATACAAAATTGTATGGGTAACTTGGGGAGGAAGATGATGGATTGGGGTAAATTCATCCTTAGGCTGGCAAGAGTGAAGTAAAAACAAGCTCTTTCAAAGCATAGTAACAAGGTAGTAGCAACTGAGTAGGCTTGGCTTAAGGCATGACTAACTCCATGCTGAAAAGTACATTTTTTAATAGAAAAACACATTGATTTGTTTTTATGCAATTTTAATATTTATATGTGTTTTCTTTTGTGTAAGCAATATAGAAGAAATTAGAGACATTAAATATCTTTCTGTTGGAATGGAAGGGGAGAGAGGACATGGAAGTGAAGAAAAGATGGACTTCCCTCAGAGATTTAGGCCTTTATTATTTTTTTTAAGTTCTTTTTTCATGTTTATTTATTTTTGAGAGCAAGAGAGACAGAGTTGAGCATGGGAGGGGCAGAGAGAGAGGAAGACACAGAATCCAAAGCAGGCTCCAGGCTCTGAGCTGTCAGCACAGAGCCCAATGCGGGGCTCAAACCCATGAACCATGGGATCATTACCTGAGCTGAAGTCGGACACTTAACCAACTGAGCCACCCAGGCAGCCCTAGGCCTTCATTTTAAATAAATACATAGGAAGGGCTGCCCTGGGCAAACTCCATTAAGTGAACCAAGTATACATGGAACCAACAATAGAGTAATAAATTGCTATAAAGATTCTAGAAATAAATGCAGGAAAAATATTTTTAAAAAATGAAAGAAAAAAAGAAAGAAAAGAGCTCTGACATCTCAAAACTTTGCTATATAGATACTGGCTTAATATCTGGTATCTTTGGCTACAGAAAGTCTCGCATCATGTTTGAAAAGGTAAAAAGGGGATCACTATTTGAAGTTTGGTCCTTTTTTGTAAGATTGTGAGTCTTGCATATTAGGTGTTTGTTGAATGATTAATTGTATAAATGAATGCATAGATGAGTTATGATTACTTACGTACTTGTCTTATGATTGATTATTGGGTCTAGAACTCCATCACTTCTGCCCCTTTAATACTCCTTTTCAGCAAGATTTTGTGTTGAGGAATTAGGAAAAATGTTCCTTTTCCATGTAGTAGTACATGTATTGAGTGCATTATATTAAGAAACAGATTTCCAGGTTTTAGTCTTAGATTATAAATTGCACTTCCACTTGGATAAATCTTTTAACATTTTACAGCTCCCATTTTCTTATTTGACAAATAAAGGTTTGTATGGATATTCTCTATAAGACTTTAGCACTTGGTGCTTCTATAAATTAACAATAACAACATATAAGATTTTCTTTAGAAATTTTTTGTTTTTAAAAAATTTTTTAAATGTTTATTTATTTTTGAGAGATAGAGAATGAGTGGTGGGGGGTGGATAGAGAGAGAGGGAGACACAGAATCTGAAGTAGGCACCAGGCTCTGAGCTGTCAGCACAGAGCCTGACTTGGGGCTCAAACTCATGAACCGTGAGATCATGACCTGGGCTGAAGTCAGATGCTTAACTGACTGAACCACCCAGGTGCCCCTAGAATGTTTTTGAATATTCTTAGTTATTAATGTAATTTTCAGCCCTGTTACTTAAATTCATTTTTATTAGAGCTTTTATAAATATTTTCACAAATGAGTTTTAAGAAAAGGTACTCTCCTTTAAAGGAAAAATAGACTTAACCTTGATCTATCCTCAATCGTGCCAATCACTTAAATTTATATTACGCAGTGACATCATGGATACTCCTATTTCCGTGGGGAATTGAGGTAGTTGTTTACAATATCCTGATGAGAAAGCATTGGTATAATTTTACCCTTCTTTGAGTCTTCTTTTATTTTGGAAATTAGTTAAGCAAACTAACAATGCATATTTGTTGGAATTCAAGGACAAAATAAATACAGTTTTTTTGTATTTATTGCCCACTGACAGGGTGATGTCTCAGCGGCATCAATAATCTCATGTCAGATTTCTGACCTGAAAACGTCACCTAAGCTTAGATGAAGTCAGTGTGTCCATGTAGAGCGAAAAAAGAGAAAGAGATACTGATTAAAACAAAAAATTAAAAAATGATTGCCACATCCCATGAAAATATAATAGAACGAACTGAACAATGTAATTAAAATCACACTAATAAATCACTAACTTAAATAAGCTAGACATTTCTGTAGTTAAGCTGGCATATTTTTTCATACACTTTTTATTGGAGAGGCATCAACTCATTCAAAAAAGCATATTAAACATCTAACCTATTAGTGTGCATTTATTAGTTGAGATAGAACAAGATATGTGTTGCCTTTTTGTGTTTCAATTACCCTCCATAGTTTCAGTTCTGTTTCATATGTTTTAAATCCTGTGATATCTCCTAAGGATTGATAGATGAATCGAACATTTATCTCCCAGTTGTCATTTATCAATCAATGTGCGCATGGCTGTAGGTATTCTGATATCCAACCAATGTTTTCAAGTTTGACAATTCACTGGCCACTAATGGTTGAAATCAAACCTGATCTGGCCACTTGCCGGCTACATGTTCATGGAAAGTCACTCAGCTGCCCCAAGCTTCTGTTTCCTCATATGTAAAAGAAAACAATTTTAGAACCTTCTTCAAAGGTTGTAGGAATTAAATGAGATAATATATAAGAACTGCTTAGAACAGTCCCTGGTTACAAACATTATGTATTTTATAATATGCACAACACATTTCACTGAACACCAACTATGTATCAAGAACTATGTCAGGAGCCAGAGACACAATGGAGAGCAAAACATTTCTAAAGGATGCTTGAACGGGGAGAGAGAGAGAGAGAGAGAGGGAGAGAGAGAGAGAGAGAGAGAGGGAGAGAAAGAGAGGGAAACAAGAGCTATAATTACAGTGCACATCCCATATCTACAGTGTTGGACCTCACCTACCATGATTGTTCTTATTTCAACATTACTTTGTTTATTTCAGATACCAGAAGTCTTTTGAAAAGACTTGGGCACATGATAAAAAATGGACCTGGTGTTATTTGCCTCTGTGAAACTGGGGAACATTTTCCACATGGAGAGTATATTTTTAAGGTCAGTAGTAAAAGTTGGGTTAGTGAACACTAGATGGCGGCATTTATGAAAAATTAAATTGGAATAAGCTCCTGTACCACCTTACATACCGCAGACTTCTTTTTCACAACAATGACTTGGTTTTTTCATTTGGTTGTTTGTTCATTTTTTGCCTGTTTGTTTGTTTTTACCATTTCAAAGATAAAGTTTAAAAAGTCACAAGGAAAAGGAGATAAGCAGGAAGATACTAAATGTCTCTCTCTTGTTTTACACAGAGGATTCTTTGAACGCTCCACTCCTGAGTGCTAGATGAGTGTTTGAGTTGTTGACCTATTCCTAGCAGAGTGATTAAAGATTGACATATAGTACAAAAGGGCCAATGTATAGGTGTTCAGTGAGAAAAAATAATTTTGAAGGAAACTCCTAAATGCAATGCCTGGCATGTAGGTACTAATGATTCCGGAAGTGGATGTGCTAGTGTTTTTTTTTATATATCCATAATAATGGGTATAATTAATAGAGGGGGTTAAAAACTTTGCAGGCATTACCTCATTATATCTTTTTATAGCCTAATGAGGTAGGTAGATTTTTGGTCCAGTTTTATAGGTGAGGAAATGGAGTTTTAAAACTTTTGAGAACTTTGGAAAAGTTACACTTATCAATGAGGGAGCGGAGTTTCAAAGTTCAAATCTATATCATTCTGAATATTGACTGAGATTTTAGCCATTTTGTTGTACATATATTTAAATAACAGATTTTAACTACTTGATTCCTATAAAATACACAATTTCGAGACAGTGATAGCATCGAGCAAGGTTGAAAGTGACTTAGAAATGGTTTGGCCTACAGATAGTAACAAAATTACTCAACAAACAAAATTTGAAAATGTTGGGCTCTCAATATCCAGAGAAAATATTTGACTCTTGACTTTGTTAGATCAGGAAAGTCAATTAAAATTAATCATTTTGTTTTGCAGTTATCTTTCTTAATTACTGGTTTGGATAAACTCAATCAGTTATTTGTATAAATGAAACTAACAGACTACAGAGGAAACAGATTTCATTTTTTATTATCCTAAAAAGTAAAAAATTGATGAGATTCAAGAAAAAAAAAGAGAAAGGAAAAAATCAATTTATTCTATTTAATGTAGATAACAAGTTCATAATGCATGATTTAGAGTCTATGTAAACTATAGAAAAATGTATAACTTTCATATCTTCAGTGTTTAAGAGTCATGTTCTAAATTATAACATCCAAACTTACAAAATACATTATTTTGAGCCTTAATTCCAAAAAGGTGATACTTTCATTTTAACATGAGACAACGTTGTAACTCAATTTATACTTTTACATAATCATATTAATAGTTTTTAAATCAGGGAAACTACTACTAAACTCAAATCCTCATAAAATTATGAAAAAAATTGCTAACTGAACACATTTCTTTTTTGTAGTAGAAGACAGGGAAGAAAGCAACACCATTCAGATATGTAATTAAACATTTTCCATTTCCCAGCTGATTTATCATTTACATATATCAAAGTTTTGGCAGATTAATTTGGCAGATTAAAATAGATATACTTCACATGAAATTATAACATCAATCTGTTAGTCAAACGCATTTAAAAATCATGAATTGTTACATACTCAATGTAGAAAATTTTGAAAACTATGGAAAACGAAATGTTATTAAAATCCACATGCTGCTTCCAATCCACAGATAACATTACTCATATTTAGTACATTTTTTCCAATGTTTTCTTGATGCATTAACTATGAATGTGAAAAAACACAGATGTATGGGCACGTAAACACAAACTCAGATATATTACGTGCACACCCATGTGTTTCAAAATTGAAATAATGTTGAATATAAAACTTAAGATTTTTCATCTTTTTAAAACAGCATTATTTTGTATTCATGTACCCTTGGCTATAGATATTCATTGAAAAACTATACAACATGTTATTTCACTCATATAACAAAATTTATTTAAATGTTCCCATACTGATGAACACTTAGGTTTCTTTTTATTATATTTTGTAATAAATAATTGCAGTAACAACTTTATACATACATTTCAGGTAATTTTATGATTATTTAATTCAGGTAGATTCCTAGACATGAAGATACTGGATCACAGGGTGTGAATATTTTATGACTATATACTGTCCTTCTTTGTCTCTTGTCATAGTCTTTGTTTTAAGATTGTTGATATATATATATATGTCAATCGCTTTCCAAAAAATGTGCTCCTATTTTAATTTTTACTGAGAGCTGACTAAACTGCCTGTTGTAATACACACTCAGCAATTTTTAGCATTTTTTATTTTTAAAATCTTAATCAATTTGGTGTGTAAAACATAGTATTCCAATGTTTTAATTCCCACATCTGATTTCTAGTAAGAATGAACAGTTGTTCATGTCTGTATTTTTTATTTCCATTTCTCTTGTGCATTGGCTATTCATGTTCCTTTTAGGCAACTTTATTGAAATGAACATGAAAGCAGAGTCAAAACAACGTGGTTGCCACACAATTACCAATCAGCTTGAAGCCAGTTTAGCTCTTTTTGTTTAGAATATGAATAATGTACAAAAGAATTCTGAAAAAAAATCTCTAGGGTAGAAAACTGATGCTAATCATATCATTGTTTTTCATGAAAATAAGACGTGCTTTGAAGTATTTTTGCTACTTCCCTTCTATTCCCTTGGCTAAATTTTGTTTTCATAATGTTTATTCAGTTAACCTTGGTATTTTTAGTACTTATCTAGTCTTGATGCTTTCTCCAAATTCCCTTCTTTTTTTAATTCATGTACTTTGGAATTTCTTGAGTTGATTTGTCTCTGCCAAAAATTACTGCCTAGTGTAATGCGCTGTCTATTGATCCATTTCTTATGACGTGACTATTACTTAGCAAGGTATGTTTTGTGTGGAGAGAAATAAATATAAATATAAATACATATATATATATATATATATATATATATTTGCAGACTTTGATTAGTACTGTCCATTTGTGTAGCAGAAAGCTAGAGCTTTAAAAACGTAGCAATGTGCACATCTGGCCTGGCATAGACTTTTGGGGCTTTCAATATTGGCTACTCTGTGTTTAATATATAACAGAGATACAGTCATACTCATACAAGTAGTGAAATCAAACTCCTTCTATCCTTATCCTATAAATATATATAATATATGTGTATATATACATGTGTAATATCAATATAGTGCACAAATATATGTGTATCAATGTGTATTATATATGTCTATCACATATTGCTCTTGGAATCTCTTTTTAGTAAAAAAAGTATATGTAACACTAAAAAAGGAAAAGAGTCTTTTACTTTCATTTTGAACAGTGGATAATTGGGAGTGATTTTTTTAAAACCATGTAACAAGGAACTTTTATTTCCTTCTACAGATAAAATATGAAAGCTGATATAACTGAAAATTTCCACAATCATGGTCTTGTATCACCTTGGGAATTGGGTAAAATCTCCTAACTGATTCTGGAATACTTGATGTAGAGGCAAAACTCTATAGAGGTTTGATTTGATTTGATTTAAATTGAAATGTTCAAAAGATCCTTTAAGACTGAAGACTATTTCCTCAAGGAAAAAGAAAAGGAGATATATCATGGAGTGGTAGTGAACTGATTTTTGCTATCTCAAGGGTCAATTAGATCTCTGTCTTGTGCACATACAGATGACAATTAAATCTATAGGAGCAGGTGACAACACTATTCAAAATATTAAAGCTATTAGCTCTGACTTGAAGATGAACAGATCAATACCTGCTTAAGTGAGACATAGTTTAGTTTCTTTCAATATCTTGCAAGTTATTAAAACAATGTTTTCAGGGCCTGCATTTGGCTGAAGAACGTTTTAACATCAATGCCATTTTGTTATGCTGCTATTCTCACTGTTCATCACAAATTTCTCTTAAATAACCTACATTTCCTTAAATTGCTTAAGTAATCTACATTTTCATATGTTTAATAGTTAATAAGTTAAATTAATTTGGTTGAATGGTTGTTGTCTGCTGGGCAAATGAGCATATTTTTGTCAGTGTATGATCCATATTAGGGATTAGCAAATTATGCCTATGTGTTTCTTTTTTTCTTGAAGAAACAAACATTTTCTAATAATGTAGGAATAGTGACAAGTAGAAACTTTTAGTATCACTCTATTTAATCTTACTGTCATCATTAGATTATCTCTGAAGTTCATTTATTAAGGGGAAAGTAAGTCATCTCAAATGTTATCCATGTTGTCAAATGATTTCTCAAATATACATATAATCCCATTCTTCAGGTTCTGCCTCCACTTTATTTTCTAAGTGCTCAGCTGAAGAAAGAGAGAGAGAGAGAGAGAGAGAGAGAAGACAGAATGGGAGGGAGGGAGAGAAGGATATTGATATTGCAGAAGCATCTATTTGTCCGTTCAAGTACATCTTCTTTGTGATAACCAGAGATATAATTCATGCATTAGTAAACAAAGATCTCAAGCAGTTGGTTTGTGCTGGTTAATAACACTTAAATCATCCAAAAAATGTATTTTTTAATGAACAGATCATCCATATTTGTTAGGACCAATTTGGATAATTTTTTCAGTCCATCAAGATTAATCCTGGAACAGATGCCAAACTTCACAAATATAAGTAAGAAATACACAGTTAAATTTCAATTCCAGAAGAAAGAAAAAGACATTGTTAGTATATACAAAGCCCAAATTTAGGATGGTACATAGTTATACTAAAAATTGTTAATTGCATATTTGAACTTTAAATGTAACTGGGCACTGTCTATTTTATTTGGCAAATCTGTCCTGGAAGATACTGGGCACAGAGCTGGGGCGTTTATCCTCATTCTCTATAAGTTGGCTGTTGCTGTCCTACTGTTGAGCTCTGATAAATGGAGAACAGATAAGAAACAGATAAGAACCTGTTATACTTTCACTTTTCTTCTATTCCTGCAAACAAATGTTCAAGAGTGTAGAGGACTTTTATATTCACACACATATCTGCAACCAAACCCACCCATTCTAGGAAGGAGCCAGGGTGAATATCCCTCCTCATTCTGGACTCAATCTGGAAAGCAGAATGTTCTGAACACAGTCATCCAGAAAGTCACAGTTTTCATTTCAATCATGTAAAATGTAAATATAGTTGGATGACTACAATATTTTGCTGCTTTTTCACACTTTTGTGTAAATTCCTTGGGATATTCTCTTTTTCCCTACTATATGGCCCAAACTGTTTTTTATGCTCAACCTCCTGTAGGTAAAATTGATACTATTATCATTAGCATGCATTCAGGGAATAAGCTAATGGTCACGCTTTTGTCTTCCTTATACCCAGATAATTAAATCAATTAAGAAACGAATATTTGAGAGAGTATATATCAAGCACTATGTGATGTGCTTATCAATGATATGAGACCTCATGCTATATCGCATTTAATTTTCAACTCCTAGAAGTTGTCTTACAGGCTTTCCATCATGTTTCTTTCTTAGCCCCTCTTTAAACAACTTCTCATTACTCTTCAGGATGTAGTTCAAGCACTATCTCCTCTAGCTAACCTTCCAGACCTGCTTCAGCTGGTTTGAGAGCTACTCATCTGTGCTTCCTCAATCCTTTGTGCTTCCCTTTACATTGTGGTAGTGGTTTCATTACTGCTGCTAGGTCTGTGAACTCCTCAAACCTTGGTTGCCTGTGCTTGAGTACTACCTCCACCCCTACTTCCAGGTCTTGTCACACCCATGACCCTTTCTCTGAATGACTGTCTATCCCATAGACCTCCTCATGGAGGTTTCTCACACATAAGAGGTTTATTTCACTATTAAGTAAACAACAACCCATCCACAGTTGGTTCACATAAAGAGATCTCCCAATGATGGTGGCCAGTCTGTGGATTGGCCTAAGATACATATTTGTATGAGTGCTTTTCAAAGGTCTATCAAGCTGGTTGGGTTAATTGGATCCTCTCTCAGAAAATCTGAAGCAGAGAAGAGAATAGCTGAGCTCTATTAATGCCAGGTCTCTGAAGTGAAATATGGGAAACTTTTACTGCCGCTGAGGAGATGCAAAGAAAATTGTGTCAGTAAAGCAACCTGACTGGTTTGATCCTTAGTTTTTTTTAGCGAAGCCATCCTTGACCCTTAGGCTACATAAGGACCACTGTTATATGTGCCCATGTTGAGTTTCACCATTTTGAGCTACATATTTATTCTCATAATTAATATCCTCCTCTCCTATAAAGCTCCTATAAAGGGAAGAGGTGGATTTGTATCTCCAGAGTAGGCACTCAAAAAGATATACAGCTGAATGAATTTTGAATGAACTATGATTTTCACTATATCCTTCTCCAAACAGCTGGCAAACCCCAGCTTCCTAAATTTTACTTAAAATGAGGATCCCTCTGCTTAGATCGATTTTAGAAACAACTGTTGAGATATTGCTTTAAGTTAAGCCCTAGATCATAGGACTTCTTCTTCCATTCATCTTCATGGATATTCCTAGCCAAACAGGATTCATATAGCTCTGAATTCAGAACATTTTATTTTACTTTTAATGCAGGGGATATGCTCTTTCATTGTGCACTATGTGCCTTAAAAAAAAAAAGAAAAAAGAAAAGCAAATGCAACCCCTCCCCCCAAAATTAATAATTCCAACAGCAACAAGAATAAATTATGATGAAAACCCAGAAGAATGAGTACTATATTCTTATGGAAGCTATTAGAAAAAACTTCATAGATCAAGTGATATTTTAAACAAAAAATAAACAACTTTCTGCGGCAATGAAAGTGACTAACTCATCTCTAATTCACCACAGCAACTATTGCACTCTTACCCAAGGAGTGGACACGAAATGTTTTTGACTGAAAAAAGTTAGAAATTGAGCATGATCCATTTTTTTCTTTTTTTTGACAAGAGGTTATAGGATTTCAGAGCTCTAAGGTGCTGAATAAATTAGTCTAACTTTCTAGGTTTAGAATTTAGAATGTAGAATAAACATCTGGAGAGGTCATGCCTTGTCAAGTTAGAGAAAATTAAGTTATTTTACATAATGATAACTATTCTTTTTTTAAGATTTTATTTTATTTATTTTTTAGTGTTTATTTTTGAGAGAGACAGAGTATGAGCAGGGGAGGGGCAGAGAGAGAGGGAGAAGGGGATCCAAAGCAAGCTCTGTGCTGAAGCAGAAAGCCCTATGCAGGGCTCGAACTCACAAACCAAGACATCATGACCTGAGCCAAAGTTGGACACTTAACCAACTGAGCCACGCAGTTACCCCCAAGATTTTATATTTAAGCACCATAAAACCTTGGTTTGCAAGCATAATTCATTCCAGAAACATGCTTGTAATCCAAAGCACTTGTATATCAGAGCAAATTTCAAGAACCATGAGCTCAGTTGTGATCGTGGGACATTTGGGGTCATGTACTACTTGTATTGCAAGACATCACTTTTTTATCAAGTGAAAATTTATTAAAAATGTTTGTTCATCTTGTGGAACATTTGCAGAACAAGTTACTCACAATCCAAGGTTTTATTATAATTTCCACTTCCAACGTGGAGTTCTAACTCACAACACAGAGATCAAGCGTCTCATGCTCCAACAACAAAGCCAACCAGGTGTTCCTATGTAATCATAAGAATTCTGAAGAAAATACACCGGAGCAGAGAGAGAGGCAATTATTCAGCAAGACCAAAGGAAACTACAGAGCACGTGGTTGCTGAAGGCCATTTGAATTGAGAGCAGAGGAAGAAGGAAGAGCTCACTATATCTTTTTCAAGGGCAAACTCATTCAAGCAAAGAGTGTATAACATAGGCAAGGGTCCTGAGGTTAATAAGAATTTGACCTATTTAGGGAACAAAGAGAAAGTCAGGGAGACTGGATCACTGCAGGTGAGAGTGAAAGCAGCAGAAGGTGAGACAGAGGGGTGACCAAAGGAAGCCTTGTGACTGTGGCAAGACATTTGGGTCTTATTTTAAATTAAATGAAAAGCTATTGGAGGTTGCTATATACTTGTATATCTGTATACAAACCAAAGTTTTTATACACTTATAAATATTTATTAAGCATCCCCTGTATAAAGCCAGGAAGTGTTTGTAACCATCGCAATCAAACATGATTTAGACAAGGCTCCTGCTCTCTAAAACCTCATAAATCTATCAGAGAACCATATAAAAACTATACATTTATAGCAGAATGTAATCTTTACTGTAGTCAAGATAGACTAAACCTTTAACCCGGGTGGGACAGGGATATTAATCTAACACCATGTCTGACACATTGTATGTGCTCAGTGACTGTCTATGGATGGAAATGAGTGAGGAAAAAAGATGGTAGATCTCTAGATAGGGGTAGATTCTGTCTTCTAGGAATAAAGCCCCTTGAGCTCAGTGTTCCTATTTGCTTTCTAAAACAGCTCATTCCATGAAATGACTGAGTTTGTCATCTTCATTTCCCCAAACATAAATCATTTCCTACAGGTCCTGGGGTACTGCTGTTGGAGACCATGAAGTCTCATGTTAAATGTAGAAAAAGCTATCATGGGTGTCCCAGGTGGGAGATTGCATCAGCCAGCCAGCTTATCTAAAGCACTGGTGACACAAATGGACCTCACAGACATGAGGAATTTGCTTGACAGGCTTTGTGGAAATGTCAGCTAGCATGATAAGAGCTTCATCATGAAGAGTCTGGGTAATGGTGATAAAGTGGAGGAACATGGCAGGGAAGTGGGGACCCAGTGAGTGCTGTCACCTAGAGAACTGTCACTAAGGAGGGAACAGAAGACAAGGGAGAGACCCTGAGGATTGCAACAGGAATCTTGGAAACTGAGTACTTGTCCTGAATAAATAATCAGAGGAAAAAGGAACTATTTACGTAAATCTTGAACTCTCTCCTTCAAGAAATCAAATACTGGGAAGGCAGCTCCTTTGTTTGTGAGCAAGTCAACTGTGATTTTTATTAGGAGCTCAGAGGCAGCCACACAACAGAATTCTTTACCATTGTTTCCTTCTCTCTCTTCTAGTAACAATTTTGGAATGGCAGAAGCATTCTGGGAGGGGGCCAAAAGGAAGAGTGTTTATAGAGCCTCAGAAGGAGAAGGTCATTTAAAGATCATTGATTTCAAAACTTCCTCCCACTGACAAAGCAACTGAGGATTAGAGAGGGCAAGCAACTTGCTAAGGTCATTTTGTTGTTTCACAGAAGAGCCAGTAACAGAATCCAGGTCTCTTGATTTTCAGTCAGAAATGTCTCCGCACTGTAGTGGAGTCCCAGCTGCATCTTTTAGGCTTGGTGATCTGAAGGTGGTTTGGCCTGAGGCGAAGCAGAGGAGTGGTCAGTAATCTCAAATTCCTCATCCAGATCATTCTCCAATAACCATGTTTGTTGTTCAAGTAAAAAGGAGGCACCTGGGTGGCTCAGTCGTTTGAGTGCCCGCCTTCAGCTCAGGTCATTATCTCAGCTCAGGTCATGATCTCATGGTTCATGAGTTTGAGCCCCACATCAGGCTTACTGCTGTCAGCCTGTCAGCATAGAGCCTGCTTCGGATCCTCTGTACCCCTGCCCCTCCCCAACTTGCGCTCTCCCCCACAAAAAAATTTAAAAAAATTAAAAAAAAAAAAAAACCTAAATAGCATGAGTTAGGTGAGGAACCAAAAATCCCAGAGCCCATTCTAATGAATTATCTTAACTGGCAAATTTTACTTACCATGTATGGTAACTTTGTGTTTAGCGGGACTTGTGCAAGTCTTAAAAGCTACCTGGCAGGGTAGCTCTTAAACAGTCACTGTGTAGTTAACAAATGAGTTAGTCATGGGGCAGTGAAGAAACCATGGGATAGGCAAGAGATTTGGCTTTAAACATACTTGTGTTCCAAGCTTGGCTCTACTCCTTATAAATCATGAGAACCCAGGGGGACATGAAGAAAATCTTTGTGCCTCTATTCCTTCCAGCATAAGATGATTCTAATGATCTTGCATTGTTGTTAAAGATTGGTTATCATATATAAAAAAATAAAATATATACATATACATACACATATGTATTCAGGACAGTCAATAGTGGATTTAAAAATATTAATTTGTGAAGATTATAAAAATAGGGCAAACCTAAAATTCTGGGTCAGTACCCATGTGGTCAATAGAGCTGGGAACTTATAGACTTTGGGGATTTACAGAGTGAACCCTGAAGTCGTAAAGGTCTACATTCCTGGTTCTCTCCCTTACCAGCAACTATTTGAGCACTGAGTAAGTGACCTAGTTATGCTAAACTTTTCTGATTATTAAGAAAAGTGGGGAGGGATGAGAACTTAGTAAGTAAGTGCTGTGAGTTTTAAGTTAGTGAGCCATGTGAAAGCTTAGTACTCCAGAATCTGTTGATGATAGCTATAGTTATAGCGTCACTGCTATTACTCACTGCAGCTTTTTAGACATGGCACCTTCTGGGACTGGGTGGCAGAGGAGAGAAGCATGACTTGGAGACAAAGGTTTCACTCTGGCTCTGCTTTTTTTCCACTTTTCATTACCTCTAATATTCTCCTGTAAGGAAGACAAGTAATGAAGAAAGGGCTAAAGCATCATCGTAGATGGCTCAGAGACTATGACCAAGTCACGCACAATAGCTAATGAAGAAATAAGTTTACTTGATGGGATTTGTCGTGTATTCACAGTCCTGTGTCAATCTGAAGGTAATGTATGGGTTTTACATTAGTCTCCTCTTTCCACAATGCCTAATATAAAAGAAAAAAACATTATCACCTGCCAGAGATTATATTGCTATCTTAGATCTAAGGTCATATATGGGGGGAAAGAGAGTACCTCCTCTTTTTGTTTTCACATGAGGAAACAGAACAGACAATACTCCATCCTAGTTAGGGGAAGAGCTGGATCTAAAATTTGGGTTTCTAACCCAACAGAGGACCATGGGGAGGGGAAGGAGGAAAAAGAGTTAGGGAGAGGGAGGGAGACAAAACACGAGAGACTCTTGAATACGGAAAACAAACTGAGAGGGGAAGGGGAAGGGGGAAAGGTAATGGGGGGTGATGGTCTTGGGGGAGGTCACTTGTGGGGAAGAGCACTGGGTGTTATATGGAAACCAACTTGACAATAAACTATAAAGTTTAATAATAAAAAAAAGAACAATAAAGTAGATACTCTCTCATTCTCTATTTATATGTTTGTATACATGTAAATAAACAGAGCATTTGTAAACACAAAAAATAAAAAATAAAAAAAATAAAATTTGGGTTTCTACTAACTCCTTTCCATTGGATCAGGCTAACTTCATATATTTCTGTTTTCTGAAACATAAAATACTGACTATAATTGGGTATCATAAATAATTAAACACTTAATTCCATGCATACACCTTCTTTATGAAGAAATTTCATGAGAGTTGTTCATTCACACATTAAATCCAGGATCATGAGGATGCTGCAGAATGGAATGATCATCTTGTACCTATGAAGAAGGACATGAAAACGGAGGAAACCTAGGACTAATACCAATTTCAAAGCAACTCAGGGAAGGTAAAAAAAGCCTGGACTCAGAATTATTACCTACCACATCCCAAATGAATCTCTGCACCAACATCTGTTGATGTTGAAAGGACAGAGGACATATGGGGAAAAGCATGGGTTTTAATGCCAGAGAAATCTTGATTATACGTCTGGTCTCATCACTGACTATTTGTGGAATTCCTTGATCCTCAGTTTCCTCATTTGTAAAATGGGAATAACACCTGCTTCACAAGACTGTTCCAAGGAATAAATGGAATATAAAATTAAGCAGAATAATATTAAGTGCTAAATGATTACCAGCCATGTTCTCTTCCCCTTTTCTTAGTTCTTAAGGATTCATAGCCCCAAAATCCAGCCTTCCCTCTCCCTGGTGGGGTTTGTTTTCTTTGAGAGCAGCCCACAGACAGCATTCCTTGCAACTGGGTGCTTTGAACTGCTTAGTAATCCCCTTCAGTGACATGAACCATGTCAGTCTTTGACTTCCATTATCATGTCTATGATCACCAATAGCTGTTTGGCTTCTGTTCAACTTGTGGTCATATTTATGATGATCCCTTTAATTCTGGACTCAAGGGAAAGACGCCTTCCCCACTAAACACATCACTGGAGAAAGACATGCAAAATGTTAATGTCAAAAGTAACTACAAAAGAGTAAATACTACTTAACTGTCACCTGGGAGAGGAGAAACCAGACTCAGAAGTCCCACACTGAGAACTGTAGACATACCACGGTAAATTTTTCAAATATAAAATTTCACCTTATTGTATTGATTGAATTTCCAGATACTGGCTCTGTACAGTGGTAAGAAAATTACTATAACTAGAGCAAACATTCTGAAATTAGAGTGAGAACAAATTAAGAACAAATTAAATGATTTAGAACGACCACATTTTATGCTTGGGTGGGGACCTCATAATCATCAAGCCCAATGGTGGGCAAAACTCCAACCCCAATCAAAATAACTATTCCTTAGAACAACTGGAACAAATTTTCTAGAACCTTAGTGTTTTACAAGATTTTTAAAAATTTGCTTATACTTCCACGATAATATTTAAAACAATAGGAGAATATTCCATGTCATTTGAATGACAATATCAAAATAAAATGTCTCAAGATTTTAGTGCCAAAATGTATATTTATATTTACAATTATATTGGCACAAAGAAATCATTTTAGTGGCAGTATTTAAATATGACTGTCATATGTATTTCTAAAAAATTGGGTGCATGGAGTGTAGAGAGTCTGGATTTTCCTTTTCCTTTTAAAAACTACCAACTGTATTATTCAAGTATTGAAAACAAGCTTCTAAAACATATGATCTACTGATTACTAAGTGGGTGACTTTGGGATATTTTCTTAAATTTATTAAAACAGCTTTCTCATTTATAAAGTAGAAGTAATGATAACCTTACAGACTGACATTGGATCAAATGACATGATTTAAGGTATTTAGCTTGTGGTCTCAGGTAGGAGGTGTGTAATAAACTTGATTTATCCTTTCCCTTCCTCTAAACTCTTATACACTCACTTCTTTAGGTTATCAACCACATGCATTCCATATGTAATTAAACAAACAAATAATGGACGTGTATATTATTATTCCTATATAAAATGATTTGAATGTAAATCATCTTGGAAAAAACATCTTTATAATACATAATAAGCAAAGGTGGAATATTTAGAGAAACATTGCCTTCTTAGGACAATTTTATGACCTGACTTGGAGGGGAGAAACCCAAACCTGTCCTCACGGTAGTAAATGAACCCTATGATTCTATCTTTTGTAGACGAAGCACCCCTCAGAAATGAAGCCTATAGTTAAAGATATATAAAATTAACCAGGTTGCTTCTGGTACTGTGTCTAATGAGTTTAGGATAAGTCCTGGTTAGCTTTCATCAAAAGGCCATAGCCTTCCTCAACTTTTTCCCCTTATTGGACATTATTTGTCCCTCTTGAAGTATTGGCACAGAACAGAAATTGTGTTGCCATCTGATTTTTGTGCCTACCATTGAATTTCATGGCCTGGATAAAGGTCAGTCCTGCTAAACTCATTCCTTCTCCTGGAATCTTGCTCCTAAATCACCCTCTCAGGCAGCAGATTGGTGACCCGGTAAGAATCCAAATACTGCACACTAACATTCATTTATTCAACAAATAATTATTGAATCTGTAAATTTGCAGGATCATTTGGAGAATCAAGTGACTGACTAGTTAGAATGCCCAATACAGTGCCCAAAATGCATAGCAGGCATCCTTAATTATAAGATGCTCACTCTAATTTATCTTCACTCAACTGTGGAGTCTTTATAAGTGTCTGTAGGAATTTAGTATATAATTTAGCTCTCTCTTAGCTACCCAATATATAACACAATAAGCAGTTGTGGATGGTGGAATGGTAGGGGAAATATTTAGTAGGGTTCAAATCATTAACAGAAACAGATGAGATGGAAAGGTGCTGGATTTGGGCAGATGTGATCTATGTTGGGATAAAGGCTTAATCCTGAAAGACAGGAGAGTAGAGATAGAGGCCAAAATTGTAGCCACATTGTAAATAAGTAGTCTGAAAAATTGAAATCATCCTGTAGAGAATGTCCAGATCCTCTTAAAGAACTGTCTCGAGACAGGCCAGAGGTTGGCATGGAAGAGTCTGGAAGAGAGTCAGCTCGCATGTGATAAACAGATAAAGAGGGACAGAGCATGGGAGTGATAACACTTAGAAAAGTCTGACTGAGGAGACAGAGGAAGATCCAGTTGCATAATCCAAGGTGACAGCATCCAGGCAGGGTCTGTGCTCTGTGGGCGGAGTGTCTGAGAAGGGGAGTCTGGAGCATGAAGAAAGTAACTAGTTTAAAGATTTATTGTAAACAGAGATTGTCCAAACTGATTTGCATCATTCCATGAGCCCAAATGGCTAATGCTGGCTGCTTCTTGTCTTTCATTTCCCTTCATATCGTCTCCTCAGCGTCCCCACTACCAATAGACATGTATTATTTGAGTGTATTATTTGAGTAAATTAAGGAAAAACCAGATGAAGTGTGAGACCAAGGACTTGTGCATGTGTCAGTACTTTGTCTCATCTCTGTGACTTTGCAGATACTTGCACCCAGTTGGGTTCTTGGGAGGCAGTGGATAAGGTATGATGATAATGTATTAGGCTTGATTTTTAAAAACAATCTTGACCTTTTTTCTGTATCCAAAGACATTCTATATCCACAGCTGTGAAAGTAATGCAATTAGTTCAGTCATATTTGTCCCCAAAATGATGTCAAATCTCCTTCTAAGCTGCTCTATGAACCAATATATTAAAAAATTGTTTTAAGTATATTTTTAAAGGAAAAATTCTATTGCCCAATTTAATCACTCCACTTTTTTACCAGGATTCACTCTGATTGATGTGCAGCAGTTTGCAAAAGTCAAATCCACCTTCAAATGGTGGTGATTTCTACCACTGGTGACATTCAGTGTAGGATGAGTTGGGAAATTTTGCAAACAATTTTCAGTGGTGACTTATAGAAGAGGTGCATCTAAATCAGGACAGAAATGTTTATTGTGCCTGCAGAAATACCCACTCTGTTGTGTGATTTTATAGACTCATCTTGTACATCTTTTATTTCCTCTTTTTATTGACAGCTTGTTTTTTACACACCATAGAACAGATTTGATTCTACATAAAGCAAGGAGAACATGTCAAAGTGTAAAGTAATGGATCTTAAGGTAGTTACCTTATTATTTATCTCATATTACTATATAATTGGTGAATTAACTCAGAAGTATCTATATGTATGGATAGTAATTTTTGTTCTTGTTACTACTTTGGCATTTATAGATCCTTCATCGTCATTATTCCATTTGATTATCAAAAGCATTGATATCCATTGTAGGATATAAGATATTTTCTATCTCTGTTTTAAAGATAGTTTGAACTCGGGGAGTTTAAGTGATGCATACAGGTTATGAAGAAAAGTAAAGTTTTTGCTAAAATTCATTTCATGACAGATATATTTCCACACTACTATTTGAGGCTCTAAAAGATTCATCTGCCGTAAAAATCAATGTTAGTATAAAAGACAAAGTAAAAAAATTCAGCAGAGAAGAAAGCTAGGGAATACCACATACAGGGTAATTTGTGTGTCTGTTAGGTGCATGTGTGTGTGTGTGTATGTGTGTGTGTGTGTGTGTGTGAGGTGAAAGAGTGTCTCTGTGCATGCTTGTTGGATGGAGAATACAGGTAACAGATTAAATGTACTGATACTATTCTTAATTTTGTGACATCTAACCTTTGGGAATGAGATAGGGAAATAAGTAATATGGCCATGATTGATGCTACCTCTGAATCAAATAAGGGTAGGATTTTGAAAATAGGGGCACCTGGGTGGCTTAGTCGGTTTAGCATAGGACTTCTGCTCAGGTTATGATCTCATGGTTCATGAGTTCGAGCCCTGTTTTGGGCTCTGTGCTGACAGCTCAGAGGTTGGACCCTGTTTCAGATTCTGTATCTTCCTCTCTCTCTGCCCCTTCCCCACTCTCTCTCTCTCTCAAAAATAAATAACATTAAAAATTTTTAAAAATATATATCTGGTTAAACTACTGTCATTCTCCACAAATCTCTGTTCCTATTGATGCTTTTGTCCCTGGCTATTTTTGCACAATGTTGGCTCCCTTTTCTTTAGCTAATTTCCAGCCCACTCTTAATAGACTTCTTAAGATTCTCTTCTTTTAAGAACTTTTCACTTTTCAAAATGCATACACTGTGGTTTTCTTGTCTCAATTTTAATGGCTTAATACTTCATGGAATTAGTGCTTAATTATTCTAAAATTATGTCTCACCTATCAGTTTTCTTTCATTCAGGAAACAATTACTGAATGACTACCATGTGGATTTAGATACAAATCTCTGCCCTCCACCTTAGCCCCACATTGGACAACAAAATGCTTAAAGTCAGAAAAAAATGTTGCACTTCATGTCTACAGTACCAACACAAAGTTTACCACAAATTAGAAAATATAATTATTGTGTAATTGATTGATTATAATGGTATATTGTGTACCTTTATTAAATTAATAAAACAGCACACTTACATGAGAAAAAATGGTTTAATGACTAGTTGTAGCTGAGTTATAATTGATGTAAAAATAACTGTATAAAAATCAGGATATCTAAAGAAATTTAAGACATTTGTTCACATAAGTTTAAATGTGTCTCCTAAAATAAAATATTATCGTATAATTAATTTGTTCTAAAATAAAACATTATCACATAATTTGTTCATCCATGCCTTTTTTTGGTCACAGTTTAAGCATTTTAGCCCAGTTCCCTTTTAGATGACCAATTATGTATGTAGATTTAAAATTAACATGACATTGTGTGTATGAGAGTGTGTGTACATGTGTGTATAAATTCAACTAGAAAGTCTTACTCATGAACTGCTCATAAGGAGAGACAGAGAGCATGTGAATTCTTTTTCTAAGTCATGTGGGTGCATTTTAGTAAGTAATCATGGTATTTCATTGTCTAAAACCTTTTCACGTTTAAATATCAAGAACCCAGAATGGATTTCAAAAATGCCTTGCAATAGTGATTTGCCTTATCTCCTACAAAAGGACTGCCATGCTTTAGACATTGAAAACTAAAGAGGAATAATTCTAGCCATTTGGTTGCCTGGGTGCTCTGGATACATGGCAGAGAGCAGGAAAGAAAAAATGTGTGGTTATATAATTCCACTGGGGTAGAAAGTGCCAGTGTACAACTTCAAATTCCATTTGCATTTAAAAAGAATCAAACTCTACAATAATTTTCTCTTTGAACATTGTTAAGCATGGATTTTTTTTTACATAACTCCCGTGGAACACTTTCCTGGTAGCAACTGCACACAATTCCTTGCTCTAATGTTAAAGCCAATTTCTTGAGCATGTTGTGCCAAAACATCTATCAAAATTATTTTAAATACCTGTAAAAATATTGTGTCACCTGCTTCTAATTTCAAAACAGTCCAAGTTATGGTTTATTTAAAATTTCTTACCAAAATATTCAATCAAGGGAAGAATATAATAATTTGTTAAAGCTACTATCATTTATAGCCTGAGTTTTAAGTGCATCCACAGGAGAACTGCAAATGTTTCTGTTTATGGATGATATTTCCATTGTCTGAGATTCTATAGCACCCACATTTGTAGTAAAAATACATAATTCAAATGCCATACATTTGACTGGGTTTTGGTAATGGATAAATAGAACAATATGATTTTTCAGCTGAAAAATATATTCAACGTTTACTCTTTCAGTTTTTTTTTTTTTTCATTTTAGAGATGAAGAAAACAAGGCCCAGAGATGTTCACTTTATCTCACATATCACACAGTGTTTAGGGTTCAAGTTCTTCTGCCTGCTACTTTCAAACTCTTTCCTTAACTTCATGCACAGTGTCTTTCTAGGTTAGAATATACGTACTTTCATGTAGATAGTTAGTGTTCTGACAACTTCACTATGAAATTATCCTGCGAAACATGTAGGGCTGCCTTTCCACTAGCTCCAGCTCAGGAATCTTTACCTTAGCCCCCTCTTTGGAACATATATTTGGCTCTCTGGCTTGCCCAAGACTTGATGACGTCAGCTCATTCCCTTGCATAGGATGAAATATGGATTTAGAGTTGAGTAGATCTCATTTTCACTCCAATTTTACCATTCCCCAAGTCAGGGTTATGTGAATTAGAGAAAATGAAATCAAAACGAGAAAGAAGCAAAGAAAGAAAGAGAAACAGAAAAAGAAAGAGAGAGAGAGAGAGAGAGAGAGAAAGGAAGGAAGGAAGGAAGGAAGGAAGGAAGGAAGATAGGAAGGAAGGAAGGAAGGAAGGAAGGAAGGAAGGAAGGAAGATAGGAAGGAAGGAAGGAAGGAAATGAAATAGTTTCTCTTGAGGGGAATATCCACATCTCTGGAAAGGAAATTTACCAAACTCTCAAATTCATGCCTAGATGGAACTTATAATAAGTGTTCAATAAATGGCACCTATTATTATTAATACACTCAACATGATTCACTAGAATGGAATTAGTGCCAAACAAGGCTAATGTAGTGATGAACACATTAATGGAGATATGTGTCTGGAAAGGGGAACTGCTATTTCTACTCCTTTCTGGACTGTCAACTGCTGGCTTGAATTTTCAACTCCGTGTATATATTAAGGCTTTACAAAGAACATAGACATATTTGGGCATGCTATTTTTTTTTTCTCAGCTACAATATGAGTTCTTTCAAGTGAACTGCTAAGTTTCATTGGTCCCTTATATTGTTTGCAATGAATATATTACCTCAGCATTCTTATTTTTTAAGATTAGAAAGATCATCACCACTGGCAGGGTTCCCATGAAAATAAATGACGACAAAATTATGAGCAAAGATTCTGATATTAGGTTTATATTCCTTAAAAGATATTCTCCTCTCCTCTTGTCTCAGTTTTATGACTACCTTCCTAGATATGGTTCCCAATCTCCAGCACTTCCTGGCCTTACTCTTTGCTATTTTGAGAATAGCCTTCCTTCTGCATAATTCCATCCAAACCTTGCTTTCTTACAGGTAATAGCTAGCTAATCTGAGAAATCTGCGCTCTTGTCTCTGCAGACTTTAAATTCCCAGGCTCAGAAAATAAAAATTAGAAACAACTCTAAAGGTAATAAAGTCCAGTCTTACACTGATTGATTGAACTTTTACCATGGTCTAGGCACTTGGTTAGGCATTATATTTGTCTTACTTTATTTGATCCTCAAACTGTTCTTATGAAGTAATTATTATTATCTTTATTTTTGAAATCAGGAAAATGAAGTTCAGAGAAGTTAGACTCTTGTCTCAAACAACATAGCAAATAAATAGCAGCGCTGAGAGTTTAACCTCTTCTCTCTGATGCCAAAGCCAGGTTCATAGTCATTTTCTTTAAAAAATGTCTTCTTTCAGCTCCCATCCATTGACCAGGATTCTTCCTGTAGATCTAACCAAAAGTCTTGAATATCTGTTCCATTTGCCCGTCCTCTGCACAATTCAAATTAATTGTTTTTGAAAGTTTGAGTCTTAAGTCTTTGTTTCTCCAGTCTAAAAAATACAAAATCAAACAAACAAAACCTGTTAGGTCCTTCAGTACTTCCAGATATGATATCATTTCAAGTCTTGTCAATATACTGCTCACTCACCCTTAACAGCCATGACCATTTTATCTAAACTGCACTGAAAAAAGGGAACTCAAGAAACCAACCGTCCCACATTTGTTTTTTTTTCCAGCCAAGAGTAGAAACACACAATCATGTTTATTTTTCTATGTTTTCATTTTATGATTTCACTATTCTTTTCTTGACATTCACTTTTTAAGATTACTTATAATAAAATCACATTGCATTGAGAGATGGATTAATCTTTTAAAAGCATATTGATTCTTGCTTTCCTTCTTGGTACTATTACAGCAAACATAAAGGATGGAAAGGATAGGTATGTTAGCATAGCCATTTGTTATCTATCCATTCAGGAACTATTCATGCAGCATATACTCTGTGAGAAGTGATGAGTTAAGCACTAGAAGCAGGATGATGACCACGATGTCTGCTTTCTCCATGGGATACTTGGCCCTGCAGGGGAAAACAGAGAAGAACATATAGAGGAATTGTTAAATAAAGTATTATCAACTTAAAATTTTTTAAATACTTATTTATTTTTAAGAGAGAGAGTGTGTGTGAGCAGGGGAGGGGCAGAGAAAGAGGGAGACACAGAATCCGAGGCAGGCTCCAGGCTCTGAGCTGTCAGCACAGAGCCCAATACAGGGCTCGAATCCATGAACCATTACATCATGATCTGAGCCGAAGTCGTATGCTTAACCAATTGAGTCCCCCAGGCTCCCCAGTATTATCAACTTTATAATAGAAATCTGTATATATTTTTTTGTGGGGCCACAAAGAGAGGAAGATTATTCTACTTTAAGAGAATCAAATTAAAATAGAGCTAAGGTTTGAAAGATGTGTTGCTGATCAGGAAGCCAAGGTAGTGGAGTTAGGAGAAAAACAGAAAGACGGAGTCTCAGAAAGGTGGAGACACCTGTCCTCATTTGCATAATTATCTAGCAGCAGCATTAAGATTACAGTGGACTGCAATGAACTGAAGCTCACTGTAGACTCATCCTGAGTGTTCTCTAAACCTCAGAGACTGCCTCTACATTCTTTTCACCCACACAAATGCCCATGCTAGGTCTCACGAGGAAGTCCTTATGACTTTCCAGGCTTCATTGGAGCTACCTGGAGTCAACACACTCCCCTAGAGTAAGTTGAGTTACTGTCAGGTAGCGGAGAAGAGAAGGACTTCCCATTAGGAAAGCTAGTGCCTGGTTCATCATGCTTCAAACTAGACTTTCTAGACTATCACTTGAACCTTCTAAGAAGGCTGATATTAGGTAGATATCAAAACCAGCACAGAAGAATCTGCTTGGACACCCCTGGAAGATTCCAAATAAACCTGTGATACAGGAGATCTTGAAATGATGCTCTATCTGATTCTTTTGTAATTATTATCTTGGTAACTTGAAGTGTGGGTATAGCAGGGGAATGTGAACCAGGTGGGGAGAAAAAAGACAATGACTGTATAGTGAGTATTTCTACTGACATTCATTGAATCAGCAGTTATTTAAGGAGATATGATCCTATCTTAGCTGTTAAGTTTTAAAACATGCTGCAAGTTCTTTGACACTCCTTCCACAACAAGTGGGATTTAATTCTCTATCCCTAGAATTTGCATAGACATTAAGTGACTCACTCCTAATGAATACAATGCTGTATAAATTGTATAAAGTCTCTCTCTCTCTCTCTGGTCTTTGGAAGCTTGTACCTCTAAGAAGTTAAGCCCTGGTAAACTCAGCATACTTCAGTACCCATATGGAGATAGAGAGATAGCCCAAGAAGCCCAGTTGTTCCATTCCATAGTTGTTCAAGTCCAAGTGCTAGTATGTGAGTGAGACTTCAAATATTCCAGCCACAAGTTTTGAGCCACCCCTGCTGATGGTGAGAGGAGTTTTCCTCACTGATTCCTGTCCAGATTGCAGACCCATGAGCTAGTCATGCTGCTATGTTTTCAACCATTAAGTTTTGGGGTAGTTTTTAAAATAAAGCCACAGCATCTGGAACACAAGCATGGGGGACTCAACTGAGTCTCAGAAAATAGAGCTAGGGAGCACCAGAGACAGGTGCTGGACCCCATTTTTCTTTGCACCAAAGCTGCTGCCTTTTTCATCATTCTGCATGGACCAATATGCTTTATTTTGGCTACGGACTCATGATATCCCATTTTCTCACTGTGGTGTCTACCACAGTGCAGTCTACATATATCACCAACAGATTCCTGTTAGTGCTGACAGACACAAACCTGTTATCTAGATTGCAGATCTCCATGAAAGAACCTTTGGCACTGATATAATACATCATAACAACCAATTGTATATAGCATTTGTAGTTTAAATGAATCATACCTGTGGTAGCCAGTCTCCTTCAAGAGAAGGAACTTATATCCTCTTCCTTTGAACCTGTGACTAATTCAACCAATAGAATATGGAGTATGAAGTGTCATGGGATTTTTGAGCTCTGCCTTCTGTTCTTTCCTCTTAAAACCCTGAGCTACCATTGAAGAAGCCCAAACTAGTCTTCCAGAGACAATGGCCACATGGAAACACCATGAGGATAACTTGCCATGTGAACAGAGAGGCCAAATGGAAAACCACAGGGGAGCAAGACATTCTGCCCTAGTCATAACATCTGACATAAACACAAGAGACACCCTCTGTGAGGCCAGAAAGAAACCACCTAGCTGAGCCATAGGAAATTGTGAGACATAATAAAACGGTTATTGTTTTAAGCCTCTATGTTTTGGGGTGGTTATTTTACCCAGCAATAGCTAATCAAAACAATACCTATTGTTGTCATTGTTAATAATTCACAGAATAAAGATGACCAATCAACTATTGAGGGTTGCTGTGTGTCAAGTATGGTCTAATCATCAATAAATTTTGTGACAGACACAATAGTTAACATAGTTTAGTTGGAGGGCACCTGGGTGGCTTAGTCGGTTAAGCATCCAACTTCAGCTCAGGTCATGATCTCGCAGCTCGTGAGTTCGAGCCCCATGTCAGGCTCTGTGCTGGCAGCTCAGAGCCTGAAACCTGTTTCAGATTCTGTGTCTCCCTCTTTCTCTTCCCCTCCCCTACTCATGCTGTCTCTCTGTCTCTCAAAAATAAACGTCAAAAAATGAAACAAAAAACATAGCTTAGTTGGGAAAACTGAGGTGTTGGAAGGTGTGGTTTGTTGGCTGTGAATTCATGCAGTTAATAAATATTAGGAGTGGGCTATGAACTCAAATTATTTGAGTCTAAAATCATTTTACATATACTTCATTATTCCTCACAATGATTATCTTCGTTATTATTTTGTTTTGGTTTAGTCACAGCTAATACGTTTTTTTTCCAAGGTGAGAAAACTTAAGGCATAGGAAAATCAATGGGTAACTCAAAATAAGGAAAAATGTAAATAAATAAAAACATAACTGGAAATCAAACCTAGAATTTTATTCCTAATTATTTGGTTGTTTTATTGAGCCACAGATATATTTTTATGCCCCATATGCCCACCTTACACTCCTGCAGGCCATTTTTGGGCTATATCATACTTCTTGAACCACGTCCCAGAGTCGATTAATTCTCATATTTACTCTTAAAGTAGTAGAGTGCAGTATTTCTCAAATGCAGGGGACTCAAGACACTGGTTTTGTTAAAAATTGTTACCAACCCCTATAGAGTTCATCAGTGTTGGCTATAACTGTTGATATATACCATACCAGATATTAAAACTGATAAATTTTAAATATTTATTAATCCATTTAAAATAACAATAATAAACCCATTAGAATTCAATAAAAATAAGACATTTTAATTGAAAATAACTATATTTTCCCAAATGAAAAAACAAATAGTGAGAAGAGTAGCATTTTGCATCTTTTTTGAAATCTCTTTAACATCTGCCTAATAGGGGGCAGAGAGCAGGATCCTCATATCTGCTTCTGCATTCAGTCTTTTACGATTTCATCACACATAGCCTCTGAAAGACTCTACCTACACTTGTGAGAGAATGAGTAAACAAGGTCATGTTTGTACAAAAACAGTTTTGAATTCACAGATTCAATTCTTGAAAGATCTTGGAGAATATCACAAGGGATCCTAGAACACACTTTGAGAACCGTTGATTTAGAGCAATTTTGCCCAACATGTACTCCAGAGAGACCAATCATTGCTATGTGAATGGAAGTTGGAAAAACACATACATTTAAATAAAGTAAACAGATTCCTGTATTCTGTGCTGTCTCCAACCCTCTCAGATGTTAATGTTTATTTTAAATGTTGAGGAGAAGACCTTACTGTGCAGAATTCTCTAATTAAGCATCATGGAACTACCCCTCCCCCAACCTATCTAATTCCCCTCCTCCTCCTTAGGATACATAGTAGAACTGGTTTTTAGAAACTGTACTTGTAGGTAGATGCTTTATGGACATTTCGGAAACAAGTTGTTTTGAGTACTGGTGTTTTTCTAGATGAATAATCAATCAGGTTTCACTATACTTTTCAGGAAGGGAGCAGTTCTGGAGTTGACTGGAAGGATCTGTGTTCTGTAGATGATCAGGATTTCAGAGTATTTGGGGCAGATGGAGTACCCCACAGGACTGGTTAGATTCCTAATCATAAAGCTGCCACCCAAGGATGAAGCTCTCTGGGTCTTCAGGAGTCCAGGGCAGAATTTAGAGGCATGTTTGGTCAGGATAAAGACAGTGCATGAAAAAAAAAATGAGTTCTATCTTATTACGTGACCACACCTAATAGAGTGAAACAGATGTCAACCTGGAAGGATTTCCAGTTTGAACTGAGAGCACTAACATTAGCATTTGCCCTGGCGTCGTTCTACACTTCCAGAAGTGTGTGGCATGCCTTCCTGCCTGCCTCCCTTCTGTGTCCGGACTTGCAGACATTATCCACCCTCCTATGGAGCCGAGCTCTAAGTAACTGGATGACATGTTTTTCATTAGATATTGGCATCTAAACATTGAATTGAAAATTTAGAGGAAAATATCTATTTTTAAGGGCAATGTCTCTCTCATTTTTAAACTTTTTTTCATATTTTACTTTATATTTTAGAGAGAGAGAGCGAGCGAGCGAGAAAAGAGCAAGTACAAGCAGGGGATGGGCAGAGAGACAGAGACAGAATCTGAAGCAGGCTCCAGGCTCTGAGCTGTCAGCACAGAGCCTGATGTGGGACTCGAACTCACATGCAATAAGATTACGACCTGAGCCGAAGTCGGACACTTAACTGACTGAGCCACTGAGGCACCCCAATGTCTTTTTTATTTTAATTTTCATTAAAAAATTATTCACATTTACTAAGTCCTAGGAACTATTTTTGGTCCTGAGGATACAGTGATATATAAAATTAAAAGAAAATCCAGCCTTTAAAGAGCTTAGAATTTCTTTCTTTTTAAAATTATTTTCTATTTTTTATTATTTTTTAACGTTTATTTATTTTTGAGAGACAGAGAGAGACAGAGCATGAGCGGGGGAGGAGCAGAGTGAGAGGGGGACACAGAATCCGAAGCAGGCTACGGGCTCTGAGCTGTCAGCACAGAGCCCAACAAGGGGCTCGAACTCACTGACTGCAAGATCATGACCTGAGCTGAAGTCGATGCCCAACCACTGAGCCACCCAGGTGCTCAGCTTAGAATTTCTTTCTTAGAGGACAGGATTTTCCATAAATTTCATACTACTCCAAATTAGGGACTATTTCTCAGTGATGGTATGTCTCTGTTTCATGGATAAGACCAAATAATACTCAAGGAAGAAATGCGTTTATGCATGTAAAGAATTTTGCAGCCCCACAGACTATTACAAAAGAGAACTTAGAAATAAATATTTCCAACAAAACCAAGTAAATCACCTAGTGTCTTAAAGAACTCAAGACTTCTGACTTCATTTCAGTATTCTTAATTAATCAATTCTCAAAAGGTTTTGCAGTATGAATGACTCTTTCAGGGCATAGTAAAAAGTCACCTGTGTCATTAAAGCACTGAATTGGTGACACTGTTACTGCAGAGTGGTTAAGACCACAGGCTTTGGGGTCACTCTGTCCTGGGTTCAAATCATGGACCCTGTCTACCAATGGCATGATGTTGGACAAACTGATAAATTTCTAGGAACTCAGTGATCCAACCATTAAAATAGAGAGATACACACTGACTCATTCTGGAACCTGGAAATTACTCCATCAATGACGGCATGGATTAGCTGCTTTCCCCAAGTGGAGTTCAAGTTTGTGTTTCGTCCTTGAAAGTCTTTTATTTTCATGTCAACTCTCAGTTGTAAAGTAAAGCCGTAATCTCACGGTACTGCATGTCCAGTCTAGAAACTAACTGTTTAGGTTCAAACCCCAGTTGTATTATTTTACCAGGTATTATTTTATATCACTTATTATTTTACCAGAACTTACTGGGCCTTTTCTGGGTCTCGGTTTCCTCATCCCTAAAGTATGGGTAACAATTATTCTTGCTGTTAGTGTTGTTACCAGGAATAAAGGAGCAGTCCTAGGTCTTGCAAAGCTCTCAAGTGTTATCTATTATTATTTATTAGTGTTATTTATTGTTAGTATAGTTATTTGAAAACTACCTTTAAGCAAAGACAACATAATTAGTCATTTATAATAGATAGCAGTTTTTTGAACATCAGCCATGTGCCTGGTCCTGTACTGTTATTTCTTCTCTCTTTAATCCTTATATAGTAGAGTTCTGTAAAGAACAGTATAAAAAGACCACAGAAGTCCATGAAGCACAGTCCAGCAAAACAAAACTAACAAAACAAAAAAAAATAAACTGCAAAATATTACCAAACAGCTTTTATTGTTAAAAATATGTGAGAGAAATCTAAATATAAGATATATATATGGAGATGTAGATTTATAACTATAAATATATTAATATATAATATTAATATATATTTATATTTCATTGCATAAGCAGGTATATATTTTTTTCTCTCTTGCTTTCAAAATTTTTTTTAACATTTATTCATTTTTTTTGAGAGACAGAGCGTCAGTGGGAAAGGGGCAGAGAGAGAGAGAGGGAGACACAGGATCTGAAGCAGGCTCCAGGCTCTGAGCTGTCAGCACAGGGCTCAATGCAGGGCTCAAAGTCAAGAACCATGAGATCATGATCTGAGCCTCTGAAGTTGGGCACTTAACTGACTGAGCCACCCAGGCACCCCAATATATTTTTTGCTTTTTAAATGTACGTCCTTCACACATCACCAGGACTGTGAAGCATTTTCTTCCCAGTATCCTCAGATTCCTTCTCAGACCAAGCCCTACATTTTTACCCTCCTAATATCCACTCCCCTTCCTCCATTTCTAAATGTGTTTCCAGATCAGGAAAGAATGTCATTTCTTGAAGAGGCCTGGTGACAGGTGGGGAAGGGGGTGAGGGCTGCCATGGAAAGTACTCAATTCTCTTTGGCAACTGGAGGCAACACACCAAAATTCAATTTCTGTGCAGTTACATCTAGCTTAGCCTCCTAACAGATCTATGAAGAACGTATTATTACCATCTTTCATTGATAAGGAATTTGAAGCTCCTCCAAACCTTTTTGTCTATGAAGCCATAGAGCTGGATTTCAAACTTGAATCTGTTTAATTTTCAAAGTCTGTGTTTTTCTCACTGAACCACTTCATATTATAGTAATTACTCTATATCAGGATACATATTTGAGACAATAAAATTTATACTAAAAAGCTTTTTTTTTCTCCAGACAAGACTCATGCAGTCTCACCTGGGGGTACATAAGTTTCTAAGCCTTAAGTCTGCTTAGAAGGAGTCTCGGCTCATGACTGGTCCCTGTCTATTCATTCCTTCCCTGCTCCTTACATCTCGGTCCATGAACTCAAAAAAGGTTCACCCTTAACACCATCCTGTCATACCTACAGTCCTTATGACCTTATGTTCTCTTTCCCCAATTGCAATTTAGACCTTACATTTCTGTAGCAAACACTGCTAGTTTCATATCTGACATCCACCCTTTTCTTCATGTCTAAGGGTATCCAGGCCAGCAGTGGGCCCACTAAGAAAAAATTATACCTATTGCTTTAGGATGCAGTGACTAGGAAAGAATCTGAGGTCAGCGTATGGGGTGCTGCTAATGTTCAATGTCTTGATCTGGGCACAGACTGGATTGGTATGTTCTGTTTGCAATGGTTTATCAAACTGTACCTTTTAATACAAACATCTTTTTGGTGTATGAATTATTGTTTAATAGAAAGTGAAA
The DNA here is from genome assembly GCA_028646485.1 of Cryptoprocta ferox. Classification (NCBI taxonomy): domain Eukaryota; kingdom Metazoa; phylum Chordata; class Mammalia; order Carnivora; family Eupleridae; genus Cryptoprocta; species Cryptoprocta ferox. Next base: position 177,542,568 of record CM053567.1, on the reverse strand, counting down.
AAAAAAAGAAAAAGAAGAACCAGTTACAACAACAAAACAAAAATCACTTATTTCTAAGACTTCTTACAGCTAATGGTGTCTTGGTAAGCCAGTTCTGAATATTAGGGTTTAATTATAGTTCTATAGGATGGAAGGGTCTTGTGGTAACACTATTGTTTTTGTGGTAGACAGGGAAGACACAGTTCATCATGACTTTGGCCGTTTATCCTTTTCCATTCCTTTTTTTTTTTCCATTCCTGGGACTCAGGCATTAACCCAGAGTTAGATCATATTTCTTATAATCATAAGAATAAAAATGTCACATGCTAACATAATAAAGTAAGAGGCTGGAAGGACCCTGGCTTCCTTGATCAAGGGCATCTGTCCTAGATCATGACTTTTAGACTTATTATTTGAGAAAAACATACCCTTTAATATTTATAGCAAAAATCTTGTTTTTTCTTCTGTTCATTTGTTTTTTCTTTTCTTTCTTCTTCTTTTTTTGTTTGTTTTTTGTTTTTTGGTTTTTTGTGTTTGTTTGTTTGTTTTGGATGCAGCCAAAATCAATCCTAAGTTTCCAAATTTTCTAAGAAACTCCAATATTCACTCTGGGCTGCCATTATGGTCAAATTATGAAAAGTTAAAATGTTTTATGTATAGGATTAGAGAAACCATCTAGTACCACCTTGGTGACTATGTCTGGAGAGTTTATGTCTCTTCCTGGGAACTGGTAATATTACAATGAAATTTTCAGAATTCGTATTTTTGTCACATTTTATATTTACTATCTTCAATGCTGGCACTATCTCATCCCTAATAAATTGGAAATCATGTTTTCAAAAGAGCCAAAAGCAAGGTAAATATACTCACTCTACTGTTTGGTTAAAAAAGTGAAATGAAAATGAATGTCCTGCGTGTCTCAGGCATTGAATAAAATTCCTAAGAAAGACTCTAACTGCTCTGAGCTGAAGCATTACTGTACCGAGTAGATATTACCTCCTAAGGAAAGTCACTTAAAAGACAGCATTTATTTCTGTGTATAAATTTTAGTACAAGCAAAAAAAAAAAAAAAAAATCAGCAAGGGCACCTAGGTGGCTCAGTTGGTTGAGCGTTTGACTCTTGATTTCGGCCCAGGTCATGATCTCAGGGTTGTGGGATCGAGCCCTGTGTTGGGCTCTGCACTCTGTGTGGAACATGTTTGAGACTCTCTCTATCTCTGTCTCTCCCTCTGCCCCTCTCTCCTGCTCGCACCTTCTCTCTTTTTCTCTTAAAAAAAATTCTGCTATTTAACAAATGTCACATTTGTTCTTTCAGTTGTTCAAGTCCTGAAGCCAGACTTAATTCCTTAATTTATGTCACAGTCCACAATCAATCCATCAAAATCTGTTCTGTTTACTGTCAAAATATGTGCAGAATACATGCACTCCTTCACCATCACCTGCTTCAAACCCTATCAGTTCTTTCCTGGACAATTGCAATAGTCTCTTTTTCCACTTCCCATTCTGGACCTTGACTCCTGCCTCTCCTACCTGCAGACAACAGTCAGGTCACTCCTCTGATCAAAAACTCACCTATGCCTTCCCGTCTCACTTATATGATGATACATAGGCTTTAGTTTAACATAAAAGTCCTTTCATGACCTGGCCCACTGCTACCAAACATCTTAATCACTTTTTTATTATTATTTAATCAGGGTATGCTTTTGATTTAGGGACTTTGCATTAGCTGTCCCCTCTGGTTGAAACGCTTTTATCCCAAATGACATCTTGATTCACTCCCTTCTTTTGTTTGGAGCCTGGATCAAATGTGTCCATACCATAGTATCTTATACTGGCTATACTATCTAAATAAGTAACCACCCTTCACTTACCTTATTTCTCTACCTCCTTATGCAGCTTATATGTTTTTCATAAAGTTTTCACAAATTTCATGGGAATTAGTATATTTTAATTTATCCAATTATTTTCTCTATAAATTTAAGCTCCAGAAAACACTTATTTCATGTATTTTATTCACCAAAGTGGTGTGTACTCAATAAAAAAAAGGGCTGAACAAATAATTTAAGGAATGAACAACATAAAATTCTGCTTTATCCTTGGACATATGGTCAATTATTGGAACAAAAGTTGGAGGAAGGAAGAAAAAAAACATCGAAGAAATCTGCCTCTCTGGAATTCTTTGTGTAAGACATTCTGACAATTCTTTGTCAGATGCCCAATGCTAACAAGGCATTTAGTACTTAGGACACCATTCATCATGGTCAGCATTCCACATGCAGTGAGAGGAGGAAGCCAGACGTTCTAGCTGAAAAACAACTTCCCCTGCATGACCCATCGTGATGCCTGACATCTCCCGGAGGATTCCAGCCCACCAGCGAGAGGCTCTCAGTTTCACTCAGGAGATACAGGACAGGTAGACAAGCTCTGCTTTGCTGTTTCAAAAGATAAAAGAATGCCCTGAGTCTTCTGGTTTAAGATATATGGTCATGAATCTGATAAATCATCAGAGATAAATGTGGTTTGTTTTTGTCTCCCTTGCCAAAGATTACCTCCCTCCAGACTGCCATAAATGTCTTTAAGTTATACTGTCTTATCACTGCATGGATGGTGTAGAGGTATGTGAGATGCTCATTTACATCCCATTGAAGCATCCTTGTATTCTTCTGGCTCTTGCTTCTCATACTTATGCTCACTTCTTTTTCTGGGTGTACAGCATAAATACACACACTCATACACATGCACATGGAGGCAGATATTATCATTTAAATTTTTTTTTCTGGTAGTTTTGAACATGCTTTGCATGAGCAGTCTCAATTGTGAACTCTGACCTGCTTATCCAGGCAATGCATTCCAGGTTTCAGCAGAAGGGCTTTTTAATGAAACCATCATCTTAGTAAAGCAAGTGATGGTGCTTTATTCAAACATATCTAATTCTTAAAAGGTTACATAAATAACCCAAGACATGATCACATTCAATCCTGTTTTTCTTTCTGCAATTGGACATTTTTTCCCCCATTTCTCCCTTTGCATGTAGGGGTCATACCATTAGGAGATTCATGGTATTAAAGCAGAAAACTTGGAAAGGAGCCAAACATATTGAGTTACCATTCCAGTTTTCTAACCCTTTCATAGAAAACCACTGAACACATCATTTTATGATATGAATATTTGATCTCATAAGCTGAAAATTATTATTTGAACTTTTGATTTTAAAATATTTTTAAATCATAAAACTTTTACTTATTCCACAAATTTGATGTGCCCTTAGATATTGAAAAATCTCCACCTTTTCTAATAATAAAATATTAATACTTTAATTTCAATTTTCTGGACTTGATATGTTTAAACATTGGAGGTCTCAGATATATATTAAAAACAATGAAGTTTTGAGAAAGGAAGTCAGACATACAAGCCATGTAAGTATTTTTCTCCCTTCATTCTTACAGAATTAATGTACAACCACCTTAGAGATGAGGAAAACCAAAGTACAGACAAGTGAGCTGATTTTTGATAATACCCAGCTGGCATGTGCAAAAGCTAATGCCCGAAGATGGTCTGACTCCTAACCTGAATACAAGGTGCAAGGTGCTTTACTGAGGTTCTTATATAGAACTTGGATTATTTTATGATGTCTCTCTGAGTCTTTGTTATTTAAATATGAGATCAAGAGAGCATTCTAAGAAATCTTTGTAGAAGAAATAAGATTTGAAGTTGACTTTGAAGGAAAAGTGGTATTAAAACCAGGCTAAAGAAAGATAATAAAGGTAGAAGGGATAGAGGAATAAACACTCTAGTGAGAAAAGGGAAAAGTGTTGTTGAGTAGACAAAGCCTAGATCAGTTAGAGCTGTAATTTTGTGACAGCCTATCATATGACTGGAGAGATAGTTGGGGTTAGGAAATGGAAGATTCTGGTCATCAGGCTTATGAGGATTCTACAGATATAGGCAAGACTCTGAAGATTTTGTATAGGAGTAGCATGTATAAAGCAATATTGGGATTATACATCTGACAGTAGGGTATGGGGAAATTAAAAGAGAGAATGGATAGAGATAAAAGTGCAGTTAGAAACCTGTCATAATAGACTAGACCAGATGGTTGTTATTAGGCAGCTTATGGAGAATGTCTACACCATCATGAGCAGAATAGTTTACATATCACATAAAGAGAGTATTGTGTGCCCTGAAGATTTTGTTGCCATGGATGCATTCATTCTCTTTCACTGGTGAGTACCTTTTCCATTCTCAGGAGTTTGGAATACATAATGGACAGATATAGTCCTTGATCTCCAAGAGCTCAAAGTCTGGGAAGAGGGACAAACCAGTCTCCAGAAAGATGCAGGGCTTTCTGCTGTAGTGGTGGCAAATACAGAAGCTCTTGGACCATGTGGTAATTCGTTTGCAATTGCAGTTTTACTGTATCTTTGACCCACAAGTGACTTAGGACTGTTTGGAACTAGATTTTTTGGTTTGATTTTAAATTCCAAGTACTTGGTGAATGAATAATTATGTGAACAAGTGGAACACTCATGAGAAACAAAGGCAGAGATCCAGTTGCCGTGGATGAGCAAATGCTCCAGAAGTGAGACGACAACTCTGGAGAACAGGGTGAGCCCACGCATGGAGTATAAAACCCTTCATGCTTCCAAAAAGCAGTTCTGGAAAGGCCCCTGGTAGTATCTGAACAACCAATAGTCACAGTTGTGTTTAGAAGAAAAAGTAGTTCTTGAGGTATGAATACTAGGAGACCGTTTTCATGGTGAATGAAAATATTTTGATAATGAAATAAATATTTCACAATAAATTAACAATTAAAGAATCTCAGATTTGACATTTAAAGTTGCAGTGAAAAAAATGTCAAGCTCTGCCTCTATATTTTCCTGAGGATAAATATATCAGCTTGTTGGAAGCAAAAGAATAATTACAGAATGGGTTTAAAAGAAAACAGGAGAGGGTAGCAGAAATATGGCAGAAATAAACCAAAACCCAGACTGAATTGGGATATCAGAAATCTCACCTCGATGATGATGATTTTCTAGATGACTCTGAGAACTAATAATTACCTGATATTAACCAACATGTATGGAGTTTCTTGATGTTCTCTTTTGGTCTTTCTCCTTCTCTCCATAGCATACACCTACTCACTAACCTCCCTGCCACTTCTCTTTACTCTCTTTCATTCATAAATCTCCCAATATTTCTATGGAGAAAGCAGAGCCAAGTGGTTAAAACCATATTCACGGTGACTTTCCTTTTTTTCTCTCTCCTAGCTGAAGTTCATTCATTCATAAAGTGAGGACAATAATGTATTGCCTACTTCCTAGAGTAGTTTTGAAAATGAAGATGATGATGCATATGAGGTACTTAGCACAGTGCCCCATATGGGAAGGAATCAATCATGTTTTTATTATCATAATGTAATAAACACTTAGAATTGATTCCTCAATTTACTGTCTCATATATCCTCTCAGATGGTTATAATTATCTATAATATTAAAGGATAATAGTAAACCTTCTCTGATCTATAAAACTCTTCAGCTTAATGCTATGTTTATGCATTCAAATTGCTAAGATCCTTGGAACTACATAAAAATACTGGGTAGTTTTGCCCTTGTGTGCTGAAAACTCCTGAACTAAGAATACACATGTTCTCTCTCTCTCTCTCTCTCTCTCTCTCTCTCTCTGTCTCTCTCTCTGTCATTCCTTACATCACATGTAAGAGGAATGTGATGCCCACATTTCAGTATCATATCTCATTCTCCTGGTTGTTATGACTTATTGATGACTAATTGGTAAGAGACTCCAGAAACCCAGCACTAGCAAAGATAGAAGTTAATCTCATAATCTGTGCCATCTAACCTCATTTGGACCCCTCTAGACAGTCTGCTACTTAGTTCACTCACCCTGCTTTTAATATGGTTCTGTTCATATCTTATGTGGAGGGAAAGCATGGAGCACAAAAAGTAGAAAAGGAAATTAACAGCTGAGTTATAGCATCATATGCATTCATTTCTTTCTTTCTTTTTATAGAGTATCTTAGATGAGACCAGGATCAAGATTATAAGGAAGTCCCAAAGAATATAAAAAAGATTAATTCCCTACAATGAATAAGTATAGATGTGTAACATCAAAGATGGGCTCTGTACACATGGTACATTTTATGGCAAACACTGCAATAGTTTGATTAGGGATCAAAATAACCCATAGTTCACTTGAGAAAATATCAAGGAAGCTTTTATGTCTAATGAAAAGACTCAACAAATGTTACATTTTTACAACAGCAACAGATAAGAGCAGCTTTAGCTATTTTCTAGTTCAAGAGAAGATTTTCCTCATTAAATGTTTAGATTTGGCATTCTCTTTTGAGGTTGTAATATAATTCAAATTTAAAAGCATTGGCTCTCTCATTTTTGTGGGGTATTTACTTCTGTGAGTATATGATAAAAGTTATACACCCTAGCATAGGAAGAACAAACATATGCACATACATTCAAAATATTTCAGTTCAACAATCCAATTTTCCTTTTTGAAGTGTTCTCATTAACCCTTGAAAACTCACAAACCTCTGTTTTTGAGAATAATATTGCCTTTCAAAGCTAAATGATTGTCCCAGGAAGTCCAAATTTTCACTTCTCACTCTAGTGCACAAAACAATCAAGAAAGCTTGTGGAATTTCAAAGATGATGGATTCTCAGAGGCATACTTTAGTTTGCTAATTCAGAAGAGAGCAGAGCAAACTAAGTCATTTTGAAGGATGAGGATTGTTGTGCTCATCAAAAATTCCTTCTGTTTCCTCTTGGAGATGCACTCTAGCTTTGTACGAGCTTTTTAGAGATAAGACTGAGACAAGCTAGGAGTTGTACAAAGAAAATAGATTTTGATATTAATTGTATATGAAACCCAGCAACGAGTCAGGCCTAAACATAACAAAAATGGGACATTCACAATAGAAAAAGTTGGCCAAAGCAAACAAGGTCCTTCTACTCCCTTTGGACTCCTCTGCAGTCCATGATGTACTATTAACATCATGGTCAGCTGAGCAAAAATTCTCAGGATATGAATCCTTTCAAGAAGGTCATGGTAAAGCCAGAATCCAGAGAAGTAACCATCTTGGCAAGGCTGATGCCTGTCCTCCTGTGCCACACCATCTTTGTATTGTCTTCATTTCAAATCTCAACCCGGCCAAGATCTGTTTTCTGTCCAGGGAAGACGGAAGTGCTTGCAGGTGGCTTTACCACCTGTAGCCATGGAGATTCAGCCAAAACATGGCTCTCTACAGACTGCCTGGCTGGGGATTTGGGTAAACACTAAGATGACTCAGAGCCAGGGGTGGAAGCAGACTCTTCAAAGGTTGGGAGAGAGTAGGAAGGGTGAGTGAGTGTTAAATAATACATATGAGTGACTCACTTTTCCTACCTGCCTCCAGTGCCTTTTCTCACTTCTTCATTCCATTATATGATGGATGGCTGCTGAGATAAAGGTGCTCTAATTTAGACTGCATGGTCCTATTAAGAACAGAAGATTAAGACCTGAGATTTGTATATTTATTTTATTCTTGAGACTACTTCTGCTTCTCTCTATGTCCCACTGAATCTTTCTCCTGGGCTTTAAATTTAATGCTTCCTGTCAGAAAGATTTTCCTACATTTCCTTTCCCTGGGATGATAGAGATATCTAAACAGGAGAGGGAAAATATACTTTGCATCATCATGCCAAGACATCAGCATCTTACTTACTATGTGCTATATTCTGAGGTAAGTATTTACATGGGTAATTTATAATCATCACCACTCTGCCAAATGGCTTTTTGGTTGAAGAAACTGAGACACACAGATATGATATGACTCTACCATCTTACCTGTGAAAGAGGAAGACACAGAAGATACCTGCTGGGAGGACCAGGTAGTGCCAGAATGAATAAAAGCCAACATGTAGGGGCCATATGCCCTACACCATAACTATACCACATACTTTACATACATTAGCATTTCTGTCATCACCAGGGTTATATGAAGTAGTGTCATTTTAAACAGATGAGAAAACTTAGAAAACTGAAAGTCAAGTTGACAGCAAGTGTGATGGCTAATTTTTACATGTCAACTTGGCTAGGCTCTGGAGCTGTCCTTTTGGTAGAACATCAATCTAGATGTTGCTCCAAAGGTGTTGATTTTTTTTTGATGTGATTAACATTTAAATTAATAGACTTTGAGAAAGCAGATTGCCCTCCATAATGTGGGTGGACTTAGTCCATCAATGGAAGACCTTAGAAGCAAAGACTGAGGTTCCCTGAAGGAATTTTCTTCAAGATTACAACACAGAAACTCTGCCTAAGTTCCAGCTGGCTGTGCTGTGGAATTGGACTCCAGACTATATCATCGACTCTCACATGAATTTGTAGACCAGCTTGCTCCACGGATTTCTGACTTGCCAGCCACACAACTGTCTGAGCCAATTCCTTAAAATTTCTCCCCTCCCTTCTTGCTTCCCCTTCCCCCTTTTCTTCTTCACTCCCTCTACACACAGCTGCCTTCTCAGAGACAGTGTCTGGAAGATACAACTTTTCAGTAAATCTGGTTGCAATGATGATTGTGGTAGAGGATACTAACTGTCCAATTAGAAGTTCTGCTTCCCTTTCCATTGCTGTTACTGGGAAGAAGATTCCTGGCCAGGAATTAGATTTCCCAGCTTTCTTTGCACATAGGTGGGGCAAAGTGATAATCTTGTCCAAGATTGTGAGCACAGGCAAGGTAACGACCAAGTGTTGAGGAACAGGTAGTCCCTCACTGTATTGTTTTTCCTCGTCTATCTGAGGGCCTCAGAGACCATGAATTCTTAGAAAATGGTGGGAACACAAATGAAAGTAGGTGGATCCCTAACTTTTACAGGCAGAAAACTTGTCCACTCTGGATACTTTGGACAGTTATACCAACAAGAAATAAATGCCTAATGTGTTAAGCAATTGAAATTTTGATGTTTATTTTTTAGAGCTGCTAAATCAATCTTAACTAAAATGATAATTATGATTATGGTAAATACTACAGCAATAATTATATTTATCCAAGCACACAAATTAAGGAAGAATCAGTATTAAAACATATTTATATATATCTAGATTTAGATCTTGATCTAGCTGTATATATCTATATGAATAGATAGATAAGTGGATAGATAGATATTGGTAGATGATAGATAGACAGCTAGATGTGTATGTCTGTCTATCTATGTTATCTATGTATCTATTTATGTATCTATCATCTATTAACTATCTACCTAATCTGTCATCAGCTTTTACTGCAGTAACAAACAGCCCTAATATTTCAATTGGTTTAAATACACATTTCTTATTCATATACACAAGAAGATCAGTATCTGCTTAGATTAGGCTGGTCTGGGCTGTTCCTGGGTCTGGGCTATGCTGGGCTTGGATCCATGTATTTTTTTTATTTCAGAAAAGGGCTAAAATGGTAGCTCCCTTCTGAGACATAATTTTCTTATAAATAGAGGTCAATAAAGACAGAAACATGCACAAGTACATTTAAAGCTTTGGCTCATATGTGGTATGTGGTATACTTTTCCACATTTAATTGTCCAAGGGAAACCATATGCCCAAGCCTAAAAGCAATTAAGCAAGAAAGTATATTCTGTTTACTGGAAAACATGGCAAGTGTGGGGGACAAATAAATAGTCATGAACCAATAATACAGTCTACTACATTTTAGGGTCTATATTCTTTGCATTACAATCCTTTATCAATAGCTATATAAGATGAACATGATCATATGCTTTTTTAAACATTTATTTATTTATTTTGAGAGAGAGAGAGAGAGAGAGAGAGCGCGCGCCCAGGCAGGGGAAGGGTAGAAAGAAAGGGAGAGAGAGAGAATCCGGACATGGAGCTTGTCTCGGGACTCCCATGAGATCATGGCCTGAGCTAAACTCAAGAGTCAGATGCTTAACTATCTGTGCTTCCCAGGCATCCCACCATATGCTCTTTCTAAAGCTGCTTAACTAATAGAGTAATCAACTGACCTGAGGAAAAGGTGATCTATGTCCTCACCTATAGGGAAGACCCATATTGGACACAATATTTTAAAATGATATACTGGAAAAAAATGCTGGGTATTTTTAAAGAGGCAAGTGAGCTATAAACCAAATATATGTATTTGTCTACATGTCCAAGACAAATTTCAAAAATCATTGAAGTAATTTTTCAAATCTCCAAATTTGTACAATTCCATATATGGTTACATTTACTCATTGAGGATTTACTGAGTAGATATAAACCTTGAAAAGTATTGAATTTTATAATTGAAATATTTTTACTAATCACTCCTACTCCACCCATAACCTTCAACCAAGTCTTTACTCCTATTTCTTTTTCTTATAACATCTGTCTAGGCAAACACAAATATCTTCTTTGAAAACTACTTGGTGAACATGACATCCATGGTTGAACTCCATCATGTAGTTGAATTTACCTAGTGGTTTGAAAACTTCCAATGTTTGATGAAATTCAATCTGGTGTCTGCCTTGCTTTCCTTTAAAACTGAAGAAGTGTGTGTGTGTGTATATGTGTGTCTGTGTGTATGTGTGTGTAATATCCTTGGCTCTAAGTTCCACTGATTGATATCAGTTAAATAGAACATTTCATCTAAGCAATCATATCAGCCTATTGATAGCTGACTGGGTAAATTTTCCAGATCCCATTCTGACACCCTGATGTAGCAGTCTTATACAGAAGACACTGTGTAAGCATAAATTCACTGAAAATTAATTAGACTATAAGATGTAAAGGATATATAGTTAAAATGTTTTTCATTGGTTCATTTTTATTAATGGTTGACAGTAGAATACTGGCTCTGTATTAAGTTAAAACAATGCTGAAGGGTGAGGGAAATGGAGAGATGTTATTTAATTAATGTAAAGTTTCAGTTGAACTAGATGAATAAGTTCTAGAAATTGGCTGTGTAACACAGAACCTGTAGTTAACAATATGATATTATGCCCATTAAAGTTCAAGAGGGTAAATTTCATGTTAATCATTCTTACCTCACATACACATAAATGCACAACAAAGGGACACAAAGAAATTCTGGGAGGTGTTGGATGTGCATAATGTAGACTACCTTGACTTTGTGGTGATGGAATCATGAGTGTTTTTCCATGTCTACATTCATTGAATTATACACATTAAATATATGCAGTTCTTGGTACATTAATTATAACTCAGTAAAGCTGTTAAAAACTGCAAAGATATCATTAAATTTATCCTCACAATTGAAAATTAACATAGATGTTATAATTCCAATCTATCTATGAGGCTCAGAGCTAGTAAATGATGTAACACTTGTATATCTTGAAATACAGGACATTTCTTGCAGGTCTATGAGAGTTACTTTTGTTTCATAGAAGAAATTATACTTATTTCTGTGATTCTTTTAAAAACTACATTATGTCATGGGGCAGTGACTAGATTCAAAATAATAGTAATAACAATGATAATAATAATAATAAACAGCCATGATCTTTATCCTCTAAGAGTTGATAGATAGGTTAAGGAACCAAGAAAACAAATGTTCTCCCCAAACTGAAATCTCTACTAATTTTCCTACTAAAGTTATGCTTATTTCTGAGAATAATTTTTACCAGTGGAGACACTTATATATACATATTTTTCTACCTTCTTACCAAAAGAGGTCAGGGTTTTGTAGTGAAAAGGTGTAGTGAAAAGTTGTAGTAGTCTTTCTTTAATGTGGATATATCAAGAATTACTTTTCCAGGGGCACCTGGGTGGCTCAGTCGGTTAAGCGGCCAACTTCGGCTCAGGTCATGATCTCACAGTTCATGGGTTCGAGCCCTGCGTTGGGCTCTGTGCTGACAGCTCAGAGCCTGGAGCCTGCTTCGGATTCTGTGTCTCCCTCTTTCTCTGCCCCTCCCCCACTCATGCTCTGTTTCTCTCTGTCTCAATAATAAATAAAAATATTTAAAAAATTAAAAAAAAAAAGAATTACTTTTCCATGCTTAGAAGATGGAAATCAAAAGACCCAAGGACCTATCTTGTCAGTGCACAAGGTGTGAAATGTTAGAGTATTCCTAAAAATGAGTCACAGAGCTTGTGTTTCAGCAAACAGGACGACCATGTCACATTAAGAGAAAACAGTGAGCAACTCAGCGTGAGTTCCAGGATTGTCTCCTCCCTAACAGGTCAAAGAAGTGAGGTGCAAAAAGATTGGCACAGAGAGTCTGGAGCTCTGAATTTGGAAGCATCTACCCCATTTCCATCAGAGCAGAAAGTTCTGTTGGATACCTTGATGTATACATTTTCTCCAAGTTTTGCCCAACAACGTGGCTGGAGTTTAAGTCCCTCATTCCAAATAGCATGAAGACCGGGTGTCCTTAAACTCTTGTCTGTGAAAAAAATCAGTACTCAGTCCACTCTGCTATCCCCCAAGATTATGCTATTACCTGGAAGCAGTTTGGGAGATATGGCAGGATGAAAAATGACCATGTAGAGATATCAAGTCCTAATCCTTAGAACTTATAAATCTCTTCTTATTTGGGAAAGGGCCTTTGTAGATATAACTAAAGGTTTTAAGATGAGGGAATTGCCTTCACTTATGCAGATGGGCCTTACATGCCATCATAAATGTCCTTATAAGTGAGAGGGCAAAGGCAATCACACAGACACACAGAAGAGAAAGTGATATGAAGATGGCACAGAGAGAAATGCAAGCCACAAACCAAGGAATGCCAACAGCGACCAGAACCTGGAAGGGTAGGAAATAGGTTCTACCCGAAAGCCTCCAGAGGATGTGCTGGTCTACTGACACCTTTATTTCATACTGCTAGCCTCCAGAAGTAGGAGAGAACACTGTTAGGTTGTTTTAAGATACTCAGTTTGTCATGGAAGCCCTGGAACAGTAACACCAGAGGGATAAGATAAGGTTATAGAACATGCTACATACACATTAGGAAAGGATTTTACTCTCTGAATAAACAGTATTCCATAGACAACCAGCATGGAGAGTGCCTGTACTGGAGTTTAGTCTCCACTTATCTCTTCGAAAGTTACCTTTGTAGAGTGAACAATCTGCCCCACTGTACATGACAGTCCTAAGAATGAAAAAGAGAACAAGATTCTGGGTTTACAGAAAGAAATCTAGGAGAAAGAAAACAAGTTCAGAAATAAGCCAGGTGCCATGAAGGCCAACTCCAAAATTAATGATTACAACTTTCACTTTAAAGTACTTCTCAAAAAAGGTCATGTGACTTTTCTCAATGCCCTCACAATATCCCTGTGAGAGGGACATTAGCCCCATTGCCTCTCAATTCTGTTAGATGCTCTCAGAAGATTAACTTCAAATATTCTTTTCTGTTTCTTGGTTTCCTGTCACCGTTGGGTTGACTAGGCAGAATAATTTTATTCTATAGAGAGTTTAATTAGGCAATTCTTTCAGGAAGCCTATCAAGTCTGGATTGATTAAGATTGCTTTCAGAATGATATTTAATTGGGATAATGGTTTAAATTGGTTATTGATGGGGGAAGATTTGATTGTGACTAGCTTAATTCCCTCTGGATGAGAGTAGAAAGTTTCCCAGCCAGTCTTTAGTTCCTTGAATAACTTGAAAAAACATATTAGGCATGAAAATTAGCGATTGAGTTAATGCTTGGCTACGGTGAGCCGAGAATATACCCAAGTAATTAAGAGTGTAAACTCTCTAAAGGAGACACACTCTAAGTGACAAGATGATCCATTTGCACAAAGTTGGCTGTGAATTTCATGCTAATTCTCTACTTCCATATCTACACCAGGGGTCAGAGGCAGTCATGTGCAGGGTGAGGAGAAGCTAAGAAGTCCAGACTCCTGCCAGGCACAGAGTGAGGCACTTGGCACTCCATCCCTTTAATCACCACACTCTCTGAGCAGAAGCTTTATCATCCTCATTTAACAAGGCTCTGAAATACCAAGTAAACCATCTGAGACCACACAATGTGTGAGTAGTGATTGGTACCTTCAAAGCCCAGGTCCCTGGAGGTCTGGCACTAGTTCATTCATTCAGCACCCATTTAATAAATATGTACTAGGAACTATACACTATTCTAGGCACTTGTGATAAAACAGTTTAAAACAGATCCTGTCATCAGGAAGTTAACATCCAACTGAGGGAATCAGACAGTGAATGGATACAAAAGGAAAGAAATGATACATCAGGGTATAGAAGAAGTCAAATGTCCCCAAATATCCTGTCTTCTCCTTTCTTCTTTCTTGTTTCCTAAGAGGCTATTGTCTTTGCCAAGGACCCACAGGGGCAGAGACTTAAAACCCCGAGGAGTAAGTTTCTTGGATGACATCTGTAAGTAGACAGGCGTAATGTGAAGAATGACTTGTTTATATACAAGAAGACACAATGGTGATTTTTTAAAAATGAGATTTATAACAATTCTCTGTCATTGAAATTCTCAAATCACCCCACCTCATTTATTTATCATATCATTTGTTTACTGATTATTGATGCTCTGGGACAAACAAGAGCCAATTCTTACTTGTGTATAGGCTTCTATAGTAAGTACTACTTGAAGTTGAAACCTGGCCCCATCAGCCACTAGTTGAGCCTCAGATTTTTATCTGTAAAGGGGACTAACGAGTCCGTGGGTAAGCTCAGGGCAAGTGTTTAGGATGAGGCTGGTACGTGGTGCAGTAGTACCACTTACTGGCGGCAGATACATTTCGAGACCCCTGTGCATTCCTGAAACCACGTAGGCACAGAACCCTATATGTACTATGGTTTTCCTATACATCCGTACTTAGGATAAAGTTTAATTTATAAATTGGGGGCAGGAAGAGATTAACAATGGTAAGTAATCAAAAAAAGTAGGACAATTATAACAATATACTATAATAAAGGTTATATGAATGTGGCTTCCCTCTCAAAATATCTTGTTGTATGGCACTCATGCTTCTTCTTGTGATGATATGAGATGAAAACACACCCACGTGATGAGATTGAGAGAGGTGAATGGCGTAGGTGTGTGTTGCAGTGTGAGGCCACTATTGACCTTCTGACTGAACATCAGAAGGAAAATTATCTGCTTCCAGACCTTGGTTGAGCACAGTAAGTGAAACTGAGGAAAACAAAACTGTGGATAAGGGGGAACTGCTTTAAATACTCAGTAAATGTTAGCTATTAATACTAATCATATTCCTTCAAGATATAGTGAAAAAAACAGGTTGAGGACTGGGCACAGTCCTCGGAGACAAGGGCCTAGGGATTCATTGTGTGCCCATTTCTCTCCCCAGCTTGTCCTATGACTGTCTCCCTCCCTCATGTGTGTCTCAAACCCTGTCCCTGGGTCCTGCTTCCTACTTGCCCTTGAAGAGTATTTGCTACTCAACTTGGATGTCAGTGCCTGTGAGTTCTGTCTTTGCCTTTTCATGTCTGTGAGGCCTTCAGCCAGTTTCCTAACCACCTGGGCCTGAGTCTCCTTGTTTTTAAAAAAAGATAGCAACTCCATCTCAGCATTGTTATGGTGGTTAATCATTGCTAATAGTAATTCATATTTATTAATAAATTATTTATATCAAGCAGTGAGCAAATATTTTATGAGAACCTCTTCTTGGTATGCCTGGGTGGCTCAGTCAGTTGAGCATCCAAATTTGGCTTCAGTCATGATCTCATGGTTCATGAGTTTGAGCCCCACATGGGGCTGTCTGATATCAGCAGAGAGCCTGCTTTGGATCCTCTGTCACCCTCTCTCTTCCTCTCTCCCACCTTCTGTTTTAAATAAACAGTAAAAGAAAAAATAAGAACATCTCCTTTGTTCTTCACTACAACCCTATCCAGGAAGTATTATTTTTCTTAATCTGTATACAGACGAGGAAACTGTGGCTTAGTGACTGAACATGACATGAGATTGAACATGAAAAGGAATGTAAAATCAAATGACAGTAGGAGTGATGTGATAAGTGAAATCTTAGACATCTTAGGCATGTGATGCAGCATTGACTACTATTGACCTTACACAACTTGAGAGGACCTATGTGTGAGATCACTAGGCTTAAGTACAATTTCCAAAAGGCATTATTATTTTTTTTTAACCTTTATAGTTTATTGTCAGGTTGGTTTCCATATAACACCCAGTGCTCTTCCCCACAAGTGACCTCCACCAAGACCATCACCCCCCTTTACCTTTCCCCCTTCCCCTTCCCCCC
>CM053567.1:176961213-177525882 GCA_028646485.1 Cryptoprocta ferox | reverse complement strand
GCCCTTTATCCGATATGTCATTTGCAACTATCTTTTCCCACTCTGTCGGTTGCCTATTAGTTTTTTCGATTGTTTCCTTTGCAGTGCAGAAGCTTTTTATCTTGATGAGGTCCCAATAGTTTATTTTGGATCTTGATTCCCTTGCCAAAAGGCATTATTTTATATATTTTTTAATGTTTATTTATTTTTGAGACAGAGAGAGAGGCAGAGCACAAGCTTGGGAGAGGCAGAGATAGAGAGACACAGAATCTGAAGCAGGGTCCAGGCTCTGAGCTGTCAGCACAGAGCCTGATGTGTGGCTCCAACTCATGAACTGTGAGATCATGCCCTGAGCTGAAGTCACATGCTTTACTGACTGAGCCACCCAGGCGCCCCCCAGAAGGCATTATTTTAAATTTAAACTGTGACTCAAAGCACCCAGGAGACTTTGACTGAGCCAAAGTAGCAAAAGATGCTAGCAGAAGGCGTAATTTCAAAAACTATATCTCTATACATTTTTTCTCATACTCAAACATTTCTGGAAAAGGAGTGTCTTAAAAATTGAATCCATTTTAGGTCATGGTATTTTTTTTTTTTTTTGCTTTAAAATTCTATAATCAAAACAGTGGGTTGTTTTGTTTTGTTGTTTAAAAAATTAATGTTAAGGGGTTCTTGGGTGGTTTAGTCAGTTACGGGTCCGACTTCTGCTCAGGTCATGATCTCAAGGTTTGTGGATTAGAGCTCCGCATCTGGCTCTGTGCTGGCAGCTCAGAGCCCGGAGCCTGCTTCGTATTCTGTGTCTCCCTCTCTCTCTCTACCTGTCCCCTGCTCGTGCTCTCTCTCTTTCTCTCTCAAAAATTAATAAACATTGAAAAATGTTTAAGCAATTAATATTAAGAATTAGGAATGCTGAAATTATTTATGTTTATTATATACATCTCCAGGAACATCTCTCTCTCAATTTCCTTCCAATAATTAAAAATAGCCCTTGCTTTTTAAAAAGTTGTTATTTATTTATAAATAAGTAATCTCTATACCCAATGTAGGGCTCGAATTCATGACCCTGGGATCAAGAGTCACATGCTTTTCTGACTGAGCCGGCTAGGTGCCCCCAAAATAATGCTTGCTCTGTATTAATTAAAGAAGCAGAACTGAATTTCTGTGTGTATCAAATTCTACTAGGTTTGGCGTCAGGAGACCTGGCTTCAAATCCTCCCATTCCCACTCACTAGCTGTGTGACTCAGGTCAAGTATCAAACCACTTGAGCATTGGTTTTCTCTGCTATGAAACCAAGATAATTTTCCTCTCCAGCTCATAGAGTTGGTTTTAGATTTAATGAAGAGAAACTCTCTTGACATCATGAATATTCTGCACTAAATGTCTTCTGTATTTTTGTAAATAGTCTTTAATATCATCAAAGGCTTAAATTTATATTCTATACCTTTGTTTCTTCAGGTAGCATCAATCTGTTGAAGGAACACATGAATGAATAGTTATGGTAAATCCTTTGATAAAATGTAAACAAAACAAAAGAAACACAAACACACATTACATTGTTCAATCAGCTACTGGAAACCAAAGAACCGTCTAAATTTTATTCGTGTAATATCTTAATTGCTTGTTTGGCTTGTATTATGTGCCCCACACTGTCCTAGAAGGAGGGGATACAGTGTGACTACGATGGACTCTGGCTCCGCCCCCACGCCTTATACTCTCACAGGGTCCGAAGCAATCGTGAACAGTTCAGCACAGATAGCAGCGGTCTCTCCACGCGCAGGGACTTACATTTTCTTTTAAAATTTTATTTGGTAAGTAAGTGAATCGCTCTGATTATTCAGGCAGCTTTTCACAATTTCAAAACTTGGATAAGATCCATTTTGTTTCCCGACACTGGATATTGTAAAATTTATTCAAAGACAGAGTAATGAATTAAATTCACTAACCTTTAAAATGATTTTTTTAAATTTCGAAAACGGGTATAAATAGATGAATTAATTAATTTATTTCTAAAGACATTCTCTCAATGCAATTTCATAGGAATTTCCCATAAACCAATAGTGAAATAAGTCATCTAGCACTGTCTGTTTCTTTTCATGATTCATTATTGAACAACTGTAATGAGATTTTCCCTCAGACTTAATAATAAAACCCTCTGGATTCCAGTATCATTTCAATTAACAGATGAGTGTCTGAAATATCATGAATCTGTGAGAGCTACCTGTATGGGTGTAAAAAACAAATGTTGCTTAACATTTGAATGATTATCTAGATGTCATTCTGACAGCAGATTTTCTAAAGTTTTTCCCTTTAATTTTTTTAATGTTTATTTTTGAGACAGAGAGAGAGAGAGAGAGAGAGAGAAAGAGCATGAGTGGGGGTAGGGGAGAGAGAGAGAGGGAGACACAGTATCCAAAGCAGGCTCCAGGCTCCAAGTTGTTAGCACAGAGCCCAATATGGGGCTCCAACCCACGAGCAGAGCAGCGAGATCATGACCTGAGTTAAAGTCAGACGCTCAACGTACTGAGCCACCCAGGTGCAACCTGACAGCAGATTTTCTAGAAGGAGCAGACAAAAAGATCACCTCTGTGGGGGGTGGGGTGGGGTGGCAAGATATGTTTATTTTGAGATTAATAAGGAATAGCAGAAAGAAGATTCTATGCCCATTAATTTCAAAGAAAGTGATTTTTTTTTTACAATATAGCTAATTTCTTAATTATTTTGGATTTCTTTCTGATACATTAAAAAATGTGCCCATTCACTCCCTTGTTAAATAACATCTTATTCGTATTACTGGTTGACAGCTGCATTATTGGTTGAGAGTAACTTTTTGCTTTTAAATAATTCAGATCTAAGGGAAATAGAAATAAAATCTCTGTCAAGAGAATAGCTGAGTGATTCTTGTAAAATAACTGAGGATGTATTTTTTCGATTCTCCTGCCAGAAAACCCCAAAAGAAATGAAGAAAATGTGTCTTAAAACAAGATGGCAGGGCTAGATCAAACATTCTTTCGTAACAAATATTGAGTCAAAAAAATAAAAGTATATACTATGTAAAAGCAAAACAACTGGAAACAATGTGATTCAGGAAAGTTTAAAATCAAAAGATGGGCAGTGACTTAGGAAATAATATAAAAACTACAAGGAGACTTAAGCAGAAGCACAGTATTCAGGATGTAAATATATGTATTTTACCCACTTGCCAGTTGAAGTAGGCAAAGAATGAAAACAACAATATAGATTGTATACTTTTAAGTGGCCATAAAAGTGATCATATAATAGAGAAAAAGTAAACCATATTTATTAAAATTCCAATGAGTGGAATTAGTACATCTTGGATACTTTGACATAGATGGCTGGATTTCTCATTCCAGATTGGACAAATCACATTTCTCCATGCCTCACTATTCTCATTACAAAATGGGAACGATAATGGTGCCTACCTGATAAGTTTACTATGTGTGCTGAAAGGTTACCAATAAGGAAAGCATGTGGAACACTGTCTGGCTCAGTTTTGATGCCAACTTTTATGATTTCTAGTTTTTCTCATCTCAAATAATGATTTCTCTGTTCTATATAGCTCTTTGCTGGGATCATTTTCTTTATTTTTGTTTTGCTTCTGCATTCTGCAGAGTCTTTACAGCTCTGCTTGAGTTCTGAACGATGCTAGTTCTAGTCTTTATTGCCTGCAACTATATTTCAATTTTGCTACTGCATTTTATATATCCTTGTATTATTTTCACATATTAATCTGATTCTTTTGCATCTCTGAAATTATTTCATCACATCTCGCTGTAATATCTTACTCTCGATTTTTAAAAAATCCATCTTCTTGCAAATATTTTAAGATCCTCAGGCAATGTGCTTTCTATAAGTTTGGGTTTTTTATAAAGGAAAATAATTATTTCTAAGGCACCTTATTTTCCGATTTTTTAGGACAATGCAATCTTTTCTTAGATTTCTTTAAAAATGCGTAGAATAGCGGTGTTCACCTACAATAGAGGTTTACAGCCCTTAAGCACAAAGAGAATAATTGGGTCCCTAGTACTCATCATTGTCCAATCAATGACTAAACTTTCCCCTGCTTTCAGATAGCTATCCAAATATCAAAACAATATATACTGAGCACATCATAATTTGCAGACAGTGTTCTAGATGATGAGGGAATGTGAAGAACAGAACAGGAATGGTTATGTTCTGATGATAGAAATGCAGCAAACATGCAGAGTGTGAATATGTAAAATCATGTTTGTGGTGGGAAAAATAAACCAGGGCAAGGGGCTGGAGAGTTACAGGTGATAGGGTTGGGGGTGAGAGATATGATTGGGCAAGGCGTGAATGAAGAAAGGGAGGTAGAACTGCAAACAGTGGGCATAGAGCACTTTAGGAAGATGTGCACAGACTGCAAAAGCACTGAGGTCCAAGGCTGGCCACCTCTAGGAACACTGGAAGGCCAGCATGGCCAAGACAGAAATATGAACCCAAAGCTCACATACACAGACTTTCATTAAAATACTGATATCCAACAAATACTTGATTGTCCCTGGGATGCCTGCATTTGGGAGGGTATTTTCTTCTCCTTGCTGTTAGATTCTCTGACTGAAGTAAAGTCAAATGCAGTTTGTCAACTTTCTGAGGATTGAGATATATCTTGCAATGATGTCCAATTCTCTGGTCATGTACCCTATGTACGTTTCTCAATTAGATACAATTGGGAGAAACAAGGCAAAGGATTTTCTAATTTATTTGAGAGTATATCCTGTTCTGCATTAGTTTGGAACATATGGCATTTGTAGAGTTAGGGGTTTCTCAGGCCTACTAACATTCACAGCACTGATAGAAATTCCATCCTATCATATCCTGAAGATATGCTCTTCTCTAGTTTTTAATACAGAGGTACATCCTCTGATGTATAGATGATGGATTTGATTGAGTAGACCTTGAAACCTTCCATTTAGAGTTCCCTGGTGTGTAGCAGAACTCAAGGGGAGAGTTAAGTTTGGACATATAGAGCTTTGAGTGCTCTGTATAGATGCAAGAGTTTTGCATAACTTGAACCCAGGAGAATATGTTTCTCATTTTAAGTCTCTGTGCTTGCTGAAAGGCCTGACTGCCTGGAATATACTTATCTCCTTTGCTTTACTTAGCTGACCCTTTTTCATCCTTCTGGACTCTATTCAAATTTTATCTCTCATAGAAATATTCTCTGATCAAACAATCTACCAGTGGGTGTTTTGTATTTTTATATGTCATAGTGACTACCCCTTTTATCTCATGTCATTTATCCTACATGTGATTACATGTGCTTTTGTCTATTGTGGAAGAGAATCACTCACACCACCAAGGGGGGAAAAACATAAATAAAAGTAGAGGAATGAGAAAGGAACTCCTTTTGGTCAACCTAATGTTACCTCATCTTAGATTCCTTTTTATATGTGTTGCAGAAATATATATTCTAAGGGCACCTGGGTGGCTTAGTTGGTTAAGCATCTGACTTCAGCTCAGGTCATGGTCTCATGTTTGTGGGATTGAGCCCCGCATCAGGCCCTGTGCTGATAGCTCAGAGCCTGGAGCCTGCTTCAGATTCTGCATCTCCCTCGCTCTCTGCCCCTCCCCTACCTGTGCTCTGTCTCCCTCTTTCTCTCAAAAAAATGAAGTTAACATTAAAAAAAGAAATATACATTTTAGTTAAGAATAAAATTTATATTTCATTACCAAGAGACTTTGGTTAGCACAAATATCCCTATCACAACAGCAGACAAATAAATAATATCACCTACGAAATAATATTGCTTGCTTCCTGTGTAAGATTCAGGAAGGGGATTCACTGAAGACACCTGTTTTTTAAATGATGCATCTATCTAAAGAAGAATTAGTCTGGTTTACGTAAGAAAGTGGCTGGGATCCAAGAGGTATGGAGAGGTGAGGTGATATTAAAAATGTCAGGTTGCTCAAAGCTCTCTATGAGAGATCAGGGAAATAAGAGAACACAGGTTGTGTTAAAATATGAACTGAGGCATATTAAAAATTGGAAGAATTGTTTTTGAGAAAAAAATTAATTCAAATAGGGCAGCACTGAACAGGTGCACTCTATCTATAGGAATTGGGGAATGACTTAGAGACAAAAGGCAGAAGCAAAAGGAAGTATTAATTAGCTATTACTTAAAACCTAGTTGGCTGTTTGCAATTGGTTATCCTTAGGTTTCAATTTTGTGACCTTGAAGTATTTAAAGGCTTAGAGTTTGGTTTGCTTAACTTGGCCACCATGCATCAGATCCACCTTGGTCTAATGGTTTCCTTGTTTAATTAACCTAACATTTGAAAGGATTGCATTTTCTGGAGAAAAGAACAGAAAGAGAACTATAAAGAATTATTATGTTATCTTATAAAACATTGTTAGCCAATAAATGAAACTTTTAAGCTCCCTGTGGAGTAAACAGATCACAATTTCTCTTATTCTGCTTGAGGAAAGTTTGACAGAAAAAAACTCCTAAACAAATGCAATTTCTTTTTCTTGCTTAAGGGATTCATGCTTGAAAACTGAGAGAACACAGGAAGCACCAGGAAGTTAAAAGGAAAGACAGTCTTTCGAGATTTCCAAGCCTCTTTTGTGAATTCAAGTACTTCAGGGCATTCCATGCAAATTGAGCCTCCAGCATGAAGAACTGGTCTCTGAGGAAAGAAAGGGATGTAGCCTAAACAAGCAGGACCCTCTTTGGGAATGGTTCCTTCTAAGAGAGTTAAGTTAGGGGTAATCTCACAATATTTTTTTCTACAGTTGCTTATTGAAGGTGACAGGAATGCAGGACTGATGGAAATAAGCTCAGTGAACAATTCTCATGAACAGCATCTCAGTAATAGACAAAAGCAGAAAAATGTTGTCTTACATTTTAGAATATCGAGGAAAGAAACAATACAAAGTTATCGTTAGATGTCAATCGCAATAAGCAGAGTGAGGAAGACCTGAACGAAGGAAGAGAGGGGACTTTAGATATGAGGAGAGAATTTTAGCAAATGTATGAACACATTCCGCCTTCCAGCTAAAGAGAGCCAGAGCCAAATCTACCATCTTCTGTACCCTATACTGTAACCTGGACTCCTCATGTCAAATTTGAAAAATATGGACCTTTGAATTTTCTAATTGCATACAAAATAAGAAATCCTCAGAACAAAGGACATTTTTCACTTGAGGTAATTTATTACTATTATTATCATTATTTTCACTAATGATAATAAAAAGGAGCTTTTCATATTCCAAGGGAAAGGTTTTATTTAGGAAGGAATCTGGAATTAGGGTTTAAATAAATGAAAACAAGAAGTACAATAATATTAATTTTGGGACCTACTTGATGAATTCCAGGCACTTTTCTCTTTCTCTGCCTCAGGAATGAGGGAGAGATTTTTGGCTTTCTTGAGTTCTGAGCTTTTAAAGAGATAGGAGCAAAACAGCCAGAAGAAACAAGAGGGGGGTTGTGGTTCACAATATGGCCCCTATAGCTTGGTAGTGAGGTATTGGGGCTTGAGTGACAGACAGCATTTCCTTCTTAGATTCCTTCATTTGAGTGTGAAATGGCAATCCTCTTCATTTTGTCTTGCTTGTCTGGTGACAATTATTCCTTCCAAGTATTTTCTTTATATACTTACCCTAGCACAACAAAGTTGCACATATTTAAACCCAGGAAATCGGAAATCTATAAAAATAAAATCACCTTCAGTAATTCATGGAAAAGCCAAGCCTCCAGGATACAATTTATGTAAACAGAGATTATGAATAATAATTGGAACCTCATGTTAATTGACAATTATGATATCCAGCATTCCTGGTATAGCCTCTTAATTGCATTAGAAATGACACACTCATGCTGTTTAAGTCCAATAAAGGCTGAGCTATATTTCTGGTTTTCTTGGCAGATAAAGGAGACTTTGACCTCTGCTCTTGCTGAGATGGTGTTCCTTTCATAAAGATCCAGTACTTAAAAAAAACTCTGTAGCTCCTCAATCAGTTTAATTTTGTTATTTTAAAAATATATTTGCCATTTAAGGCAAGATAATAGAGTATTGCTCTTTGGGAGGCAGTTTATGAATTCCAGATAAGAACCCCTTGCTACCTTTGTTAATCATATCAATTAGATAGGAGAGTGACCTGTAGGATCTTCAGAAGAAGTAATAGTGACCTTCGGAAAGGGCTAGAACATTACATATTTAACAAATACATGAACAGTTGCCATCTGGAAAACATTATTCTGGGGTCCTGATGGCTACAAAGATCATATGGATCAGAAATGTTGCATAGAAACTTATTGTTTGATAATGGAGATGAAATGTGCACATAAATAACTCTAATGGTAGTCAAAATTAATATAAAGCCACCTGAAACAAACCCAATATAAGAATATAAATCAGAACATAATGAATTACTTTAGAGGAGACAGAAGAGTAGCTATAGAAGCTAAAACAAAGAAAATTTCTTCTTCCTATGGAAAATGGAAGTGTTTTTATGAAGAACATGGCAAGTTGTAAGGAGAGAGACAGGATGTAAACTTGTGAAGATAAAGTAAAGCGTATTTTGGATATAAGCAACAACTTGGGCACAAAAAACAGGCAAGAAATGATAGGACTAATGTTTCCAGAGTCATAGAAAACATCCTCTTCAATGGCACTAGAGCTGGAGAACTCTTGTACTGGATCATGGAAATTCTTGGATGCATGCGAAGAATTAAAAGTGTTGAGTGAAAGCTTCTTTGAAAGAGACTACCCGAGGTCTTTGATGTGATTAAAACTGGACATTTGGAGTATTAATCTGTCAATAGTTATTAAGATAGATTTTGGTGGTCAGATAGACTGAAGTGTACCAGCTAAGAGATTAACTGTGTTGGAACTTATATATCAGGACCAATGGAGGGGCAAGAATTAAAATTGACATCTGGGTGGATGGCAGACACAAAGGTCCAGGAAAAAATGCTTTGAAAATTTTTTTTAGGGTAAAATTTCTCAATGTCTGTTCTGCTAAATGCTAATCAAGAGTTGCTATACCTTAAAGGACTCTCTGGTGAAATGTGTTGAATAGATGATAAATTACTTGGTTTCGACATCTTTCAGAGCCTTCATCTTATTGACTTGCATTGTAATTCTCAAGAGAGTTATATTATAAATGATGATATCTATAGTAATAGTAACAATGTTGATTTCAACAACACTGTGTCAAGCAGTATGCCAAAATTTTATATGTATTATCTAATTTAAATTCATTAATGGCCTTCTGAAGTAGGTATTATTATTATGCCCATTTTATAAATAATGAACTCCTGATATAGGGAGGTTAGCAATGTGACTGAGGTCATGTCAGGAAGCTGAAATTTGAACCCAGAGGGTTCAATACAAACCAACACATTTAAACATGATGATATAATTACTGAGAAACTATTCATATATGTGATTTTAAAAAGTATTTAATAGAGTATCTATTAAACTCTTATTAAAAATGTGAAAAATAAAACTCTAAATATTACAAAATCATGGAATTAATGCATCTGTTTTATGAAATAACATTTGTAGGGATTAAAAACTATTTTCAAGCATTAATCATGATACCTAAATATAACCAAGCATGATATTAAGTGAAAAATGTAACACAATATATGGTGTGATATTGTATCTGATTACATACCAAAGAAAAGTGAAAGAAAATTCATCACAGTGTTGATACATTTTTCCTAACTGATGCATTTATATGTGCTTTAAATTTTGTTTTTTTCCCATATTTTTCTCTATTTTTTAAATAAATCATAATTAGAATGTATTGTTGTTACAGGATATTTGTAATCAGCATTTGAATTTTCTCATTGTAACACAGTTTCTGAATTTATTATTTTTTTCAAAGTAGAAAGGACAGAAAAATGATCTCTATTTTTATGTTACTCATCAGCTGAAATCTCTGTAATCACCTTCCATTCCTCTTGAAAGAAATTCCAAATTCCAATGGCTGCCAGGCAAAAGTCAGAAAAAGCAGGTGACTAGGCCAGTCTCATTCAAAGAAAGCATTTTTGGGAGATGAGAGTGACTGATTAAAGCAGTGCCAGATAAACCAAAATCAAACTCTGTGTGATATAGCTCTTCCTATGGCACATGATCAAAATCATCGTTCTCCATTTGCCTGAGTTGAAGGGAGATGATGACATTTTGTTTTACTTAAATTCTTATTCACCTCTAATTATTTAATTTTTTCTCATTTTGTATATTGTTTAAACTGCGAAGAGAACCCCACATTTTTATTTCTTTCACATATAAGTGGGCATTAAGATATTAGTTAGTGCCTAGTCTTTGAGCCAACTGTGGTAAATTTGTTCTAATCATCATGCCTTTCTCAGAGTTAACCATATCATAACAGCATTCCTCATCAACCATTTAGCTATTTAGAAAGTGCACCTCAGGGGCACCTGGGTGGCTCAGTCAGTTAGGCATCTGACTCTTGGTTTAGGCTCAGGCCATGATCTTACTGTTTGTGGGATTGACCCCTGTGTTGGGCTCTGTGCTAACAGCATGGAGCCTGTTTGGGATTCTCTCTCTCTCTGCTCTTCCCCAACTCTCTCTTTCTCTCAAAATAAATAAATAAGCTTAAAAATAAAAGAAAGTCCACTTCAGACTGCTTATTTTCTAACTTTTTAAAAATTTGTTTTGCTACATGACTGGGGACCAGGGATTCATTTTAACATATACACTTTTCAAAATTAAACTTGGCAGAAGCAGTGAGATTTTATTTTCAAACAACCTTATTAGATGCTGTCAACACAAACACAGATAAATTTGGATTGTTTAACAAGTTGATTTTCTTATTCTTCAAATTAAATGATTAGTTTGTACCAAAAAGGGAAGACATTAATTATTATTTTTTGTGAATATGAGAGCTTTTGGTATTCAGGGAGAATTGAATATTTAAAATAAACTCTGTGTCATTTTTCTATGAGTTTTAAAAAAATCATTAAATGAAACATTACCATGAAGGAAATTTAGACCAAATGTAATACAAGAGTGGAATATCTCTTCAAAATAAGAAAGAGAGATATTGTTACTAAGAATACACAGTAGGAAAAGGAGAATCAGTAACTGACAATTTAAACTTTTAAGGATCAAGAGAGCAAGCCATCTGGATTTAATCAGCATAAATCTATAGCTTGCATTAGCTCCACAATTAAGATACTCATAAAAATCCACTGTGTGAGTAAGAGCTTTCCTGAATCATAATTTAACCATGATATACTATCAAATGACTGTTTCATGCTTCAATTTGAGACCACAAAGAAAATGCATGAAGAAAATAGGTGCTGAGAAAGAAAAAAATATTTACCAATTGGTTTGTTACTTTTCTTATTGTTAATATAACTGTTAAAAATATTATTTTAATGATATTCTAATTATAATAATTCCTGAATTTTTATTAATAAATCATATAATATTTACTGATAATAAAACATAGATTAACTAGAGTTACTCTGCCTTTTATAAATCATATTGAAAGAAGTTTTGGGTATCATAAACTTAGGATAAGCAATTGTCATAGAATCATAATAATAATGTATGATAAACCATGGACTCTAGCCCCAATGTACTTAATTTTAGGAGGCAACTTACCGTTAATCTAAATTTTTGTTCCATTTTGTTTCATTCAAATTTCTTAAAAATATTATCCAGTTTCAGAAAATATAAAAGATATCTGGTGAACTTAAAAGCATAAAGGCTAGGAAAATCATTAAATTGGAAAATGGTAGAACTCAAACTTGAACAGTGGATTGGTGAAATGAAGGAAAAGCATCAATCACATATATCTGTCTTTCATAACAGACAGAATTTTAGAAAACAAGGCAGAAATGAGATCTGGAGCTTTGCAGCAACAGGAAATTCAGTCATGAGATATTCAAAGAAATATTGGGGAAGAGAATGAGATTTTCAGCATTTCCTGAGATGATGTCACAACCTAATTTTATTTAAATCTCTCAAGGTAAAATGACTTCAGTGGACATCTGGATTACCAAGTAATGAGCTGGAGAGGATACTCAGTCAATAAAGCTTTGAGAGAGAAAAGAACAAAGAAGCTATGTAGATACAGACGACAGCCTAGGTAGAGGGTAGAGAATAATAAAAGCTTAGTACAGAAAACTTCAGTTAAAGAAAGGGACAATTATCTGTGGCTATGACATAGATGATTTTCTATAAACAGAGTTGAGAATGCTGACACTTGGTTGAGTTGGTGAGGCAGTGAAAATGAATAGGGGCCATGAACAGATTTATCAGGGCAGAGTCAGAAACCAGTCTTACTCCTGAAGGGATGGGAATAACTAACTGCCATCACATGCCTGCATTAAAGGGACTTTGTACAAGCGGATTCTGTAAAATACTTGCCTGTGAAAATATCTGCCCTTCTCTCAATCAGGAAAAAAGCAGTTTCTATGTTCAAATAAGCCGGGAAAGTGCTGTAGAACTGCCACACCCCTCCATGGAGATTCATGACTCACATCAGCACACTCAAATTCTAGACAAACTATGCATTGAAAAAGTAAACACTTTTAACCTGTTCACTTTTATTTAACACAGCGTGAAACCCTCTTGCAAGGCACATAGTTTATTCTCCCATGAAAGTGTGATAAAAGTTGGAAAATAGCAATGTTGACAGGGCATGCCTAAAAGAGAATGTTCAAAGATTTAAGCCTGTACTGAGCTAACTGGGTTCCTATGATTTTTCTGAACTGTAAATTGCTTTTTCTGGAAACATCCATTTTTTGTGTATGTGGTAACAATTTTGTTGCTGAACTGATATTGGGTTTGGGACAAGAATAGAGGGCAAGCCAGGTAACAGGAGCTGCTAAATAAGAATGAAATATGGAGTAGGCCATAAATCTGCTTTCTTTGCCTCTCCCTCCTCTATTCTTGGATCCTGCAAGAAAAACCAAGACAAGTAGTGGCAAAAACTGGACTTCGAGAGTCTTCTCTTTGATTCTGCAGATAGAGGACTTCTAATGTCATTCCAAGGAGAATAGATCAGTTGTGGCATACACAAATGGTAGAATAATACTGAGCAGTAATAAAAAGGAGCAAACTACTGACATACACTATAATAAGGATGAATCTTGAACATTATGATTAGCAAAAGAAACCAGACACAGAAAAATAGATACTGTGTGTATCCATTTATATAAATTCTAACATAGGCAAAAATAATCTATGATAAAAAAAGATCAGAAGTGTTTGCTTCAGGGGATCTGCTGACTGCAAAGAAACAGAATAGAACTTTCTTAGTGGATGGAAATGTCCTATATCTTGACCATAATGTAGGTTACCCGGGAGTATTCTGTTGTCAAACCACATCTACTTGCATATTTGAGATTTTTGCATGTCATTATATGTAAATTTTATTTCCTCCCACAAAAAAAAGACTAAAACTAAATTTTGAACTCTAGTTAGTACATTTTCTTTTTACAGTGATATGGATGAGAAATTCAGAAACTACTTTTATGTATTTTTGGCTTGAGAAGTGAGTAGATACATTAAAGATAACAGGATACAAGTTTCTCACTATTGGTTAAAGAAGTTCTTGATATAAAAAAGGGTAAGACTAAATATACCCTGCAGTATTGGACTGGAATTGGAAATCTTAGAATGAATTTGTATTTTATGAACACATGGATACACACATGTGTGTGTATATACACATATATACACACATATATATACACAAATATGTACACATATATACATATACATGTATATATATATATATATATAGAGAGAGAGAGAGAGAGAGAGATAGAATTGGCAAATATACTCATATTTCTTATACAGACACAAATATATACATGGAGAGAGAAAGAGATAGAAATTGGCAAATATGTTTATATACGTGCATATATACTTATAATTGTGTGTGTATTCGTACATTTCCCAGCCCTGTATATTGAAAGGGGCTAGAATTATTGACAATTCATTAACAATGTGCAAACTTAGTGCTTACATCTTAGCTTCCAAATCCAGCTCTCCACTAACAGATACTATGGATCCTTAGAGAGAAAAAAAATCCAGCATGGGGCAGTGTATCTGCAGCATTAATAGACAAAAAGTTAAGAAACTACTTTAAGAATTATGGAAACCTAATGAAAGGATACAGAAGCTAACTTTAAGGATCTCCTACTATCCAAAACTGAAAATTTGAGAACCAAGATAAATAATGGCAATAATATATTATAGCACATTAAATAAAATAAAAATCTTCAAGTCTATAGATTAATCAACCTATATATAATATATATATATTATATATATATATATGTGATCTGCACAGTAGCATATCAAATAAAAAAATAGAGTGATGGATTAGTAAAATTACTGAATGTTAAAACTAGAGAATGAATTTTTGATGACTTAGAGGATACATGATATTTCTCCACATATTACCTACTCAATACAAAGGAAAAATAAAACTTCATGGTAGAAAACAGTTAAAATCTTCAATATTGGGAAAAACCAACATCTTGTGATGTGCTGCTCTGAAAAGGACATATCACTTCTGATATTCCTTCCCAGATGCTTAAATGAATATGAAACCAATTGAATATAATTCTATAAAATGCCTGGTCTATATTCTTAGGAAGTGTCAAGATTAAGAAAAATATTAGAGGGGACTAAAAAAATTACAACTAATTTAGTGAAAGATTCTGCATTGAATCCTGGACTAAATAACTATAAAAACATTATTAGGACAATTGATAAAATTTGAATATGTACCATGAAGTTTTATCCAAGTTGTACCATTTTTTTTAATATAAGTCCTTCAAGGTTATTTTTTTCTTTCATCACTTTAGATATTTTACTCCATTCTTTTCTTAGTTGTGTTTCTGATAAGGCAGGTTTCTGATAAGAAGCCTGCCATAATCCTTTCCCTTGCTTGTCTACAGATGACGTGTTTTCTCCCATCCTCTGACTTTCAGTTTTTTCTCTTTGCCTTTGGTTTTCTGCGAGTTGAGGATGATATGCCTAGGTTTAGGTTTGTTTGGGGTTTTTGTTTTGTTTTGTGTATTTTCATGGTTTTGATACTTATCCAGCTTGATGAGATTCCTGGATTTTAATTTGTTCTTTGTTATTAGTTTTAGATAATTCTTGGGCATTATTGCTTTAAATATTTTCTTTGTTCTGTCTTACTAGTATTCTAATTATGGATGTTACAACTTTCAAAATAGTCCTTTGGTTCATGGGTGCTTTCCATTCTTTCCTACCCCCCATTTCAGTTCATGAGTTTCAACTGACCTAATTTCAAACTCACAGATTCTTTCTTCAACCATGTTCAGTCATGGAATGAATAAATCAAAGGCATTCTTCATTTATGTTAGTGTTCTTTATTTCTACTATTTCCTTTTGATTCTTTTAATTTCCTTCTCTCTGCTTATATTACCCATCTGTTCTTGCAGGTTATAAACTTCTCATTAGAACCCTTAACATATATCTATAGCTATTCTATATTCCCTGTCGAATAGTTTCAACATCTCTGTCATATTTGAGATGCTTGCTTAGTCTCAATATTCTCTTTTGGGGGAGGGGACACTTGTTATGCCTTGTGATTTTTTGTTGAAAGCTGGACATACTATAAAGGTTGTAGGAAATGAGGTAAATAGGTCCTCAGTGAATGGATATATTACTCTGGCAGTTGGGCTGTGTTTAAGTTTTGCTGTACCTGTAAGTGCCAATGTTCATTGCTTCTACCGTCCTTGTTTATTTTTCTCTCTTTTCTCCCTTGCTGTTTTTGGGTTTTCTAAAAAACTGCTTCCTAAATAGAATCTTTATCTTGAAACTTGTTCATTTATAATCCACTGTTTTTCTTCTAAACCTTATTGGTATGGTGGTACACTGTTGGGGAGGAGCATTGTTCTAAAATCTATGATTAGGTCACATTATTTTACTGGGTCTGTGTCAAGGGACTGTGCTTTTCACAGGTGTTTTCCATTGATATATCTTTCCCCCCACTTTGGTGATATAGGAAGGCCAGAGGGGTCTAGAATGGAAAAAATGTTTTTTTTCCCCAGAGGTAATAAGTTTGTGGTAAAGTCTTTTCCCCTTTGGTTTTGAGAATATACTTTAGGTATTACAGAATATTACTTTTCCAAAACTCCCACCAGAGACATGATGGAATCTTTCTTAACTCTATAGTGAGCTTAGTGGGATATGTGGAAGTCTAGCCCACTGACTAGTTGGAGTACCTCTAAAACTGTAGCCTCCAGGAGTCTCTCACTCTCATACTCTGTTACCGCTTTACTGTCCTCCAAGTTTGTGACATTAGCAGCTTCTGCTCCAGGTAAGCTAATTTTTGTTGTGACTCTTTGGATTCTCCTACCTCTTCATATTTGCTAAGTTTTTCTTGTTGTAAAGACAGGAATGATGACCTTCAAGCTCTTTACCTGTCAGAGCTGTGTAAAGGAAAATTTTGATTGGCATTTGAGATAAATGTCTTCTTGGGACTCTTCCTATTCTTATATCTTAGGAATCCTCAGTCTAAAACACAATTATGCTCTATTGTCATTTTGGGGAGGGGGAAATTCTTCACTGAAACACCTCTGTGAAATACATTCAGATTTTACAATAGATGCATTATCTATGCAAGGAGTTCAGCTACATTTCCTAGAAGTGCCTTGTGTAGCTATTGTCTATTCTTTTGGAGGATTCTTACCTTTTAGAGTTTCTATATACTTACTTGGATGTGATTTGCAGTTCCCATGGATCTAGTGGTAGCCTGGATAATATTTAATGGGTTTTGTCTTTGTTTGTTTTGAACAAGTACAAGTGTGTTTGAAAAAAACATAATTCTAACAAATTCCAGAAAATAGCATCAAATTATGACCTAGTACACATGCCTGCAATATTATCATGTCTTTCTTATAACATTTTCAAAGATGCTACTTATATGTTTATTAATTCCTTCAGAGATTAATAATTATAAAATACTAAGAAGCAAAATCTATGCTACTTTCTAACTTAAATTGTTTTTAAGACACACAATATTACATTACTTTCAGGTGTACAATATAGTGACTTATCATCTCTATATGTTATACTGTGTTCACCACTACCATTTGTCACCATTACAATGCTATTGCAATATCATTGACTATATTCCCTAAGAGGTGTCTTTTATTCCCATGACTAATTAATTCCATAACTGGAAGCCTATATCTCTCACTTTTATCCCTTTTTCCTATATTCCCACTCCCCTTCCTTCTGGAAGCCATCAGTTTGTTCTCTGTATTTGTAGGTGTGATTCTGCTTTTCATTTTGTTATTTATTCATTTGTTTTTAGATTCATGTATGAGTGAAATAATATGATATTTGTCTTTTTCAGACTGACTTATTTCACTTAGCATAATATACCCTAGGACCATCCATGTTGTTGCAAATGGCAAGATTTCATCCTTTTTATAGCTGTATAGTGTTCCTGTGTGTGTGTGTGTGTGCGTGTGTGTATACCGCATCTTGTTTATCTATCTATAGTTCTCAAATCTCTTAAAGAACCCAAGATGTAAAGAAAAAGAATAGAGGTTTTACTATTCTAGTCACTCTATCTCATGTCCTCAATCCACTCATCCACTTTCTTTTTTCTTTTTTCCTTAATCCATGCCTCCTTTCTCTCGTTTTCCTCATCCTTTCTTTTATACTTGTGATTCTTTCTCCTTTATGCCTTCTCTTGAATTCACTTTATCTATCTATCTATCTATCTATCTATCATCTATTATCTATCTATATATCATCTATTTATTATCTATCTACTTATTTTTTATTTTTAGTTTTTTTTTACTCCAACCTATTCCTTAAAATCTTATACGCATTTTTTAACACAAAAGTGACCTTGATGATGTAAGCATCTGTTGATCTCTTGTTTATGGAAAACAGAAGAAGGAAAATGTACTAACATGTTGATTTCCAAGGCACTGATAACTTTTCAGGCTTTGAGTAACTAATTTTTCATATTATCAAAAATGTAGTTTATTTAGGCTGAAATTACCATAACAAGAAAAAATCATCAGTATTTGTTTTGCCATTCAGCTCCGGTGTGGAATTTAAAAATTGCTCAAGTTACCTTCTAGAATATGCCATTGAGTGGGAAGCCAAATAATTGCTTGATATCTTAAAGCTAATACCACCTGATTCTTTCACAGGGAAGAAAAAAAGTTAATAAAACTGTAGACATGGAAATTTTCTGGGATTCTGTTTGGAGAGAATAGATTTAGTGTAAAGTCAAGAACATAGTAACCAAATAATCACTAGACTACCCACAGCTATCAAAAATAGACGGATTCAGAAAGAAAAGGAAAACCATACACTTTACAAATAATGCTAAGCTTTTAAGCTCAGGAAACTGGTTTTGTACTGTTTCTTATTCTCTACTTTGACATAACCTACAAGGTGTTAAGAATATAATACCTTCTTGATTAGTACATATTGCAACTAGTACTAATTAGGTAACTGGTACTGATTGGGTAAGGATTTGTGGTTTCCTTACCAGTTTTAGAGACTGAGCTTGGCTACATTTCTTAAGAGAGGAGCGAAGGAAGGAATGAAAGGAATAAAATGGAAGTTTTAAAATATGTTTGCAAATTTTTTGATACTCCTCTTATTAAGATAGGGATCTATCTATTTCTATTCTCTCTCCTTGAAACAGCGTGTACTTTTGTGACTGTTTCAATCAATAAAATTCAAAAGAAAATGATATCATGTGACTTGTGAAGCTTTATCATAAAATATGATGTAGCTTCAGGCTTGACTATGGGAATACTCATACTTAGAAACTTCAGATGCCATGTGAACACTGTTAACAGGTTGGGGGCTGTCAATCTGTGAAGAAGCTGAAAGTAACCCAAATTTTTATGTAGAGAGACTTGAGACCAAACACACACACACACACACACACACGCACACACACACACAGTCTCAGCTGTTCTAGTCACTGAATATTCCAGCTCCAGCTAGTCTGACTGTAACTGCAAAAGAAAGCCTGAACTAGAACTCCGCTTCCCCAATCCACAGAATCTAAGACTGCACAAAAGATAACACTAAGATGGCTGTTGTTTCAAGCCACTAGTGATTTGTTATACAACGATAAATAGCCAGAACATGTGTCTCTCTTGTTTGTTTTTCTCCTTTTTACTCATTGGATCTCAAATTTAATGATGTGTGATTACATATAGTGTCTGAAATGAGTGTAGAGTTAAGGCGTCTTTTAATTATACAACGTACTTGTATTAGTGAGTTCTCCAGAGAAACAGAACTGATAGAAGATATAGAAACAGATTTATTTTAAGCAATTGGCTCACATAATTGTGGAGGCTTGGTGAGTCCAAAATCTGATGGAGGAGTTGGCTGGAGGTCCAGGAAAGAGTTTCATTTTGAGCCCCAAGTTGCTGGTATACCAGAAAAAGTTGATGCTACAGAAAATGTTTGAAATCAGTCTGTTGGCAGAATTCCCCCTTTCTCAGGAAAGGCCAGCTTTTGTTCTAGTCAGGCCTTTAACTGTTTGGATGAGGCCCACCCACATTATGGAGGGCAATCTGTTTTATGCAAGATCCACTTATTAAAATACAAACCTCATCCAAAAACGTCCTCAAATAAACATCCAGAATAATGTTTGACCAAAAATATGGGCACTGAGTCCCAGCTAAGGTGACACAGAAAATTAACCATACACCACCTGAGTAAAAAGCAAGGTGGCCTCTTTTGGTACAGAGTCAGATTTCTTCATTAATTGGCTGAAACATTAAAGAGAGAAATTTTAACATTTATGTGTCTCATTACCATCCAATGCAGTGTGCCATTGGTTTAACAATATGATTTACAAGGATATTATAAAAATATAAATGTAAGTTACTGATACATTTAACTTAGTGCCCCGCATACAATAAACATCAATAAGTGATACTCCCTGTATTCTTCTTTTTAATATATATCATGAATGAACAGTGAAACATATGGCAATAGGATTGGTACCTTGGGGGTCATCTAGTCTTCATATCAAAGATACCCTACTATTCTTTTTGTGAAGAGACTGGACACTAGGATAGTAAAGGAAAAAACATAGTACTTGTGCAGGCAATTCTTCTGCCACCTGGCAGATCTTACTAACTGATCCATTTAGTTGAGCCCTTAAGAGGCACAAAATCCCTACCAACACAATATTCCAGGCAGCCACTATCATTAGATAAGATTTGATATTTAAGATGAAACATAATTGTTTTCTAATAATAAGGCCAGTAACTTGACAGTCGTTAAATATACATTCAGGACCATCTGCTTTGTGCCATTCCCAGAGCACTTTTAAGGTATTCTATCTTACCCTTTTTAAATATATTTTTGTACATGAATTTAAAAAAATTAATTAATTTTTAATTTTTGAGTATAGTTGACACACAATGTTACATTAGTTTCAGTTATATAACATAGCAATTCAACAAGTTTATACATTAATGTGTGCTCTCCACAACTGTCACTACCATCTGTCCCCTACTATTCTACCTTACTCTTCACATTTACTAATTTCTTTCTACATTTTCTGTATGCATGTACGACAACACTCAATTGAAAACAGACGTGTGGACACCTTGTATTTGTTATGTACCACTTTATCTAATTTGCCTTGAAGTAATTACTGAGGTACCCAAGTCATGGGACCATCTTCGAGAGCTGAGATGACAGTCACACCACTGGAATACAACGATGGGAGAAATCTAGTTCAAAAGATAAAACAAAGATATAGTATGTTAGGCATAAATTGACCAAGTCTGTTTCTGTATATGTCATTAAAATACTAAGCAACAGGTAGGTCAAAGTTAGAATAAATAGTCTTAGAAATTGACAGACTATCACCATAGTCAGTTAAAATGGATAATGGGTCAGAAAAGATACATGGTATGCTTTCAATCTTTGGAAATTTATTGAGGCTTGTTTCACGGCCTAATATGTGATCTATTCTGGAGACTGTTCCATGTGCACTTGAAACGTATGTGTATTCTGTTGTTTTGGGATGAAATGTTCTGTATATATCGGTTTTGTCCATCTACTTTAATGTGTCATTTAAAGACATTGTTTCTTTCTTTATTTTCTGTCTGGATGATCTATCCATTGATGTAAGTGGGGTATCAAAGTCCCTTATTATTATTGTTTTTACCATCAACTTCTCTCTTTAGGTTTGTTATTATTCGTTTTATGTATTTAGGTACTCCAGTGTTGAGTTCATAGACCTTTACAATTGTTATATCCTCTTGTATTGAAATCATTCGATTTTATCATATGTAATGCCCTCTTTGCCCCTTGTTATAGCATTTGGTGTAAAGTCTATTTTATCTGATTTAACTATTGCTACACATCCTCAATGGTAAAAAACTGAGAGCTTTCCTTCTAAGGTCAGGAACAAGACAATGGTGTCCACTGTCACCACTTTTATTCAATATGGTACTAGAAATTCTAACAACAGCAATAAGACAAGAAAAAAAAAGAGGAATACACATTGGTAAAGAAGAAGTTTAAACTGTCACTATTTGCAGATGACATGATACTATACATAGAAAATTCTAAAGATTTCACCAAAAAAACTAGAAGCAATAAATGAATTCACATTATTCACAGTAATAAATCAATACACAGAAATCAATAGTGTTTCTTTTTTTAATGTTTATTCTTGAGAGAGAGAAGGAGGGAGGGGCAGAGAAAGAGGGAGTCAGGGAATCGGGAACAGGGTCTGTGCTGTCAGCTCAAAGCCTGATGTGGGGCCCAAACCTGAGACCATGACCTGAGCCATGATCTGAGCCAAAGTCGAATGCTCAACCAACTGAACTACTCAGGCACCCCATTAGTAGTATTTCTATACACTAACAATGAAGTGGCAGAAATGGAAATTAAAAAGCAATCCAATTTATAATTGCACCAAAAAGAATAAAATACCTAGGAATAAACTTAACCAAGGAGGTGAAAGACCTATACTATGAAAACTATAAAACACTTATGAAAGAAATTGAAGATGACAAACAAATGGAAAGATATTCCATGCTTATTAATTGGAAGATTAATATTGTCAAAATATCCATAATACCCAAAGCAATTTACAGATTCACTGAAATCCCTATCAAAATACTAACAGTATTTTCCATAGAGCTAGAATAAAGAATCCTAAAATTTGTATGAAATCACAAAAGATCCCAGACAGCCAAAGCAATCTTGAGAAAGAAGAACAAAGCTGGAAGTACCACAATTCCAGATTTCAAGATATACTACAGAGCTATAATAATCAAAACAATGTTATTGGCATAAAAATAGATTTGTAGATCAACAGAACAGAGAGCCCAGAAATAAACTCCCGTTTGTATGATCAATTTATCTATGATGAAGCAAGTAAGAATATATAAAGGAGAAAAGATACTCTTTTCAATAGATGATGCCAAAAAAACTAGACAGCTACACACAAAAGAATGAAACTAGATTAGACCGCTTTTTATGATTGTACACCAAAATGGACTCAAAATGGATTAAAGACCTTAACATGAGCTGTGAAACTGTAAAAATCCTAGAAGAGAACACAGGTAATAATTTCTCTGACATTATCCACAGCAATACTTTTCTAGATAGGTCTCCTAATGCAAGGGAAATAAAAGCAAAAGAAACTATTGGAACTACATCAAAATAAAAAGTTTTTGTACAGCAAAGGAAACTGTCAACAAAACAAAAAGCCAATCTACTGAATTGGAGAAGATATTTGCAAATGACATAACAAATGAGGGGTTGATATCCAACATGTATAAAGAATTTATACAACTCAACATCAAAACAAACAAACAAACAATCTGATTTTAAAATGGGCAGAGGACCTGAATATACATTTTTCCAAAAAGGACATACAGATGGCCAGCAGACACATGAAAAGATGCCCAACATCACTAATCATCAGAGAAATGCAAATTAACACCACAATGAAATATCACTTCACACATGTCTGAATGGCTAAAATCAAGAAGACAAGAAATAATAAATGTTGATAAAGAAAAGAAACCCTTGTGCACTTTTGGGAATGTAAATTGGTGCAACCACTGTGGAAAACAGTGTGAAAGTTCCTCAAAAAATTAAAAATAAAACTACCTTATGTTCCAGTAATTCCACTATTGGTTACTTTCCAAGAGAAAATGAAAACACTAATTTGAAAAGATATATGCAGACATATGTTTACTTCAGCATTATACACAATAGCCATATTATAGAAGCTATCCAAATGTTCATTGACAGATGAATGGATAAAGAAGATGTGGTACGTGCGCGCGCGCGCGCGCACACACACACACACACACACACACATACACACACCCCACACCCCACACTGGAATATCACATGGCCGTACAAAAGAAAGAGATGAGATCATGTGATTTGAGACAACATGGATGGGCCCAGAGGCTATTAGTCTAAATGAAATAAGTCAGACTGAAAAAGACAAATACCATATGATTCCACTCTTAAATGAATAAACAGCAGAATCAGAACTATAGATACAGAGGACAAACTGATTGTTGTTAGAGGGAAGGAGAGTAGGGGGCTGGGCAAAATGGATGAAGGGGAAAGGGAGATACAGGCTTCCAGTTATGGAATGAGTAAGTCACAAAAGTAAAGAGCAGAGCATAAGAAACACAGTCAATGATAATATCCTAGCAGTTTAAAGGGACAGATGGTAGCTACACTTGTGGAGAACACAGCATAATGTATAAACTTGTCAAATCATTAAGTTGTACACCTGAAACTAATGTAACATTGTGTGTCAACTATACTAAACACAAATTAAAATAATATATAATGAGTATTGGGGAAATATGAAGGCAAATTTCTTTATTTACTAGGATGGACCTTCAGGGTCAGATTCCTTCCTTTTTAGGGCTGAATATAGGGAGATGGGATTTCATTCATAGATCTAGAGACAAGAAGGGCATAGAAAGTTTCTAGAACATGGGGAAAAGCTCAGATGAGATGTTATAACTGGACCCAGGCTCACAGATTGATTCAAGACAATACATAGTTAGTGCAAGGCCCCAGAGTGCCCTTTTAGTTCCACCAAATACTTTTTGCTCAGAACAGATGTTTGTCCTTGAGGCTGCAATATGGCTGAGACAGCTGAGGAGAGAAAATTGGTTCCCACTGTAGAAAGGGCAAGAATGCTGAAGCCAGGAAGCATGCATAGTCTGACACTTCCTAACCCTCTTGTATTCTTAAGGAAGACAAAATGATACCTCCTTTCATGCCACTGGGTCTTCCAAGGGGATATACAATGTTTAATATTTTGTTACTTTTTATTTTTGATAAATTTTGAACTTCTTTAGGAAAATTCCAAATACCCTACATCCAGATTTACCAATTATTTACATTTTCCCCATTGACTGCAGTATTTTCTCTCTCTCTCTTTTTGGAAATACATATACACATACATAACTGTATGTGTATATGTATATGTAGTTATGTATACACATATGTGTGTATGTGTGCTTATATATGTTTTCCTGCATATTTTCTCAAATCTTTTAAGATTAAGTTAGACATTTGATAATAACCCTTTATCACTATTATGAGCTGGATTGTGTCCTCCAAAAAGATGTGCTGAGTCCTAAACCCAGTATCTCAGAATGTAACCATATTTGGAAATAGTCTTCATAGACGTAATGTTAAATGGTAACATGAAGTCATTAAGGTGGGCCCTAATCCAACGTGTCTGTTATCCTCATAAAAAAGTGAAAAATTAAATCCATGTACACACAGAGGGAGAACTCTGTGAAAATATTGGAGGAATGCTGCCACAAGTCAAAGAACTACCAGAGCTAGGAAAGAGGCCTGGATCAGATCCTTCCCTAGAGTTCTCAGAAGGAACATGGCTCTGCTGATACCTTAATCTTGGACTTTTAGTTTCCAGAACTTTGAAAAATAAATTTCTGTTGTTGAAGCCATTAATTTTGTGGTACTTTGTTATGGCAATCCTAGCAAACGAATATATTCTTAAATATTTGACAGCATTTCCTAAAATCAAGAACATTTTTTTCTATATTTTTTCTCTTCTATATCCTTTCTTTCCTCTCTCTTCCTTTTTTCCTCTTCTGTCTAGGTTCTAGTTATATAGTCTACCTATCAGACTGATTGATACTGTCCTACTGAAATTCTGTTCTACTTCTAATACCTTTTCTATATCTCTGTTCAGATTGAGTGATTTGTATTCATAAATCTTTAAGTTAATTGACCATTTCTTCTGCCCTCTCCAATTAGCTGGTAAGCATATGTAATAATAACCTTTTTTTTCTTATTTCAGAGATTTCATTTTCAGTTCTAGGATTTGTATATGGTCATTATTTATACTTTCCATCTATTTGCTGAAAGTCCCTACTGTTAATTAATTATAATTAATTAATTAATTTTTCTTGAAAACTATGAATATGTCATAATGTCTGTTTTAAAGTCCTAATTTCAGGGATGCCTGGGTGGCTCAGTCGGTTAAGTATCTGACTCTTGATTTCAGCTCAGGTCATAATCTTACAATTCATGAAAATTCAACACATTGCTGGGCTCTGTGCTGACAGTGTGAAGCCTACTTGGGATTATGTCTCTCCCTCTACCTGTCCCTCCCCAATCTCAAAATAAATAAATAAACTTTTAAAAAGTCCTAATTTCAGAATTCTAACATCTGAATCATCTTGAGATTATTTATACTGACTGTTTGTTCTATTGACTATGATTTATCTTTTCTTGTGTTTTTTCTCTCTTTTTTCAAGTCTAGTAATTTGTGACTGTATACCGGAAATCAAAGATAATGTATTACAGTGATTTGAACTCTTATTAACTTCTAAAAAATGTATATATATATATATATGTATTTATATAATTATAAGCAGTAAATTTGGCTTGATTTAAACTCTATCTTTCTTGCAGTGAGCAGCAGCAAAGATTTCTGCTCAGTTACCTCAGCTTTTCATTTGCTACAATGAAACTGTTAAGTTTACACACAGATTTGGGGTTTGTCATTTGTATAGTCCTCCTATCCAAGGTTTCATTCCCCACTTTGTAGCTGTTTGGGCTACTGTAAACTCTAACTGTTGATTAAATATATATGAAAGTGTTTATCTTCTAGATTTATACTGAATTTGTAGCCAATTGAATTCCCATTTCATAAATACTATATGCATTGTAAATTTTAAAGAATATTTAATGCCTTGCATTTACCTATTAAATCACTGATGGACTAAACAATTTTCCAGGATTTCCAATTTATAAGATATTACACTGTTGAGGCAGAAGCATTAAAATAAGATCTAGTGTGTACAGCTAAATAGATACATAGTCAAGAAAATAAAATAACTATGCAATTAGGAATTAGTAATGTGTTTCAATAAAAGATGTATGACACGTATTATGGGAACATAGTAAAAATATTAAAAGAATAATTGAAGAAGTAGTAAAAGCTTCAAAGAGGAGGTAAAATTTTAATAGAATAGAGTGAAGGGATATGTGAGTTTTTCAAAGTGAATACATTGAGGGTTTTGGGGTATTCCACATATGGAAAATAGCCTGCTGAAGGAAGAGAGACATGGAAGAAAGTGAATTTTGCAAGCCATCAGGTGCAGATGGGAAAAGAGAAAGAAAGAAAGAAAGAAAGAAAGAAAGAAAGAAAGAAAGAAAGAAAGAAAGAAAGAAAAAAGAAAGAAAGAAATCCTAGGATCATGATGTAGAACTTGATGGACCTTCTACAATTTGTAAGGAATTGTTATTTTTTCCCCTGTTGGAAATTTTAAAAATACTGACTAGCCTAACCTGAAGAATAATGGTCATACATGTATTTTGGAAAGATAATTTTCAGCAGTTACAGTAAGAAGAGGAGACTGATGTTGGAAAACCCATTAGGTAAAAAATGCTGAGGACCTGAACCCAAGCTGTCATGATGGTTGTTAAAAAGAAGGTGAGAGACTGCAGAAACATTCAGAAAAATAAATAATTCAAGTGGGAAATAAAAATTCAAAGATGGCCTGGAAATTGTTGACTTGAGTAACTGTCAGTTATAACCAGAATAGGTCTGGTTACCAGAATAAATGACAGAAGACTTCAATATAAAAGGCAGAGATTTGGAGCCTGTTTGAAAAGTGCTCAGCTGAAGATCTAAGGGATTTATTACATGTCATCACGTTAGAGTCAGTACACCCTTTCAGTCCTTCTGGCCCTTTCCAAATATCAGTTTTCTCATCTGAATTCTGATCTGGACTCCTGGCTTTGTTATCAGTGATAATGAGAAATGTGAAAAATGAAATGGAACTAAAATGATCTTTCCTTGAGCTCTTTCTTTGTAGTAGACACCCTTCTATGTGACATTTATATATTTCTTTCAATCTGTCTCAGCTATTCTATTGTGATTTTGCAGATGAGAAAACGGAGGTTCAGAGTCATTAATTAATGAAACCGGGGTTGTTGTGAAATGGACCAATTTTTGAGGTCAGTGATCCCAGTAAATATATCTAAACAATTCCCATAGCCAATTGGATTCTGTTAATACATAATGGTAAACAATTTAGGAAGAGTTGCAATCAATATTTTAGGAAATGGTAATTTGAGACACATAGAGAAATCCTTTTGGTTAAATGTGTGTTATCTCTTTCAGATACATTTAATATTGTCTCCATTTCTTTCTCTCAGCTTTTGCCTGCTACTGCATTTATTGAGCTATGGGGATACTATCCACCTTTGTTAAGGATGAATTGTGCATTCATGTTGTAAGCCATTTAGAGCTTTCTGGGTAGAGTAAATGTTACCACTTGAGGGCATCCTGTCATTATGTTCTGTAATAGTCCTGAACTTCTAAATCCACCTCAAAACCATAGCCCTCTGACAGAAGAGACTAAGGAAAAAAATAGTTTTTGCCGGAAAAGCTGAGGCAGCAGTGAAAATGGTAATTTACCATGCTAAATTGGTGTTTCCTGGAGTACTAGGTCAGTGAAGACTGTATTTCAGGAAATGCTAAGTCAACAGAAGAGGATAAGTGATACAGATAGAAGTGGATGGGATCTTCCTGGCAGGGACCAAAGTAGACATTTCAACACTGAGTGTTCTGTTAGTTAAAATGATCTTGGAGGAGGAATCTGCATTTGAAGTTTCCTTTGAGCAGAGAAGGCAAGAAAAACAGCATTCTGAATCGCATTCCTTTGGGTAATGGTGGTAACTGTTCCACATTATCTCTCAGTAATGGGAGAGAAGTTGAAAATGAATCACATATCTGATCGAAAACTTTGAATTGATAGAGTAACCCTAAACATTAGGATTTTTCTCTTCCGTTTTTAACAAAGATGATTAAACAGACACTTTAAAATAAAAAACACTGAAAATTTATAATTATGTTAGACTTCAGCACATCTTTCCCAGTGTAGAAGAGAAAATAAAAAATATCCATGCTCATTACGACCACTTAATTTTCCATTGGTGTTCACCCACACTTACAGGAAACAAGAACAACAAAAGCACACCTAACTAACAGATTCTAAGGAAAGAGAAGTATTGGGCCCTGACGAGAAAGTCAAAGTCAAAATTAAGGTACAGCCTATAAAGGTATTTCATAAAA
This sequence comes from Cryptoprocta ferox, assembly GCA_028646485.1. NCBI lineage: Eukaryota > Metazoa > Chordata > Mammalia > Carnivora > Eupleridae > Cryptoprocta > Cryptoprocta ferox. Next base: position 177,497,268 of record CM053567.1, on the reverse strand, counting down.
TATTAAATAAACTCTTATAAACCAGTAGATTTTACTGATAGATACAATCCATTATTTTTGGAGTATCAAAGTATTTATGAAAAACAATGTAAGTTAATAGTCTTATTCAACCCTTCCATTTTTTTAGCAGTCCATTTTACAACTTGAATAAATAGCAATGCTTTGTTGTACACCAAATTGCCTTTACTTTTGTTGGTGTAAGATGTCATATTTACGAAAAGAGCATAGATAGCAAGCTTATTTCTTGTGTTTAAGGGACAATGAACATTTTAAAATTAAATTTATTTAGTATGCTGTGTATAATATGTAAAGTCTGAGAGGAAATATGTTTACACTAAGGAAGTCTGAATCAGAACTAACTTTAAAGCAATTATGCCTATTATAGTAATATCACATCATACATACCATATATATTAAAAGCACATATAGTATATATAATTTATAATGAGAGAGAGAGAGGGCATAAAATATATGAACAAGTTTAATTATATGTACAGAGCACCTGGTCCATCTTAGGAAATTTGGTCCAAGATCATTCCTGACAGGTTTTAAATGAAGGGATCATGGGTGTAGATTTTTTTTCTGTCCTTATGGTTTAATCCTTCACACCAGTAGCTGCTGTTAGGCTATTAACAGACACAGCAGGTCAGCAAAGGAATGAGCCATGTCAAGTAGTTAACAGTTTAGGGCTAGTATTCTTTAACATACTGTCATGCCTGCTTCAGTATGACAAGATAGCATCTTAAAAAGATCTGGAGGTAAACTCTTCTTATTAAAGGCAAACTATCAATTCTCCCAACTAGAAACATTTGTCAGGGATTTTTTCAGAAGGTGGGTCTTGGATTTCTATTCAAAATGGAGTTAAAGTCCCACATATATATATTCACACACACCAAAAAAAAAAAAAAAAAAAAAAAAAAAAGCCCCCCTTGGTCCAGAAATAGACTATAACAGGTTGGATAAAATGAAATCTTCTATTTTGGATTTCCCTGATAGCTTCAGGATGACATAAAGCTCTAGTGATAGTAGACTAGAAAAAAAAATGTCCATTAGGGAGTTGAAAGCCATTTATTGTAGGCAAACTGCCAAAGGCGAGGGAAAAAAAAGAAATCTAGTGAGGTCTTGTTTGTAGTAAATTTCAAAGCATGCGTATTGTGATGTATAGTAAACAACTACCCCCAAGTTGATTTCCTTGAGGGAAAAAAATGTTGCTACCCAATAGACTTTAAAAGTAATATCAGAAAAAATATACTAAGAGATCATTACTATGAAATTTCCAATCACCTTATAAATGGAGGGTGAAAAGCAGCCAATTGCAGGGCTAACTTCTTTTTCATCTAATCAACAAGCTGCTTCTGTTCTGTGAAATGGAATGAAATGAATGCCATGGCCTTTTAAAGCAGCACAGGGGATCTATTTATTCTGAGAAGAGATTTGCTGAATAACTATAAAATGCAGAGATAATTTTGGAAGTCAGCTAACAGCTTTGCCACAGAGACCCTCAGAACCCACCTGTCCATGATATCTATTCTTCATCAGACAGGCATCTCATTTATTGGAAATCACTTTTCTTGTCATCCTCAGCCAACATATCTGCCCGGGAGTTTAAAAAAACGACATTGACAATGACATGCGCTAACTCCTGGCATGCTAAAGATTAGGGACATGGAAAATTGTCATTCAGTGCCCATTAATTTCATTGGAAAACAGGAGAGCAAATGTGTTTCAGATTTTTTTCATTAGCACATGTCTGCTGTGGTTCTCTGTGGGAATGACATGACAGGCATCTGAAGAGTGACACGAAAAGGTACAGTCTTTCCAGTGGCCCATAAAGGGATTCCTTACTCTGTTGGCCAGAAGGGTGGATGGGGTTTATGAAAAAGATGTCTCTACTGTTATTTCCCATATCAGTTATAAACATTTGGGAATGTAACTTTCTGGAATTTTACTTTTGCCTTCAGTTACAATGCAAATCAAAGTTAAAAATATGTAACATTCATCTTTGTACCAAATATTTGAAGCAGAGATAATGAAATTCTGATTAAATATGCATAAACACTCAAAGACATAAAGTGTATAAAGTCATTCTCATATTTAGCAAAGCAGCTTATATGAAGTAGAAAAACAATAATAAGAAATTAACCAAGTTTCTGGTATTGAGTTGTATAAGTTCTTTATATATTTTGGATATCAACCCTTTATCAAAAGTATCGTTGAAAATATTATCTCCCATTCAATAGGTTGCCTTTTTGTTTGATTGATGGTTTCTTAATCTAGGACAAGCTCATTCTGAACCCTACCTCCCTACTTTGCTCATCCCTCAGATTTTATTGAACCAATTCTTTCTTTCTTTTTTTTATAAGGTCATTTTTTTTTTTATTTTGAGAGAGAGGGAGAGTGAGAAAGAGAAAAGCAGTGTGTGACAGGGGGACGGGCAGAGAGAGAGAGGGAGAGGAGTATCTGAAGCAGGCTCCAAGTTGTCAGCCCTGAGCCCCATGCGGGACTCCATCTCACAAACCATGAGATTATGACCTGAGCTGATATTAAGAGTTGGCCACTTAACCGATTGAGCTGCCCAGGTGCACACCCCCAATTATATATATATTCTATGGTAAAATGCATAACTGTTTTTCAGGGTAATTAAATGACAGATACATTTTAGTCTTAAAGATGTTACTTTGGAATAAAGGAGATTATGATTCGGAATACAACAGTAACACACTAAGGTAAAGTGTGTTTAGAACATATGATTTAGAACATGTGGCTTTCAGTGAAGTCAATTATCAGCCACTGAATAGTAAAATACTGATTATTTAATTTATATAGATGTAAATTTTTACAGATCTCTGCACAAGCAGGTATGCTGTTATTGAGTTATGACTCGTGGCAGATTCTCATTTCCATTGTACGGTAGTCTGTCTATCCGCCATGAATAACCATTCCAATAAAACTAATAAAGTGTTTAAAAATTCAATATTTAAAAAATCTTATTGATTGCATTTTTGAGCAAGCACGATAGAGAAAAAATGTCATCAGAGATCCAAAGTGAACCAAAAGCAGAAAACTTAGAGAGTAAGTGATTTCCAAAACCAGCTAGGGGTTCTAATAGGAGACTCTGACACGAAACCGGAACCCCTACTGTGTCATACTGAGATTTTTCAAAATTCCAGAGATGGAGATCTTAACTGTTATAGACATATGGTGCCTCACCATGTGAGAAACGTTACACACAATATCACACAGTTTCCAGAAGTGGTACAGTTAGGTTTCCTGATGACTTTTGTCATAAATAAAAAATAAAATTTTGCTTTTAAAAAAAGTGTTTTGGAGTCTAGAAGTCATTGTGACATACATTTCCTCATTTAACCTCTACACAACTCTATGATGTCAGAATCTTTTATTACTCTGGTTAAGAGATTTGTTAGTGAGAACAAAGAATGCTGGGAGTTTGGAACTAAACCTCATTTTTTCTGATTCTAAAACCTGTTTGCTGTCCGAAAGTGTCTAAACACAGTCTGTTAATAGGGTATATATCTCACTTCCTAAAGCATCCAGCCTACATCCATGAAATAGTTTGTGCCCTAGGAAACTTTAACTCCCTGCTTAATAGATTGTTAAATGCCTTCAATATTGAGATCTTTATTTAGGTGTGTTTTTGTTTGTTTGTTGTTTGTTTGTCCCCTGATGACCAAAAGAAATTGAGTACAGAACACAGTAGCAGAAAGCAATGATACCCACATGTCATTCCAAAACTTCTCAGAAAAGTAAGGTAACATTCTTTAAAATAGCTGTTGAAGTTATAAAAACAATAGACCCAGATCACACCTGTGTGGATGGCTCAGTAAATCAGTACCAGGGGAGTTACAAAGTTTCTATTCAAAGCAATCTATACTTGGGGGTTCATCTCAATTTCTTACTCTTCTTCCAGTGCATTGGGTCCTCTACGAGTCTGAAAGCGTTTTCAATTAACAACCTTAAAATGTGTGATTAAAATTTTCATTTAATAAAATTACTTAACGCTTTTTCCCCCTTTCTTTTCAAATTTTTATTTAAATTCTAGTTATTTAACATACAGTACAATATCAGTTTCAGGAGTAGAATTCAGTGATTCATGACTTACATACAATATCCAGTCCTCATCCCAACAAAGGCCCTCCTAATACTCATTACCCATCTAGCCCATCCCCCATCCACCTCTCTCAATCAACCCTCAGTTTATTCTCTATTTTAAGAATCTTGATGGTTTGTTTCCCTGTCCCTTTTTTCCTCCCTCCCATATGTTCATCTGTTTTGTAAAACAACTTAATGCTTTTATTTTTTTTATTTTATTAATGTTTATTTATTTTTGAGAGAGAGAGAGAGAGAGCAGGAGCAGGGGAGGAGCAAAAAGAGAGGGAGACAGAATCCAAAGTAGGTTCCAGGCTCTGGGCTGTTAGCGCAGAGCCCAATGTGGGGCTTAAACCCAAGAACCATGCGATCATGACCTGAGCTGAAGTTGGATGCTTAACCAACCGAGCCACCCAAGCACCTCACCACTTAATGCTTTTAATAAGAACCTGATGATGTCAAAAAACCCAAGGGAACTCAATACTCAACTGTACTACATTTATGACAAATAAAAACTTACACCAGAAGAAGCAATGGGAGTTAAGTTTTCATCAAAAAGAAATATCACATATACATCATATCTATAAATCACTTTCTTTTTTGTTAGAGGGAACTGCATTAAAATGTTATTTTCCTTTGACATTTGAGATATTTTGGGAAGAGAAGAATGCAGGGAATAGATTACCAGAACAACCTATTACTTTATAACACTCCGAGGCTACTAGTGAACTAGAGGACTAGCTCCCACAATCCTAAGGGATTTGACGTGCAGCTCAGGAATCCAGCAGATGACAGGTTCACATCCTGGATTCTGGCAGCAGAGTAAGTGAAAATAATTTTGATTCATATTTGGGTGGCTGAGTTCTCTTTCTCCCTCTTGTTCTTCTTTGATTTTTATCATCAAAGAAGAGTATATTACAAAATAATAAGAAGCACAAAAAAGAGTGAATTACAAAAATTTTAAAAAAGAGTGAATTTCAGCCTGTTCACTGATACAATGTAAAGATGACTGGGGTGCATGTGGGGACCTTGCCACCACCGGCGGGAATAAAATTCTTTTTCTGGCTCCTCTTTCAAGGTCTTGCATTTCCTTGAGTCTTTTTACAAAATGACAATAATAATAATACTTCTAAATTACATAGTTACCATGCTTTATAAATTCATAAAAGTCTTCCTAATCACCATTTCATTTAATTATCAAAATTGTTCTGAAATGCTGGCTGGGCAAGTACTTCCTTCTTCATTGATGGTTGTAGCAAAGTTGAGAGTGGAGACTATTATTACTGAGGCCCACAGTAATTGCTCCCCTCTTCTGAATCCTTATAGAAGATGCAGCCTACCCTATTTTGTACCTAGGTCTTTGGTGGGGATGTTGATAGGGAAAAATCTGTTATAAGATGGCTGACAGAACTGATAGGGAAAATTCCTGTCCCTGACCGAAGACTCCCTCTCTGGGTTCTTCCCACCCTGCTTGCCACCCGCTCCAAAGTACCACTAATGGGGAATGCAGAAGAAACAGACTATAAATTGTTCCCTCTGCTTATACTCAGGACTCAGACCTCTGGAGAGTAATCTTCTCTGAGCCCATCAGTGTAAAATAAAACTCCTGTCTTCCAAGATCTCCGAGAGCCACTTGGTTCTTCTGTCGGGTGATCCAGACCAGATTCCATAACAATGTGAGCATCTTTCTGATGGGCGATCATATAATAATAATAATAATAATGAACACATATTGTTCTTGCTATAGGTCAAGCACCATTTAAGAGATTTACATGCATCAGTTGATTAAATCCTCACCTTCACCGTATGAGGTAGGTGATATTATCCAGATTTTGTAGATGAGGACACTGAAACACAGAAAGGTTAAGTGACTACCTCAAGGCCACACATTTAATAGGTGGTAGAGACTGGATATGAACCATGGCAGTCTGGTTCCAGAACTTGTGCACTAGTACAAAAATAAATGCATATGCAGCCTTAGATTGCACAATTTTGGTGTGCCATTGTCCTTACTATTTACAGTTATAACTAAAATGTTTTATATTTAATTAGAGCTATGAGGACACTCCCATCATTCAATGGACTAATTGTGGGATTCTGGTTGAAAACTATCAATCCCCAAATGTCCAAAGAGAAGATTATTTGCCTGCCCTCAGCCCAATAACTCAATGAACTTGCTTCTATCACAGAATAACATAATGCAGATTAGAAAATGGAAGTGAGAATCCTCCAATAACCAGATTTCTTTGGCCAGCTATGATTTTACAATTAATCTATTAGAATGATAGGGTACTGCTAAAGGAAAAGAATAGAGACTGGTTATATTTACAGTGACTCATATTTTACAAATTGACACCTCAAAGGTGGTGGTAGTTGCTATTTTGTCTATTGGACAGATTTAAAAAATTTTTCTGTTTACTTTAGTTCACCTCCCCAAGAGCATTTCATCATTTCAACATGCTTTCACTTTAATGAGAGTTATCTAACCTTTTATGGAAAAAACACTGTGGTTCCATTGTCTTGAACTTCACTGGGAATGAGGTGTACATGTATCTCTCTGTTGGCAGACTGGAAGGATGGGAAACTTCCCTATAGCCACAATTAATATTTCCTTCTTGGGGCCAAAAGTCATTGCGGTAGTCGCAGTGTCTTTTGATACTTGTGAGATTAACTTTCCATCATGATGGGCCCTGATCCTTGGGATATTTCCCACCTACTATTAACCTCCTCATAGCCAATATTTTGAAAATAATTTTAGAAAGTTCCTGCACAACTCTAGGTGATTGCTTAATCAACATATGTTTATTAAGTGTTTTAGATTCAACTCATGTAATCTTGCAGATAGGTTGATTCAAACCACAAAAGAGACAATTCAAGAAAACACATTTCAGTGCTCTGGTTTTTCCATTACAGATATCTGATAATTTAAGCATTTTATATGCAGCTAAAGGACATAAGACATAGTGGTTAAGAACAAATTCCGGAGCAGTCTGCCTCGATTCACCTGATTTCTGCCACCTAGCAAGACTGCATTTTCATACACATAGAATACTTCCTGGTAAATGAGAGTTCCTAGTGTTGTTATGACCTGCAAAGATGTTATCCTCTAGATCAGTTGTACTGAAAGTATTAAAAATTCCACCTAAGAATGGCATGAGGAGACTTTTAAAAATGTAAGTTTATGAATTCCACCTCAGATCTATTCAATCTGTATCTCTGGCAAATTATAGCCAAAAATTTCTATTTTTAACAAAAATGTGTCATGCAGAGGATATAATGGGTTGATGACTGTACTTTGAGCAAAACTGAGCAATACTTTTACAATCAATACAGCACTAGTTCCTCAATGTTATTAAATGTCCACATTTGTAAGGTATTGCACTAAAACTGCAGAGAGATTCCATTTTTGATGGGGCACTTGTGTGGCTCAGTCAGTTGACAGACTGACCCTTGATTTTGGCTCAGGTCATGCATGATCCCAGTGTTGTGAGATGGAGCCTTGAGTTGGGCTACACACTGAGCGTGGAGCCTGCTTGAGATTCTCCCTCTGCCCTTTCTTCAAAAAAAAATTTAAAGGTTTAAAAAATTTCATCCTTGAGTATTTGTAAAGTATCTAGCTTATATATTTTGCTTTGAGTGCCGGCTAGAATAGACATGGCAATGTTCACATTCAACTGGTCAGGATGTTTAATGCCACCCAATTGTCTTCTTACCCAGCCCTTGTGATCCCTGGGGGCACATTAAAATGTGAAAGAGGGATGGAGTCCCTGGGTGGCTCAGTCAGTTAAGTGTTCCACTGCAGCTCAGGTCATGATCTCATGGTTCATGAGTTCAAGCTCTGCATTGGGCTCTGTGCTGACAGCTCAGAGCCTGGAGCCTACTTTGGATGCTATGTCTCCTCTCACTCTCTGTCCCTTCCCTGCTCACACTCTGTCTCTCTCTGTCTCTTAAAAATAAATAAACATTAAAAATATTAAAGAAAAACATGAAAGAGGGAAATAAATAAGCATTTTTTAAACATTAACAATACATAAAAAAAGACCAGGCTATTCTTTGAGGAATCCTAATATAAAGATGGTGTGTGGGTGTTTCTTTCAGCTTCCACAAGGGTGATCATTAGAAATGATACTAAAAAACAAAAACAAAAAAAAAAAAAACAAAAAAAAAACAACCAACCAGACTGAGCAGGGAAGGGGTGAAGACTCAGTGCTATTACAAAGAAGTAATGGTTCTTAGAACAATGGAAGAAAAAATGCCATCAAATGACAAAGACCCTGATTCCATGCCTACAGCACAATTAAGGGAGGGGCGCTGGGTGGCTCAGTAGGTTAAGCCTCCAACTTTGGCTCAGGTCATGATCTCACAGTTCATGGGTTCAAGCCACGCATCAGGCTCTCTGCTGACAGCTTGAAATCTGGAACCTGCTTTGAATTCTGTGTCTTCCTCTCTCTCACTGCCCCTCCCCCACTCCTGCTTTTTCTATCTGTCTCTCTCAAAAATAAATGAACATTAAAAAAATGAAAAAAAAAGAATTAAGGGAAATGAACAAATTAAGATTTTAAGGACTGATAAAGAGAAGGTATTAATCATTAGGAAAGATTTTGAGACCAGTTAGCTCAAGAGAGTTAGGCAATTTTCTGCTTATGGTCAGTCAGTCAGGCAAACTTACTTTACAGGCTACCATGTTTTACTTTACATACGGCATGGGTTGTATTCCCGGAAGATGAGGAGTTTATGAAATGGGGAGGGGGTGGAACAATGATACATTATCAAGTTGTTATGAAGGTTTAAAGGGATAGAATGTTGAAAACACATGGGAGAGTCCTTTACACATGATTGTGTTACATAATTATTAGGGTCAACATTGGATCTAATATTTCATATGAAGAATGTTTTATACTGGCAGTTCTCAAAGTATGGCCTGCAGACCCCTGGGGAATCTTGGAGAAACTTTACAGGTTCAGAAGTGTTAAAATTATTTATAAAAATTTTAATTGTGGTAAAAATTATATAAGAGGATGTATAAACATCCTCTATATATTAATATATACATACAATATTTTATTTATCCATCTGTGGATGGACAACTGGGATTGTTTCCAACTTTGAGCTCTTGCAAAGAATGATGTTATGAACATGGATATACAAATATCTATTTTAGTTTCTGCTTCCAGTTCTCCTGGGTATATATCCAAAAATGGAATCGCTGGATCATATGATGATTCCATTTTTCAGTTTTAGGGGAACACCTATACCGTTTTTCTTAGTGACTGCACCATTGTGCATTTCCATCAACAGTGCACAAATGTTCTTATTTCTCCATATCCTCACCAAAACTTGTTAATTATAGTATCTATCCTAATGGGAGGGGTGGCTAGCACTTGTTCTTAAGTGATACTTTCAGTGGAATTGAATTCTCTACTAACTCTGTAGATATTATTCTTTGAATTCAGGCTTCTAATGCTGCTTCTGAAAATTCAGCTGTAGGTATAATTAATCATCCTCCATTTATTTTCAAACAAATCAATCATTTATCTCTGAGCACTTTTGGGATTTCTTATTTGTCTTTAGCATTCAGTACTTTGATTCAGATGTATCTAGGTGTTCACTGATCTATTGAAATGTACTTATCAAGAAAACAATGACCTCAAAACTAACAAAAAAACCCATAATATCAGTCCTCAGTCTTTTATACATATTTGCATTATTCAATGGAAATAAATACTCCCATATATGTGAAAGATTCTCTCAATTTCTTTGATTCCACATTCTTATAGCTCTCCTTTTATCCAATTGATAATTCCTGGTTATAAATTTTTATGTAGTCCTTATTTTTATCTGACCTACAAATATTTGTTATTATCCAGTTTGGTTCTAGGTTTTACTATCTTCAATTTCTCCATCTTCTCTCTGGGTATCATCTCCAAGCCAATGGCTTTAAATATTAACTACACAATTAGGGCTCCCAATTATATATGTCTGGCCCAATCTTGTTCTGAGCTTCATATACATATGACAGATAGCTATGTACAGTGAACTTTGAAATTTATTAAGAATGGTATTAATGACTACTCTCACATCCCAACCTGTTTCTCACTCAGGTCAGTCTTTTCCATAAAAATAAATGACATCACCATCAAACCAGATGCTCATGTCAAAACCTAGTAGTTAGCCATATTCCTACATCTAAACTGTCAGAATATTCTACAGGTATTATCTCCATCTTCACTGCATATCCAAGTTAAAACCACTCTTATCCCTTACCTGGTCACCTCCAATGTAATCTCCAAAGCTGGTCTTTCCATCTGACCTTCCTATAATCTCTTCTATTTTAACTAGACGAATCTTTTGAAAAATGTGAATCATATAAAAATCTCCCCTGCTCAAAACCTCCCAATGTGCTTAGAATAAAATCCAAACTTTCTAATAATGGCTTACAAAACTTAGCATGACTTTTTCTTTGCCCACCTGTCTAACATCATCTGCTACTGTTCTGTTCTTTGCTCACTAGACTGCAGTCAAGTTATTCTTACAGTTGTTAGACCAGGTCAAGCTCATTTGTGCTTTGGAGTGTCTTTGCACATGTCTTTAGGATTGGAGCAGTCTTTCTGGTTTCTTTTCAACCTTTAAGTCTCAACTTAAACTCTGCTGAGGTCAGATCTCAGTCTTATCTACAGTGGTGTCACTGTCCTTTACCCAGTCATGATCATGTCAGGGCTTCTTATTTTTCTGTGAGGCACTTATCAATAACTAATATCATCCTGTATTATTTCGTTTTTACCACCTTCAACAGAAACATAAACTCTGTGGCACAGAGACTGTGTTTACCCAGGAACTATCATGGTAAACTGCCATACAAGGCACTCGATAAATATCTGCTGAATTAACCTTAATTAGTTAAGGAATAAATAGTGATTAAAATATGTCCCTGACATTTTTACAATCTAATGGGGGAGACTGACATGAAAGAAATACTCTTCTGTATAATAATAACAACCTGCGATAATAATATTAAGGATGACACAGGGTTTTATATACATACATATAATTATATATACATATATATGGTACATATAATTTTTATTTTCTTTACCTTTGACTCTGATTTTGTAGTTGCTTAATATTCAGAAGACTAACTTTGTAAAATAAGCAACCACATCTAATTAGATAATAGAGTCTCTATGTCAGAAACATCTGGCTCCTTTTAGATAGACAAAGAAGGGCTGGTAAAGGAGCTTCTGGATCTTTAAGGGGGATTATACTCCAGAAGACTTTATCTGCCAAAATCGATTTGATCTTTCCTTTTGAGATTACTTGTTTCCTATAGCTGCAGGTCTGGGTGGGTTTTTATTATACGTCACTGACAACATTGTTACTAACACTCATTTTTCTCTGACTTTACTTTCTTCACCTGTATCCTCTTCTGACTCCTCCCCCAACATCTCAAGACCTTTTGGATATTTATAACTGCTCCTGTAGCACTGACTTCAAGTATGGCTTCTGTTTTTACCTCCAGTGAATCAAGTATTGTTTATACCAGTGGTGTTGAAATAGTTCAAAGAAGAAAGAGGGCTACCTGGGCTGTGGTAGTCAGGGCTGACTTGTACATCAGTTCCACCTCATCATTAATGTAGAATGATGAATCTACTTCCATCTCTGTAAGTATGGGGCTCTCCATCTTAGATGCATAAGAATAAAAAGCACTTAGACAAAAGAAAAATCACACCATCTACTGTTCTAAACTGCATTTACATTGTTCACATGTGAATGCCTACCACAAACAAGATTTAGCAAATAATTATTGAGGTGTTGCTTTCTTCCAAGCACCGCTCTAATATTGGGTAAGCTGCAGTGAACATAAAAAAAAATACAAAAAGATTTCTGTCTTCATGAAGAGTACATTCTAGTGAGAAGGGGAAAATTACAAACACATTCATACCTGAGATAAACTAATATTTAATGAGTCCATAATGTGTCAAACACTGTTATAGGTACTTGTATTGCAAATATTAAAAAACATATTCCATGAAAAAATAAAATAAAAATAGAGTAACAGGATAGAAAATAATAATAAAGGTTGGAAAGTGTCAACATGATACATTTAGATCCATGGTCAGGGAAGGAAAGCAAGAGACAGCCATGGAAAGATATAGGGGGAGGAGAGACAGAGGAAGCAGTCCAGATACACCAAGGAATGAGCTTGGCTTGACCAAGAGACAGCAAAAATCAGTGTCTGAAACGTAATGAAAGGGGAAGTAGGAGGAGATGAGATTATATAAGTAGGCAACATAGATCCTAGTCAGAGGTGGATACTGTGCTTATTCCCATTTTACTGATGGCTGATTGGGTGAATGGATAAATGAATGAATGACTTGTCTGGTCATTCTCCCACCTCGTCTGGAGTCATGAATCGAGCTGGCATGTCATTCCTATTCTTGCAGAATCATGCTTTCAGGATGACATTAGCTGACTTGTTTGTTAATGGAGAATATTACTTTTCAAGTAAGGATGCTGAGATGCAGCAACTTTTTTAAAGTATTACAAAAATAAGGCTATAATGAATGAAACAATATACATCCAAATGATTTCCAACCAGAGGGCTTACTCTCCTTAAGAATCACTCCATTTAAACAATGTCTTATTTCCTGCACACTCCTGCAGCTGTACCTGCCTAAATCCACTGGGCACACAGGTGATCTCTCAGGAACTTGGACAAGGTAATTATAGGGAGCCTTCCATTCTCATTCCCTCACTCTCGTGTGCCAAACAGCCGCTCCGTCAATCTGGGTAGTTTCTGGGAATTATCCCTGTTCGCTGCAATTCCCGCAAGGCAACAGCCTACATATTCCCTTTTCTTAGCACACAGAAGGTTCCCCTTCATTTGCTGTCTTGATTTAAGGATAGCACTGTCTAACTCCCAAATTTAATTTCAGACACATGTGCCTTGGATCAAATATCCTGCTGGCCCCTGTCCAACCCCCCTCCTTTTTTTTTTTCACCTTGGATTTCCTGACTTAATTATCTCAAACTCAGATAAAGCCAGATCCAAACTGTATGAAAAATCATATCATTAGCCATTATGGAATGGGCTTCAGATTTTAAACAATTGCAGAACATGAGCCGCGGGAAAATAATGAGGAACAATATTCACTCCTAAATCAGTTTTCCCACTCAGTATTTTACTATGTGTGAATATGTTTTAAATGTATTTTCTTCCACTTGCCATCTTTGTCAGTTCCTTCAGTAAATAGGTCTGTGTAGCAAGACCTGGACTGGAATTGTTGAAGAGTGACTCCATAACCGCCTTCATTATCCCAAGTGTGATTATATACAGGATGGTGACCAGCTGTTCTCCTTCTCTGATGAGGCAAGAATAAGAGAAGAAGGGCATAAATTGCAGCTGGAGGGGATTCAAATGATGTAAGGAGGAACTCTGGGGGTAGCAAGCATGGTTAAGCAGAGGAGGAGTTAGCAGAGCAGTTAATTTCTTCCTTGACAATGTGTCTGGAATGGTTTGGTGAGCTTTACATTAAGACAAGTTCACCCAGATGATTTTGACAGAACATTCTGGTTCCAAGATTCTGCCTTCGTTCTTCACTCTGTATTTTAGTTGGTGGCCCTCACAGTCTACTTTCTGATGCCAGTGCTTTGCAGAAGTTCAATAGATGCGGACATTATAAAATTAGATAACTAATGGAATTGTACAGGGTAAAGACGATTAAAAGTGGTCTTAAGAATCAAGCAGACAAGAGGAGCCTGGGCTCAATTATGTATTTGTTTTCTGACCTCCGGCAAGTCACATGATGCTCCTCAGCTTATTTCAGGGTAGTGTTTTGAGAAACAGATAAAAAATTGCTTCTTGGCCTTTGGGCTAAGATCAAGTAGAGAAAGGGTTAAAATGTCTATAAAGCATAAAATAAAAATATATTAAAATACTCCCACTTAGCAATTCTTGGTAGATTTCATTATTGTTTTTTAGAGCATACATAGGACCAGTTTATATCTCATCTCTTGACTTTTACCATAATCCTTGAGATCAAGAGTTCATATTTTATAGTTCTAGAAGCTGAGGCTCAGAGGAATTGAGAGATTTGTTTAAGGTCAAGTGGTTAATAAAGATGATTTAGAAACTTGAAACTATATGTCTTCTTCTCTAAACCTAGGATCAATTGCTCCTACTGTTTTGCTATTTATCACACTTCCCCTAATAAAACCTATAAATCTACTATGACAAAAGAAGGAAATAACCATAACTATCACAACTCTGACCTTTCCTCATCATGAGAAAGGAGTCGGTTCTGGGTACATCTCAATCTGTACCTCAAAAAAATGCTATGTTGTTTTATGATAATATTTCACCTGTAGAGTCTTTACCTTCCAAAGTTCTCTTTTATCTTTGAATGTATGTATATTTATATTACAATAATCTCAGCATCACTGACAGTGACCAATTGGCCCGGTACACCACCTTTATTGGCCACATTTATATGATAATATATCTATGTGCACATTTCTTTATTTAATGGGAGAAAAGACAGTATGCAGAATGGGAAAACTTACTAAGTGGCCTTCCTAGGAGTAAGAGTCTCAAATGTCCATTGACTGATGAATGGGTAAAGAAGATGTGGTATATATTTACAAAGGAATATTACTCAGTGATCAAAAAGAATGAATCTTGCCATTTGTGACAACATGCATGGAACTAGAGTGCTGATGCTAAGCAAAGTAAGTCAGTCAGAGAAAGACAAATATCATGTGATTTCACTCATGTGGAATTTAAGAAACAAAACAGATGTACATAGAGAAAGGGAAGGAAAAATAAGATTAAAAAGAGAGAGGGAGGCAAACCATACAAGACTTTTAAATACAGAAAACAAACCAAGAGTGCTGGGAGGGGATATGGGTGGGGGGATGGGCTAAATGGGTGATGGGTCTTAAGGAGAGCACTTGGGCACTGGGTATTGTATGTAAGTGATGAATTACTAGGTTCTATTACTGAAACCAATACTATACTGTATGCTAACTAACTTGAATTTAAATAAATAAATAAATAAATAAATAAATAACATAGACTATAGGAGAGCATGAGAAAACAAAAGGTACTTTAGATTGGAAGAAATGAATTCCCTCCACTTGCCCCTAAATTGCAGGTCAGTGTTTGCTGCTCAAATGATCTTGTCTCCATATATTTTTTGAGAGTGAAAGGTTAATAGACATATACTCTACCTTTCCTCACCTCTTCACTTGGGATTTCTCATCTAATCTGCAAAATTCAGAAAATGATTCTGGTGCCTATTGTATCAATTCACTCAAGGATGTTTCTTAGGTGGCATCATACTTAGATGTGTAGGAGAGAAGGAAACTCCTTAGGCAATACAGATGCCACTTAGACATTCAGGATGTAATTCTCCCATGAAGCCTCTGTTTTGAAAGGCTAATGAAAGAAGTTAGGTGGTCAGTATTTCCTCACTCTCTGGGATTCTTCCCAGTCAGCATTTCCTCACTCACTGGGCTTCCTAATGGTCAGTCTTCCTGGGATGATCCAGCTCCTTTGTCAACCAGCAAAACGCAACTGGAGCGGATAGCCCTTCTTCACCCACAGGACTTCGTGCCATGTATAGTCTGCTCTGGCTTTATTTCAACACTATCTAGTAAAAGCAAGTGGCAACAGGGGTACGGACAAGCACTGAACCATAAGAGTAAAAATGTTTATGTAAATTCAATTCACATTGGACAAATTTTACAAACATGTAATGGTGCTGAATTTCATAAGGAAAAGAAGGGTTTTGATAATCCACTTCCTGCCCACCACCCAGATCATTATTTAGCTGAGATGCCGTAATTTCATGACCATATACTTAGAAACAGTAGAGGAGGGTAGGACACAATCAAATGCCATCATGATAAAAATTATGTGATAGTAGTTTTCCAGATTAAATATAAGATGTAGATGTTCAAATATTGGGCTCCCCAAAATGCCCAAATTTGGTATAGAATATGACTAAAAGTCTGATTGACAAAAATATCAATTTATTATTGAGACTATATATATGTATATATATGTACACCACACACACACACACACACACACACATATATAATAAAACAAGCATAAATATGTTTCCAGTCAACTGTAGGAGGCCAACTAGCTGAGCTGGAAACAGGTTAAAATTGACTTGGATATGGATATTCTGGGCTCTGTTGGAAGTACTAAATTGGAAGCCATAATGAATGCTTGCCTTCTTAGCTTGGTTACACACTGACACAGGATCCAGCAATCTCACCTGGACCTGCCTTTCTCTAGTTTGTCCAGACAAAAAGATGAGTTAAAGGAGCAGATACTAAGAAAAGCACTGTAGGTCTTTATTGATGGCAACTTTGCTCTGCCTAGAAAGCCCTGTGATTAGATACAACTAAATACACCATATGTTCTGCGCTTCTACAATGTGGCCAAAGTAGAGCAGTTAGGTTATATCAGCTGAATCTCTCTAGAGCAGAGGCTTCAGGGAACCCGTCTAGGAGTTCAAGATGCAATGCCAGATTTTCTGCTTAACAGTGATAATACCATAGGTTGTCACTCAAATTTATTAAATCTCTGTTTCCTTATCTGAGAAATATGAATAACACATAAACTTGCAATGTTTGGAGGGAAGATTAGCATTTATACAGTATAGATAGTTAACAAGTGGCAGTTACTTTCTGGATAAATAATTGGACTGATCGTTTTCCTCTAATTTTGCCCTAACTCTAATAAAAATGTATACATACATGAAAATGTACCTCCATTTTAATGTGGGTAACTTCTCTTTCTCTTTCAGGTCAAATGAACTTTACCCCTCTCATTATAAAGGTGGTTGGTAAGGAGGGAGTGCTTGGTACAATTCATAGAAATAAACACACAGTATTCCGTATATATCCTTCTGCCTGTTCTCATGTTGAGTAGGGATACAAGACCAGGTGCCTTTGAAAGCTGACCAAAACACTGCATTTGTATAATAAAAATACATTCCTGCCTGTGGAATGTCAAGCGTTTTTTCAATCCAAATGCCTCAGATGCAGTTGGTATTGGAAAAGCAACTTTATTTTTCCTTGTGCTGCACCAAACTTCTATTCAGGCCTGAACCAAAGTCACTGTAATTTAATAAGAAAGAGAACAAGCGCAAACAGGAGAGAGTGAAAGAGAGCTTTGGGAGTTAAATTAGTAGTGGGCTGAGAGAATGGGAAGATTGGTAATGGACTAGCACGCTGAAGCATGGCATTGGGCCTCACACAAATTGTGACTGAAAGTCATTACCACCTGCAAGCTGCCCATTCAACTGTCAGAATCTGCTCTCAGCATTGATTTTGTTCCTGCTGGTCACATGCCCAGCACAGGGTCTCATCATCCAGGACGTCTTTGGCAGCAAACAGGGCAAAAATTAAATAAGTACATAAAAAAAGAGGAAGAAAAAGAACCAAGTGCTGGTCTAGTATAAAAAGAGAGTAGCCCTTTGCCCTGGAGATGTTCTTTCTGAATGGGCCACCCACAGGCATTGGTGCTCTGCTTGAATAGAAACGGCTGAAACATATCCAATCCCTTCCACAGGCAAGGTGGAATAAATCACAAATGAACAAAGGTAAGCAATCATTTTTTTTCCAGTACATCTTTCAAAAATTCTATATCTTTAATATATTAGAAGGAATTATGGATGACACTATGACTTTTAATGCATATGGTAGGCAGGAAAAAGATGACTACTTCTAAAACATTAGACACGAGTGGATATATTTTTATAGTAATAATAATAATAATAAAATGTATTGAAAAGCTACTGTGAGATAAAACTTTACACACATTTTCTCATTTAATTTCCACAACAACCCTATTAGTTATATAACTTTAACCCTCTTTTACAGGAAAGTAAGAGGAGTGTTTTAAGTTGAATTTTATACCCCGAAAATTCATGTGTTGAAGCCTTAACTTATCTCAGAGTGTGAACTTAATTGGAAATAGGGTCATTGCAGGTATAAATAATAAAAATAAGATCACATTAGAGTGGAGTGGGTCCCTAACACAATATGATTGGGGAAATTTGGACATAGACAGACATACAAGGAAAAATTATGCAGGTTGCCACAAGCCAAGAAACTACCAGAGGCTAGAAACATTGGACTGATCCTTCCCTTAGCTCTGAAGGAGCACAGCCCCACCAGCACCTTGATCTCCAGAACTGTGAGATAATGTTTCCGTTGTTTAAGTTTCCAGGTTGTGACAACCTGTTAGACAGCCTTAGCAAAGTAACAGAAGGGAATTGAGAACGATTACTCTTCCCAGCCTCAAAGAGCCAATCGACTGTGGAGTTGGGATTTGAACCCTGACCTGTCTGATTCTAGTCCATTTACTTGACTCTTATGTCCTCCTGTTTCTTCAGGGCACAGCAACATTGAAAAGGGCCTCAAATGATGTCTGGTTCAACATATCTGATATCTGATTATGTTCTACCAATATGTTAATCCATGTCAGTACCTTATCCTATGTCTTCTTCAGCATTGCCATGGACCAGTATCTCTCTGCCTTCAAAGGGAGACCATTCCAGTGTTTGTTTGTGACATTAGAAAGCCATGCATCTTCCTCCAGGCTCAGCTTGAATCTTAACCCCCTCAGTAAAGCTTCCCTGAAATAGCCATATCCCAAATGTGAAGAATTAAAAATCCTTTGGAATTTATTCAGTGCAAATTTTTTCAATGCTGCCAACACAGTTCTTCTCCTTATTGCTTTACTCTAATTTGATGAATCAAGACAATTTAATGGCTTAAAGCATTAAAAGTGTGGTCCCCAAACCTGCAATATCAGTAACCCCTGGGAGCTTGTTAGAAATGTAAATTCTCAGCCCTAACCTGAAACCTACTGAATCAGAAAGTGTGGAAGGCATCCAGCCATTGTATTTTAATAAGTGCTCCAAGTGATTCTGACACACACCAAACTCTGAGAAACACTGGTTTAGGGCATAGACTTTAGTAATGTATAAGGAATGCTGGGTTTGAACTACAGTCTAATAACTGTGATTGTTTCCACTCTCTTATAGCTTCTTCCATAATAACATATGTCAGAAAAGTCTTACTAATGATTGATAGAACAGAAGAATAAGTTGAAATATAGTAGTGATAGCATATTAAAGCTTTTCTAAAGAAAGAACAATATAAGTGGAATGAAAAGAAATCTTGCACCAGGTAAGATGAACAAAAAATGAACACAATAGAAAAATCAAGTATCATATTTACTTATTAGTGGGAAAGCAGATATCCACAAAATAATAGAAAGTGGTTGTTTCCAAATTGTACTCTTCAAACAAATGTTTTAAGGAGAAAAATTTGAGGAAAAAATATGTATGTCTAGCCTCATTGACTGGCATGCCGAAGAAAGTGAAAAATATTTTTCCTGGGATTTAGAAACCACGCAATGGTACACACATGTACAATTATTAAACACACACACACACACACACACACACACACCATGCTTTCTTGATAACATACCTCTACCCTCTGAAGAAAAAGAAAGATAGAGAAAGCAAAACCAAATGCTCAAAACATGGAAAACCATTGCATACAATCCTAACTGTGCATTCAACACCATCTGGATTCCTTATCTGCCTTACCTGGCAAGAAAATTTTTCTACTCTCTCATTGAACATTTGATCCTTTCTCTGCCTTCCTCAAACTCTGACCTCCTTTGCCTTTTCCATTCTCTGTTAATGACCTTACCTTACACTTCATAAAATAACATTCTTGCACCACATAGTAATAATTGCATGTTCCCACGCAGATTCAAAATAGCCCTGCATCTCAATCCATATTCTCACCACTACATTGCCATGGAAGATATCCATGAATCCTGCTAGTGGCCAAATCTTCCACATTTGGTCCAGATCCCACCTCTAACTGGCTTTCTGTCCCTGTTGTTTGCCCTTCCTAGGTGTCCTTATCTCCACTTCTACCTCACTGTTGTACCCTTGGCAAAATCTGTTGAAAATATCTTGAACTCTCTCACTCTAGTTCCTCACTTCTGATTCCCTCTTCCATGCATTCTAGTCTAGCCCCTTATTTGCTGAAACTTGCTGTGTTCATAAACGGCCTGGTTACTGAATCAAACATATTTTTCAGTCTTTGTTTTACATTATTACCGTGGTGTGCAATATCAGTTGCTGATAAAGCATCTCATTCCCTTCTTGCTTTCTGGCAGAATCCTAGCTCTTCCCGGCACACAGCTCTTCACCACGAGCCACATGCCCTAGGAGATGCTGATCCTGACCTCATCATCATCATGATTGTTCTAAACATATTCCCACTACCCTTGCTCATGCAGAAATAAGCAGGTGTAGTTAATGTAACATAAAAAGATGTTTGTGGGAGACTTCTGGAAAAGATCTGAAAAAAGGAAAGTCTCTTTTAGGGGATATAAACTCATGTAACTCTTGCACATCCACTTGCAAGAGAGGATCCAGCCTTAAGATGACATGCGCACTATGGACGGCAGAGCAAACAGGTAGAACTATCATCCTCCTTTACACACTTGTTGAAAAGCTAGATAAAAAAACTACAGAATGTGATCCAATAGAAGTTCTTGCTGCTTAAACCAAACATGCCTAATGCATCTACAATATCCCTATGGATATACTTCTCAATAGTGTTCAAGACCCTTTCTATGACGGTTCCCAGATACATTTCCTACTTGGCTTCTTTCTACATTTTGATTTTAATGATCCCACTCCTCTTTCTGACTCCAAATTTGAGTAGTCCTGAAGCCTCATCTCCTACCCTCCCACAGAACTGGCCTATTGGCATTCTCTTGACTTTGACAAAGTTTTGGCTTCCTCGCGTTTTCTACACATCTGATTTTTTTTTGCCAGGAGATTTTCCTTCATGGTCTTCATCTCTTGTCTGCATAGGCTCTATGCATTTTTCAAGTCATGTTTTAAATATAACTACCTCTTACAGGACCCCCTAATCTATGTTGGAGCCCCTGTTATAATTTAGCTTAAGTTCTTCCACTTTTCCTTTAGAGCACTTGTCCCAATTCATTTTTAAATCTGGGTAACACCAGTGACAAAACTTTTCCAAATAGAAGAAAAAAATAGACAATATCACAGATAAGTACAGGTGCAAATGTTAAATAGCAAGGTGATAAATCAGATATATTTGTACATTAAAAGAAAAGTAGACTATATATCTTCATCCTGAGGCATGTAAAGGGGGTTTGATATCATGAAATTAATATCAGTAGTGCAAATGAGAAGAAACGATCATACTTATTGATTCCAATTAACCATCTATGCAATAATATTTCTAATTAATTAAAAGTAAATCTTCATCATATACACTTTATAAATTAATCTTTAGGTTTGTACAATTCTGTTAATAAGTCAAATATGTGTTTTAATGTTTCTGAAAGCAATGGGTCTAAAGTTCCACTAAAAAGATATTTGTACTAATATTTCTAAAATGATTCTCCAAATCAATATTCTAGAGTGCATCTAGTAGAGTACATAATCTGAAATATCCAGAAAAACTTTTAAAATGGAGTATAATAAAGATTTTTTTTAACCATTCTTAAAAGGTATTATAAAGATAATTAAAGTTAGTATGATGGGAGTATCAGATTATTATTTTTTAAGTTTTTTTTAATGTTCATTTATTTATTTTGAGAGAGACAGAGAGAGCCAAGAGGGGGAGGGGCAGAGAGTGAGGGAGAGAGAGCCTAGATGCAGGGCTCAAACCCATGAAGATCATGACTGAGATCATGACCTGAGCTGAAATCAATAGCTGGATGGTTAATTGACTGAGCCACCAAGAAGCCCCTATCTTTTTTATTTGAGAGAGAGAGAGAGAGAGAGAGAGCGTGCAAGTGCAAGGGGAGCAGAAGGCTGAGTGGTGGGGGGTGGGAGGCGAGAGAGAGAGAGACAGAGAGAGAGAGAGAGAGACTCCACACCTCCACACTCAGGGAAGAGCCTGATGCACAGCTTGATCCCACAACCGTGGAATCATGACCTGAACTGAAATCAAGAGTGGGATTCTCAACCAAATGAGCCACCCAGGCATCCCGGAAGCATCAGATTTTTGACAGATTAATTAATTTAAATTAAATTTTTGACAAATTAATAAAACTGTTGGTAGACTCAAGAAGTAGATCCATGGTATGTATATGCATATATACATATACATATTTTTATATATGTATATACATCACATATATTAATCAGAGGCAAATTATTTTATAAAAATTCATAGTGCAATTTGGTTTTTAGTTAATCCTTATTATACATTATATAGTAAACAAATGTTAAGCATATTCAATATTTCTTTTAAAGATCAAAAAATAAATATTAGCAAAGAAGATTATAGGTGACTATTTAAAAAATAATGTAACATGGAATATCATTTGAAAATATGATCAAAGGTTGAAATTAAAAATGAAGTGGTTTAAAATTACCAGGAGTGTAATGAAAGAAAACGCAATGAAGGGAAGTAAAGCAAATGACAAATGGAGAAATAGTTAAATCTATCCATGTGGAAGACATACATAATAAAATAATATTTCAAACTAGGAGAGAAAAGACAGCATTCACCCCCCAGCCTCATTTCTTTCTGCATCTTCCAGGCATGGGCTCTCTGCCTTTGCTAGCTGTTTATTTACTCTGCATTGATGATTAGACAAATTGCATTGTAATGTGAAAAACACAAGCTTTCACGTCAAACAAGCCTGAATTCCACTCCCACTGCTGTTCCTTACACTTTCTGAACTAAGGTAGGTTAATAATATCAGTCCTGCATTTACCCTAGCACCCAGAACATAATAAGGGCTCAGTAACTATTAGTCACTTTGGTATGCATGCAAGCAGAAAAAGGGTAAAAGAGAGCATTTGTATAAAAGAGAAGAAGATTTGTATCTTTCAGATTTCTAGAGGGGGAAAAGAAATTGAAGAGTAACAAAAATTGGTAGGACACAACGGAAACAAATAAGAAAAAAATTAAATTAAATTAAGACGAATATATCCAATATGTTGATGAATGTAAATGTGTCAGAACTCTCCTATACAAAAATCTCAGATAGAATTTGAAATACATAACACAGCTACCCATTGTCTATAGAGATGGCATGGCAAATGAGCTCTGTATATTGCTTATTATCAAAACCATGGTACAAACATGTGTGTGTGTGTGTGTGTGTGTAAGTAACTCTTGGAAATGAAAGTGCCAAATGAAACCATTTCCAAATATCAACCATGATGATAGATGGTTTGAAAACTATGGACATTTTTATCGCCACACCAATTTGACAATGCCCATAAATAAATAAATTAAAAAACTCTAGGGCCTCATCTATTGAGTGTATTAGTTTGCCTTTTATGAATAAAGCTTCTGAATAACTCGCTAATAAGTTTGTTCCTGACAGTTTTCACTTATTTTCAGAAGGTTTTCAAGATCTTATGTCTGCCAGGTGAATTGTTCAAGGGTTTCACAGTAGAGAGGTGATGTTGAACATACGTGGGTATATCAAGCTAAGAGTCTTTTATATCTACTTGGGCTCCAAACAATGAAATTGAACACCCGATTTCAATGCTGCAGCAAAGGTTAAGGAACTTAGAGACAATTGCATGGGAGCAAAAGCTTTTAATTAGCAGAGAGTTATAGTTGGGGCAAGAGCTCTTTGAAAGCTCCCTGGGGAAAAGGCCTTTATTAGCAAGAGCCCACACCCTAGGCTCCATTTATTTGTTTTCTTTTGTACTTATTTCACTTTTTTAATAGCAACCCATGCTTGACACTTTTCTAGATGTCCTATTTGTCTCTACTTTCTTTGCAGTGGTTATTCTTTTCAAATTATAATGAAATTATTTCAGTTGGCATGGTTTGCCATTTCTCCCTTTTCCTTCTAATGGCTCTTTTTCAGATTTATTTGCTCATTCCTTCAAAAAAGTGATAATAACATCAAGATCTCTTGTTGCATCTCTTCTTTAGAGAGATGTTTTTTCCCTAACTTTGTTTCAAGATTCTTCTTTTTTTGCTTCTTCCTATAATTTTCCTTAGTCCTAGAATATTTGTTCTTAATTGTTCAAATGATACACCTTGAAGAACTCTGAATTAATATAATTAATATCATTTAAAATAAATTTTGATTTTCAAATGTTTCCATTTACATATTGTCAGTCTATAGGAACTTGCTTGATTTTTCTTTGGGGATCCTCACTTTCGGGGAAAAATTACTGAATAAAGTAATAACCTAGCCTTTGTGATATAAACAACTCAACATGTAGTAGAGTAAAATAAACCTTGATAAAATAAACCACGAAATTTTCACTGTACAAAACTATCTAGAGTAAATGTGAAATCATATTTTCCCTAATAAATGCTCTCCTTTTTAATATTAAGGTGGAAAGTCAACAGAAAAAGTATATTAATTCCTCTTGCTTGAAATGCTTTTAGTAAATAGTTCTCTGTCCAAAAATGAGAAAATGTGGAATATTAATTCTAACTCCAGACTAAATCACTCACCAGTTAAGAGTATCTGTTTCTAAATTATTTTAATCATTTTGAAACAGCAAATAAAAATATGTTCAGTATTTTCAAGAATCACAAGCACCCTGAGATTTATGAAATAGGGGAACGCTGGCCATTTTTCCATTCAGCTGTTGTAACCCTGAGAGTTATTGATGGATTAACGATATGTGTAAGTGGCAGCGATATAAGTAGGTGGAAAGTTTCAGAAGTCTGGAATGTGTAAGTTTTATGTCAAGTGACTTTGAAATGGAGAACTCTTGCAGTTCGCTTACAGCAACATGAAATAGCTATTCACTTAGGTTCCAATTTTACCCTCTATAATTGGTTCGCTGGAAAACAATAATACACCAAAATTCTTAGTCGAGCAATTTTTCTATAGCAACAAGGCTTGCTTTTATTAGCTGTGTATTTTGGTTTGGTTTTTAAGAGTTAGGCTATTCCCAAAGAGGCTTGTATTTTCCATTGAATTTTTAAAAGTAATGAGTTTCCACCTTATAAATGAAAGATAGGAGGGAAGGTTAATTTTGCAGTGGAAGAAGTTACAGGAACCAATAGGCTACATTTGTATTTCATTCCAGCAGACAACAGTTTGCTGCATTTGCTCAATGGAAGCCAAATAGTAACTTCCATCTGCGGTTAATTAGCAGGGGATGAAATTTCAATATGTTCTGAAATGTACACTGATATTTAAATATTTCACCCATTTTACATCCAATCTTCAAAATCATGGCAGCTGGTCAATGAGTTAGACATTGGGCTTTTATAGTTCCCTGCCACTCAATAGGGGTTTTGGTACCACCTGGTAGACAGGACAAAACAAGATGCCTTTTTGATCTTCAGTTGTCCCAGTAGATAATATTGCATAAAATATTACATTTTTAAGAGAACCTATAAAAGACATTTATGAAGATTATGAACATAACAAAATTCTCCTTGCAATAAAAATATGTGTAAGTCCTAAAACAGCCTAGAATCTTTGAGACACATCATGTAGGAAACCTGAACAAGTTAATTCAACAAGCAGAAAGCCATCGGTATGAATGGCCACATGTTGAAGCAGCTATCAAATCACCATGCCATCACTTTCTATGAACTATATAGCCATTAGGTAAATAGAACTCTGGTTTGGTGATTTTTAAAAAGAATATATTACCTTAATATGCCTCATTCTTGTTTGAAGAAGTGTGGTAGACAAACTGTAGGATAACACTAATGATTTTCACCTTTTGATATTCAAGCCCTTGTCTGGTCCCCTCACCTTGAGTATGGGCATGACCTGTGACTTGTCTCTAACCAACAGAACACAACAAAGATGACAGGATGCATGTGATTAGATGTACATGATGATATTGCAGCATCTGTCTTCCTGGAGACTCTCCTTTGCTAGATTTGAAGAATCAAGGGGCCATCTTGGGTAATCCCATGTGGCAAGGAATTGGGAGCCACTGACTGACAGCCAGCAAGAGCCTGAAGCCTTGGTCCTACACATGCAAGGAACTGAATTCTGCCAACAATCTGAGTGAGCTTGGAAGTGGATCCTCCTCCAGTCAAGCCTCACTTAAGACCACAGCCCTGGCCAATGTCTTGATTCCAGTATGAAAGAGAACATAGCTGAACTGTGTCAAGACTCCTGATTTATAGAAAATATATAATAATAAAAGTGTGTTGATTTAAGTAATAATATTTGTGCTAATATTGTTACATAGTAGTAGATGAGTAATATAAGGATCTATGTCTTATGCCTGGATATCTGGTACTTCTACTATTTGATACTTATGCCAATCAAAAGATCAGAATAGTAAGATGACAGAATCTCAATAGAAGGTACTATTTTTAATTTAGTTCCATATGACAAACACCAAAGTGAAATCTTTTGTTTTTTTAGAAAATCATACATAGAATTCTACTTACCTATTTCTCTTGATAAGAGGTCTGAGGTCACAAAATGGTAGCCAATGAGCCAACTTTGACTTATATACATGCTTAGTGGGTGGATTACACAGATCTTTTGTTTTTCAATTGAAACTTTTATTGTTTAAAAAACCCAACAACTTAGCAGTGTTTTTGTAAAACTTTACCTTTCGGATTACAATAAAATGTCCAGCACCACTGTTTATATTTTACCTGGAAACAAGCAATAGAAGCAAAGTAGCTGCTCTTTTAATATAGGGAATATATTGTTCAATTTAGTTCAAGACAATCCCCTTCCTATTATCTCCCATACTGAGGCCACACATCAGGAGTCAGTTATCATTGTTTAGGGCATTTATTTGCTTTTACTATTGGCCCATTGCACAAACGTAATATGAGTAAGTATGGAATATGAATTAGTGTTATGCTTAAAACTGTATCACCAGGGTGCCTGGGTGGCTCAGTTGGTTGAGCATCTGGCTTCGGCTCAGGTCATGGTCTCACGGTTTGTGGGTTCAAGCCCTGTGTTGGGCCCTGTGCTGACAGATAGTTCAGAGCTTGGAGCCTGGAGACAGAGAGGGATTCTGTGTCTCCCTCTCTCTCTGACCCTCCCCTACTCATGCTATCTATCTCGCTCTCAAAAATAAATAAAACATTAAAAAAATTAAAAAAAATTGATCACCAACAGGCTGTATATGTGAACTACATTTATTTAATATTGTCCATTATCTAGGAAATCTGTTACTGAAATATGATATCTTTGACTCATTTTCAAGAGACTCAGACATTGTAAGTAAAGCAAATATTCCCCCAGATTTGTGTGGAACAGAGCCCATTTACTATAATACATAGCATCACCTTTTGTCAATGTTTCCTGGTTTGGATAATGAATTATTCAGTCTATTGGTTATATATTGCCAAAGAAATACCATGTATAAAATGATCAAAGCCCTTTAGTGTCACACAAATGAGCTGGCAGAGTTCAATTGATCTAGGCCTGCTGAGCTTTGTTGGGCCTGCTCCTGTGTCTGTGGTTAGAGATCGCTGGGAGGCTGTTCTGATCATGGTTGAGCTCACTCATATGTCCAGGGACTGACTTTTGGTTGGTCTCAGATGGCCTTGGCTGGCTTGATTGCAGCAACTCCATTCTGTTATCTGCAGGGTAACCCAGGAATATTCTTCTGGTCAGAGCAGAGAAGCAAGAGTAAACAATTCCTATCACATAGTTCTTCTTCAAGTTTCCCTTTTGTTGCATTTCTATATCATCGGCCAAAAGAAATCACATGACAGATCTCAGAGTCAGAGCTAGAGATCAATAAAAGTTACCTAACAGAAAGAATGGTCACAAAAGCAGTTGGAGAATTAGGGCAGGTAATACAATCAGTCTGCCACAGATGTTACCCTATGTGCATCTCCTTTTCCAATCTTTTCCAATGTATGTAATTTATGAAAATTCTGTTTTTAAAAAATACTGGAGCTATGCAAAGCCAATGGAATGCATTAGTTCAGAATGTCTAAAATCATAATATTGCACAGAATTCACTATGCCTTAACTATGTTTGCACATTGAAAACTAAATATTGAAGAACTTGTGTTTCCAATGATTATTTCATATCTATACTACTTATTTATTAGCTAAATCTATTAAAATGATTAAGAGATTTGCCTTTGTCAGGTTTATTTGCTGGTCTATGTTTGCATGACCCATTTTTTTTTCTCATCTCATTGTTTTTCTGCATTAGGTATAAACTGTGTGTGTGTGTGTGCGCGCGCGTGCTAACATTAGAAATCTTTATAAAATTGCTTAAATTTTTCAGTCTCATCCAAATCTATGAAAGTAATGGGATTAAAAAAGAATGTTCTAGTGAACACAGGTCCCCTGAAATGCTTCAACATAAAGGATTTCCAATTTGGAAAAATCTGCATCTACAATATACATCCTCAATGTATATTGTTATATTGAAGACTCCAAGAAGTCTTATAGAAAAAAATCAATTCAATTTTGTTAAAATCACTATTATACCACTTTATCTTCTTAAAAAGTATTTTCCTTATAAATTTATTACTATCTTACAAATTTTCTGTTTTGCAGTTGGATATGTGGGCAGTTTACCTTGACTGTGGAGTCTTTAGAAAATGTTTTTAAATGTGATTTTCCTTAGTTTACCACTAAATACTTATGTATGGTACTAAACTCTACATCTCTATCTCTTTAAAAATATTTATATCGCTGACATTTACTGACTTTCTAAATCTTTCTTGGTTATTTCTATATATTTCCCCATTATATTTGATCCCCATTTCAAAGAAACATGCCCTGTACTTCCTTTCTCATGTTTTTATTTTTATTATTAGTTTTTTTACTCTTTCTGTTGCTGTGGGTTTTTTTTTTAGTTCAGCTGCTGTATTTATAATACATTATTATTACAGGCAGAAATGATGACATTTTTATTTTGCATATTACAAGGTTGGTTTTGTATCCTTGATGATATAATAGGCCATTTCATCTCCACACAAAGATTGAAATGGTTTTGGTGGTACACTGGTTTCTTATATTAATACATCGTACAATGGAAGCATAAGTTTCCTGTTGGAGGAAGTACTATAAAGCTGCTGCTTTTTTCTGCTATCTACTTTGTACTATGTGTTATCCACAATATAGTCCTTGCTTTATAGAGGAGGAAGTGGAGGCTTATGTAGGTAAATCCATCTGCCGAAGATAATGTTACTATTAAGTGACAGCTTAGATTTGAACCTAATTTATTCCAATTAATTAAATGAATAAATTAGATTATTAACAAAATGGCAATTATGATAACACAGGAAAAGTATAATGTGTTAGAATGGATACTGAGGCTGCAAAATCTTGAAAGGTGTAAGAAAAGCTTGAGAAATCAAGTTAGAAAATGGGCTTATTGTTAAAATATGCATCATTCTTTGACACAAATGGGATATTAATCAAGTAGCATTTCAGTGTCAAATATTGGAAATAGTAAGGTGGATATTAACTGTTTCACTAGGATATCAAGGTCCTTGCATTTGAAGATTGCAAGTATTCCAATTTAAGTGAGTCAATGTATACAATTAGATACTTATTAATAGTAAGACACTGTCCTAGGTGCTGTTAGATATATAATTTTAAACTATGATCATTAGGGGTGCCTGGGTGGCTCAGTCGGTAGAGCAATTAACTCTTGATCCCAGAGTCATGAGTTCAAGCCCCACATTGGGTGTGAAACCTACTTAAAAATATATGTATGAATGCAACATCATTTCTATGGTGTTTCTGCCAAAAATGTATAACCTGCATCTATTTATGAGGAAATAGCTCAGTTTAAAGCAGAGGACATTATAGAATATCCACCCTACATTGGTCAAAAATATCAAGGGCAAGATATATAAATAAAGTAGCAAGTCTTCTAGATTCAATGAAGTTAAAAGGGCATGACAACCAAATGCAAAGTAAAATCTTGAATGAGATCTTAATGAGAATAAAAAGGGGATGAGAGGAGGATGTTTTGCTTGTTTCTATCATAAAGGTCATTATTTGGATAAGAACAAGTGTAAATGGGATCTGTGGCTTACAAAGTGTTATTGTTATCAGTGTGAATTTACAGATTTCATATATACATTGTGTTTACATAGGATAGTATCTTGTTCTTAGGAAATGCAAATAGGAGTAATTAGTAGTAGTGACTATTATTGACCACCATTTTAGCAATTTAGCATTTAGCAATGTCAAGTATACACACAAACACACATACACACACACATGCACAGTTATATGAAGGACAGCCTTCTAATTTCTTACATGATATCAGTGCTGATGCCATAAAAGGAAAACAAAACTGAAATACATGAATACACAAAGGTATTAAAAGGACCAACAGTGAGGTGCTTGGATGATTCAGTTGGTTGTGTCTGATTCTTGATTCAGCTCAGGTCATAGCCTCGTGGTTTGTGGGATTAAGCCCCACCCCGGGCTCTGTGCTGACAGTGCAGAGCCTGCTTGGGATTCTCTCTCTCTCTCTCTCTCTCTCTCTCTCTCCCTTACCCTCCCCAGCTCACACTCCCACATGTGCTTTCTCTCTCTCTCTCTCAAAAAAAAATAAGTAAACATTTAAAAATAAATAAATAAATAGGAGCTCCCAGGTGGTTCAGTCGGTTGAGTGTCTGACTCTTGAATTCAGCTCAGGTTATGATGTTGTGGTTTGTAGGATGGATCCCTGCACAGGGCTGCATGCCAATGGGGCAGAGTCTGCTAGAGATTCTCTCTCTCTCCTTCTCTCTGTGCCCCTCCTCCACTCATGCTCTCTCTCTCTCTCAAAAATAAATAAACTTAAAAAAAACTTAAATAAATAAATAAATAAATGGACCAACATAAATAATTCAAATTCTTGAAATCAAGATCATAAACCATAAATTTTTAATATGCTTGTTTTTTGTTTGTATGTGTATTGTAAAACCAGTAGGTAAGAGGCAACTTTAAAAGATGACTTATTTTATCAGTTACTTAAAATAAAATTTTGAAGTCCTTAATTAAGCAAAGAATGGAAATTAGAAAAGTGCTTCTATTACAATCAGCATCTGTTGAATTTCCTCTGTGCTCAGTAGACAGGGAGGCTGGTCTGGAATGCAGAACACTATGGGCTACAGTTCTCATCCCTAAGGATATTACAATCTAGTTGAGAAGACAATACCAACATTTAAAAGACAGAATTGATTTATACAAAACAGCAATCTCTTTCAGCAATAAGTCTCATGAAATAGATTGAAAGCACAGGAAAAATTCAGAGAACAACTCTTCAGCAGGAAGTGGTGTTCTCTGTGTTGACAAGGAAACTTTTAAGAAGATGAATGAACTGAATAAAGCTTTGAAAGATGAATAAAACTTGTCTGAAAAAAAATGGAAATGAAAAGCTCAAGGTGAAATGGATGAAGGAAGCCACGAGGACAGATTGGAGAGAAGAGTCTGGCTTTTGGAAGAGGAATGGAAAACCGAAAAAATTGGTAAGTAAAAGGTTGATTAAGGAGGACTAGAAATTCAAGAGAAGTTGTCAGACACAGAGGGAGTAAAGAAATATTCTTTGAGCCAGGAAGTGACATGATCAAATTGATGTTGAGTAAGTTGATGGAGAGACCAGAATTAGAAAACAAGCCAGGGGGTGAATAAAAATAAGTCAGGAAGTAGAGAGCTAAGCTAACCTAAGGAGTTGGTGCAGGGAATAGAGAGAAGTTATTTAAATAAAGGAGTTGTTTCCAGGAAAAGCTAAAAATTGCCAGTGTAGTCTATCTTTAGGAAACATACACGTTGAACATTAGCTACTCTTGGGACTACTTAATAACAAAATACATAACCAATGACAGTAAAAAAAAAAAAGTTCACCCATGTGTATATTTCGCCACCAATTCTCCCTACCCAAGCAGTCAATTCTTCTAGTTAATGAATGAGAAAAGAGAGCACGAAGAAGGGCACTTCAATGGAAATTACAAAATGGTTTGATGAGTAGAAGATTTGAATCACACAAAAACAAGGCAAGTTCAAAGTGCTAGTTTTCAGTTCAGCGGAGTGACTTGCAGTTTCCAGTCTTGCCCTTCGTCCTCTCAATGTCTTTGTTACCAGGAGCAGGGAACTTTCTTTTTCCTCTCTTCACCTACCAGCTCCAATTGTTTTCTAAGAGGGCCTCACTTTTTAACCACTTACCCTGCACACTGGCTGAGGCAAGCACACCTCCTACCTCCTACTCATTTACTCCTATCAGAGCCCTCTCCAAAGTTTATTATCATGTTGTATTTACTGAATGTCTCTCTGTTAGACTTCAAGCACAGGACAGAATTTTTAGAAAGAAAAAAAAAATGAGGAAAAACAAAACCAAGCCACAATGTTGAATAAGTGAATGAATGACAAAGGCAATGTCTGTCCCTAGGAAGTCTATATTCTATAATGACATAGAGTAAGAAGAAAGAAAATGACACCGGAAAGGCTGTTGGAGATGCAAGTAGAAATTGTGCACCATGAAAATACTTCATTTGTAGGTAATTTCCAGTCAGGGAAAGACCCATATATCCTCACATGACAAAGTGCCTAAATGGTTGCCTAAGTTTTTGGCCCCTTCCCCAAACCTTTGTGAAAATCCTGCCTGTACAGTGGTCAGTAACAACATTCAACCTGGCTTCCATAGTTTTGTATCACCATTTTCCAACAAACGTCCTTTAACAAAAGCCATGAAATACATCGAGCTCTGTGTCCCTTCTCCTCTTACATTCCTCATTTGGGAAAAGGAACTCATGAAAATGGACTTCTCAGACCATGCCTTTTAAATATTACAACTAACAAAATAAAATTGTTAAAATTTTAGTAAAATCAATTAAAACAAAGTCACAATATGTGAAAATAAAATAAAATTACGATGTGTGAACCTAAAAATAAAGTAAGTTGAGAGGTTACCTAAGAAAGTGTCTTGCTCTTAAATTTGTAGTTGGTTGTTTTTATTTTTTTATTTTTATTTTTATTTTTTTGGGAGACAGAGAGATACAGTGCGAGCAGGGGAGGGTCAGAGAGAGAGGGAGATATAGAATCTGAAGCAGGCTCCAGGCTCTGAGCTAGCTGTCAGCACAGAGCCCGATGCGGGTCTCAAACCCACAAACCATGAGATCATGACCTGCGCTGAAGCCGGACGCTTAACTGAGTGAGCCACCCAGGCACCCCTGTAGTAGGTTGTTTTAAATAAACAATCCTAAGATCCCCATTTAACAGTCTTTAGGCATCTAGTCTGCTGTGAGTCCCCAAGATCAGTGTCTTTCTCTTCCATCTTTTGAAGTTCAAAGACTGTTAGTTACCCTCCACATTTGGAAACTATAGTGTAGGAAGGTCAGCTCCAAGCCTGGAGGAGTGCCTGTGGAGTATCACTCTTTTATGAAAGAGACTTTGGGAAACTAACTTCCTTAATGGCTCCTGGGGAAAACAATAATTGATTCTTTGGTGGGGTGGCTGTTGTCTTAACTTGTTTCACTATTCTTGTGTAATTCTGTGTGCACAAACATTTGGAAGCTGTGTATCAGGTTAACACGGTTTATTTTGCTGGAATAAAATGATATTTAAAGAGCAGAAATGCAGAATTATCTGTGTTTTTCCCTCAAAAAGCTCTCAACACTTTACAATGCTTGTTTTGGTCCCCATTTCCTAGGTAAAACTGCCATAATCCCAAACTCATTGAGGATTTCAACAATAGTGGTTTATTTCTCAATTTCAAATAATGGCTGTGGGTTACATGAGGGCTGTGCTCCATACATTTTCTCATTTCAGGATTCAGGCTAATGGAAAGGCCCCTCTCTGGAACATGCAATTCTTGTGCAAAGGAGAAAACCAAGAGAACTGGCAAAATATGCTGTGGATATGCATCACCTCCGGTTATAATCCTTTGGTTACATCAGATCACGTGGCCAGGGTTGCCCATGGCAGAGGAGTATACTGCTTCCAGGAAGACACCGCAAATGACACAGCAATAAGAAGGCAGGAACAATAGGACACTTTCCTATAGTACCTATATATATAACAATTTTTTTTCTTCATTCCCTCCCATTTCTTTCTCCCCTTTCTCTTCCACCTTCTGCTCCTCTGTTCCTTTTTCTTCTGACAGCCTAAACATAAAATCAGCTGTTTCTATGTTGCTCACATGTAAATCATGTAAAGTACAATTTCATGAGAAAATTGTACCTGTGGACTTCTGTCATTGATTAAATTACCTTTAGTATAATGTTATTTAAATATTTACTTTATAAAACTGGTATAATTTTCTCATACTTATACCTCTTTTACAACCTGGGAAGAGAAATAAATTTATACATTAAATACAAGAAATGAGGGAAACATTAAAATTTAACTTCAAAACATTAATTCATTGTGTCCAATGATACTTTTTTTGTATAAACTGCTTTGCTTATGTCAAGTCAAATTGTGGAGAGAAGCATTACCTGGCCTAGTTCAAGGGTTCGTATTTTTACTGGAATAAAGTTAAAGCAGAAAATGCCCATTTGAATTAATATGTGCAAAAATGACATTAATGCATCTAATTTATCTTTGTATTCTACTTGGCTGCCAAGGTGTCTGGTTCATAGTGGATGTAAAGAAATTATATGTCAAACTTTATTTACCAGCTCAGGATAATCAGACCCCATATTTAACAAATGTTTAAGAAAATGATCCCTCAGCTGTTTATTTTAATAAATGCCAGGCATCCTGTCAGGCACTGAGAATATGATGGAAAGCAAAACAGATTATTTCTCAGCCTGCAATAAATAAAGGGAAAATAAATGTGGTAAATACTAAGGTATAGAATTATGTGTTGCTTAAGAATTTTTAATAGGACAATTAATCTAGTTGGAAAGATCATAAAATGATGATTGAGCTAAGATATGAAGGAAAAGAAGATTAGCTTTGGAGTGGGGGAGAGGGGGAGAAGGTTCTCCAGGCAGAAAACACCAACTATGAAGGCAATATGGCAGGCAGGGACACAGAGCATCAGATAAAGCCAGTGCTAGACCATAGGGAGGAGACAGCATGGAGTGAAATATTGCTGTAAAGATGTATTAGATGGGGTACTAAATAGTAAGATGTGAAAGGTATTATCTTAAGGAAAAGGAGAGACTACTAATGTGTTTTAAGCAGAGAAACATGAATATGTAAATAAATATAAATATATATATATAAACTATAAATATATATATCACAAAAATAAGTAGCTTTATACTACAATTAGGTAGAAAGGTAAGCAAATCCTTTCTCCATATTTTGCAAAAATAACACACACACACATACGCAAATAAATAAAGCCAAAAATATACCTTTTCAGTGATTTGGAAATTGATAAAACCAAAGGCATAAAATAATATGAGAAACATTTTTGTTTAAAAAAAAAACTTCTGAACTTCTCAGCAGAAGAGTGGGACTCTGTGATATTCTGGCTCAAGGCTGTTTCCTACCCATCCACACCCCCACAAATCAGTAGACATGAAAGTTCTACCAAAGCGGGACAAGCAATAAGGAACAATAGCTTCTGCTGCCATAAAAAAGCACTATCTCAGTTCATAGTGAGGTGGTGCCCACTCTTAATGGCAGGGAAAACCAAGGGCTCTATGAGCCCAATGTGGTAATTGTTGGACCAAGTATATAGGAACATGCTTTAGGCTTGACTGAGGCTGAGACAGAAAAGACCTACCAACCACACACTTCTGACCAAATCTGAAGATGCTCACCTGCACATAGAAAACTAAAAAGAGCTCAGTGGAAAGTAAAATCTAGAGTAGCTGTGAAAATGATCTGAATTTGAATGAACTTTTCCTCACATGCAGATACATCTCATATGCAGCATACAAGAATCTGGTGGGTGAGCATAACTTCTGTCCAATTATTAGTTGATGACTAAAGTATGCCAACATACATCTCATATGCAGCATACAAGAATCTGGTGGGTGAGCATAACTTCTGTCCCATTATTAGTTGATTACTAAAGTATGCCAACGTACATCTCATATGCAGCATACAAGGATCTGGTGGGTGAGCATAACTTCTGTCCAATTATTAGTTGATGACTAAAGTATGCCAACACGAGGTGTATCTTAAAAATAAATTTAAAAAACCAAGAAAAATAAAAAATGAACTGAGCAAAGATATCAATACCTCCAAACTGAAGAAGAGACAAATTTCATAGATTTAGCCCAAGAAACTATTAAATGAAAATAAGAAATGAAATGAAATAACAAATAAAAACCATGAACAATCCTGTGGTGGGAAAAAAACATCAGAAACCAGAGTTGTTACAACTAGTTTATCTAAAATGTCCAGTTTCCAACAAAAAATGTTGAGACATGCAAAGAAACAAAGATGTGTGGCCTGAACCAGAAAAATACAGTCAATACAAACTGTCACTGAGGGGATCTCAGATGTTGCACTTGGCAGACTAAGACCTCAAAGCAACTATAAATGTGTTCAAAGAACTAAAGAAAAGCATATTTCAGGATTTAAAGGAAAGCATGACAACAATAAATCAAAAATAGATATGGTAAAAAAAAGAATTATAAATTAAAATTAAGAACTATATTAAAATTCAAGAAAGGAAAAGTATAGTAACTGAAACTAAAAATCTGTTAGTGGGATTCAACAACAGATTGAATAACTAATTAAAAATCTTTCTCAAAGAAAAGGCCATACCCAGATGGCTGCACTGGAAAATTCTATCAAATATTTAAAGAATAAATGACAATCCTTCAATAACTCTTACAGAAGTAAGCCACGCTACATAACTAAATCTATGACTCAGGTGTTACCCTGATAACTAAAGCAAGATAAAAACTTTACAAGAAAAGAATACTACATACCAATATCCATCATGAATATACACACAAAAAAATCATATCAATAATTATCAAAGTGAGTCCAGTAATTGATAGAAGGATTAGGTGCAACAGCCAAGTGAGGTTTATTCCAGGAATGCAAGGTCGGTTGAATAACCGAAAATCAATGTACATTATATACCCTATTAGTAGAATAAAGGACAAAAACCAACATATTATCTCAATAGTTGTAGAAAGAACATTATAAAAATTGTACACCCATTTATAAAAACTTCCCCCAAAATTGGAACAGAAGACTTACTCAACTTGTTAGAGGGCATCTTCACAGGTACCTCAAAGTTAATGTTGAAAGACAATATATTTTTTCTAATATTTGGAATAAGGTGAGGATGTCTGGTTTGCCAATTTTACTCAACATTGTTAATTAAGGTTCTAATCAGTGTGATAAGGCAATAGCAGAGAGGCAGAGGGAGAGAGACAGAGAGATAGAGAGGGCAAGACAGAGAGATTTGTATTGGAAAGGGAGAAGTAAAATGTTTATATGATATTGATACTCTTTGAAAAAAATCCTAAAGAATCCATGGGGATGAGAATGGTTCCTATAATTTTCCTTCTATACAGTAGCATTGAAAAACTTGAAAAGTTGATAAGCAAAACAGTTCTTGTTACAATAGCATCAAAAATAATAAAACTCTTAGTTATAATAGAAGAAAAAATGCAAGACATACTGAAAACTGCAACACATCACTGAGAGAAATTAAAGGTGGTTTAAAATAAATGAAAAGACATTTTATCTCCGGGGCTGGAAGACTCAATATTTGTTAA
Source organism: Cryptoprocta ferox (assembly GCA_028646485.1). NCBI lineage: Eukaryota > Metazoa > Chordata > Mammalia > Carnivora > Eupleridae > Cryptoprocta > Cryptoprocta ferox. The sequence continues at coordinate 177,459,537 of CM053567.1, read as the reverse complement.
AAGATGATTCTTCCCAGATTGATCTATAAATTCCATGCATTCTCTTTAAAAATCCCAGTAGTCTTTTAAAATGGAAATATATAACTAAAATTTATATGGAAATTCAGAGAACTAAGAACAGTAATAAGTCTTCTGAAAAAGAAGAAAGTTGGAGAATGTACACTATCTGATCTCAAGGCGTACCATAAAGGCACACTAATCAAGGCAGTATATTGGCACAAATATAGGTATATAGGTTAATGGAACACAATTGTGAGTCCAAATGAGGTTGAGACAATTGCAAATCTCTATGCAAAAAGAAGAAGGAGGAGGAAGAGAAGAAGGAGAAGGGGAAGAGAGGAGAAAAAGGAGGAGAGAAACAGACCTTTAACTCACACCATATGCAAAAGATTAACTCAAAATTGATTAGATACCTGAATGTAAGAGCTAAAACTATAAAATTCTAAAAGAAAATGTAGAATAATCTTTGTGACCTTAGGCTGTTCAATGAATCCTAAGATATGACAATGATAAAAGAAAAATTCTACAAATTGGACTTCTCCTAAATTAAAAACTTTTGTACCTCAAATATACCATTAAGAAAATGTAAAAACTAAAAGAAAATATCTATAAGTCTTATAACTATAAAGTGATTTGTATCTGCAATATATAAAGAACTCTCTCAATTTAATCATTAGTAGACCATCCACGCTATTTGAAATAGGCAAATTTTTGAATGGTTATTTCACGAAAGACTTCACTATTGAAAGCTAATAAGCACATGAAAATGATAAAAAATATCAGCTATTAGAGAGATGCAAATTAAAACCACAATGAGGTACCACCACACACCAACTAGAATGACTATCACCAAAAACAGAGACAATACTGAGATTTGAGCAGGATGTAGAAGAATTGAATCTTTTGTATATTGCTGTTTAGAATGTAAAATGATACAACCCTATGGAAAACAAGTCGGCAGTTTCTTAAGTAGTTACCATTTCCATAAGATCCAGCTATTCCACACCTAATAATCTTCCCCAAAGAAAAGAAAACCTATGTTCCCCAAACAATATATACACAAATATTCATAGCAACATTATTCATAATAGCCAAAATTTAGAAACAATCCAAATTTCCACCATCTGGTAAATGGATGGACAAAATGTGGTAGTATCCCTTAAAGTAATGCTATTTACCAATAAAAAGGAATGAACTACTGATACATACTATAATCTGGTAGAAACTTACAACATTATGCAAAGTGGAAGAAGCCAAACACAAAAGACTGCATATTGTATAATTGAATTTGGTGAAATGCCCAGAAAATGCAAATTTGTAATGATGCATAGCAGATCAGCCGTTGTCTAGCATTGTTAGTGATTTTCAGGATTAAACGTAAACGGGTACAAGTGAGTTTGGGGGTTTATAGAGATATTCTAAATTTGGGGGATTGCAAAATGAGTGACTACAAAGAAGAGAACTGTTTTGTGGGTGGTGGATAAAATATTAGTTACAGAGGATTAGCTAGGAATATATTGTACAAATCCAGGTGAGATTAAATTGACAGCACAATGTATATACATCGATGTACAGAGTTAGAGATGGAAGTGGCCTTAGAGAACTTTGTCTTCCCACACTACTGGATTTTAAATTAAAGCTCAGTATGAGTAAGTGAGTTTTCTATTTTCAAATAGCTAGTTTCTGAAAGAACCAAAACTGGATCCTAGGGCTGGTGAAATATCCAGTGCCCATTGTATGATTCATTTACTCAAAAACTGTTAAAAACTCAGCTGAAATTGTTAAAAGCAAAGTTTTCTCTTTAAAAACATTATTGTTCTTTAGAATTGGCACAAAAAAAGTAAATGCTTTTGTATGAACTGTTAGTATGGGCTCTGAGTACATATTGAAAAAGAAAATAAAACTAGCTAAAGGTGTTTTTTTGGAACTTTAAGAAACTTGAATGCATTTTTTTCCAAAGGAAACATAATGAATACCAATTTGTCTTAAAAATACTATTAACAGTGGAAAGCATTCAGAATGCAAGTAATTTCTTTGAAATAATAGGCAAGATGTAAGCCTGATCGTGTTTGTTCCACCTGGCAAATAGGAGGGGAGTTTGGTGGGTGAGGGTGGGGAACGGTGATAACATCAATGATATCAGTCAACTCAGTAACAATTTTTGCACTCAGTTTAATTTACTGATTTTATAATGACTATTAAATCCATTTGAGGTCAAAGAAAGAGTGAGGATTCCAAAAGCCACAATTCTCCTAGGAATAAGATAAGGAAACTTTAGTTTATTTGCCCTGAATGACTGAATTGTATTTCTAGAGGGAAAAAGTGATGTATATTCAACATCTCTGAAATTTCAAGGTTAACAACCTAAGCCTGTGAAACACTAGTTGCCTGGAAAATTTATCCAGGGATTTTTGTTTTCCAGTGAAGCAATTGATATTTTAATAATTAACCTACCATCAAGTGACACCTACTATAATAAAAATACCTTTCTTACAATGAATACTAGAGTTTAATATACAGTGCTATTCTTATTCTATAAGCACCTACTTTGAGAGGTAAATCTAAAGATTGTCAATGCAATGCTGGCTGACTGAAAGGTTTTACATAGATTCAGATCTTCATAGTAAATATCCTTTTAGTATGGTGATCATAATCTAAATTCTCTAGATTATGGTAAACATTCCAATGGGAGGTAAAGATTTCAAACCTAATCCTGGTAATGTCACTAATTATCTTTGGAAGCTCAGGGAAATTGTTTTAAATCTTTGAGCCTTAGTTTCTTCTACTATAAAATGGCAGCAATTAGACCTGTCATCTTTATCTCAAAATGCCTATATTTGACAGTTTGGTCTAGGCTATGTTATGGTCAATTAACACAAAATAAAATAAAATATTCCTAGTATGTCTATGTCTGTGATTTATTTCCCACTCATATAAAGTTCAATCTAAGTTATTGGACCTACTCTACCATGTAGCTATATTATCTGGAATATGTAGTATCCAAGGTCACAGTAGTGGGGAATGAGAGAGAGGTGAAGGAAGCACACTACCTCTTAATTGCCTCAGTCTGGAGGTGACGCACACCATTGTCCTTCACATTTCATTTGCCAGTAGTAATCGCATGGTCCCAACAAATTGCAGTGGAAGCTGAAGACATGGGGGATGACTTGATGAACACTGGTATTGCTCAGCATCATTGATGACTGTAATAATAATATAGCTAACATTTATTGAACACTTGCCATGGGCATGATGGTGTGTTAAGTGACTGGTAGCCATTATTTAATGTAATCTATTCTACAGTCCTCTCTGAAAAGTACTATTTTGCTTCCATGAGAAACCAGAAATTTAATCGCTTTGTGTTTTTGCCCAGGTTTACATAGTAATAAGCGTTGAAGCTAGTAGTCAGATTCAAATATGTCTGGTTTTTCCTGTAAGACATTATGCTATATATTACAGAGATATACTAGGCAAATGTAATTCTCATAATGCTAAATGGAATGTCATTGTTACTTTACCTTTCCCATGGTCCTCTGACCACTATCTAGGATCTAAATTCAACAGTGGTGGATTCAGGTTCAATGAATTATCATGGGGCTTAGGAGTGAGTGCCTTCTCATATAAAACTGTTGCTGGCTTTGCCAGTACACCCATCCCAATTGTCATTGACACATTACCCCATCTTGTCTCAATACTCACTATCAGCCCAAAGCAGATCTTGGAAAATTCAGCTCTATTCTCTTGTGCGAGATGGATCACATCAGGTCTTCCAAACTACAGTGGTTGGTGACTTGAAGAGCAAGGACTATAATGACATATGGCATGTTGAAATCAGAAAAGGAGAAAAAAGGAGTTACAAAAAGTGAGAGAGGAGGGGTATTGGAGTGGGTCAGTCGGTTAAGGGTCTGACTTTGGCTCAGGTCATGATCTCACAGATTGTGAGTTCAAGCCCTGTGTCGAGCTCTGTGCTGACAGCTCAGAGCCTGGAGCCTGCTTCAAATTACATGTCTCCTTCTCTCTCAGCCCCTCCCCTGTGCATGCTCTCTCTCTCTCTCTCTCTCTCTCTCTCTCAAAAATAAATAAGCATATTAAAACATTTTTTAAAAAAAATGGGAGAAGTGATAAAATCAACTGATAAAATCAAGCTTATCACTCATCTTTGCTAGGCCATAAACTAAATATCATTTTTCAGCACATTTAGGGGACCAGGTGGAATGTGATTGAATCTTCACAAGACACCTTCTTCTGAACTATCTTGGTGCTATAGCCTTTAATCTTGCCCCTAGAAAGTGTGAACAATTATTAGAGCTGATAACAGTTCTTCTTTAAGGAGCGTTTTCAAAGACTAGCAATTTTTAAGTGAAGGTGTTTTTATATCTGTTTGTGAAGTTAAATATTGTTGATACTGCTTATGTTAATTGAAATAAACTGGAATCAGTTGATGTTTTACTATTATATTTTGTTCTTTATGAAAATATAAATTCTTTTTAATTTTTTATGTCTTTATTTTGGAGAAACCGAGAACGAGCGGGGGAGGGTCAGAGAGAGAGGGAGATACAGAATCTGAAGCAGGCTCCAGGCTCTGAGCTGTAATCACAGAGCCCAACATGGGGCTTGAGCCCAAGGACTGTGAGATCATGACCTGAGCCGAAGTCGGACTCTCAACCGACTGAGCCACCCAGGTGCCCCATATGAAAATATAAATTCTTAATGAAAGTATTTTAATAACACAATTGAAAACCAAAGTGACAGGCTAATAGATGTATTCCTCTTGATATAGTACTTTTCATATGCAACTAGATACTATTTTAATTTCTTGATTAAAATCAGATTGGAATAGAACGTCTGCCATTTTCACCTTTCTGAATAAATCTGGCATCTGTTTTGCTTTCCTTTCACCACATAACAACTCACATCTATCTTCAGAGATTACAAAACAATGACACATGCTTTAACAATGGTATTTTATGAACATGCTGCTGCATTGAGAACATTAAAATAGAGAAAGCATATTAACTATGATATTAAATGATCTGCAATCCAGAAAGGTAAGCTATCAATGAATAAAATATTCCTTGCTATTATTTAATTGTAACTCATTCTTCCAGGCATTCAGTGCACAATGCCCTTTACATGAATGGAAAGGAGAAGATGATAAAGCAATATCAATTTACATAAAAACAAGCCCATTAATAACTTTGCAGATCAGGTTGAGGTCAAGTATTCAATTAAGTTCCAATGTAATGATGGTTCTTTCTACTAGAAATCTGATTCTCACCGATCCTGAAAATCAAATGATCCAATCTTGGGAATTAGTGGTGTCACAAGCAATTAGATGAACATGTTTCTATTCTGCAGTAAAAACATTAGAAGAAAAAAATACTTTTGGAAAACATTACAATTATGTTAAATTTGATTGAATTGTAGAATCAATTCTTGAAATGTTGTTCCTAACTTACAATCCATTCTAAAAGCTTTATATTATAGAAGATATTTATAGTTAGATGAATATATGCTTACTATTGTCTAGCAGTGAATTTTTTGTTTTTCTTTCTTCCTTTTTGATTTTTTTGTAAACAAAATGTATTTCTTTCCCTAGGCTCTAGTTGTAAATTAGCATTTGAATTCAAATGACAGCATGTTCCTTTTCTTTTCCTGTACAATTCTTGTCACAAATGTGCTGTTTTTAATGGCAAATCAGCTAATTAAAGACAGTGTGGTGAGGAAAATGAATGGAGTTAATTGAATTAGTATTAAAACACTTAGTAATTAATCACTTCTTGAATTGCAATTATTCAGAGCTTAAAATTGTTGGCAAAGCCTATTCTTATCCATATGTTTTCTCAATATTACTAGCATTTAAAAAATATTCTAGGCATGTCCTAAATATGCAAAAGTTTGCAAAGGAATCACGACTTCATTTAAGATTGTGTAAATCTAACAGAATTAATAATGTTACTAACTTTTTGTTAAGATCCTATATTTAAGTGTTAACTTTCCTGTAAAAAGTTAATAGACACTGAAAAGAGTACTCTGGGATAAAATATTAGTGCAAGTACTTGCTTTGAATCATTAATTTCCCTTGCAACTTGTGGGCTGCTTGCTGAATACCAGCTGCTCTTCATTCTCAGCATCTCTGACTTACTTCTAGGAAGATTTTGACTTTCAGGTTCCAGATATTTGAATGATTTTTCTCCCTACTCACCCTGCTTGCCTGAGAAATCAACTAGTTCATATATTGTGAACCTTTCCTCTACTTGGCATGTTAGCCTAGAGAAAGTGTTCTAGTCTCTAAAGTTTACAGCTGTCTTTTGGAAATACAGAAGTTTATGGAAAGAAGATATATATAGCATTGAAAAATTGGATAATCGTAAATGGGAGACATATGGACAGTTGTTTGTTTAAATAACTATCAATTCTGTTGCAGAAGTTTTGAATTTGGTCTTACATATCAATGAAATATGTAACATGATTTCTGTACACATTTGTGATGACATTTTTCATTCATTTAGTCACTCATTCATTCAATTAATAGTTCTATACTGGTGTGGCTCAACCCTCAAGCCTAACTGAGCATCTGAAACCTCTCTGGGCTATTTTAAAATAGTCATGTCTATACCTTCAAAGATTCTTCATCAGTAGGACCACAATAGGTCCAGACAACCATATTATTATGGCTATATAAAAGATGAAAGAATGATACATGCCAGAACGAAGAACCATTATTCCAGATGTTCTTCTAGGCACTGGGAATATAAAGACCAATAAAAAATGATCCCCGTAGGACCATACAGTCTAGAACGGTTATGAACCACTGAGCGAAATAATGATCCCTCTTACACATGGCACTGAGACTGAACAATTAGCCATCAGGCTATATCCAGTGGTTGAGAAAATTTCTCCCAGAATCACCTTTATTTCTAAACTTCTGAGTTTAAAATATAATCTAAGTACATTTGTTTTATTGTATACATAAGAATATTGGCACTGATTAGAAGTAACAACAAGAGAAATGACGCTTTCTCAATTATACTCATAGATACTTAGAATTAATATTCAAAACCACATTTCTAAAATTTATTAGACCATGACATATAGATGCCAAGCCCAGGTTTTATTCACCATTTTATTGCAAGACCAAAACAGTAAGAGACACATAGAAAACACCCAATAAATAATTGTTGAATTAATGACTGACTGAATGAATAATATATCTGCAAAATGATGATTACATTGGTTATTGCTTTGCTTTGACTAAATTAATTTTGCTAGTGCTCCCCCATTCTTTTAGTGAAAGTCAAGGAAACCTTTTCAGTATTATGAAAGAGGTTTTCTGAATTGCTTCCCCAAATCATGACAGTCATAATGGCTAACAGAAATAATTTTCTCACCTGCTGCGCAAAGTACCTCACCTCTTTAACAATCTGTGCAAAGTGAAATGCTATTGCTGCCAAGATGAGATTTTGAATTCTACAAATCTTGGATCCTTCTTCCTAGGATATATCCAAAACAAGGTTCACAAAACCAAGCAAAATGCTGTCAAGGCAATTACCCTGCTGCTTTCCAATCCTGACTGTTTTAGAAGGCAAATAGCATTGGGAACCAAATCCCGTCAAGAATTAATTATGGAATTAGGTGAAAATGACAAGGATGATAGAGAATTTGAGCCAATTTGGAGAATTAACTGAAGAATTAAAATGACAGTAATGTGGCAACAATTGAGAGGATTTATTGTACTCACAGTATAGCTTTTGCCCTGATTTCAGCACATGAGTAAACAGTGAAAAGTCTGACACCCTAATTATCAGTCCTCAGACAGAAAGGTGAGGGAATGACCTATTAGGATCAACTCCCAAGAAAAATAATACCCCACAACTCATCTAATGTTGTTTGTACAGTGCTGCTATAATCTGAGCCCTGCTCTACGCATCTTGTGAATATTGATTTCTTCCCAACCATCCTGTGAGGTAAGTCCAGTTATTAATTGCTTTCTTCCTATTATTTTTATGGATGAGAGACAGACACATCAGGACAGTCTCAGAACCAGGATTTGAACCCAAGCTTTCTGGTTCCGGTGCCTATGATTTTAACCACTGTGTTATAAAAGAGGAGAGTTTCAAAACACCCTATTTAGAAGTTCCTACTCTTGGCTGTTCAGAGAAGAAAAATCAAATGTTTTATATATCATCTAGCTTCCAGAAAATATTGTCATGTTTTCAAACTCCTCTGCCTTCTATTATGACACTGGTTCTCCATTACTGAAAAGCCAGCCTAATCAGCATTCATTTTTCCCTCCAGAATATAGTAACATTATTAGATCTACTGCTAATAAGGACCCACTTAAGGCTGAGATATTTGAGGCACAAATGTGCACAATGGGCTCTTGAATAAACTGCTAAGATTCCATGACTCTGTATAAACACTTAGCAGTTTCGGTGATGATGTCTTTGACAGTGTGTTAATGGTGGGAATTCTTTTCAACTGATGGCATAAATACATTTGGAAAATATCCCTGTGTTATGGGATGTCAGCTTAGAGAGAGAACACTAAATGAAAGCAGGAGTTTAATGGATCAGGTTGTGACTTCTGAAAAAAAAAGAAGTAAAGAATTTAATAGAAGACTAAATTCTACTTGTGTGATTACCTCAGCTCTCTTTGAATAGCAGAATTTCAATTGCATCCAGGTAGTCAGTCACACAACTCAGTAAGAATCTCTACCTTCTTCTCAAGCCTTCTTAGACAGGCTGCTTGCCCTAAAGAACTGAAAAATCTCTCCTCTTTCCTCTTTGGATTAACCAAAAGAATAGGACATGTAGGTTATAAGCTTGGCATGATGTCTTAAAATTTGAACTTTGATCATTCTGGTCTTCATTCCAATCATTGCCTTGGTTGTCTTCTATGGGTAAGCTGTGCCATGTATTGATTCACAGGAATTCTTTTCCTTTCAACTAACAAGGCTGTAAGCCCTTGAAAATGTGACATGACTCTGGCATCTCCCAGACGTAGTCAATAATAACCTTCACCTGCAGGCTTAGTCTGGCCAAATTCCTAAGGACTTGTGAACTTCTGATCAGCAGCAGCTTTGGCACTTGGATCTTACCCTCTTATATTTCTTCCTTTGGCTGGATTTGTACATTTGGGGTTTAGTTTCTGGGTTGAGTGCTCCACTGTCCCTCTGAAATAGAAATCTTTCTTGAGTCTTAGATGGCTTTCCCTTTGCCACCTTGATTTCCAGGTTTTACAACTCCTGGTCACTGGAATCTATGTGTGAATAGTTTAAGCCTAAATAACATAAACGCCTTACTTCTGCCATTTCTAGCCATTTGTCTTATTTATTATTTATCATGGAATGCTTGGCCACTGAGGGCAAGGCAGTGCCTTTGTAAATCAAAAGTGTGGCTCCATATTTAATGTTTGATTATGAACAGATTTCTATCTCTATGCCACACTGTCCCCTTCTACCCTACATGTAGGTGAGCTGTAAGAAAGCCTACTTTCTCTCTCCTTTAGTGTCAGTTTGAAAATCAAAACCTGCTCTTCTAGAAACTCTCATTATGTAAGAAACCTTTCACAATCCTATTTCTCTATATCTATCTATATCTAACCCCTCTGCCCACATCTCAATTTCTCTGCTCTAATTTATGTCTCTGAAATCTCAAAACTGAATTAGTGCACCCACTTCCTAGCTCATCTCTCTGCTTTCCTTGACTCCTTAGATCATGCCAGAACCAAGGTTCAGAAATACAAACCCAATATGACACTCCTACTGAAAATTCTCCAATCACTCTGCATTTTCTAAATATGGCTTACTAGGCATTTTAAGGTTTGGACCTACTCATGCAGATTTATTTCCTGCTAACTTCCTTTTCACCTTTCATACTCCAGCAGCAATGAAATGCTTATATTTTCCTTTCACACCACCCTATTTCCAATATATCACACAGCTTTTTCTTATGTATATCCCTGCCTAGCTCATCCTTTCCTATGCATGGACCTTTTCCTATTCCTGTCTCCCAAACTGCCTGGAAAAATTCTACTCCTACTTATCATTTAAGACTCAGATTGGAGGTCACTCTCTCTAATATCTCTGCTGTAATCTCTCTAGGCTGGGTTATGTGTCTCTCTTCTGAATGCATTTTACTTATTAGATTCTGTAGCATGTTTTGTGCCTACCTTTACCATTAGACTGTGATGTCCTTTAGGGCACAGGCTATGTCTCATAAATCGCTGTAACTCCAGCACCTAGCAAAGTTCCTGACACATGGCTAATAAACTTTTATTGCACAGGGAGTCTTAAAGCTGTAAAATGATTCACAGGAGAATTAATGGAGAAGTAACATGGTCCGAGCACTCCTCTGAGAATCAGCGCTCTGTGTGATGCTGGCGAGGTCACTTAACCTTTCTGCACCTCCATTCTCTGATTTGAGAAGAGACCACCTATATTTTAAAGTTCTTTCCAGCTCCATATTTCTATGAAATACAGACTCTTCATGCTGCATTTACGTTTTTGATTATAGAAATTTAACAACTCCCTTGAGATATGTTGCAGACACTACACACAGAGTTAAGAAGCTATTGAGAATTAAGTCACTTACACATGTAAGTTCCCCATGAAATAATGTAAGTGAATGTACCTTGAATAAACAAATACATTTTTGTAACTTATAATCTTTAACTTTATATAATCATTTATATATATATATATATATATATATATATATATATATATATATATAATTTCTCTTCATTACATTTTGTTTCTGCAAACTTATCCACTTTTTTCTTGACATTGGATTTAGAAGATGCTTTCTTCTGTGATGCTTCATGCTCTTTAAGGTCCAACCCAAACACATTGTGCCATTTCACCTTGAAGAAATCAGCATCACATCTCTTCCTCATCATCATCTTTGTCCAAGAACTGCATAGGACCTTCCTATGTGTCTCGTCAATGTTAGCAACAGATGAAGGTTAACAACCTTTTGCTTTTCCCAGTTTCTTTTCCATTTCTTCCTCATCTACCTTCTATTCTTCCTCTTTGTCACTAGTACCACTAGCCAGTCTGTACTCTGACCCTTCTGGTCCTTTCCCCCCATACTGAAGGATGGACATTTTCTCAGTGAAGTGAGCTCTACATTCTTCCACTTCATCATTGGTGAGGGAGGAAGTTCTTGGCACAATTACTGTGTTATCTTAACTCACTGACAATTCTTTGGTGGGTTGTTTCAGCATTTTCTGAAGAAATCTTACCTGTGGTGTCACAGCAAGATCAAGAGACAGGCCATATACAGATACAGATAACTTGTTCACATCAAATACTTCCTTATCCTTCATCAGATATGCTGAATGTATGTAGGGGACAAAACATCTTTGAGCCTTCTCTTTTAAATCTTGATCTTGGCGTAAAAACAATCCTAATTTTTCCCCCTAAACATCTATAAGTTTATCTGGATTGATTTTTATTTCCTTTGCAGGCACTTTCTTCTTGAGAAGCTGCTGAACCATTCTGTTTTTCTTCTGAGAAGCAAAATTAATAAAACTTTGTCATCCTCTCTCTATCTGGCCATTCTACCTTCTCTGTGGTTATGTGTGTTGGCATTTTTTGGACAATCAAACTGAAAAATCCAGCTCACAGCCAGGAAGTCCAGACCTTGGCTGCAATAACAGTAGCAAAGAGCACTGCAATTCTTGTGCAGACAACTTCCTTCTAAACTTTCCATCTCCTCATCTGCTGCTGTCAAACATGGAGGGCAAGGTAGAAAAACCAGGACGAAGATGACAGACACTCAATATACATACAAAATCTGTTTGCATTTGAAGAAAGATACAATACTTTTCCTCTTTAGGTGACTTCTCAAAGTGGAATATAGCACACTTATTATTATTATTATTATTATTATTATTATTATTTTGCTGTAGCTCACAAACTGTGTCATTCTGTTTCAAAGTGACACAGGTGCTGTATTTTTTTCTTTTTCTTTTTCTATTTAATTTTTTAGTGTTTATTTATTTTTGAGAGAGAGAAAGAGCATGAGCGGAGGAGGTGCAAGACAAGGAGACACATCATCTAATATAGGCTCCAGGCTCTGAGCTGTCAGCACATAGCCCAGTGTGGGGCTTGAACTCAAGATCCGCAAGACTAAGTTGAATGTTTAACTGACTGAGCCACCCAGGCACCCCTGTATTTTTCTTTTTCATGAACCAAGACATACATATGTGATTTTTAGTCAACAGTGTGAAAAACCCACTCAACTATCTATAAATTTGTGTGTGTGGTGGAGAGAGTAATACAATTTTGATAAACTATGTATTAAAACCAAAGCATTATTTATTAAAAATTTTTTTAAGAATTTACTGAACTGTCGAGACTTTCATTATATTCAGTGGGCAGTCTAATCATCAGTAATGACTATATCAAAATTATCAATGAAGTTATATTTTTCCCTGCCACTAAATACTTATTTCCTCCACATCTGAGGAACTTTCTTACTCATTTCTCTATGTTCCTGGTGGAATATAAGTTCTGAAAATTCACCATTTTAGTTAAAATTCTGACCATGAATTTCTTACTTATGTGGCCTGAGGCAAGATATTCAACTTTCCTGTAGCTTAGAGTCCTTTTCAATAAAATGGAGATAAATATTAGAGGGACTACACATAGATCAGGTTAGGTATACCACATGAATTACTACATGCAACATGAAACAAAAATATATGAAATTAAACAAATTAGACTTGCCTGTAGTACATAATATGCTGAAAAATAATATTGTAGTAATACTTGCTAAATAAATGGGGGATACCATGAAGTTGATAAGCATCTAGACAATAAGAATTTAGGAGATAATCCACATAAACAAAAAGTCTAAGAAGAGGGAAAAACTAATGCTCTTATGGAGAGGGAAATTGTATTATAAGGATTCAAAGTTGAGATATATCACTGACATTGAATTTTTCTAAAAATGTATTGTTGTTCAGTCAAAAAAAATCTAATATGTCATATATTGTGCTGCATGCTGGAAACAGAATAGGAACAAAACATCTAGTTCATGTCTTTCTGATACTTAGAGAAGATATGCACTGAATAATTTTTTGCATTTATGAAATTTAGAATGATAAAGGTTAAGATACTGTATAAACACATAAAAAATAAATCCAATTTAATCTGTGTGGAAGATAGGGAGGACATTGTGGAGGAAGTAACTTTTTAGGCTAAAACCTGAGAAGTAAATATTTATTGAGTGCAGCAGGAGATGGGTAGGAGGAGTAGTGGAAGAAAAACATGTTTATTAAAATCAGTAAGATTAACAAAAAAAAAACCCTCAAAAAAAAACCTGACCCCATACCAAAAGTCTTTCATGTTTTGGGGGATCATCTATACCACTGAATCAGAAAATTATCATAGGGGCGCCTGGGTGGCTCAGTCAGTAAAGCATCCACCTTTGGCTCAGGTCATGGTCTCATGGTTTGTGGGTTTAAGCCCCATGTCAGGCTCTGTGCTGACAGCTCAGAGCCTGGAGCCTGCTTCAGATTCTGTTTCTCCGACTCTCTCTGCCCTTCCCCAGCTTGCACTCTGTCTCTTCCTCTCTCAAAAATAACTAAAACCATTAAAAAATTAAAAAGTAGAAAATTATCATGAATAGCTAATGCAGTAAACTTTATCCAATGATAATAAGATAATATTTATATCAAACTTTAAAATAATTACCTACACATTGTCTCATTTAAATTTTGCTGTTACTAGATGACTTGAATATGAATTGTTTGATTTTACTAAATAGCTGAATGGCATATAAAGCTGAATGGCATGTACAAAGTCACACAGCTGATATTGTCAGAAGCCATGTGATCAAACTCTAGCCACTGAAAGGTGTGCATTACAGACATACCTGACTTCTTCATACTGATCAGGGCCCAATATGCAAAGTGAATGGCAGGAAAATTTGCTCATTCAACAAATCCCTGACAGATACCTACCAAGCACCAGGCACTGGCTTAGATGTTAGGGATAATGCAGTGAACAATATAAGATACAGTCCTGTCTTTGTGGAGTTTATCTTCTAGATGTGAGAGGCAAAAATTATACAGGATTCATGGACAAAATATGTGGTATGTTGTTGGTAATGAGGACTCAGAACAAAAATAAAGAGAGAAAAAGGGATAAGGAGCATTGTGTACAATTTTAGAGTGGTCATAGAAAGCCTCATTGGAATGGTAACATTTGATTAAAGCCCTGTGGGAGAGGGGGGATAGAACCCCACTGAGATCTCAGAGACGGGATTTCCAAGTAAAGACAATTATAGTGCAAAGGCCATAGGCAGGAGGTGTCTGAGGCCAGGTGTATGTTTGTGGAACAGGTTATCAGTGTGTTAGAACAGAAGGAACACCAGGAGGTAGCAAAAGAGTAACAAGGGGCCAGAATTCATAAAGTTCTTAGGGCATTGCAAAGATTTTGGCTATTAGACTGAGGAAGACAGGCAGTCATTGCAGGGTTCAGAGCAACAGAAGGATAGTATCTGGTTTCCATTAAAGAAAAATTATCTAGTCTATTGTATTGCCATGAGACTCTGTTGACAGAAAATGTGAAAAGTCAGTTAGAAGGCCATTGAAATAATCAATGACAGTGGGTATGGTCAGTGAATAGGAGGTGGTGGAACAAGATGAAATTCTGGATATCTTTTTAAGGTTAAGATGACAGGACTCGATTTAGGACCAGATGTGGGATATGCAAGGAAGAGAGGCATCACTGAAAAACACAGTATAAAATGTAACAGGTCATATATCACCCTCAGCTAGCTTTATGGGTATGTGCTACTATTGTTTACTTTGTTTTTATTGTTGTGTATCTGTTTGTTGTTTTGCATGAGTGGTTTAAGAAAGAAGAGAAAGAGTAAGAGGGTGAGGGAAATTAGTGGTTCCGGGGATAAGTTCAAAGAAACTGTAAGAACTATATTTCTAGCAAACCTGCAATAAAAATATCATTACAGAGAGCAGGGTCCTATTGCTTATTCTGTTTTTCACCAGGAAACAGTTACTGTTCCATAGGCAGAAATTACAGAAAATGGCAGAATTGGGTTAGATGTTCTATGGAATTTGGTTGATTATAACAAAATCAAAAATAATGATCCAGACAACATTCCTTAAGAGATGATAACATTTGATTCATCCAAGTCTTTCGGAATGTTTTTATCTTAATAATATTTCACCTGGATTAAAATTGAAGTATTGTGCTTACCCATAGAAAGCCATGCTTATCAGTCTGCATTTTCCCCAAACCTGGAAGTTGAACTGCTCTGAAAGCAAACACCTTGAAGTGAATACTTGGAAAGAGTATTTAAGGAGTAGCGGGGCAGATATTAGTGCTGAACAATGACAAGTATGACATAGGTGCTAGACTTCACACTGAGGGGTCACGGCACACGTTATTTCACAATGGCCGCCTCAGTAGATGAGCTGACATGGCAACCCACTGCCGTGCCATAAAAAATTGCCAATTTCATTTTACAGGAGTCACATGGATGAGTTGAACCAGAAAAAGCGATGATGATAGATGAAACTGAATACGTATGACTCATTCAGAGCTGCCTTATTAGTCTAGGGGAGCTAGCTCGGATTCAGCAATGCAGAGCCCAGGTTCAAACCCCAAGCCTGCCATTTATTAGCTAAATGACCTTGAGCAGGCCACTAAGCTGGTTTCCTCACTTCAGAAAGGAGGAAATTAATGTAGACTTATACTGGAGAACCATGTGAATCAAATGAGACTGTGTGTGAAAATGGTTAAAATTCTGTATAAATATTTGATGTTATTATTGAACAGGCTTTCTCTTTGAAAAATGAAAGGAGAGAAAAGGAATGAGTTAGCAGTTATTGAATACTCGCCTTGATTTCAGGGATTGCCCACATGCTACACCATTTAATGTAAATGAGAACGGCATAAACGAGAACGGCATATCTCTATCCTGCTAGCTATCCATGCATCCAAGAATTCTGTTGTGCATCTTGCCCACTGTTACTGTGTATGTTACAGTCAAGATCCAAATTTAGGTCTGCCTTTGCTCCCAAGCCTGCATAATTCCTTTTACACTAAATCATTGCCTGTGAATTTTACTCGGAGCCACACTGTGTTAGAAATGGAAGATGTAATAGAAATCATCTCGTGGAATGGTTTTCAAATATTTAGCTGTAAAGTCCTATTGGGAAGCTCAATATCTGCTAAAAGTAGGGCTGCCTTTATTAAAGTAGGTGTGGGAACTCCAAAATGACTTCTCTACTTGGCCTTCCTCCACTTTTCCTCTTGGGATCATGGAAAACTTAGGGTTAGAAAAATATGAACTAAGCGGATCCCCCCTCATTTTAGTGACTGAAAGGCAGAGGCCCAGGGAGTATAAATGATTTGCCCAAGAGCACACAAATTTTTAATCCCAAAACAAGAACACGGAGCCCAGTTCTGTGGAACTTTAGTATCATATGCCCCCATAGGATTCCTATATTAGTCCTACAGCATTGATATTTGAAGGATCTCAATAAATTATATTCCTATCTCCCATCCAACTTCTGAACAAGTTAAGATATATAAAAATGATTCTGTCACATGGAGATAAAAATATCATTCACATAATTGGTGGAGCTGCTGGAAAGAATGGCTCACTGTGTGGTAACAAAAAACTTTTCATCAGAATTAGGGCTTACCTTGTCATAGGTAAGATCCCCACCAAGGAGGAACCTTTACCAGTAAACTTACCATTATGAACAAAGTGGGACCAGAATATAAGCTTATTGGAGACCAGATTCTAAAACTGAATGGGTACGGGATTGAATTCTGCCCACCTAGTTTCTTTTTCATAATTTACAAATTATCCATCCTCCATGAGAATACAGGGGCAGTAAGAGTTCAGTGCTATCTTCACGTAGACTCTTGTTATGAAGTGAAACGTCAGAAGTATCGGCTTGTGACTTTACCTAATGAAGTACAGGAGCAGAGATCTGAGATTACACATAATAACATATAGTTTTGTTGTGTTTAAACTTCTGGTTTTAATTTCTGATTTGTTTTTTGTACTATTAAATATTTACATTCTCATGAACATATCCAAGTGTTCGAGTACTTGTCAAATTTACGAATGTTCTATATTTCTTGGTGGTTTCATAATTTATACATGAACATATTTCTGAAACTAAAAGTAATTGCAGTAACATGTTATATAAGGCAAAACTAAATGTGGATAAATCTTGAAATAGTGTTTTTCTCTCTGATCCTGAAAGAGCAGAGTCAAAGTGGTTGTCATATCTTTAAAAGAGAAGACATCCCACGGGCAGGGAGGAAATTCGAGTCTTAGAATCATTGAGACCATGCAGGACTTGTGAGAATCATGTAAAGAGCTTGTGGATAGACGGCAATTGAGAAAAGAAGCTTGGAGGTAAAGAAGGGTTTGAAACACACATCCTTCAGGTAATGTTAAAGCATTGTTGAAGATCCTAAGTAAAATTCCAATACATCTTGAATATGATTAAAAGAAGATTACTAGTTGTGCCTTGAAAATAACTATTCAATTTAATTAAAAAAACAGGTTTAGCATTTGGCAACAACTTAAAAAGCCTTCATTGAAAAGTCAATGCACTGTGGTGATCGTGAAGACCTTCTTCCTATGTAATTATAAGGTATGTTCTCAATATCTAGGAGTTCAAAATAAAGTTACAGTGACTTTAATATAAAAATGAATATATATCTTAGCTTTAAAGTTTAAAGCTCCAAAGAGAAAATGACATATTTCTTCTCATTATTCTCCCCTTTCTTCTGAATCTCAGGTCTAACTTCTATCACGAAGAAGCAGATCTCTCTGGTGAAAAACTCATCTCCACTGATGTTGCTGTTGTCACTACTTCAACTCATCCTTCAACTCTGAGCTTCAATAGCATATCTGAAAGGAGGTCTTCTATGATCTTCAAATAATAATGAGTTTCCCTGATGTGTTTCTCATATCAAGATTCCTCCTGTACCTTTGACCTAAGCTTGTAATTTTGTTCATTTGGTCAGTCAAAAATGCTTATAGGGCATCTATTAAACATAAGGCATGTTTCTAGGCTCTGGATATACAATTATGAATAAGACAGACTAGATTGTTGTCCTTATGGAATATACATTCTAGTGGGGATACACCATGCCATCAATGGGCTTAATGCTTCTCTGTTTTTCCTACTGATGTTTGCTAAACTTCTACAACAGTGGTTAATATTTTGTAGGTCTTCCATTGATATTTACTAAATAAATAATGAATGAACAAGTAGAAATTATGGGGAATGAATGAATGAATGAATTAATAAAAATAATATGTAAGCTATTGATAGATTCTATGCAGGGAATTAATACTGAGTGAAATAATTGATAGTGACTGACTTATCCTAGATAAGTTGTTATGAAATACCTCTCTGAAGTCTTGGCATTGAAGCTGGGATACACATGAGAGAAAGAAGTCAATTTTATGTACTATTATCCATAATCTATCATGTTCTCAGAAAGTCCAAGCAGGGGGTGAGAAGCCTGGAGTTTGAGATATGTCAGAAGAAGAGAAAGGGAGAGAGGTAGAGAAGAGAAGGGAAGAGAAGGGAAGCAAGAGAAGAGGAGACAGGCATCAAGGTGAACTAAGGCAACAAGCTTGAGTGAAGAAGTCATTTGAAAGTGGATCTTCTGGGCATAATTGTTACTATGTGGATCAGAGAAGAATCATATGAATTTCTTTCTCACAAAACTGAAAACAAAGGTAAGATAACAGTTTTACATCACCATGTCCTAGAGTTGTTTCACAACAACAAATAACTGAACCGTGTCTTTATAGCTACTGCAGCATTCATAGAGCTCCATTACTGGCCCATATTAGGTGAGGAAGGAAATTGGACAAAGAATAATTAAGTGAAGAATCACACTACTCCCTGCTTCTTAGATTCTCTAAGCTTCAGTGTCTTTCTTTACATATAAAGTAAGGATGCTACACAATTTTCAGTGTTGAGAAAATTAAATCATCTGATATATGTAATGTGTTTAATATTGTGCTTGCACACTATATAGTCATGGAGGTGGTAGAAGTCCTTTATTGATTTCATTCAGTTTTATCCACAATGCCTAAAGCATCACCTATTACACAAAGTTCTCATTTATATTCTTTTAATGAATGAGGGAATGAGGAGTACATAAAGTAATCTATCAGACACTGTTTAAATCACTAGGACCATGAAGAATAACAAACTCAGTATGTTTCAGTGGCTGTAGATATTCTGCCAGTTCTAGTACAATAAGTACTAGAGTCATGATCTGTGCAATGGACTATATGAGCCAAGAATGCAACATCTGATTTTGTCTGGACAGAGAGAGTCAGGAAATGTTTTACTAATGAAAACTCTTCTGTTGAATCTTAGAGCAGGCTTAATTGATAATTATGAATGCATCAAGTAAGCACATTTCTAAAAAAGGTAATTTTGTTTTGGATCAAAGACAAAAATGAGACTGATAAATCACATATTGAGGGACTTGACGACTGGGGTTGGGCATAGGATAATGTGGGAGATTGACACAGTAATCAGATAATCAGAAATCTGATGATGAAGGGCTGAGTGTGTCACAACAATGAGTTTGACATTCACTGTATAGGGAATAGGGAGACACTTACAAATTCTATTCAGGGGTCTGGCATTCTCTGACCCTTGATCATTGTGAAGAATGGATTGGAATGCTTGAGATGAAGGCAGTCTAGCTAGGAGGCTGCTGCTATTATCAAGCAGGTAAGTGATACTGACCTGAACTATAGCAGTGGCAGATGATTAGTGAGTAAGGGACAAATATGGAAAAAAATTACAGGGGTAATCTATAGGACCTAGTAGACTAATTATATATGGAAGTTGAGAAATAGAGTAGAGTCAAGGATGATTCATTTTGATTTGTATTACTGAGAACCTAATGATATAATCAAGAGAAATTTTTGTTTGGTGAAATTTTGGATGTTGTAGTAATCAGATATGGCCTTCCACAATACTTTACAACAAATAACTTCAAAATCTTAGTGACCTATGGACTCTGTAGTTTTCTTGCTAACATGACTACATGCTTGCACAGGATTGCAGGCCATGGGTAGATCTCAAATTTGTTCCATGTGTCATTCATTCTTCTTGGACCAGATGCTACCTGGAGCATTGCCTATGTCATAAAAAATTCAGGAGCCCAGGAGAAAAGGCAGAAACATGCAGGACCTCTTAAGATATAGGTACATAGCACACATGCTATCATTTCCATCCACATTCCACTAATTAGCCAAAATAAGTAGAATGGCCAAGTCCAATATCAAAAGAGCAGCAACACACACTTTGTTCACACCAGGAAACACTACATAGTGTTTAACATAGTCATATAACAAAGGACGTGGAAAAGCAATTCTAATATAAGGAAGGGAGTGAGGAATTGGAAATAATGGCCAATTGATCACGACAACAAGTTAGTACATCAAGTGAGGATATCCATGAATGTAGCTAAATGGAGAAACACTAGAAATTTCCACACAGGGTCTCTTTCTTGCCCCAAAGCTTCATTACTCTCATTTAATGGTGCTTTGAAGTTATTACTTTATGGGGTTTTCTATACCAAGTTTCTTTTTATATCACATTGATTAATTTTGGACTACTGAATGTAAAGAAAGCTGCCATAATAAAAAAAACATCCAGCCAAATTTCTCCAATACTGACAAGCAATGAATGATGGCAAGTGTAGATGAATATCAGTACCCTGTAGTCTCAAAGGTTGTTCCTGAGAATGAAACTTTTCCTTAAAAAATCAATACCATTTCAGCTTCAGGGTGCTGCTGTTTTTCTAACACTCACATTTGGATTCATAACTGTTCTCTTACTGCCTGAAACATGACCAGTACAATAAAGAAGGAGGTAGACAACTTTGCAAAGGATTCAGGAATGAAGAATCAAGATCAATCTAATTCCTCTTCCCTTCATGATCCAGGCAGGGACCCTTTTACTTGGCTCCTAGACATAGCAAAGGTGATTGTATACATGTACCTGACAGTCCACCAAAATGAGTTGAAATTCATAGCCAAGAATAGGGGACCCAGAGGCTTTTGGTGAAGCATTTGTAGTAGGCAGAAGTAGGGCTTCCCAAAGATGATCATGTTCTAGTCTTCAGAACCTCTTAATAGGTTACATGACAATGGGGAGTTAAGGATATAAATGTAATAAGTTTCAATAATCAGCTGACTTAAAGAGATTATCCTGTACTATCTAGGTAGGCTCAATGTGATCACAAGATGGTCCTTCAGAATAGAAGGAAGCAGAAGAAGACATCAGACTCAGTAAGGAATTTGGAAATGCTGAACTTCTGGCTTTGAAATTAGAGGAAATGGACACCAACTAAGGAATACAGCTGGTCTCTAGAAGTTGAAGAAAGTAAAGACCAGATTATCCCTCAGAACTTTTGGAAGGAAATCAGCCCTGATGACACCTTGATTTTCCCCCAGTGAAACCCATTTGAGAAAACTTACCTCTAGAACTAAAAGACAATGTATTTCTATCTTTTTAGGCCTCTAAGTTTGTGATAATTTGTTACAGCATCCATAGAAAATGGATGCAGCCTCTAAATCTTCTGCTGATGACTGATACCAGATATACCAAACCCCTTCAAATAAAAAGCTCCTCATCAGGCAATTAAATGTATATGGGTAAGCACACCAGAATGTGATAATTATCTCTCTGAAAAAGATACAGCCAACAAACTAATCATATCTTTCTCACTTTAAATAGTTTATCAGTCTATTCCAGAATTCCTTCAAAAATACTGACAACTCTAGGACAAAACAACAACAAAAAATGTATCTATTGATTAGCCAGGTCCTAGAAATATGGCTTCCCTCCCTTCTGGTAGGGAGATAGCACCTACTAGGGGAAAAATCTAGTTTTCTTCAACTAAGGTACAAACAATGTATCCTATGGGATTGTAAGCTACCCATAGGTATAAATAAATAATAAAAATACATGCCAAATAATAAACAAACAAACAAACTTCTTTGTATCACAGGGCTTTATGCATATTAGCAATATTTATGCCTTACCACTTCAATATCTTTAAAATTCTTATCTTATTCCATTGTCAATGAGCTCAAATTGACTGCTGTTTCATTTCTGACTCTCGAGTCTATCAGACATGCCTGGCATATAATTCCTACTGCATAATTATTGCTGGAGTAATTACTGACATTATGTTTGTTGAATTGACTCAAAGCACTTCGAAATTTATAAACAGTTTGGAGAATGAGATTGTGCATACCAGATCCTTTACAAAGATAGTTTAGACATTATGGACAAGCCTAGGATAAATCAGTAATATTAACATATTCACCATGTTAAATTATTGGAATAAAGCACAAGGGAGAAAAATATCTGTGGGCATAGTTTTAAACAGGATGACTTATCCTAGAATATGTTAAAATTGATTGGCAATAAGAGTCTATATTGAACATCTGGTTATTTTTAACTGTTTTCTTTAAAATTTTTATTCATTTTTTGGTGTTGTATTCTGGAATAACTTTCCACTAATATTTTTTCCTTTATCTAGAGCTATGAACTGTAAATGAATTTAATCAATATGCACTGAGGACTAATTAGTTATATATATATATATATCTTCAGACTTCCCAAACTAAAAATACTACAATTAAAAAAGTGAATATACTATAAGTGATATTCCAGGAGTGTTATTAGAGGAAATAAAAGCCATTTAAAATAAACAGACTTTTTGGCAGTTGAATACACATGGGTTTCATCTTATATTACTATTTGGTTTGACTAAGTTAAATTTTCCAAGTAAAATAATGATTTGGTTGATATAATGCCCCCCAAGTTCCCATTTGCCATTTCAAGTCCTGAACGTTTCAGAAATCTGTAACACTTGCAGGACTCACAGTAAAATACTGGATGGCAAAAAGCAGGTAATAGTGGCCTGGAAAACACAGAGAAATTGGACTCAGATCTATGAATAATATTATTGTGGTTTTAAAAATTTACATAAAACAAATGCAATTAAATTACTTTAGATGAAACAAAAACATTTCTGACTTTATAAGGTGGATGTTGCTCCACACTCTGTAAGTCTAGGACTCCCACAGAGTGAGGTAAAAGTGAAATGTGCAACTCTTTTGGAAAGAAAGGTACTTATTCTTTGTCCTTTGATGTGAACAAACTTATTCTCTGTTTTGATATGAACAAACCACATGAACAAACCAGTTAAAGCCTTCAGTAGCAGAGATATGTGCTAGTCTTTTTACTGGGCATGCGGCTGTCTAGCACCCAGGGGCTCACAATCTCTCACAGCAGGATCCAAACAGCTGGGCCTCAAGGAAGAGGGCCCCAGATTTAACCACATGGAGGCCATGATTTAGGAAAAGATGTTGATCTGTAGATATTTGTGGTGACTGAGACCTGGAAATGTAATTAGAAGACACAGGACCACTTTAGCTGCAAAAAATTGCAGTGAAATGTAAAATGGAGTGATACTAATGCCATTGGAGAGTACTTGTGCTGGTATTCCTCAGATGTTGCTTAAAAAATGTAGGGGCGCCTGGGTGGCTTAGTCGGCTAAGTGTCCAACTTCCGTTCAGGTCATGATCTCATGCCCCTGTTTGAGCCTGTGGCAGGCACTGTGCTGACAGGTCAGAGCCTGGAGATGCCTTCAGATTCTGTGTCTCCCTCTGTCTCTGCGACTCCGCCACTCATGCTCTGTCTCACTCTCAAATATAAATAAACATTAAAAAATTTTTAAAAAATGTAAAACATGTTAGTAGAAAAGTATTAGATGGAAGTCTCTCTGTGTGTGTGTGTGTGTGTGTGTGTGTGTGTGTGATCATCTTGGCTAATTTGGGCAGGTATTTTTACTTCTCTGAGTCTCATGAGAACACTGAAAACTAATTCTCACTGTTGGATTTTGCCAGAATCTGGAAAGATTTTCTAATTATAGCAATGACCTAAGAAGCACAGCTGGTTTCCAATGCATATTTTGCCATCAGAAATGGAGTAAACCCACTGGGCTGAAGGGGGAATGAGACATGTTATTTCTCCTCCTTTTTCTGTCCTTGTCTCAGAGAACTGAGGACTGAAGAACTGGATAGACTTTCTGAGAAGGAATGAGTACAGCATTCTTCCTATCAGTACCTCTTGTTAGAAGAATATTTAGTTACTTCTATTTTAAAAAAGTATTTTTTTTAAAAATTAGGGGGCACCTACGTGGCTCAGTCAGTTAAGCATCCAACTCTTGACCAGGTGATGATCTCACGGTTTGTGGGTTCGAGCCCTGCATCAGGCTCTGTGCTGACAGTGTGGAGCCTGCTTGGGATGCTCTCTTTCCCTTTCTCTCTGCCCCTCCCCGACTTGCATGTTCTGCCTCTCTCTCTCTCAAAATAAATAAATTAAAATTAAAAAATCAGGATAGGAAGGATTAAAGGAAGGAACCAATAGTGGCTCATTGCAACCTTGAAATGTACATTCCAGAAAAAAAAATCAGTGAAGCAAAAACTGAAAGATTCCTAAAAGTAGTGAAAACTGTAGATTGCAACTTATAAAATTCATGTTTCCATGTGTACAGCATGAGAGAATGGGGGTAGAAAATGGCTCCACTTTTATTTAGCAAGACTTTTAAATAAATGTCATCTTGCTTTTCAGCTGTATTGACATATTATATGGTATGGTATGTTTAAGATGCACATTGTGACAACTTGATACATGTGTATATTGACAAATGTTTGCAATAATAAAGTTATTCAACACATCTTTCACCTCCCATAATTAGCATTTCATTGTTATGGTGAGAACAATGTTTTTTGGGTTTTTTTTGTTTATTTTTTTTAAGTTGATTAATTTATTTAGGACAGGTAGAGACAGCATGAGCAAGAGAGGGGCAGAGAGAGAGGGAGAAGACAGAGAATCCCAAGCAGGCTCTGCAGCGTCAATACAGAGCCAGACACAGGGCTTTAACTCACAAAACTGTAAGATCATAACTGGATCAAGAGTTAGATGTTTAACCGACTGAGCTACCCAGGCACCCCAAATAGTGAGAACATTTAAGATGAACTCTTATAGCCTCTTCCAAGCATACAATACAGTACTGTTAACTATACTCACCATGCTCTGTGTTAGGTCCTCAGAACTGATTCCTTCTTTAATCTGGTGTTTTTACATTTTGGCTAACATCTCCCCCACCTCCCAGTTACTGGTAATTACCATTCTCTCTGCTTGTATGAAGCTGGC
Organism: Cryptoprocta ferox; assembly: GCA_028646485.1. Taxonomy (NCBI): domain Eukaryota; kingdom Metazoa; phylum Chordata; class Mammalia; order Carnivora; family Eupleridae; genus Cryptoprocta; species Cryptoprocta ferox. The sequence goes on along the minus strand of CM053567.1, from coordinate 177,434,256 downwards.
TTTTTTAGATTCCCCATATAAGTGAGACCACTCAATACTTGGCTTTCTCTGTCTGATTTATTTCACTTAGCATAACGTCCTTAAGTTTTATCCATGTTGTTACAGATGTCAGGATTTCCTTCTTTTATTATTTTATAAATTAAAAAAATGTTTATTTATTTTTGAGAGAGAGACAGAGTGTGATTGGGGTGAAAGGCAGAGAGAGATGGAGACGCAGAATCTGAAGGAGGCTCCAGGCTCTGAGCTGTCAGCACAGAGTTAGACATGGGGCTTGTACTCACCAACTGTGAGATCATGACTTGAGCCAAAGTCTGGTGCTTAACTGACTGAACCACCCTGGCTCTCCTTCTTTTGTTTTTAAATGGCTGATAGTATTCCATTATTTATATATACTACATTTTCTGTATCCTTTCATTATTGGTGGACATTCAGGTTGTTACCATGTCTTGCTCATTGTGAATAATGCTTCAGTGAACATAGTGGGAACAGGTATCTTTTTGATAACCTGTTCTCATTTTCCTTGGAGAAGGATCCTAGACATGGGATTGCTGAATTATATTGTACTTGTACGTTTTTGAGGAATTTCTATACTGCTTTCCATTGTGACCATACTAATTCACATTCCCATCAGCAGCACACAGGGGTTCTCTTCTCCACAGCTTTACCAACATTTTTGTAATCTCTTTTCCAACACATGAGGGTTGATATTTATCTGTGGTTTTGATTTGGATTCCCAGAGATTAGTGATGTTGAGCACCTTTACCTATACTTATTGGTCATTCCTATGTCTTTGGGAAAGCGTCTAGTCAGGTACTGTATTCATTGTTTTAATTCAATTATTTACTTTTTGGCTACATAAGTCTCTCACATATTTTAAATATTAAATATATAATTTGCAAATGTTTTCTCACAGTCCATAAGTTGCCTTGACATTTTGTTGATTGCCTCTTTTGCTGTGTTTATTGGTGTGTAATCCCATTTGCTTATTTTAGCTTTTGTGGCTTATGCTTTTGGTGTCATATGCAAAAATAATTTCCAAGACTGATATCAAGGCACTTCGTCCCTATATTTTCTTCTATGAGTTTTATGGTTTCAGGTCTTACATTTAAGTCCTCAGTCTGTTTCAAGTTAACTTTTCTGAGTGTGTTAGATAGGGGTCCAATTTCATTCTTTTTCATGTGAATAGCCAGGTTCCTCAACACTACTTATTAGAGATTATCTCTTCCCTACTGAGTCTTCAAGCCTCCCTTGTCAAATATTAGTTAACAATATATGCATGAGTTTATTACTAGGTTCTCAATTCTGTTCCATTGGTCAATGTGTTTGTTTTTATACCAGTATGCACTATCTGATTAACGTAGCTTTGTAATATAATTTAAGTGCAGGAAATGTGAAGCTTCGTACTTCTTTCTCAGGATTGTTTTGGCTGTTCAAGCTCTTTTGAAGTTCCATACCAATTTTAGAAATATTTTTTTCTATTTCTTGAAAAATGCTATTGGAATTTTGATAAGGATTACATTGACTCTATAGATAGCTTTGGATATGTTAAACATTATAACCTTATTAATTCTTTTGATCCATGTACACTGAATAGCTTTTCTAACTTCCTAATGTTTAAACTATATACCTTTTTTCCATTTATTTGTGTCTAATTTCTTTCATCAGTGTCTTATAGTATCAGTGTGTAAGTCTTTTACTTCCTAAGTATTCCACTGCTTTCGATGCTATTGTAAATGGAATAGTTTCTTTGTTTCTTTTTAAGATTGCTCATTGTTAGTGTATAAAATTGCATCTGATTTTTTTCTTGATTTTTTGTCCTGAAACTACTGAATTCATCTATTTGGTCTAAACACTATGTGGTGGAGTCTTTAGCATTTTCTCTGTATAAGATCATGTCATTCTTCCTTCCCTTTTCGTGTGGTTGTGGTTATTCACCAGGGTTTTGTTCCCCTGTGTTGCAGACTCCTGAGCTCTCCCAGGATTATTTTTATTTATGGAGAGCTGTGTAACTGTCAATCTCTGTGGGGTTGAGGCTGGGGACTTCTATTCTTCTATCTTAGTGACATCAGATCAATTTCTTCTTGATGATGGCTATAGGATTATGTTTGCAATTAAACTTTCCTGGAGGTGGGAATCTGAAAAGCAGATTCTACCTAAGAGACCAGTGGATAGTGAGTAAGGAAAATAAGTCCTATGCCATGTCTCCTATTATGCAGGGAAAGTGCTTGTAAGATGTTAATATGTCTGCAGATCACCTACAGATCCAGCAGAAATACAGATCTTGGGGCAGAGCCTGAGGTGGTGCATTTCTAATAAGCTTCCAAACACTTGTTTCTGGAGGCTATGCTTTGGAATGGTGAGCCACTACAAATTAGAAGAACTCTGTTAGTATGAACAAACAGCAAAAAAAGGGGAGAGGTGGATATGAACAACAATACTGTAGGATAAATTACATAATATATATATGAAATACCTAACTTGCTTCAGAAACAAAAGAGATAGGAAGTTAAAAAGTTAGAAAGTTAGGAAGTTCAGAAAATAAGAAGGAAGGGAGAGAGGGAGGGAAAGTAGGAAGGAGGGAAGCAGAAAGGAAGGTAGGAAAAAAGGAAAGAAATTCAGAGGATGAAAAGAAAAGGGGAATAGAGGGAGGGAAGGCAAGAAAAGAGGAAAGTAAAGGGAAATGGCATTAAAAAAATCATAGTATAGAAGAAATAAAAGAACAGACAACCAAAGGAAAAATGTGCCTTCCTAAGGAGTGTTGTATTAAAGATTAGAACTTATTAATTAAAAAGATAAGAACTAGCTAGGATTCTAATGTAAAATACATACATACATACATACATACACACTTCACAATGAAATGCTAAAATAAAATGATTTGAAAATAGAGACTACAAAACAGAAGAAATGAACATAAAAGTATTATTACTCAACCAAGGTATAGATTAGACATGACAAGGAATAGGACGAACACAACTGAAAATGGAAAAAACACAGACTATGTACTGAACATGTCCAGACTGGAAACCCAACTCAGCCATCACTAGCCCTGTGGCCCTGGTCAATGACCTCATCTCTCTGCACCCCCGTTTCCTTGCCTGAATGATGACAACAAGAATAGCAACTTCTTCACTGGGTATTGTGGCAATTTCAAATCGAGATTCTGGGAGACATTTAAAAGACCGACCGGAATATTAAGTCAGTTCCTGTCATTTATGTGTTTGTAACTTTCAGTGGTTCTCATCTCCCTCAGAGTTCAGAGCAATGCCTCTTAAATGGCCTTCAAGGACCTGTGGGATCCAGTCATGGCTACATCTCTGGGCTTTTCCCCACTTCAGTCACTTAGCTCTTCCTGTGTCAGCCACACTGTTCTCGCATGTTCTGACTCACAGCACTCTACACACATTCCTCCCTCTGCCTAAAATGTGCTACTCTTGTTTCCCACATGGCTCCCTCACTCATCTTCATGTCTTGTCGACAACAGCCACTCCCTCTAAAATCACCACTGACCATATATTTCTAAATTTATAGTCATTTCCATCTTTGTCCTGACGGCACTGTGCACCTTGCGTACCTTGATGTATTAGCATCGTCATGCACGTCCAGTTTCTATTTATCTTCTGCTTTCTTCTCATTAGAATGTAAGTTTTAGGAGGTTGGGACATTGGCAGTTTGGGTCACTGCTGCATCTCTGGCACCTAAATGGTACCTGAGACTCAATAGACATTTGTTGAAAGAATTTTATGCATGAAGTCAGTATTCAGATTTAAGATGAGATAAGGCCAAATTTTGCGACCTGTACACATACACACACACAGAGAGTCATTTAGTGATAACCTAACACGTCTCTCAATTTACTAGATAATTTTTACACATTTTTAAATTTAATTATAATAGCAGATCTGAGATAGGGTTTATCATCCCCATTTTTCAGGGTTAGAAACTATATGCCCCAGAAACATTAAGTAACAGGGACTGACTCATATGGATAACAATTCTGAGAACTGGTCTGTGTGCATCCAGTTCATTCTGCTTATCCCCACCCTTTTTCTGATACATGTATTTGCCCTTGATCTAAAAATGAGTTAATAAATCCACATTGACTCTATACATTAAGTCATTCCAATTCACACAAATAATGTGCACCCGCTAAAAGATGAGCCTTCCTTCATTCTAGCATTGTGTTTGGTCCCCAGGGCTCTTGACCTGAGACTGCATCCACTGATTATAGCTCTACAAGCTTACATTCATCAGAGATATGTAAAAAAATTGCACAGGGAAACAAAAAGTTGGCTTATTTTACAATTGTTTAGATATTGAGTCAGTGTTTTTTTTAAGAAGTATGTTCTAAAACAGCAATTGGCATTTTCTCATGAATTATCTAAAAATAATAGTTCAAAAACAAAATAGTTCAACAGAAAGACATTTAATAATTTCGATCCATTTTTTTCAGTCTATTAAAACTCTTGCAGTCTTCCCTCTGATTTGATTTTGGCCCTTGCCTACTGACACGACAGGTTTAATGATCACATGTCAGTATTCCAAGAGCCTCCTTTTAACAGAGGAGCACTGTTCCCTGGAATACTCCAGTCACCTCTCATCCACTGACCTTTCCCCTGGAAACATTCATCACCAGTGACACTGACTGATGAGCAGCATGATCCCCTGACCTCCAATTTATTCATGTTGATGGTCTTGACACTCTTCATAGTCTCTGAGGCTCCACACAGCTGCCTAATATCATCAGTGGATCTTTACTTCCCAGAAATACTTTCTATTTCCTCACTGTATGACAGTATTACTTTTCCTCCATCCAGCACAAACTGTCACTTTTTTTTACTTACTGCTTTTCAAAGTCTTCAGACTCTCTCCCACCCCCCACTGACATTTCTAGGTCTCTCATTTAGTTACCTACACTTTGTCCATCCTAGGGGCTCATTTTCCGAGGAAAGGAATACTTTTCCTGATTGAATATCCTCATCAACTGGGTGAGAAATTGTACATCAGTAATAAAGGGACAAGTCAACCAATCAAACAGCTCTCACCTTTAGAGTAAAATAGGTTATAATAACCATTTTCATGGCCTTACTTAATCATGTGTACTACTGTTAAGTAGTCCATGTCCCTTTCTTAAGAAATTTCAAAATTCATGCCACTCATAAATATACTACTACTATTAATAGTAATAACTACCATTTGTTGTTTTCTATTATTTTTCAAAAAAATGAAGGAAGGAAATGAAGAATGAAGGAGAAAAGGAACAAAATTAATTTAATATTTATAATAATAAAATACCTTTCTTGAACAGTTACCATGTGTTAGATACTGTGGTTAGTAATAAATGTTATCTCATTTAACCCTTCTATCAATCCTGTGGGGTAAATTATATTACCATCTTATTGTGAAAGCAATAATATGCCTAAGGTCACATGACTGGTCATCAGCAGAACCAAGATTTTATTAGATGATTTAATAATTATTTTGGATTGATAAGTTTCATCAAGCAAATCTGGTTTAAAGAGGAAAGAATAGTAAAGATGATGATGATGATAAAAAAAAAGTACTGATGATAAAAGTTGCTGTCTCTTGTGCCAATGTTCTGTGCATCCTATATTCAGATTTTTGTTTGTTTTAATTATTAAGATAGTTACCTTCATGCCTATGTTATAGATCAGGTGATTGAAAATGGGAGAGGTGGATGTATTTTTCCTGAGGCAATGGGAGTGATTCTAAGCAATTCTGGCTGCCAGCTGAGTTCTTGCTTTGGTGCTCTGTGAGGGTCCAGATCATGAATTATTATAATGAGGAAAACTTTTACCAATGGTAGCAGATGATGGACTGTTTGATCAAAGTCTCATTATAGTTAGGTATATAATTGCCTCACCTGCCCCTTAGATAGACTAGAAATTTTTTGACAGCAAGTGTTGTGTTATCTGAGATTCTCATTCCTACACTCTCAAGAAATAGTCATTGAATTAAAAGGACTTAAGGAAGGGAAGCTTAAAGAGGCTTAGGGGCTTGGTCAGTCTCCCAGGGCTGCTTGGTGGATGAGCTGAGACCTAGTGCCCTGATTTGTGTTTTGATGCTTTTCTCCAGGTCACATTTTGGTGAATTTACAGATGGGGAATTAAAGTAAGAAATGGAAAGTGTTCTTGTATGGTAGTTTATCAATGGTTAGCAAAGATCAGAATATGGTTCTCTAATTCTACAGAATATGGTTCTATACATTACAGTCTGTACTTATTGAACATAACATTTATTTTTTATTCATAAATTATGTATCATTTCTCTAACTCTACTTTGTCTCCTCCTTCAAACTACTTCGTCACAGTTCATTAATCATTAAAAATATAAAAAGACATTCATATATGGTCTTTTTCCTTCAGATATAGTCTTAAAGGATAATAAATCTCAGATGTGTTGCATAATTTTGAAAAGACACTTTCCCCTTAAGTATTCTATCTGTAACTGGTAAAACAAATGAGTTTTTCAAGTACCCCAAATATGCTTGTACTTGCTGCTGATCACACACTGAAGCAGACACTGATGGTTTTGCATTCCCCAAGAGAATTTAATTATCTCAATGACTGTTTTCCATCCATAAGTTGGAAGAAAGATAGCTAAGTAATGGGTGTTCTACATTGCCTTTACTTATGGTAAAACATAAAGGCCCAGTCTTAAATCTATCTTAAAGTATTTAAATATTAGGATGTGGAAAAAATTCACATTCATCAAACTTCATTTTTCTTTTTTCAGAAAGCACTACTGTATTTATTGTCTTAATATGTATGTTGTTTACCTTGATCCTTTTATTTTACAGTCCTCATATCAATTATGTCACTAATAACAATAGCTTTATAAGTCTTGATAACATTTCTCATTTTTTCTTCCTTAAGAGTTAGCTAAGGAGTGACATCAGCAAAATGGTAGCATAGGAGTTTTAGCCCTTGTCTGCCACTGCCCCCCATCCAACATCAGTTTAAAGAACTATCTAGGGGCTCCTGGGTGGCTCAGAGGGTTAAGCATCCAACTTAAGGTCAGGTCATGATCTCACAGTTCATGGTTTGGAGCCCCACGTCAGGGTCTATGCTGATAGCTCAGAGCCTGCAGCCTGCTTCAAGTTCTGTGTCTCCCTCTCCGCTCCTCACCCGCTCATGCTCTCTGTCTCTCTCTCAAAAATGAATATACATTAAAAAAGCTTAAAAAAAAGAGAGCACTATCTACACACAGAAACACATTCATAATAGCTAAAGTTCTAGGTGAAAGATTACAGCATATAAGTGGAACACAGAAATAAGACACACTTAAGAGGGTAAGAAAGATAGATTCACATTATTCCCATAACCCATCCCTTTTCAAGCCCAGGCATCCCAGTACAGAGAGAGACACCTACCCAATTGGAGAATGAGAGTGATGTGAGCACCCAACTTCACGATGGTCCCCAGAACCACCTCATCCCAGCCCATGCCAACTCCTAATGGCATTTTTCACAGAAATTTTAAAAAATCATAGACTTCTATATCATAAAAGATCCCAAATATCCAAAAGAATCCAGAGAAAGAATAACAAAGCTGGAAGCATCATAATTCCTGATTTCAAACTTTATTAAAAGCTATAGTAACAAAGAGAATACAATACTGATATAAAAAAGATATATGGATCAACAGAGCAGAATCAAGACCCCAAAAATAAACCTATGCATATATGGTCAACTAAACTTTGACAAGGAAGCCAAGAAAACTCAATGAGGAAAGGATAGTCTCTTCAATAAATAGTGTAGGGAAAACTGTGAAAACATGTGAAAGAATGAAATTAGACCCTGACTTTACATTACTCTCATAATTAATTTGATATGTAGTAAAGACTTCAGTGTAAGACCCGAAACCATAACAGTTCTAGAGGAAAATATAAGGAAAAATTTCCTTCATATCGGTCTTGGCAATGACTTTTTGGATAGGACATGAAATGCTCAAGCAAAAATAAACTAATAGGACTATGTCAAACTAAAATGATTTCTTCACAGCAAAAGAAACAATCAGCAAAATGAAAAACTTATATTGGAATGAGAAAAACATTTGCAAACCATACATCTGAGAAGGGGTTAATAAGAACTACATGAGAAACTACAACTCAATAGCAAATAAATAAATAAATAAATAAATAAATAAATAGTAAGCTGCAGACTTTAATAGACATTTTTCCAAAGAAGACATATAATTGCTACATGAAATGATGTTCAACATCACTAATAATCTGGGAAATGCAAAACAAAACCACAATGAGATATTGCCTTACACTTTTTGGTAAGATTATTATCAAAAATTCAAGAGATAATAAATGTTAAAGAAGCTGTGGAGAAAAGGGAACCCTTGTGCATTATTGGTGATAGTAAATTGATATAGCCACAGTGAAAAACATTATGGAGTTTTCTCAAAATATTAAAATTAGAACTACCATATTATCTAGTAATCCCTGTCCTGGGCATATATCTGAAAGAAATGAAATCTTCATCTCAAAGAGATATCTGAAATTTCATGTTCTTTGCAGCATTATTATCAATAGCCAAGACATGAAAACAACCTAGTATCCATCATCAGATTAAGAAATATATAAATAATAGATAATTTTTTAAAAGAAATAATTCATACCATTTGCAACAACACAGATGGAACTTGAAGACATTATGCTGGATAAAGTAAGTCAGAAGAAGAAAGACAAACACTGTATGTTCTCACATGTGGAATTGTAAAAAACCAAACTCCTAGAAATATAAAATAGAATGGTGTTACCAGAGTTTGGGGGTCGGGGAAAATGGGGAGAAGTTGGCCAGTGTGTACAAAGTTATAGCCATAAGAAAGTAAATTTAGGGGAATCTAACATAAACCACAGTGACTATAATTAACAATATTGTATTTTATACTTCAAAGTTGTTAAGGGAGTCAATCTTTAATATTCTCACCACACATTTAAAAAATGGTAATCAAAGGCAACTAGGTAGCTCAGTTGGTTAAGTGTCTGACTTCGGCTCCGGTCATGATCTCACAGTTCATGAGTTAGAACCCTGCAACAGGCTCTGTGATGTCAGCTCAGAGCCTGGAGCCTGCTTCGAATTCTGTGTCTCCCCCTCCCTCTGTCTCTCCCCTGCTCACTTTCTGTTTGTCTGTCTCTCTCTCAAAAATAAATAAAAATATAAAAATAAAATAAAATAAAAATGGTAATTATGTGATGGAACGGAGGTGTTAGTTAGCCTTATTGTTGTATTTATTTCACAATACATATATCTATCAAGTCATCATGTTGTATATAGTAAACTTATATTTGTTGTATGTCAGTAATAGTTTGATATATAAAGCTGGAAAAAAGATTATTACCCGAATAATCAATCTGTGTATTTTCAACTAAAAAATATCACTTAAAATTGACCTGCACATCTATCATCATGGATTCAAGGTTACACTTTCCCAGTTTCATGCCTAGATCTTGATATCCTTGCAGGGACAATTTGACTTCACATGTAGCCCATTATGTAGGAGAATAGCATTGATTAACAATGGTTATAAATCACAGGAGGAACATATGAAACAAGTGATAGTGTGTTTCTACAGGCAACATGGCATAGAACATTACTGTGCCTCATCCACTGTAATTTGATATTTATTGCGCACTTTAAGTGTCAGGTGTCATGTTAGATGCCAGGGGTATAATAATGGCTAACACTCTCATCACTGTATGGAAGTGTCCAACTCGGAAGGCAAACAAATACAGAGGAGAGTATAATACAAGGCAAAAATTAGTCAAGCGGGTGTTCCTCTGATATTATCAACACAAAGTTGTGAATAGTGCTTAGGAGTTAGCTGGGTGGGAGGGGATGGGGAAATTAATCCAAATTGAGAAAAACTGCATGTGGGAGACTAGACAAGAGAGACCTCAGCATTTCTAGGGAATTTTGAGCAAATCTGTATGACAGAACAGTGAGGAGTTAAATATTTAAAGAGAGCAACGTATAGGAGGCTTTTAGCTAGGATCTACTGGAACATGATCTCCAAAGTAATAATGATCATGGAGAGTATAAATTGGGAAATACCTCACTGGATTGATCTGGATTGATATTTCAGCAAATTTTTAGGCAAAATGTTATTCTCACTATAATTTAGTATCTGATAAAAGGGTTTTGTGCAATATAGTAGCAAAAATATCAAGTATCTAGTATCCTTTTCTCTACATTTTATTTACAGAGCCCATCATAGAAGCTCCATGATCCTGGATCATCAAGATTGGAGGACAGAAGCCCCCAAACGTAAACTGATAGAGAATAATTACCACATCACTCAGAGGAAAAAGGTATAGGAGATAAATATGTTTATACACATCAGCTCAAGAGGCCATCTGAGAAAATAAGTGGACCAAATAGTATTGTCTGAAAATAGTGACTGCTTAGCTACTGCCTGGCATATGTCACTATGGGATTTTATGCCACAGCTGAAACTCTCTTACTTCCATTTCTGCCTTTACTAGCAAACTCGTGTTGGTAGCCTCAACACCAAGATTTTTCTCTTCAGACTGTAGGATTCTTGCTTGTTGTTTTTGTGTTTTGTCTTATTCTTGTGGTCAATAGCAGTTGCCCTGCATTTTCTCTCATCCTCTATGCCTCAAGTCCTTTTGTTTTAGCCTTCCCTAAATCCCTCTCATGAAAGTTAAAGGCTCATTTATCAGCGTCTAGTAATAACTTACCTGCTCAGAGAGAATTTCATCTTAATAAGTATTAAAGCCTTAAGTTTACTATGGAAATATTATAAGCATCAGGGAGTAAATGGAGGTAGACTTTTGGAGATTGGGTCTATACCATTGAACCTGAAAGCACCGTATAGGATGCAAGTGGTTTTGTACAACATTGGCCATTCTCACTCCCTTTTTAAAATTGAGGTATATGAAGGTCTGGGTGGCTCAGTTGGTTACACCTTTGACTGGATTTTGGCTCAGGTCATGATCTCACAGTTTGTGAGATGAAGCCCAGGATCAGGTTCTGTGCTGACAGCATGGAGCATGCTTGGGATTCTCTCTCCTTCTCTCTCTGCCCCTTCCCCCCTTTCTTTCTCAAAATAAATAAACTTTAAAAAAATTGAGATATGATTATATTAGTTTCAGGTATACAACATAATGATTCAATATTTGTATTTATTGCAAAATGATCAACCTAATAAGTATAGTCACTCATTATAATAATATGTCTGTCAACATACAGTGACAATGGCTTTTTTCTTATGATGAGAACTTTTAAGATCTACTCTCTTAGCAACTTTCAAATATGCAACACCGTTGTTATTAACTATAGTCACTTGCCATGCTGTACATTATAGCCCCAAGACTATCACACTTCCTTTTTTGCCATCATTGTCCTAATTTTCCAGATGAATGAAGTGAGACAAAGGACGGATTAGTAAAGCTGAGCGCCCAGCTCAGGCAGTCTGCAACCAGTTCATGTATTTATGCCTTATACCACGGGGCCTCCTCATCATTTCTTTTGCAATCATTTCTCATTGCAACTTACTCTTCACAGGTGGTGGTTGGTGTTTCTGGCCACAATCCTGTGTACCATATTTCAAATTTTCTCTCTTGCTCAGCTACTTTGGACGGCCAATGGCACTGTCCGTGCCCAGACATTTCAGTTCTAACATTCTACATTTGAAGTCAAATGTCTTGCATTTATATTTGTCACTGATAGAAAAAGATATTAAAAAGGAAGTGTAGCTCTCTCAAGAGAAAAATCACACAGTTTATATATTGCTTGGGGGTAGTCTGATTCAGTTTGGGTTAAAATTCTTTACTATCCATCTGAACAGCTTATATTTCCCAGACAATCACTAACAACACAATAGAATGATAGCCATGAACATACAGTTTTGCATTTTGACACCCAATTTTAGTTTATTGATCCCGAATATTAATTTCATCTGAAAACTGCTATCTGACATGAATATGCTTTCTAAATGAGAATTGTAGCATCATGTTGATAGAATAAAAGACAGAAAATGGTGTCTCAAAGTCTAACCACTAATGCCAGTAAAGAAAGAGACCAACTTTTAACAAAAGAGGCACCATGAGGTGGCACAAATTGTTTTTCTTGGTAAGAAAAAGAAGATTCATCTCCTGAGACAATAAGACCATGAAAATTTAAGTAACCTTTGTCTTCACTTGGTACGCATACTTTCATCTCAGACTTACTTTTTTTTTCTTTTCCAGTAAAGTTATTATCTTTCTTGAGGGTTGATTTCAAAATTAACTGTCTCCTTGTACCTTTTACCATCATTAAAAAGTTCATCCTCACATGAATGATTTAATGATGGCTTTCGTGTCCATGTTTGCCTGTATTGATTAACCTTCAAGATAGAGGATAGTGTGTGTATGGCAGATGTTACTAGTGTTCATTGGAGCTTTTTTGTTTTTGTTTTTTCCTTCTGGAGTCATAAGAAGAGAGTATATCCCTGTTCGTATTAAGTTAGGAGTGGCCATGGCCATTATTTTAGCCAGAGAGTTTTAGGTGGAAATGACAGATGTCATTTCTGGGTCAGAGTACTTAATCGCAAGGGTGAGACTCTACAGTCTTCTCTTCCCCTGCTGTCATGGCCAGTTCTGTGGGGATGGAACAGCAATCAGGATGTCCCTGACTGGGTATGACACATAAAGTCCCCGTGGAAATCTCCATTAGACAAAGAGCAGAAGCAAGATAAAACCTTTATTATTTTGTTGCCTGTGTGTGTGTGCACATTTTAATAAAATATTATTGTTTTTATTACTTAGGTTATTCTGCCAAATATTGGATAATATTAATCTTTGATTTCATCACAATGCAACATTTACCTCAGTGCTTGCATATGCTAAGCATTCAAGATGTATTTTGAACTGAATTTTATTTTGCACAGTTTGTCATTGTTTATATATTAATTGGGTTATATAAAGTACTAACTTCTAGGGCAACTAAATTATAGTTGTTTTGTATATTTTAAGAACATTTTCAGCAATCAAAAGATTTCTTTTGAATGCCATCAATTATATACTAATTTCTTTTAATGAAAGTACATGGAATCCTTAGATCTTATGAGAATGTTACCCACGCCTTTTTTTGTTACTATTTTCTTGTCACCTTACTTAAAGTGCACCTAAATACTTCAGATCTTGTATTAAAATCCAGAATAGTGACATTCTTTTCAGAAATAAAAAGAAGAAAAGGAGCTTTTTTTCAAATCAAAATACTCTTAACTGTTCTTACCATTTATTAGATATTAAAATATTCCACAGTAAAATTCAGCCTAATTTAATGAAACATAGCAAAAGCTGTACTCCAAAAATTTTTTGAATCATGATTTGTTTTAAGAATTAGTCATCTTGAGGCTAAGAAAACTCCATCCATGTGCATAGCGATGCAGGATGCGTATATGTATTTAAAAATAATCTTGATGAATTTCGGTAATCAAATACTCTAAGAACTCCGTACTTTGTATGTGGGAGGTAAAGTCTCTCCAACTGGAGCACTATGTCTGATCACCAAATTCACAATCCCATAGGGATAACATTTATTATCATAAAAAGTACTATAGCATTTGAAATCTGAGGTTAAACATTTACTACAAGGTTTACGAGGAGACTATGAATCTCAAGTGAATTCACTGCATGAGAAAAGTGGATTTATTATCAAAGGCATGAAAGGAATTAGTCTTCTGAATGCTTAATACACTCTGTTCAAGCTTCATAATAAACTGTTCACCTCATTGCATGCTATTCCAAAGTCTACAATGCAAGACATGTCTAACCTCTAAATTATAGTCCTTTTAAAAGCATGCCAATAAGGTAACTAATTCATATATATTCATTATGAAAAAATATGCCCAGGAATAGTCAGGATTATACTATTTACTTTTAAAGTTATTTGGAAGAATAGAATCTAGCTGACTTCTAATATAAAGGGCTTGCCTTTAAATATGCAGTGTGCATCATAAAGTGTTCTAAATCTCAAAAGATCATTAAAATATCAGAGATAAAATGATGGGTGAAGCTGATAATTTTTCAAAGGATCCTGGAAGATACAAAACACATTCTGACTAGTTCGCAAATACAAAATTAGTTGCTATGTGATGTGCTAGATTTTAAAATATTTCCTACCTCAAAACCTCACCAAAGAAAAGGTCAATGAATCTGAACTGGCAATACCACGAGATCTTTACCGGAATTTAATTAGCACTAAGTTCATATTCTGAAAATCTTTTTTTAGTCTCACAAGAGAATAGAAAAGATAGAGATGATACTGGAGAAAAGTCCCTTCTTTTCTAATATATACATATATGATATATGACATGTATATGTGTGTGTATAATATATATTGCATATATACAATATTTTATGTTTCTATTCCATTGTAGATAATTAGAACTTCATACTTGGAACAGTGAAAGAATAGAGCAGAACATATTTTCTTTCTTGAAAAGCACTATTTTAGCAGCAATGGAACAGACTGCTGAGGTCAGAAAGGTCCTGGAGCTAGACAGTGTTTGCGAAGCCAGGGAACAGGTTTTAGTGTGAAAGAAATTCCCCATGGCCAAATGATGGAAACATAAGGAAATTATTCTGATGAATATGAAACATGTTAAGCATTATTTACTTCTTATCATAAAATAGTATAATGGGCCTTCATTTTACTACATGTAGCTTTGGGGGCATACATTTCTCCAGCAAACAACAAATGGGAAAGCAAGTTGGAATTAGGAAAGCCCTGGGAATGGCATAAGGTAAAATGTCCACCCAAGCTGTGAGCTTGCCATTGAATTGATGTTGCTACCGAGTAAAAATAAATGAGTAGAGGAGAGGAACAAAAACAGTACAAGGAAACTGAATTAGATGACCCTAATTTGGTCCCTGAGTTAGAACCAAGCCCGCTTTTTCCTTCAGAAACTATGTCACCTTTCAACAACAAAAAAAGGCAAAATGGGATGAGAGCCCGTGTCATGGTGATCCATTCAGAAAGACTAAGGAGATTCTCACTCTCTTCTGATTTATATGACCCACAAATACCTGACTTATCTATAAGTGTTCTTATCTCAATAATATTAGTTATGACAGTCTATTGCAAAAATTGTTGCACATACATTCTTCCCCCTCTACGCAGTTCCCTTCTGAAAGAAGAGAAGCTGTGTTTTGCTTTTGAATCCCCAGAATCTGGTGCAATAACTGATGCAAAATAGACTCTCCACTCTTGTTTGTTAATCTAAATGGATTAAGTGTAGAGACTAGGGCTTAGATAGATAACAATAAAAATTCAGGGACTGTTAATGTCTTGTATCTTACATGCTTTTACTCTTTGTACCATTTTTGATCTAAAGAAGAAAAAAGATTAATTAAAGAAGGAATGAGTTTAGGGGTGCCTGGGTGGCTCAGTCGGTTAAGTGTCCAATTCCGGTTCAGGTCATGATCTCATGGTTTGTGAGTTTGAGCCCTGCACTGGGCTCTGTGCTGACAGCTCAGAACCAGGAGATTCCTTCAGCTTCAGTGTTTCCTCCTCTTTCTGTCCCTCCCACGATCATGCTATGTCTCTGTCTCTCAATAATAAATAAAAATGTTTAAAAATTTTTTTAAAAAGGAATGAGTTTAAATAAAAGAGATATTTGTGAAAGCAAATCCAAACAAATTATCATGAAGTAATGACAATGTATGTTTACAAGGGTCATTATTCTACTAAAATTCTACTCAAAAGCAGCATGACCTGCTGAAAACTGTGTAGATAGGAAACAAAACCTGGATGTGAAATGAGTAAGGAAAAAAAAACAACCTAGAAAAATAAAATGGCCAGATATAGATTTGTACCAAGAGTTGGCCAGAATGATCACCATCACACCTACCTAGTAGAGTCAAGGAGATCAAAAAAGAAGTGAAAGATCATCAGGTGACCGACATTGGAAGTGTTTTGAAGAACAAGAGACTTAAGGCTTGTTTTTAGGCCACTTAACAGAAGAATAAGTCTGTTAAAAGTCTTATAAAAGAATAAGAAGATACTACAGCTTAGTATACATGGTAGAACTTCAGAGAAACAAAGGTTACAAAGTGTGAATGTCCACAAAGAAGACTTAAGTTACAAACATGAATATTTGGGTCCAGAGTTAGAGAGGGGTATAAAAATACTTGAGGGGTGCTTGGGTGGCTCAATCCGTTAAGCCTCTAACTTGGTTTCAGCTCACGTCATGATCTCATGCCTCCTGAGCTCAAGCCCTATGTTGGGCTATGTGCTGCTGATGTGGAGCCTGCTTGGGATTCTCTCTCCCTGACCCTCCCCTGCTCATGTGCATGCACACTCTCTCTTTCTCTCTTAAAATAAATAAATAAATTTTAAAAAATTGAGAAATAAAAGTAGAGAGTCCTCAGATGAAAAGTATAGTCAGAAACATCTAGAAGCCAGCCACGCTGAAAACTAAAAAGTAGATAAACATAGTACCAAGGTGAAGCAGAAAACACTACAGGTGGAAGCAAAGAGTGACCATGAACTGAAGGATATCCCATGTCACATACATGGGAGTAGCAGAGTAGGCACAGGAAGGTGTATGGACCACCATGGTGTCCTGATGCAATATTCTGGAGATGTGATTTTTTCCCACATAAATATTTTTATTACTTTTTGTTGTTGTTATTCTGTTGCCTTTTCTCCCAATCCCATGATGCTAGATGCGTACACTGTGGGAGTAAAATGTGAGAAAAGATGACACCGGGACACTTAGATTCAGAAAGTAATGAAATGCAGCCCATAAAAGGAAAGTTGTGTGAGAGAAAAGCCAAGTATGGGGAATAGAATAGCTACTTTTACTTCCCTGACACTCTACCTAACTTTAGGAAAGAGATTTAAAAAAAAACTCACTTCCAAATATTCTAGATATTACCTTTACCACAAACAATGAGCAATGGACCTGACTAGAAAAAAAAAAAATCTATACGATTTTTAGAAATCTTTTTGTCTAAGGTAGTTTTACAAATTTCGAACACTTGAAAATGTGCCTCTGGCAATTTGGATAATTCATTACATAAAAACCTTCATTCCCCAGCAGTACGGGGACATAAGGTGTCCTACCTTCCTGAGTAGGACAGCTCGTGAGTGCTTTATTACCCAAACACTGCAAAATTTATATGCAGAGAAAGCAGAAATCAGCTGAAGGTCCTGGCACTTATAAGATGCAAATGAAAGGGAATCATAAAACATACTCAGATTTCTCCAGGGATGTAATCCTTTGGCTGGAGAGGGGAAATGTCATGCTTGTTGAAATTTTGCTCCATGTTAATGTTAAATTATTAATAAACGATTAGGGAAATTTTGAAGTGAAATTATCAGAACTAGTCTTCGATACAGATTTTGGTATGCTCAGGTTATGAGAAAAACAGGTGAACGCATTTACATGTTGTAGTTCTGACTCTCATTTTCTCCTGAAAGTCATTAATTACCAGAGAAGTTTCATGAAGAAAAGTCAGATTTCAGGACCATCCATTCCCCTGGGGTCAGTGTAGCCGAGTAAAGAAGTCAGGCAGGGTAATGTTTTGAAATATCATCCAAAGCATTTTTCAGTTTAAAAAATTTATATTTTCTCCCTGGAATCATCTTGCAATTAAGACTAGGCCAAAGGGATTAGGTTTATTGCCATAGATAAGAGGCAGGCCGATACTGCCTAGGAAAAAAAAAAAAAAAAAAAAAGTCAGTGCTCAGCTTTGAACTTCAAACCAAATGCCCCAGGTCGAGTTCTTTGGAAGCAGATGTTGAGACAGAGTTTAGCATGTGAGAAATTTATTAGGGATTCACACCTGTGGAAAAGAGAGGGAGCAGGATCAGGCAGAGGGAGAAGAAGAATCACCATGCAGGTCACAGAAAGCCCTGGAAAGGTCAACCCCTAGGGAGCTGTGGATATAAAACCTCCTCAGTGGTGTGTATACAGGCCAATCCCTGATGGGTAAGGCGGCTCCCTGGGCAGAGGCTGCTGCTGATGGCCAAGGCTACAAATGTTTCCCTGAAGAAGAATCTGGCAGTGCATTTCTGATTCTTTTACAAAAATCTCAAGCTATAAAAATCAACTTATAAAATCTCAATTTATAAAAATTTGGTTAGAAAAATCTAACCAAAACACAGAGAATTAATCTCAGAGGAAGGCAAGAGCTGGAGGGAATGTAAGCTGGAAAGGAAACAAATTTACCCAACCACTGACCGAGCCCTCCCAGGACTGGTGAAACAGCTGAGAGGGGGAGAGAAGGAGGCAGAGGATTTTACCAAGATCTTTTGCTGAAAAGTTCAGCGTTTTTGGAGTGCCAGTTTCTCTGCTTCCTGATTGAGCCTGGAAATTTTGGCAACCTCTGGAAGAATCCTGAGGCCTGGGAGTAGAGCAGCAAAGGCTGGTGAATGGCCTGACTTGAGCTCTAGGACTTCCTTTCAGGTGAGTGCACACACCAGCCTTTAGTTTCTGTACTCCCAAGAGTAAGGAATTGCATGTTTTGTGAGAAACAGTGGATGCGAATAGGCGTGAAGAAAATCACTCACACAAGCAGAGGCAGGATCCACAGTCATTAAGTTTAGGTATTAGCACAATTGCCAAATAATTGGAGGAACTGCCATTTCTCAGGGAACCCTACCAGCAGGCCTCTGGATGACCAGGACTGGTTAACCTAGTTACAAAACAAAGACTTAGGAGAACAAAGGTTGAGGTCCAGAGACAAAGGATAATGACACACCCTAGATAAAGCTCAGAGGGTATTCCCAAAATACTGAAGAGACATAAACACAAGTCTTCACACACCCACTACACCCAACTCTCAGACGCCATCTTGGGGGTAGGACAGTAGAAGGGATAGGACAGGAGCAGTCTTGAGACAAGTTCAGAAAGACTTAAAAAGGCTTTAAATGGAAGAGATGGGTTAAACAGAATGGGTTTAAACTAAAAGAGATAAGACACATTAAAATTGTGCCAAAATTATATCATCTGAATATTTTCAGTAGGCTGTAGAGTAGAATCGTGCAAAATGGTAGCCACTAAGCCATATGTGGCCAGATAAATTAATCAACTAAAGTCAAGGTCAAATAAATGGAGTTAAATAAAGTTAAATAAAATTAAAAATTTGGTTCCTCTTTTTTTTCTAGGCACATTTCTGGATCTTAATAGTCACATAAAAGGCTAGAAGCTACCATGTTGAATAATTCAGATATAGAACATTACTTTTATCACAGAAAGTTCTATTGGACAGTGCTGCTTGAGAGCAGCAATATGACATTAGTTGTTTAGAAACGTTTTTAATATCTGAATATTTTTTACATCCGAATTTTAAGGTGTCTTTTTTTCTATTTTTTTCTATTAAAAAAAATTTTTTTTATTTCAGTTAAGCTCTGCACCCAAGGTGGGGCTTGAACTCAGGACCCTGAGATCAAGAGCCACATGTCCTACCTACTGGGCCAGCCAGGCACCCCTAAGGTATCTTTTGATCATGTCATATGGAGAAAAAATTTTTCAATCCTATTCAAAGCTGGGAAGAATCCAAAAAAATTTTATTTTTGAAAAATAGATTCTAGTTTAGCTAATTTTGTTCCTCTCCATGAAGATACCATTCTCAAGCTCACTTCAGCTTTATTGCTTTTATCAGCTTACATTCTGTTTCAAATAGTTGATCAAATATCTTATATCTGAAAAAGCCCTAGAAGAATCTGTCTCTCCACGAAACCTGCCATTACAGAATACACGCTCAGTAAGTGTTATCCATTATTTCTTCAACACCCCAGGCAACATAACAGTGGTTAAATTTTTCTCGGAGCCTTTGTATCAGGCTTCTCTCACTTAGCACGTTTTTGAGGTTCATGTACATTGTGGCAGACATCAGTGCTTCATTCTTTTTTGTGGCTGAAAAATATATCATTATATTGGTACATACATTATTCCATTCATCTGTTTATGAACATTTTGGTAGTTTCCCCCTATTGGTTATTGGGGAGAGTTTTTCTACAAACATTTGTGTACAAATATTTGTCTGAATAATGATTTCTAATTCTCTGGGGTATATACCTAGAGCAGGATTTCTTGATCATACGGTAATTCTGTTTAATTTTCAGGGAAACCATCGAACTGTTCACCATAGTTCTTGCAGTATTTTATATTCCGAACATCAATGTAGGAGAGTTCCACTTTCTCCACATCCTCATTAACATTTGTTACTTTCCATTTTTGTTTCTCTTTCTTCTTTTTAATGTCTATTTTTTATTTCTTTTGAGAGAGAGAGAGAGCATGTGTACATGTGCAACTGGGGGAGGGGCAGACAGAGAGAGAGAGAGAGAGAGAGAAAGAGAGAGAGAATCCCAAGCAGGCTCCAGACTGCCAGTGCAGAGCCCAATGCAGGGCTCAGTTCCACGAACCATGAGATCATGACCTGAGCCCAAATCAAGAGTTGGGTGCTAAACTGACTGAGTCACTCAAATGCCTACCCTTTTTAAGAAAAACTGTCCTAATGGATGTGAAATGGTTTGCATTTCCCTAATCACTAATAATGGAGAATATCTTTTCATATCTTTATGAATATTTCATATCTTCTTCAGAGAAATATCTATTCAAGTTTAATTTTTTTTAATATTTTTACTTTATTTTTGAAAGAGAGAGAGAGAGAGAGAGACAGCATGATCAGGGGAGAGTCAGAGAGAGAGGGAGACACAGAATCCGAAGACAGGCTCCAGGCTCTGAGCTAGCTGTCAGCACAGAGCTCGACGCAGGGCTCGACGCAGGGCTCGAACCCATGAACCATGAGCTCATGACCTGAGCCAAAGTCAGATGCTTAACCGACTGAGCCACCCAGACGCCCCATATCTATTCGAGTTTAAAGCACCCATTCAACATGTGAACAAATAGACAAGAAATAGGGAAAAGGAAATTCCTGTGATTATATACCAATAGAAATCATTATCAAATATTGATACTACTCACTAAACACATATATTAAGCTTTGCAATTATTATTACATTTCCTCTTCATTACTGTGAAGTTTATATGAAAGTATTTCACATTTTACATATTTTATTCTATATAACAGAGTCTTTGAGTAACAGCTACCAAGTAGGAGATTTGTTTAGAAATTTCTTTCCTAGTCAAAACTTGTTACTTGTTGTTCTGTGCATTTTTAGAATTGCTATCAAATTTTGTGAATGTTTTTAAGATTTAGGATTTGTGGTATGTTTCAAGATTGCAATGCCTTTTTTTTTTTTTTTGCACAATAGCTGGCCTTGACTGCTTATTGATTTTACAAACCCACTAAGCAATTTGTAACCTATGCTTTCCTTGCAGAGGCATATGTTACAGCTCATTATAACATATATATGTTGTATATAATACATATGTTATAACTCATATATATAGTAAATTATGTAAATTTCATTGTAAATAAAATTTATATAAATAATTCATATGTAAGTTATGAAAATTTCACAAATTAACAAATTAAAAATATATAAAATTCACAAATTAAAAAATATCTAACATATCTATATATAACTATACATGCTCTAACTCATTATATGTAAAGATTCATTTAATTTTTAATTTGTGAATTTGATATTTACTTAATTTACTATATATCAGTTATAACATATTTATACATACATAACATATAACACATACTTATATAACTCATATATGTAGTGAATTATGTCAAATTCACAAATTAAAAGCTTAAGTTAAATGAATATATATGTATACACCTGCTTTACTATCACCCAAATCAAGATATAAAACATTCTCAGCCCATCAAAGTGCTCTCTTTTATTCATCTCCAGTCTATTCTCATCTTCCAGAGGTGACTGCTAGTGCCAATTGTTTTACAAAATTTGTCTTTCCTCAGTACAGGATATCATATACTATTTTATGTCTGAATTCTTTCATTCGACATAATATCTGAAAGATTCACTCATGTTGTTGCATTAATTTTTTTCTTTTTTTATTGCTCTGCAGATTTCTATTTTATGTATACAACAAAACATATTTATCTATTCTCTTACTGATGAATATTCTACTGTTTCCAGCTATTAGCTCTTATGAATAAACCATTTTGAATATTTCTGTACCTTTCTTTGGGTGAACAAACACACTTATTTTCCTTGGAATCTTAGGATTAAAATTGCTGTGTCATTCGGTAGTCGTGATAAGCAACTTCAAAGATGGCCCCCCAAGATCTACACTTCTTGGGGATCATTCCCTGTGTAATTTCTTTTCCTTGAGCATGAGCTGGATTCACTGATAAGCTCCTAAGGAACAGAATATGGTAGAAGTGATATGATGTTACTTCTCGTATTAGGAAATACAAAGATTCTGCCTAGGTTACTCTTTCTCTTTCTCAGTTGCTTATTTCCGGGGGAAGCCAGTTGAGGTATTCCACAAGGAGGCCCAACTGAGTGAACTCAAAAGTATGTTTTATGAAAACTTTCAACTGTGGTGTGAATGATCCTGGTCGCAGCTCTTGTGAAGCTTACCAGCAGTCATGTAGGTGGACTTCAGAGCTAACCTTCCCTCAGTCAAACTTTGAGATGATGCAGGATGAGCTAACATTTCAGTTATGGCTTGTGAGAGACTCTGAGCAAGAAACAGCCAGCTGATCTGATTCCTCATTTTATTATTGGCACAATCACCCATATAGTAACTCAAGTCTAACTTTTAGGGCTTATATAACTTTTAGGGCATATATATATATATATACATATATAAGTTTTTTAAATTTATTTTGAGTGGGAGGCAGGGGCAGAGAAAGGGAGAGAGAGAATCCCAAGCAGGGTCCATGCTGCCAGTGCAGTGCCCAATGCAGGGCTCGAACCCATGAACTGCGAGATCATGAACAGAGAGGAAATCAAGAGTCAGAGGCTCAACCAACTGAGCCACCCAGGTGTCCTTCCCTCCCTCATCATCCCCTTCCCTCATCCTCTAATCATCCAGTCCACTGGAGATATGTTGACCATAAGTTAGCTCCTGAATTTAGCATTCTTTACATATTCACTGCTATTCCTCTAGTCCAAACCACAATGATCACATTCTTGAACTTCTGCAAAAGCCCCTTTATTCTCTCTTCTTCATCCTTGTCCTATTTTAGTATGTTTTCTAGAAAGCATCTAAGGTGGCCCCTGAGAAAGTAAATCCAATCATATTTTGTAACTGCTTTAATGCTTCCATTGCCTTGTAACTACAATTAGAATAAAATTCAGTTCTATGTCAGAGTTTCCAAGCCCTATTTGATTATTCATCTCTCCAACCCCAATTATATCACTTTCTCCTTCATTGATACCTTTGAATAGCATTGATTTCTTGTTATGCCTTGAAAATACCAAGATTTTCTCTGCTGAAGTACTTCTTAATTTTCAGTTTCCTTTACCCCAATTTTCTTCTTGCCACAGATATTTAAATGGCTGGCTCTTTATCATCACTTTTTAAGGAAGTGCTTAAGAAAGTATGATGAAGAGAGACAAGATCACTTGAATGGTCTTTGACCACCAAAATCAAGGGTAATATAAGCAGCAAAAGTAATGGAAATAATGATTATGAAATTTGTGTGTCCACACAGAAAGAAAGAAAGAGAAGAAGGAAGGGAGGTATGAAGGAAGGAAGGAAGGAAGGAAGGAAGGAAGGAAGGAAGGAAGGAGAGAGAGAGATAAAGAGAGGGAGAGAGAGAGAAAAGAAGGAAGGATGGAAGACAAAGAAAAAGAAAGGAAAGAAGAAGAAAGGAAAGGTCTTATTTATCATCAAATATCAAGCAATAAATGCAGGAGACATGTAGAGTTAGAAAATTTATCATATTTCAACTATCAATGAGATAATGAATTGCATAGACAGTCAGAGTTGGATGCTAAAGCTAATTGTAAAAGTTTGATAAGGAACAGAATATATACATAATTCCGATGTAGTTGCACATAAATTACTTATCAATTACAAAAGGTGAGATAATAATGATAGAGTGAAGAAACCTGGGAAACATCATTTTAATCAAACCACAAGGTTAATTTCACAAATAATGGGCCAAACTTATATCATGTACTTTTATATAAGATGCACTGAGAGGGGCAAAATACAACCTTTGTTATATACACAATCTGTCAGTACGTGTAATCTGAATCTCATCACGAGGAAACATCAGACAAATTCACATTGCAAAACATTCTATAAAAGAAAACAAAACAACAAAACGGGCTTGTCTTCTGCAAAATGTTAATTTCATGCACTACAAAAAAGTCTGAGAAATTGTTTCAGATTAAAGATCAAACATGCACGCCAAAAAGAATGGCATCACATTTGCCAGTTACCCTGAAATGATCCAGATATATGTATTTTTGACTGTGAATTTTTAACACATTTACATTGGACTCAACTCTTCAAATTTTGCCTTGATTTCTTTGATCCATATTCCCCACCTCCATGTTGTATCTTACCTTTCTGTGTATAGATTTCTGATAATATGATGGACTTAGTGCATGTTCTAAAAGTCATTTTTCCATTGTAAACTGATGATATGCAGAGAGGTAAATAAAAATCTACCTATGTATTGAAGCCAAACATATGGCAACCACCTGAAAAATAGGACAAGAAAGTAATCCCAAGTGTGACCACTGCTACAACAATGTTAAAACTATTGGTAGTATCTTCTGGCCTATAAAAGTAATGAAGGTTGCGAAATCTCTACAGTAAATATTTTGATGATTCCTTGTACAACTTTATAACCCTTTTCTGTTTAGAACTTCAAAGAAACTGTTTTTGGACTCCACAATATTTTAAATATTTTATCAGTCGTAAATGAAATTCATCTTTTCTATTAAAATTGCTTAGGCTAGACTATAGATTTTTATAAGTGATATTATTTGTGTAATGTTAAAAGGATTGATTTAAAAATAGAACATAAAAAGTGATGGCTAAAAATTGTACTCACTGGGAATCAGATTTCTGTTGTTAAATTGCTGTAGAAAATACATAAGAAGATTTAGAAAAAAATGTCTTCTCAATATCATGCTGATTTGCTTATTAAAACATATAAAGACATAGTACAGTATTTACTTAAAAATGTTAATCACCAAATATGCGATAGTCTATGTATGAACTATATGAGGGAAGTCATGGACATTCTCACATGGCCTGGTGCATATAGGGCTTTCCAAGCTGAAGACAAGATTACATTCTAGGGCCTCGAGTAAAGGATGAGACGCTTTATTTTTATCCTTAGAAGGCATCTTCATTTTCCATTATAAAATTTAGAACTTTTAGGAATTAGGCAAACTGAAAAAGTAGAGCCTATAGAGCATGATTCCTTTATTTTTATGAAAATGCTGATACATTAGGAGTAGAAAATAAAGCCTTGTGTCTGTTTATATCATGCTGTTTTTCAAACCTTTCATGTTAGGCAAGATATAGCACATGGTCCTGCGAGTACTTTCCACCTTTAATTTTTAAACCCAGAGATTTTCTTTTTCACAAAAATTTAATTCTTGTGGTCCTTATTCCTTTCCACTTAACTCACCAGCAAGTGACTCTACATGGGATATTTGACACTCAGCATCAATTATTCCTTTTGACACTCAACATCAATTATTCCTTTTTTCTTAAACATAGGAAGTTGTATTTTGCCAAGGGTAAACAAAAATATTTAACTTTGGGTTGATTTCATCAAGTGGTGTACATGCTTGTGAGCCTGTGTGTATATACTACTTTTGGCAAAACAGATTTCTTCCTCTGTTCTAATAACTATTGACAGGACAGCAAATGAATTAAAGAACAAGGAAAGAAGAGTACACATGACATTCTACATGAACCAAGAGAGTCATTCTTGAATAAGAAGTTTAGAGAATAATTAGTTGACAACACACATAAATAATGAATTCATTCCATAATTCTATTTCCTCTAGTGTTTAAGTTGCATTTATTGGTACTAAATATTTTATAAATTAATATTCAAGGAAAAGTAACATCTGATACTTATTAGAAACCATCCATGTTATTTGTTTAGCTTATGTTACATGTTTCTTAATTTTCACATAATCTTGAGAATTAAGAACAATTATTTACATTAAATAGATGAGAATTTTGAGACATTGAAAGGTTATATGTTTTCCTCAGTTGCACACCTACAGTGAAGTGACTGAGACAGGATTCATATCCAGTGCTCTTGGATTGGAAAGATTAGGAATTTTAGAATAGCTTATTTCTCACTCTACTTGGCGTATGAACCAATATTATTTTCTAATTTATATAAAAGGAAAAAAATAGTGCAATTTGACTCAAACTGTATTGTACCTTAGTTCACTTATATTAGAAACATATAAATGGCTACCCATTGGTAAAATTTTAAGCTTCTTTAACATGATTTTAAGTAGTTTGTGATGGTGTCAAAATGGGATTGATTTAAGAACTATTATTCTAAGTCCTGACTTTCACATTTGAACATTGTTTTCTTTGCCAAAGATCTGGGAGTTAAAGAAATTCATTGTTAAATTTATTAATAACACATATAAAATCATAAATACAGAATTGACATTACTGGTAAAGAGCCAACGGAGTTCACTTGGTAAACATTCCTTATTTAGAAGTTTCCATACAAATTATATGAAAGGTATTTTCCCATGAAATTGTTATGTAAATGTGGCTAAGCCACTAGAAAAAGAAGTCAGCCTGCTATTAAAACTCAAGGCTTAAAAGTTACTTTTGATTTTCATTGCAGAAACTTAAAGAATATGTGCTTTTACTGGCTAGAGAAACTGAGGCAACCTGTTACTTGTAGAAAATGAACATTGAGTTGGGTAAATACATAGAGGATTTTTATGCCAATTTTTCACAAGAGCATGGATTTTTTTCCCCAAACATTCAAATGCTAGCTTTACTATTACATTACAAAACCAGAAAGTGATTCTAAGGCTCAGCTGAGCAGCTATTTCGCTAGAACTGATGTTGATGATGCAGTTATTGACACGCATGCATGGGCGCTGAGTATCTGACAGACTTTACAACTAAAGAAGACTGGGTTTAAGTTGCTCATATAGGTGAAGCAAATAGATGCATAGAAAGGATAAAGCAAATACAGTATTTAGTGCTTCAGTTTGACCCAAAACTTGGCATATGCTGCTGGATTCAAACATTTTTTGTGTGTGGTTAAGTAATGTATTGGATGAAGATTACAAAGAGATAACTTTTGGTTAAGCTGGGGCAGAATATGTAAGGAAACAGAGCTACTCCAAAATAAGAAATAGGCCAGTGGAGGCACACATCCCACCTCATAGAATAGCTATATTTTAATTACATCCATATCTCTTTAAAGTGCTAATTACAATGTATTTTTGTTTGTTATTTCTGTCTGCTGGACCTATCCACTTCTGAGAGAGGGGTGCTGAGGTGTCCAGCATGTTAATTGATTCATCTACTTCTCCTTGCAGTTCTATGAGTACTTGCCTCACGTAGTTTGATATTCTGTTGTTAGGCATATACATGTTAAGAATTACTACATCTTCTTTGGGACGTCAGGTGGCTCAGTCAGTTAAGTGTCCAACTCTTGATTTCGGCTCAAGTAGTGATCTCACAGTTCGTAAGATGGAGCCCCGTGTTGGGCTCTGTGCTGACAGTGCAGAGCTTGCTTGGGATTCTCTCTCCCCCTCTCTTTTCTCCCCCCTACTCGCACTTCCTCAAAATAAATAAATAAACATTAGAAAAGAATTATTACATCTTCTTGGAGAACTGACCCTTTTACCATTATGCAGTGCCCTTCTTTATCCTTAATAACTTCTGTTTACTTTAAATTCAGCTATCTAAAATTTTATTTATTTTGAGAGAGAGAGAGAAAGAGCGTGAGCAGGGGAGGGGCAGAGAAAGGGAGAGAGAGAATACCAAGCAGGCTCCACACAGTCAGCACAGAGCCCAATATGAGGTTCGATCTCATGACTGTGAGATCATGACCTGAAATCAATAGTCAGAAGCTGAACCAACTCAGCCACCCAGGTTCCCTTCTATCCATTTACTTTTAACTTGTGTGTCTCTTTATATTAAAGTGGGTTTCCCATGACAATAGATTGTTTGTCATGTTTTTTGATCTGCTATAACAATATCTCTTTTAATTGGTGTATTCCATAATTGATTTCAAAATGATTATTGATACAGTTGGACAAAGTTGGATTGATGTCTACTATATTCTTTATTGTTTTCTATTTTTTGTCCTTGTTCATTGTTCTTATTTTTGTATTCTACTCTTTCTGCTTTTTCTAGCTTTAAGTCAGCATTTTCTATTATTCCATGTTTTCTCCCTTCCTAGCATATTATTATACATCTTTTTTTAAACATTTTTTGGTGGTTGCCCTAGAGATTGCCCTAGAGATACACATTTACAACTAAGCCAAGTCTGCTTTCAAGTAACAATATACCACTTCATGGGCAGGATGAGTATCTTATAATAACAAAATAATTCTGATTCTTTTCTCCTATTTCTTGTGTCATTATATATATATATACTATATATATATATGCATATGTAAGCATGTGTATGTATATATGTTATATATATATAAGCATACATAATCAAAAAACATTGTTGCTATTATTATTTTGAACAAACTGTTACCTGTTGAATCAATTGAGAATAAGAAAAAAAGTTTTTATTTTTACCTTACTTATTCCTTCTTCAATGATTTTCCTTTCTTTGTGGAGATCAGAGTCTCTACCTATATTATTTTTCTTCTCTCTAAAAATGCTAAAGAATTTTTTTCAACATTTCTTACCAGGCAGTTTAGTTAGGCTCTGGTAATACACTAGTACGTTAGGTTCTGTGTAATTAGCTTCCCCTGAGGGCAGCCTCTTGTTAGGAAGAACATAGCGCTCTGGAATATTTCCGAATGGCTCCTTTTCCCTCTCTATTTTGGAAGCCTGAGGGGATTGTTCTCAGATATTCACTATGAGAATCTGAGAGAGCTCCTGGAAGTACATCTGATAATATTGTGGAGTCCCTCCTATGACCGGGTCCCATTGGGAGTTTTTAACTGTCTCAGTTGTACATATGTGATCTCCTGCAATTTGTCAATTGCAGTTCAGATTTTCCCACCCCAGAACCAGTTCTCAAGGAGGTTCCTGCTTTTAGTCTCTGAGCCAGTAAGCCTCAAGTTCCTGTCTTTGCCTCTCTGTCTTCCCCAGTCACAGGTCCTGTGGCTTTTCCTGTGCTCTCACCTCTTTTGTGGATCCAAGAGAATTATTGATTTTGAATCTGCTTAGCTTTTTACTTCTTAAGATGAAGTGGCAATTTCAAGATCCTTACATGCAGAACCAGTAACTGGAAGTCTATTTGTTACTCACATTGTCTTCTGAGGGACAATGGCCCTGTCTTATTTAAGTCCGTATCCTTTAAGGGATTCAAATCTCATGGAAAGCCACCATCTTTTGAAAGTTTTGTGAATTTGTTAATTAAAGAATTCTATTTCATTATATTTAAATAATTAAAATTGTTAGATCATTATTATGCCTTCTTCCTTCTGCTCCTCAAATAAGACCTACCTGGGAGGCAGGTGAAAATTTCCTCCTTCAACAGGATGAAAGATTGTACAGACAAGAAGCACTCTGGAATACCATAGTAAGGATTTCCAAAAATCAACTCCTCCAGAAAAGCAACAGAAACACCGGCAAAAAGGTCAAAATTATGATTGACTTCTTGGATATAATGTATGATAGGAGAGAATGAAATGGCATTTTTAAAATTTGAAAAATAAATATTCTCAGCATTGAATTATATATCCAGTGAAAGTATTCTTCAAAGATGATGGTGGGGGAAAAAAAGCAAAAACTTTTTCAGATAAATGAATATTGACTGAATTTGTTCCCAGCAGACCTTTGGAGCATTGTCATAATAAACATAACTCATATAAAACAGGAATCTATAGGCCTATATTTAATATCAGTAAATGAATGCAAAAATAAACATAGGAGAAAGAAACACTTTTTTACAGTATAATGTCAATTAATATAGAAGGCATGATGAATTAGAAAATCATCACTTGATGCTAAAATTTATTGGTGAAAGATAAATGAGAAAGAATAATTACATAGTCTTCTGATTTTCATAGATTACTTATTAATACAATGAAAAAAAACAATATCTGTATAGTGGGTAAATTTTTCAGATACCACATTAACTACATTATAAAACTTACCATTACCAAGATGGGAGTAGAAGAATCTGTGCCTCCTGCTATCATGCACTGTAAAGGAAACACACTTCTGTAGCATTTCTGACAAAAAAAAATACATTACTTGGGGAAATATCTGTACATCTACAAGGTATGAGACGTTTGAATACCAATTGTGGATTAGTTGAGTATTTTTAATGCAAAATTTCCTAATTTTGATAAATTAACTATGGTGTTGAAAGAGAATGCCCTGTTCTCAAAAATACTTAATTATTGGGGTGCCTGAATGGCTCAGTTGGTTAAGTGTCGACCTTGGCTCAAGTCATGATCTCATGGTTTGTGAGTTCAAGCCCCACGTTTGGCTCTGTGCTAACAGCTCAGAGCCTGGAACCTGCTTTGGATTCTGTGTCTCCCTCTCTCTCTGCCCCTTCCCTGCTAGTGTTCTGTTTCCGTCTGTCTCTCAAAAATAAATAAACATTAAAAATTTAAAAAAACTTAATTATTAAAGGGTAAAAGGGGTACAATTTATCTAATTTACTCTCATCACACACATATACACACACATGAATTACAATATGCATTTTTAAAATGTCCACAATCTACTGTCAAATAATATTGTACAACTGCACATATAATGTAAAACCCAACAACAGTATACATTAACTTTTTGGTCCTATTCTGCTTGCTAATGTTTGTATACATTTTACTTCTACATATCTTATAGCAACTGTATGATTCATAAATATTATTTTGGCTTTAAACAGTCAATTTTTCTAATGGTGTTAAAATTCAAAAGAAAATATATTATATCTACCATCACATCAATATTTTGGTGAACTTCTTTTATCTGTGAAGATCTGAGTTTCCATCATGAAACATTTTCTCTCAAGTCTGAAGACTTTAATGTTTTCTCTAGTGCAGGTCAGATGGTGATAAAATCTTTTGGCTTTTATTTGTTGAAAATGCCATCATTTCACCTTAAACTATAAAGCATAATTTTGATGAATATAAAAATTTTATTGAAGTACTTTAAATAAGTCTTTGGTTTCCATTTATTCCAGTGAAATGTTAACCATCATTCTCATTTCAATTGTCCTTTGTAATGTTCCTCTATACCTGAGTGCTTTTCTATGTTTCTCTTTATCACTTGGTTTTCAGCAATTTGATTAATATGTGCCTTGGTGTGTTTTTCTTGTTTTTATCCTGCTTAGACTTCACTGAGCTTCCTGAATCTCTAAGTTTATAGTTTTCTTCAAATTTAAAAATATATTCAGCCATTATTTCTTCAAACAATTATCCTGAACTGTCCTTCACCTACCATTTACCCTGAGATTTCAATTACATTTATGTTTGATGGCCCAATATTTTTCCACAGTCACAAAGTTCCACTCATTATTCTCCATCATTTTCTCTCTGTATTTTAAAAAATAGTTTCTATTTCTTTGTCTTCATGTTCACTGATCTTCTCTTCAGTACTGTTTTATTCTCTTTTATGCCCATCCTGTGAGTGTTCTTAAAAATTTCAGATACTGTATTTTCACATCTAGAAGTTAAATTTTCTGGTTTTTAGAGTTTGAATCTCTCTTTTGGCCAAATGTTTTCCATAGTCACAATAAATGTTTAAAAACCTTTACGTGTACTTCCGTTTTGTCTGTCTTCTCTAGTTCTGTTTCTATGATTGTTTTTGTCTTGACTATCACTCACATTTTCTTGTTTTCTTTTCTGGTGTGGTACTTGTTGGTAGGGTGCCAAACATTATGTTTATTATGTTGTTGAGTGACTGTCATGTTTCTTCAAAGAATGTTGAAAGGTTTTTGTAGTAGACTCTTAAGTTATTTGCAATAACCTTGATTCTGATGAAGTTTGATTTTAAACTCTACTAAAATGCTTATGGCAAGCTTTCACCCTCTTATTACTTTAGACTTACTACCAAGAAATGACTTCTGAGATCTTTATGGAATTATCTTGATGCTAAGTGAAGTCTCTCTACTATAGGTAATTGGAATTCAAGTATCTTCTAGCCCTATATAATTCTGGGACTTTTTCAGCTAATAGCTCCTTGTTAGTTTTGGGTTGGCTTGATTGTTTTGTCAAGCCTTGTGGACTTTTTTAATGCAAGTACAGCTCAGTGCAGAACACACCTCATTTTATTGCATTTCAACTTATTGCACTTTGCAGATATTAAGTTTTTTACAAATTGAAGGCATGTGGCAACTTGCATCAAGCAAGTCTATCAGTGATGTCATTTTCCTGACAGATTTTGCTTACTTCATATCTGTGTCAAATTTTGATAATTCTTGTAATATTTCAAATGTTTAACTATTATTTTATTTGTTATAGTGATCTGTGATCAGTGTTTGTAACTCTCTGAAAGCTCCTATGATGATTAGCACTTTTTAACAATAAAGTATTTTTAAATTAAGGTATGGACATTTTTAGACATAATGCTATTGCACACTTATTAGGCTATAGCACAGTGGAAATATAACTTTCACATTAACTGGGAATACAAAAAAATTAATGTGATTATCTTCATTGTGATATTTACTTTATTGTGGTGGCCTGGAACCAACCCATAATACCACTGAGGTAGGCCTTCAGACAGAGTTGCAAGGAGGCCTTTGTAGATTTCTGGAACTCTTTCTCTGAGTAGCTCCTTCATTTGCAGTACATTTTTCCATAAATTTCAACCTTGTTCATTTCTCTAACTCTTCAGCTCAGTGAAACTCCCTTCCATGATCTGTGAGGTTCTGCCCTCTATGCACAGCCATATGGAACGAGTGCCTCCCAGAAAAAGACAATCTTGTGATTTTGTTCCCCTACTTCTAGTGGTGCCAGTCTTGTTTGACTACTGTCTGTTACCTAAAAGCAGATTTTCATATAATTTGTCCTGTTTTCTGGTTCTTGGCAGCGGGGAGGGGAAATTCTAGTTCTGGTTACTTCAGCATTATTTCAAATAGCAACTACTATATAGGTTTATACAAAATTAAAATTGTATGTACTTGATTAGTGTATTTGGCACTATGAGCATAAACACTATGGTCCCTCATATGTAGACAGTGACTCTAAACATTTGCTACAAGACCACCCAGTCTTTGTTGCCTAATGTTTGGCCTCTGTTTGATCCTTTGAGCCCAATAACTCAATATAATTTTTACTGCATTGCAAATAAGCTTCCTTTTTCAATACCTTTAGATGTTGGCTAATGCCACATTTATTTGTGAACATAAAGAACTTTTTTTAAAAAAAGAAGTTGTTTTTATTTGTTTATAAGATAACAAATTTTATAACAAAAGGCAGCTTTTATTCTAATAAAAATAATGTGTAGTATTCTCAGCTAAGAAGAACATATGGATTTCTGAAGATTGTCTATTTTCTCAACTGCTATTGGGATCATGCAGACTGTAGTAATTTTCTTGGTGTTTCTTGGCTTTATGTGTGTCATGACCAGCTATGGAATTTTTTGACTCATAGCATTCTAATAAACATTCCTCTCAGTTTAAATTGATTTAATGAAGTGAGCTTGTTGTGAGTCCTTGGGTTAAAAGCAGAGAGGAGAAAGAATGATTAGTTTGCTAAATTCCCTAAGTTCTCAAATGCAATACCAGTCAGTGTAATTCTTCTTCTTCTTCTAGCTCATTGCTGTACTTGTTGATATATTGAAAGGTTAGTATCTTTGCAAATTTCAAGTTGTTATCAAGATAGTCTCTTTCCTTTTACTGCACATGAATTGTAGTGTTATGTAGTACATGGTACCTATAGAATTTATCAAAATTACCTGGAAACATTGAAGGTCTCTGAAATTATCAAGCTCCTATACCTAAATGTGTTTGGTGTTCTTACATAGTATGAATAAGATCCATTTGAATTTCTACTTTTTATCTTCTAATGTCCATCTTAGCTATATATTAATTAAAAATCCTGTTGGCTTATATAGTCTCTCTAAATAACAGAAATAAATGACAGATTTGCTAGAATGTATGATAGTGCTTTAAATAGTAACCTCTTTTTTCCTCACTTAATGACTGTATGTTAAACTCAGAAGGTGACCTTATTTATTTCTATCAAGAAATAAAATCTTTGAAGATGTAATTAGTTAAAGATACTGGGATAAAATCATCCTGGATTTAGGGGGAGCCTTAAATCGAATGACTGGTGCCATTATAAAAACAGGAGGGGGTACAGAAAGATGCACAGAGACAAAGGCCATGTGAAGATGAAGCAGACACTAGACATATTCAGCCATAAACCAAAGAGCACCTGTGGACATCAGAAGCTGGAAAAGGAAGGGTAAGGATTCTTTCCCAGCAATTCTATAAGACCATGGTCTTGCCGATGCTTTGATTTTAGGCCTCTAGTCTCCACAGCTATACCAGAATAATTTCTGTTATTTTAGACTGCCAAGTCATGGTAATTCATTAGAGAAATCCTGGGAAACTAAAAGAGGTATGTTTTATATAATACTTTCATATGCCTTATATTAACCTATACATCTGTAAGAATCACTTACCAAATATAATTTTGATGACAAAACATAGGATGAATATAAGTATTCCCCAAAATAGAGTTAACTAAAACAAGATAGTACATTGTCCACTTAAATTTTGACCCCACATTTTGATGTTAGGTTCTGATAAATGTCTGATGTCTGGCTGATTCCATAGTTGAGGTGACTACATGAAATCTATGAAATGTTGAAATTGCCATTTAATTATTCTTCCTTCTTGGTTCTTCCCCCAAATGATTTATGATCAGAACTCCAATTCCAGGCAATTTTAAAACAGAATTTTTCTGTATGGGCATTTTATGTGTGAGAGAGATGCTTTTCTACTATTTTCAGCTTTCCAAGAATAAAGAACTCTGTAATTGACCCAATCAGCTTGGAAATTACTATATCAAATATTATGGCTAAGTGCAACCTTATATGATACTAACTGAAGATAAAACTAGATTTTGGTACCATTTCATTACCTACAGTGAAGTGACCACCATCTGGTAAGATAACTACTTAAATTGTAAACTCCGCAAGAAAATAATAGGTATTCCATCCAAAAAAAGAGTTCTGTGGTGAAAAATATGTGGCTAAATAAATGTAAACATATTTCTTTAAGCAATATTTGTTATCTTTAAGAAACTAGTATGTATGTGAATCTTTATTTAGAACAAATATGAAATATTTCTCAAACTTATTTGGCCTTTTCACATAGTTTTCATAGAATATCTGTAGCAACTCTGAACATGAGTGCTCTGGGGAGTATAGTTTGGAAGTAATATTCTAATGACTAGTGATATCATGGGTGTCTATAGTAATAATGAAATAATACTTACTCTAACATGATACTTTCTTACTCTTTCATAATACTTATGTAATACTAAGTCTTACACAATCTTTTTTTTGTTTCAGACACAATTCTAGGCAGTTCACTTTCATTACATCATTCAATCTTTTCAACCATCTTGTGAGATAGGTAACATTAATATCTCATTTAACATATTTAAATAACATAGCCAATGTACCACAAGATTTGTGGGCAAATGTTGAAGCTTGATGAAGGCAAAAGGCAAATCAGTGTTTAGCTATTTTTGATATTGCGCTTATTTGGGAATCTAAGAAAGCCACAGAATCTATCCTTATAAGAATGTGAACACATATATCCATAAACATGTATATGATTTCCAGAGCATTGACAATGCAGCCACTGGAAATTCAGTGAGAATTACTGATTTAACTATCTCTAAATATCGTTAAGTTCGTAGGTTCCAGATCCAGAAAAAATCTTTAAAGTATAAGATACTTTTGAGTTTGGGGTCTAGGAAAGACAATTAAATTATTCCATACCATTCAATGGACTGGAATGATATCCAGACTGATTTTGTTGTTTATTTGTTCTGACGATTCCTATCTTTTTTCTATTCTTTATGTTAAACATTCTTTGGATAACTGATTATCTTTCATCTGAACCAAAAAATTAATAGTGATTTGATGGACTGGACAGATCTTTGGTTTATTGTGTTACTTTGATTTGACTCAATCTATGTGACTTATGTTTTTATTTCAATTTGACTCAGTTTATTAATTCATTTGTATGAAAAAGATGCAATTAAAAAGTCCAGTGTGCTCTCCAAATCAAAACATGAAAATAAAGTTCAAATAAAATTAAACAGGTTTATATTCAATTTTCAAACAAGGGGACTTAAAATTAGGTTTTTAATTTAATAGATGTATTAGAAAAATAGGACTTGATTATTCCAAAAACATAGTCATTCATGAAAGACTATGTTTTTCAGAATAATGGCTGAAATATGGATTACTTGAACACAGTGAAATGATATGGAAAATGGAAGAAGATAAGTCTGAGTTCAAAATCATTGTTTAGCAAATATCCATCAAGGATGTGTTGGGTAGCATAAATCTTATGTTACTGTGGGCCAAGATTATATCTTATTTTCCACTGTATTCTTCAAGTATCCTGTATTCAAATAGTTTACCACTTATGAGCTGTAATACCTGAGGCAATGACTTCTCTCCCTCTTCTTAATGTGAACAACAAGAATAATTTTTATCTGCCTAATGATCTCTTCTAATTATCTATTTAATTTAAATCACAGAACAACATACATACAGCAACTCACAGAATCTAGCATAATGTCTACGGCTCAAAAAGAATCTGTTGAATAATTGTATAAGTGAAGGAATAAATAGTTGCTGTTCTGAGAATTAACAAATATTAAATATGGCATGGTATATACCAGTGTCTGATACATGCTGAAAACATATTTCTTAATTTTCCTCTTTTTTCTTCCTGAATGCTCTTACAATGTCCACAAGACCTCAAGTTAAAAATAGGATTTTGTATGCATGATAGTTACTAAATTTGAAATTAATGAACACTTCTGGACAAACTATATTTTGCTAAATGTCTCTTCAGTGCATGCTTTACTTTTACATGAACTGCCCTTACATTATATGTTCACATGTAAAAGAAACAGGGATTTATCAAATCCCCACTTCATAAAGAACATTTTTTTGAGTGCCATGAGCACTTATAGTACAGGGAAGACCAAGTTTCTCTCAAAAAGAGTAATATTTTAGAGGAAGCAAAACAAGCTTGGTCCTTAAATATACCAACAAAAGAGAAATATAACAAAATATGGCTTTGTGGTCCAAAAAGGAAAATCAGAACAACTGAAGTGCCTAGAACCAGATGGACTTACTTTGAAGAGATTAATGAAGATGAAAATGTTTTTTTCCCATTAAATATGATAGCCATTTTTTCGCACAATTAGTACAGAACAAAGTGTTTTACATATGATATTTTGTTTAATTTTCACAATAACCAGAGTAAATATCTCTTTACAGATAATTAAACTAACACTCAGAGAAATTAGATCATTTTCTCAAGATCAAACATCTTAAAATAACAGAGCCAAGATCTGAGCTTGAACTCTGTAACCATGCTATCACCATCAGCTTCTAAAAATCTCAGAAGTATAAATCAGAATGTTTCTAGTTGAATGTAACTGAAAACCTGCCTCAAACTAGCATATACATTAGGGAATTAACTGGTTCTAAACTGGGATGAAAGTAGGGCATGACTGGAAGATACAATGGCTTGAGAATGTTGCCAAGGAACCAGCATTTAGTTACCCAAGTTTGTTTGTTTGTTTGTTTTTGTCCCTGTGTTTTTAAGTGTTGATGGCAGCAATCATTGCTAAGAGTTTTCAGAGAGAGAAAGGTAGAGATAGAAATAGAGAGAAAGAGAGACAGAGACAGAGAATGACACACACACATAGAAAGTGTGAGAGACAGAGGGAGAGAGGGAGGGAGGGATGAAAGGAAGGAAAGAGAGAGAGAGAGAGAGAGAGAGAGAGAGCGAGAATATGTTTCTTAAGCATCCAGTAAAAGAGTTTAGGCTTCTGCTGCTTGAATCATCCCTGAACAAATTCTTATGGCAGAAGGAATACAGGCTGTTGATACTCTTAGTTGAAGAAACACGAACTTCTGACTGGAAAGGTGGTTGG
Source organism: Cryptoprocta ferox (assembly GCA_028646485.1). Classification (NCBI taxonomy): domain Eukaryota; kingdom Metazoa; phylum Chordata; class Mammalia; order Carnivora; family Eupleridae; genus Cryptoprocta; species Cryptoprocta ferox. The sequence goes on along the minus strand of CM053567.1, from coordinate 177,396,071 downwards.
GGTTACCTTAATTGTTTTAGACCAGTGAGAGGAGTCCACCCCTAGATTTGGGGGTGCAGTCAATGGCACCCAACAGCAGGCAGTTACACAACGTGGGAAGAACCAAATGCATCAAGGATCTAAAGAAATCCAGATCTCTTTGCATATATCAGTGATTGCAAAGCTCATACATTTAATCGTGTGCTTTGAAAAAGAAATAAAACAAAAGAAATGATAGGCTTACTATGCTAAGGAGGAACAGGGTAAATCCGAATACTCTAGGAAGACTGAAAATTTGAAATAAAATTTGAGAATGTAGAAATGATAAGCATAGTATTTAATTTACTCCATTCTGAAATAACAGAATTTCTTTTGGTTTACCTTTAAGAGTACCAACAAGGGATTTCTCATGGTACAGATGAATTTGGATGTCATATGATTCATATATGTCTGGGCTCAAGTTCTGATGATGCCATTTCCTAGCTGCATTATTTTGGACAGGTAACTATTTTTTGTTCTGTTTCCTCAGTTGTAAGATGCTAATAATAACAACAGCTACTTTGCACTGTTGTAAAAAAGATTGAATGAGATAATGTATACAATGCTTAGTAAAGTGCCTGACATCTGTAAACTCAGTGAATGCTCGCTATTAATTTGGTCTAGATTAATCAAGTGTTTGACTTCCTGAGATTTTATGCAAGCTTAGTCGGCAGAGCCATCTAACTGCTTGTTATTTCTGATATTCAGCTTAGATTACTCCTATCCAATGTCATTGTTTCTATCTGTGAAGACTTAAAAGAGGAGTGATAGGAACAAGGATAAACAAGTTGTTTTGGCATTCTTATAAACAGACTTTCATTTCTGATTTGCTTTCCTGTTCCAGGCATTTGTTTATTTGCATAAAGACAAAAATAAAAGCTACTAAAGGCTGCATGCCATGCAATCAGAGTAGAACTTGGCATGGCTTTGAAACTTAATGATCAAAGCACTGGGGATGCATTTCAGGGGTGCCCAAGAATCTCTGGTTTTGTGAAAAGCTAATGATGGGTTACATGTGAGGTTAAAGGGCTTTAATTGAAAGGCACAATATAGCGCAGACTAGAGAAAAATCCAACATAGCATGTTCAAAGGTACCTGATCATTCTTATTTCTCATCACATGAGGTTATAACCAGTACTGACCTTCAAAAAAAATGAACTTTAAATACACAGCAATGTTGGGCAATGTTGAATTGTTACAATAAGGGAGACCCTTTGGAATCACATGTACCCAAGTCCCCTGCTTCTGTCACCTTGGGCAAGCTGGTTAACATCTATGGGGATCTGTTTCTTCATATGATAAATTGGTATAGTAACATAAATCTTGGGGTTTATTTTCAAAGCATTCACTATATACGAAGCATGTATGGCATCTAGTAGGCACTTAATACGCACTTTATTTTCCGTATGTTTGTCATTTATATCCCTTGTAGAAAAAAAAAGAGATGAGAGAGACTTAAGGCAGTTAAGCTTGCATCTACCTTAAACAATTCATGCCTACATAGGAAAAAAATTAAAAAAGAAAATAAAGAGAACGGCTGAGACACAAAGTGGAGACAAGAAAGATGCTAACATAAAAATGCAAAACCTAAATTTCCCGCATAATTTCCAAGGGTAAGCCAATTTAAAACATGTCTTCAAGGTTTCTGGTGCCAAAGGTAAAATAGGAAACCTGATATATCCAATAATTCACGCAGCCCATTACATAAAAGAAAACAACCAGTTAATAAAGCAAAACTCTTCACTTATTGGGACCTCCAAAGCGTCTGTCTGTGAAGCTGCCAGGAGAGTGAGGGGACATCTGGCTGTGTTCCGCCAAGGACGCCCTGCTTGCCCGGCCCACACAACCTCTCTGCTTGTGTTCTCCTGCTCACTAGCCCAGCGCATCTATGGGAGGTGCACTCTCTAGTTTGTTTTCTTTAAAAACCTGCCCACAACTTTGTAACTAGTCCTGCGTCTATTAACTTCCATCAGATTCTGCTGAGGCAAGAGAGCGAAGGTTCTAGTTACTTATGAGAACAATTTTTGTGTCACTTACTCTGCATGGAGTTCCCTGGAAGTTAACCGCAGCTCTTCCACGGTCTTCCGCTCTGGGACCCAGACAGAAAAGGCAGCCCCTACCTGTGATGTGTCATTACAAAAAAAAATTCTTTTAATGTTTGTTTATTTTTGAAGAGAGAGAGAGCACGATTGAGGGAAGGGCAAAGAGAGGGGACAGAGGATCCAAAGTGGGCTCCATAGTGACAGCAGTGAGCCTGATGTGGGGCTCGAATTCACAACACTGAGATCAAGACCTGAGCTGACGTCAGACGCTTAACTGACTAAGCCACCCAGGCGCCCCTGGAATGTATCATTTTTGAGGGATAGTGAAAGAACAAGAGAGTTTTTGAGAAACAAGCAGTTGTCTTAAAGCACAGTTACCTCCATTTCCGTGTCACATGGCCCACGCTGACAAAGGGGCAGGGGTGTGTGTCCCTCCCACAAAGAGTCCTCAAAGGTCAGGTTATGGGGTATAGTGGGAGGGGGGAGGCCAGGAGTGATGGTGGTAAAATCCTCTCACCGGAAACGGGACTGCAGATCATTGAGAATAGGAATTAACCTTTACTAACTCTCCTCTTCTCAGTCTGAGTGAGGCACCTGCTGTCTCCGGGCATCCTAAACTTTACCATGCTGCTTATGGGAGAAAACAAACAAACCAAAACAAGAATTTCAACTGAAGTCAATATTCAAAGAAAAGATCTTGCCTTGGCACTAAAAAATATTGGCAACATAAATATTCCAAAGATTTCAAAAATGTCAATTAAATGTTTCAGGTATATATATATCATTCCTTGGTTGTTTCTCTCCTCTCTCCTTAAACTATCATGATATTTAAAATTATCTTACCAATATCTGCATACTATTCACTTTACCAAGAGGAGACTTTCTGAAGCTGTTATACATTGTGTTGCAAAACCCAATTTCTTTTTCTTTTTCTTTTTTTTAATGTCTATTTATTTATTTTGAGAGTGGGGGCAGAGGAAGAGGGGAAGAGAATCGAAAGCAAGTGCCACATTTACCGTGGAACCGAATGTGGGGCTCGATCTCACCACTTTGAGATCATGATCTGAGCTGAAATCAAGAGTCAGATGCCTAACCAACTGAGCCACCCAGGCACCCCAACCCAATTGATTTTTATTGACTATTAATTTCATACATTTCTCTAGCTCAGCAAATATACATTAGTTTCTTTAAAGAGTCACCAGCATTTACTTGTTTTGGTAAATCATAATCCATAATTCTTTTCATGGATTCCCCATCCCGTTACATTTGGGTATTTCTAATTTTTCACTATTATAATTTCACTATGCATTTGGCAGATTGTTTTCTTCTGATAAATTAAAAAAAGTCACATGGCAGTGGCAAGGTTTGCACTTTTTAGGTCTCTTGATAAACCCCCCAAAACCCAGAAATTTTCGTTTTCTTTAAGGATCCCTTTCTTCATCACTGTTCATTTTATTCTTTGTTAATCTGAAGGTGAAACATGCACATTTCAGGTTGCTAGTATGTGCATTGATGGTTTCATAAATGTATCTGTTTTAGATACCTCTCTTATCAATGTCTCCACATGCCCTTAGCCCATACTCCAGGGCGGTGCTGGTTTTAAAGTACTAGCCAACACCAGTATTCCACTTACTATACATGTACATGTAGAGCAGGCATTGTTCTAAGAATGTAATGGACACTTAACACATATCCTTAATCCTCAAAATAACCCTGAGTTAGGTACGATTATGAGCCTCATCCTACAAAGAAGGAAACAGAGATATAGAATGGCTGAGTACATTATCAAAGGTCTTATTAAACTTTTTTTCACTTATTTGAAACACATGCTATGTTTGCTCTATAAATCTATTAATAGTATTAACAGTGTTTATTCATGCAAAACTCTTTGATATTGTGATCACAAGAATCAACCAGAATTCTACAAATAACCTTTTATAGTTGTAGTACAGTATTGAATTATTGAAAATAAAAATACAGTTAATCTATAATCTATTTCTAAAAGTGGTGTGATATAGAAACTTAATTTTTTAAATAAAAGTTTAGCCATATTTCCAGACACCATTTATCAAATTATATTTTTATTCTTACTAATTTCATGTCATCTTTATTACATAATTCATCCTCTCATACTTGAATGCTTTTCTTATATGTCCCATTAAGCTAAGTGCATATTTCTCTGTTAATAGAACAAATTTGAATTTTTTGTCACTTTATATCATGTTTTTATAATTTAGGAAAATCTCTTTTTGTTGCTCCTCTTTTCAACTGTTTTCTTAATTTTTCTTCGATATTTATAGGCCGAAATGAGCTTTAAAATCAGTTTATCAAAATCCATTTAAAAACACAAAATATTTGTCAATTTTGTTGAGTGTATAAATTGTTTTGTGAATTTATGACACTTTTATTAAGTTGTTTCCCTGTTCAAGAACATTATCTCTTCATTTATTTGCCTAATATTTATGTTGATTAAGGTAGTTTAATTTTTCATATTGTCTACATTTTATTAAACTGGTTTTTAGTTTTAAATTTTTATTATGCATCTGATTTTCTTTATTAAATGTAAAATTATTATTAATTTTTAATAAAAAAGTGTATTTTTGAGAAATTTCTAAACACTACAATTACTTTATATATATTACCCTTGATGAGAAAGTATTAGCATTACAGAAAATTGTGGTTGAACTCCTTTATTTGAATAAATTATGCTGTTTATTTTTTCTTTTCAATTGCAGTATAAAGCAATTTAACTAATTTTAAATAGCAATGGTGATTATAGGTCTTTTTATTATTTAATTTACTGTTTAGCATGCTTCTAGATTTTGCCTTTAAGTATCATTTTAGCCTTTGATTTAAGACATTTTTATCTTTAATAATATGAAGGAAATGTCTATATATTCTTATAATATTAATTTATTTTATTAGGAAGAGACATTGAATTTTATCCAAGTCTTTGAATTTATCAAAACGACTATATGTATTATTTTTATTTTCATTTTGTATAGGACATGATGCATGCTTTTGATAAGTGGATTGCCAGCTAAATTCAAGATAGTTTTTTTTTTCATTATATCATTGGTTATTATTTTATTTCCCCCTAGTTTCTGATGCTTTCCTTGGATAGGTATTTCTTCATGTATGGGCATAGAAAAAAATCTCTAACTTCTTATACAATACTGGATAAGACAAGTCTGTGGAAGACAATATGTCCTAGATACTGTTGAATGCAAAGATCACATTGCTGGCAAGGAGCATTCCCATTTCACTGGGGCTGGAGATAATAATGAAGCATGGGAAGAGGAAAGGTAAGAGAAATACGCCGTGAGGAAAAATCAGATGTTTTCACATCTCAGATACTACTAGAAGTAATATTGTAGATATTACATAGCAAATGAACGTTTGTTAGTCCAGATCATTTTAATTCCTTTGAGACTTTGAGCCAGATGACTAGCATAATCCTTGTGTCTAATAACAGCTCAAGCTACCCTCAGTAAGTGCAGCAGCCTCTCTGGGAGAGATTTCTGAATTCTCTCTGTCAGATTAGATCTCAACATTTGCATGGTAATCTTTGTGTTCTGTGATTTCAAAACAAATAAGAGGCCTCTCCAGCCATTTAGAGTGTGTCAATTCATGAGCAGTTGTAAATATACATGTAATAGAACCATTTTATTAAAAATGGGGAAGAGGTGCAGCCAAGGGTGTGGGTTATAACTTTATGTCATAGTAATCTCATAAATTTTGTCTCATAAAGTCATGTGAACAACTAACCCTCTTCATTTCCCTCTCCCACTTCTTATTCTGTTCAGTGTTCTTCACCTGGTGTGTCTAGTGAACTTTCTCCAGGTCGTGGAGAGCTTCGAAATGCAGTTCCTGCCCTCTACTTCATTCACTATTGCTGCTTATATTTCTCACTGTTCACATCATGGTTTCTATTATTAGCCTGGAATAGAGATTCCTCTCTCCACTGATGTCTAGCTTTCTGTTCATTTCCCAAACCATGTGCTAAATCTTTCTGTGGTATATAGACTCTTCTTAAGATATTTGAGTTTTTTTCTTCTGGGGTAATGTCAGAAGACTATAAATAACGGCTTACACTCAACAGTTCTTCTTTTTCAAAACGGTAAAATGTTTTTTCAGGAACAACTCAGGTACCATATCAGTATTTCACATACAAAAGTGTTGAATTTAAAAAAAATTTAATGTTATTTATTTTGAGAGAGAGAGAGATGGAGTGGGGGAACAGGGGAGGAGTAGAGAAAGAGAGAGACACAGAATCTGAAGCAGGCTCCAGGCTCTGAGCTGTCAACACAGAGCCTGACTTGAGCTGAAATCAGCCACTCAACCAGCTGAGCCACCCAGGCACCCCAAAAGCATTGAATTAATATTAGCTTTGCTCACGGCACCTACTATCTCTGAATATGTGCTATATACTTTGTTATCTTTCCTTTTTTTTTCTGAACCTTAACTTCTACATCTCAGTACTCCTTTCAGTACTTTTCACAATTGGTTCAGGTCTTGATGCAAGTAGAACACATATTGACCCTCCAGCTTATCCTGGGATTCTCAAAGTGGGTTTCCCAGTTAAGTTCCATCTTCATTCCCAACATTTTACTTTGTGTTTATCTTATCTCTGTCTCTAAGGAATATGTCCAATTTAGAAGTCATTCTTGTCTTCTAAAGGTATTCTAAAAGTCATATATATCCATCAGTAGGCTAGTTGGACCAACAAAGGCTAATGTGACATATAGCTCTGTGAGAGCCATGGTTAATTTGATGATGATATAACTTTATTGTTAGAAAGGCATAGAATTTAAAGAGCACTTTCAAAGAAATTATCTCATGTGATCTTCATGAGAACGCAGCAAATTGTATTTCATTTTACAAGGGAAAATCTAAGTAAGGCTCTAAGAAGCTATAGTCATACTTCAAGTGAGTGAAACAACAAGAGTTTCTCCTCAGGCTTGTGTCTCACATTACTGAATAATTCAATTCCTAAACTTGATTTTTGGGCAGTAGGCATTTCTTTGACTCATTCACCCATTTCTTATTTGAAACTAGGTATTATATATTTTAAATCAGGTCATCATTTTCTTCCCAAACTTATATTATCAATATTCTCCTAGAAATCAGGGAGGTTTAATTTAGCCTATGACTGCCTCCCTCTCTCCATCACACACACCATTTGTCTTGTTTTAGTGACTCTATTCCTAAGTATTTCTTGAATTTATCTCTCTACACAGTACCTCTCCTTCTATCATCCTTGTTCAAAACCTCACAACTCTTCATGGAAATCACTGCACTATCTCCCCTACTTGTCATGTTCTCTCCAAGAATTTCCTGTTATTTACAGAGCATGGCCAAAGCTTGTTAAAACAGATGCAAGGTCGTTTCTCAATTGACACCCTTCTACCTCTCCAATCTCATCATTTTGCATTCTTTGCGTTATAGACTATGATTTAGAAACCCTGAATTTCCTTCATTTTCCTATTTACCTGATTCTCTTACATCTGTGTCCTTTCTGTATACTGCTCTTTCCGTTGGAAAGATTTTTTTTGTCTTCTTCACATTCTTCATTTCATTTTGGTCATGCATTTTCTTCCCTGTGCAGCTTTCATGAACCCCTTGAACACCTCCAGTTATTGTATAAGGAACACCTGGGTGCTCTTACAATGCCATAATACCCTGTGCATACATCTATTACTGTACTTAGAGCATTATTTGATAAAACTTATATAATCTTTTGATTGGCTTACATTATGTATTTATCTACATATTTAATAATTAATTACTCACCTCAGATATCTTGTCTCTTTACATGTTTACATGTTCTCTCTCCTAACTAAACTACAAGCTTTTTATGGGGATGACTTTCACTCACTCCTATTTTGCCTAATATATTATAGGAACTCCTTTGTGGAGATAATATAAAACCATCTATTTATTAACCATTTATTGCATCATATAATTTATAAATAAAAGCCATGATCTTTAGTGTTATATACATATATTCATAAATAAGTGCACATATGTGTACATGCACACATGTATCCATAATGCATACATGATACACATATACAAAACATATATGTATATAGGAGATATATTTGTGTTTTCTTTCTCTGGAAGAATATTTTGTTATTTGAGTTTTTATGTGTGGAATATAGGGATTTGTAGAAGTATTTTGCACAAAATTCAACATCTGAGTCCAAAATCTAAACCCTACTCTAGAGATATGCTTGTGTAGGTGAGTAAAAATGTGTGAGTCAAGCATTAGGTTGATGGGAGGGTGTGGTAAGTTTACATTTGTATCTCAGCTTTTCTCTGAGTAGGATAATGACTAGGGTTGTGTTTTCAGATCAAGCTGTCCAGAAGATGACATGTTTTCTGTCATCTTCCCAACATTGTTATTCATTACACAAATGTAAATGAACCCAAGGAGCCTAGAAAGGCCAAGTCTTTAGATAAACATCTGTAAATCATAAGTCTGTTGATTGGATAGGTGAATGCATAGAAGCAAAATGTAATTTGTTTCCAATATTGTAAATAATTGTTACATGGTAACTACAAATATATTCACTGAAGAGTTTTTATAGTATAAGCTAAATAGGTAGTGGTGTTTCAAGTACTTAATCTTATGAAAAAATATTTTGTAGATTGTTAAATAAAGAGTTAAACTATTTAATATGTTGGAAAACTTGTTGGACTTTTGGATAGGTTGTGAACTCATTTTTCCCCCCATTTAAAATGAAGCATAAATGTTCACTACCTGAAATTTTGCTAATATCTTTTGGGAAAAAATAGGTTTGGATATTTAAAGGAATACATACTCATATATAAATATAATTACAATATATGTGTATGTTATAGATAATCATACGTAGTCATATATATATATCTCACATTTGCTGGATTCATAATATTATTGTATTGCTTTAATACTATTTTTGACTATAGGGTATAAATTATTTCAATGAGAGTTTCCTTACTTGTTAAAAGAACCTATCTTAGAATATGATCCTATTCTAATATTGTATTATTCAAAAATTATATATATATTCTAATCTTATATTTCTATATCTTTGTTAGTTTATTCATTTTCTTACTCTATTGTAGTAACAGTCCCCATCCTATGATTAAAATACCTACTTTCTAATTATATGTAAAGTATCCAATACACTGTCTTTTTGAGATTATTTTAAGTCTGCCAAGTGGAGTTTCATGTTTAGGAGAATGAAAGACTTAATGTCCCTTATTGTCTTCTGCATATGTGTGGTTGGGACCTGCAGGGCTTTCCAGCTTTCTTTAAGAGCAGAATAATGCATACCAAGTGCCATTTCCCCTAAGTCAAGATTCTCACTAAGTCTGAATGCCAAGTACCTCATCTGCTAATTAATGGCATCTGCAGATTCCAAGTCTAGAATTTCCTTTGATTTATTTCATGTTCAGGCATAAGCTGTTCTTTAGGGAAGTAAGTATCCTCATTTCATCAATCCTAATAAAGCTCAATTTATTCAAATCCCTTGCAAGAATTTGAGCATCTCACATTTAAAGCACACTGATTATTCCAAATCCTTGTTAAGCAAATTACTGTAACCATCATATTGTTGACTTCTAGAGGAGCATATTCAGAGTTGAGGGAATTCTTCTTCACTAACTTGTTTCATGGTATAATGAGCCAAACTCTAGATCAGTGTTCTCAGACTTATATAAACAGAAGCATCAGGATGACCTGGAGGGCTTGGAAGGAACATAGCCATAGAATAGGAGGATTCTAGGCTTGCCTTCTCTCAGAAATACAACTAGGTAACTATCATATCATCCTAAATACTGCAGAAATTGATCTTAAGATTGGCAGAACAAACTCCACTACTAAAGGTAGATAAAAAGCCACATTGAAGAAGGTAGGAAGTGTGGAGTCGTGGCTTAGGAGAGAAATGGATTGTGGCAACTGCAGTGGGGAGGGAGCCATGGTTTTGGAGAAGAGTAAGAGACAAACTAACACACAAGGGAGGACACAGGGAAAATGGATCCTCAGAGCAATTGGCTTGGAAAATGAGAAGGCCCAAATTTCACCACCTCTTGCAACCAGCAGAGCTTAAAACCTGGAGTTTGGGAGGCTGGTGAGCTTGGCTCTGGGAAAGCACAGAGGACATTAGGGCCAATTTTGGAGAGAAGGCAGTGAAAATAGTCCACAGACATACAGCATGGAAACAGTCATCTTAAAGACCATCTGGGGTACACTGTGGGGAGGTTAGCTGCTCATTTCAGAGCATGTCCAGAGTGGCAGCATTCACAGAGAGACCACTCCAGAACAAAGGAACTAGCAGGTGCCATTTCTCTCCCTGACCTGTCAGCCAATACACAGTACTACTTATAAGAACAAGTGCATTGCCAGTACTCCCTACCTAACTTGCTTACAACAAAGCCCCACACCCACCACACACTCTGGTGGAACAGCCCTTCCCAGTCACACTTGCCTCAGTCACAGTGCTGTGGGTCCCCTGCCCCAGTAGACTAGCCCCAAACCCTGCCAAAAGTGCATTTCCAACCCAGGAGTTTTGCAAGGCCTTGGTTCCAGTGGCAGCAGAGGCAAGTCTCATTTCACAAGCAGATCAAAGCACACCTAGTAAAAATGCAACATATTCAGGCCAGGGATCAAACACTGTCACAACAGACAAAGAGAGTCTCTGCAGATGACTCACCTGAAGGATAAAGTGGCCAGGACACAACAGCAGAGCTCATACAGCACACATTGGAGAAAGCCCCAGGCGGTGATTGATTTCTTTGTTGTCTTGATTGTGGTGAAGTTTTTACCTGTATATACATATGCTAAAACATATCAAACTGTGCATTTCAAATATGTTCAGTGTATTGATTAGAAATTATACCTTTATACCTATATACAATTAAAAAACAAAAACTAATATGATGGGGAGCCCAGAAATTCACTCAAGTTATTCATAAGATCTTAGTTTAGAACATTAGAACAAGTTTCTCTCAAGTTTATAAAAATTCTTGCTATAATTGTTTAATTTTATTCTACAGGGTAATTTTTGATAGTAAAAATTTCTGTTTTATAGTAGGAGTATGTGCATTCTGTTCCTTATAGCCCTCTGACCACACAGAAGAGGGAACACAAGAACAAGAAAGCAAAATAATTAACTTAAACGTTTGTAATTTATACATTATATTTTGTATTATATAAGTATATAGCATTATAGATCTATATACAGACTCCACGTAATCAATAGGAAGATATAAAGATATAGTGCACATATATTTCAGGCGTGCAGAGGTCAGCTTGTTATTTTGTAAATTCATTATGGAAAAATGCATATTAAAGAAAAAGGTATAACCCAGTAATTCATAGTCTTTTAATAGGATAAAAATAATTACTCTACTTAATTGCAGATACAAAAATATTTGCCATAAAACTCCATACAACATTTCCCTCTCTAAAATAATGTCTGTTGTTAGAACACACGTAGTGCTGTGTAAATGATAATGTGTACTGTTAATGGAACAGTGTATTTCTCACCATCGAAGTCAGTGAATACCAGGCAGCATTCAAGACTTCTCCCAAAGTTGTTATTAAAAGTTATATCCGGCAGCTTAGGCACTATGAAGATAGCAAATAAAGAAAGGTAGAGAAATGGCTCTTTGGTCCTTTATACCTTCCTTTCTACCAAGACACTAATAGGCCAGTGGAAAGAATTTTAATTAAAAGTTGGATTGTGTGAATAATTGAATGCTCCTTTTCTCTGCCTACTCCACTGGGGCATGAGACACGCTTGTCTTAGTAAGAGTCAGGTGTTTCACACTTTTCCTTTGTCAATATGACAAAGGATGCCGGTTGAAACCTGGGGATCTGTCATGGAACGAGAAGGTGCAAACCAGTGTGTGGAAAGCAAACAGAAAATGTCAAAGCTCTAAAACCCTTATTCTTAAATCAATGCCTTTCTTTTTCAAAGATTTGGAAATAGGGGTCTTGAGAAAGCCTGCTAAAATCAGAGTACATTAGAGGAGCATGAAAAACGGAATCTGTGTGACCTCTTGAAAGGCACCTAACTCAGTTAAATTAAGAGAGATCCTCTGACAACAGGGATCTTCCAATATTCTTTACCCAGATAAAATCAAGAAAAAACAAATGCCTAAGCATGGGATCTTAGCAAACGGTTTTAGTTTGGCTTATTTCAACAAATGCCCCTATTACAAAATCAAAAGTTTTTCTCAGGTTAGGAATTACGTGCTTTCAACTCCCCTCAACAATTGGTGATTCCCGGGAAGCACAGATAGGTAGGAATTAAATCAAGGTTTCTCATCCTGGGGTTATTGATGTTTAGGGCCAGCTTGTTCTTTGTTATTGGGGACTGTCCTATGCATTGTAGGATGTTTAGTAGCATCCTTGGCTTCTACCTACAACATACCAGTAGACCCTTCTTCCATTTGTGACAAGCAAAAGTGCCTGCAGACGTTGTTAAATAGTCCCTGAAGGCATAGGGTAGCCCCTAGTTGAAAATTAATGAGATGAACCATTCCTAGTTATTCATTTCAGATATTGCCTATTGATTAGACTTAGAAATACTGCCAGAGTCCGGCTCCAGCAGGTCCAGGGCTCCCTGAAGGATGGACAGTGTTGGCGAAAGGAAGTGAGAGAGGCTTGATTCCTTTCTGATCACCAGGCAGGCATCTCTGCACTGACCGGAGAGTCAGCTGTATATATTGAAAAAAATGTATGGGGTACAAAACAGAAGTGGCAATTGCCTTAGATAATGATTTCTGATGACAAATTCTTTGGTATGTAAAAATTTCCCAGACCATAGATTGGTAGACGGCTCATGCATAATCTTTATCAATAGTGATTGATGTAGGTGACTTAGATGCTTATCATATGGGGAAGGAAGGTATCTTTAGCAATGAAAACAAGGCAATGTTTTCAGCATAGCAAAGGCAAGAGTTAGTTCTTTGTGAGCAGGGGTCAGTAGCCTGTTTTCTCGAGGGGAAGAAAAACAAGTTTCTCAGGAAATGTAATATTTGCTCCCATAAACACAAAAGAAGAAATTCCAGTAAGTTCCTTCACAAGGTGCAATCAGCATTTCAGGGCCAGAATAAGGAAACAAGTCACTCCTGATACCCAGTCAACAAGGCGCCTTGGGGGTCCGTGCTCAAGCAAAAATAATTGAATGGGGGGTATACATCGGTTGCCATCTGACGGTGGGAGGCCTTGCAAACCCGCCTTACCTCACAAGATTTTCTCAACTTCGTGAGTTCAGAAATGGCTTCCAGCAAAATACCTTTACTTATTCTGAGATTTTATTTTTTTTTCTAATCAAATTTTAAATAAAATCACTTTTTTCTATATTTGAATTTAAATTTTGGGTATAAACATAAAATTTTTATTTCTTCTAATCATTGCTTTCAGCTATATTATGTTGATCACTCCTTACCTGCAGAAAAATGGGTTGGTTAAGCAAAGTGCAAGCCCATTCTTAGCTTTTTGATCATTTTTTAAAATTAAAACTTAAGTTTTTTAGAGTCGTTTACTACAAAATGGAAGGGAAGGTACAGAGATTTCCCCTATACTTCTTATCTCCACACAGGGAGCCTGCTCCATCATTATCAATATTTCTTACTAGTGGTACATTTGTTATAAATGATAAACCTACAGTGATACATCATAATAACCCAAAGTCTGCAGATTACTACAGATTACATCATTCTTGATGTTGCATATTCTATGGACTTGGACAAATGTATAGTGGCATGTATTCATCATTATGGCATCATACAGAATATTTTCCCTGCCATGAGAACTCCCTATGCTCCACCTATTCATCCTATTCTTCCCCCAAACCCTGGCAAGCACTCATATTTTTACTGTCTCTATAGTTTTGTTTTTTTCCAGAATGTTCTAGATTTTGCCATTCTGATTGGTGTGTAGTGTTATCTTACTGTTGCTTTAATTTGCATTTCCCTAATAACATATTAGAGGAAACATCTTGTCATATGCTAATATGCCATTTGTATATTTTTATGTTGAGGTGTCTGTTAAGATCATTGACCCATTTTTAATTGGATTATTTTCTTCCTGTCTAGTTTTAAGAGTTCTTCATATATTTTGGATAACAGTCCTTTAGCAGATGTACAATTTGAAAGTATTTTCTCCCAGTTTGTAAGTTTTCTTCAAATTTTCTTAATAGTGCATTTCACAGAGCATAAGTGTTTTTAGTGAAATCTGGCTTATTATTTCTTTTTTGGCTTGTGCCTTTAGTGTTGTATCAAAAAAAAAAAGTCATTGCCATTCCCAAGGTCACCGTGACTTTCTCCTGTTTTACGTTTTACAAGTTTTATTGCTTTGCATTTTACATTTTTGTGATCCATTTTTAGTTAATTTTTGTGGTGTGTATAAGGTCTGTGTCTAAAATTATTATTATTATTTTTTTTTGGCCACGGATACCCACTTGTTCCAATACCATTTGTTGAAAATATTATCTTGGTTCCATTGTATCACTTTTGCTCCTTTTCAAAGTTGGGTTGACTATATTTATGTGGCTCTATTTCTGGGTACTCTATTCTGTTCTATTGATTTATTGTCTGTTCTTTCACCAATACTGCATTATCTTTTTTACTGCAACTGTATAGTTAAGTCTAGAAATTGAGTAGTTTCAGTCCTCTCAACTTTGTTCTTTCTCAATATGATATTGATTATTCTGGGTCTTTTTCCTCTTCGTTAAAGCTTTAAAATCAGTTTGTCAATATCCATAAAACAACTTGCTGAGATTTAGATTGAGATTACACTGAATCTACAGATAAAGCTGGAAAGAACTGACATTTTTGCAGTACTGACTCTTTTTATCCATGAACATGGAATATTTCTTCATTTATTTAATTCTTTGATTTTGTCCACCAGAGTTATATAGTTTTCCTTATATAAATCTTGTCCATGTTTTGTTAGATTCATACCTAAGTATTTAATTTGGGGGGTGGTGCTAATGTAAACAATATTGTGTTTTAAATTTCAAATCCCACTTGTTATTTGCTGGTTCATTTTTGTTTTGAATTTTGACTAATATTCAGCTTGGTCCCCATATCAGGTCAAAAGCTCTTTGTTATCCTCAGTTCTGCAGTCTAGGGCCCCAACTGCATAAGAAGTACAGAGAGAGGAGCATCATCTCATCTCCTGAACACAGCACTTCCAGAGAGAGAGAGAGAGAGAGAAAATAATGGTTCCTTACTTGAAAAAAGACTTCCATTCCTCCTCAGTTGCCATAATTAATGCCTCAAGGAGATAAAATGTAAGCCCTGTGATTGTGTCTTAATTTCAAGGGAATTGTGGCCAATTCCCTTAGCCATTCTTGGTCTCTTGCCTCCTAGATGAGTAAGCCCTACCTACTCCTGAGCCTTTAGCTGGCCATCCCCCTTGATAGTGCCCTAATTTTTGTGTTCCTGGCCTATGTTCCTTTCCCAGCATGTATGTGGTCCACATTTTCATCTTCTCTCTATGACACATGATTAATCCATTCTTAGAGTGCCAGAAATTTGAGGGATGGCCCTACAGCTCTCTGTTAGGCCATCTCACCAGGCATCTTTCTCTGACCTCTTTCTCTAAGTTTTAGAAGCATTAGGCAAACTGCCAGGTCAATGGCTTGACAAATTTTAGATGGGAAGTTATTAATATGCTTTATTTGGCAACTACAAGGCATTTTGTACACTCCTAATATAGAAAGTGAGTTTCTTCCCATATTCTCTTCCTTCATTTTTTTGTAGGGCATTTTGATGCCTTGTATTAGGATTCAAGATGTAGATAGACACATTTTAAAAGTCATGGAATCCCTGTCATTATCACTGTGATTACCATTCTTCAAATTATATTACAACTGATTATTTTTCTAATCTGTCTTTCCCAATGTTTTGTGAATTTCAGGATGATATTTGAATCTCCAGCATCAAACACAATTCTTGGAATATACTAAGTCATAATTATTGAACAAGAGAATACATGAATAAGTGATTGATATAGTGCTTTTATTAATACATTTTCACAATAAATGTGTCTAATAGCTTATTCCTCATGTGACTCATTATTTTAAAGTAAATGACTTCCTAGTTTGTCTTGCTGTATATTTTCTAGGTGATTATTGTTCACTTTTATCAAGTCATAAACATAAACAAAAATAAAAACAGCAAAAGGCAAATGAGATTTTGAAATCGGGGTTCATACTGATTAAGTACTCACCATGTCCCAGGCCTTGTGCTAAGTACTTTGCTTTCATTATGTCATTTATTTCAACAAAACTTTGGAATAAAAAGTAACAAATGCTCATTTTACTGATATCTGAAGTTACAAAGCTCACATATGTTAGAGAGAGATTTGAACTCATTTTCAAAAGCAATAAGAAATATAGCTTTAACCACCATGCTGTATAATGCTGAATTCATTTAAATTTATAAAATAATTTGAGAATAAATTATGTTTTTAAGAACAGTTCTTCCATCAAAGTACATTGAATTTATCTACATTTATTCTTTTTGAAATTTTCATGTCTCTTAATAAGAATGCTCTTATTTTTTCATATAAATGCAACACCATCATTGCCAAATTCACTTATGTTTTTAATTGCCATAGTGAAGGGGATCTCTTTCCTCACTATGTGTTTTATCTTATAATTAGTGTTGTGCAGGAAAGGTATTAATTTTCAACATGTATATTTTGTATCATGTGACTTTTTAAAAATTTTGTTAATGTTTATTTATTATTTTTGAGAGAGGAGAGAGAGAGAGAGTGCAAGCCAGGAAGGGGCCGAGAGAGAGGGGGACAGAGAATCCTAAGCAGGCTCCAGACTCTGAGTTGTCAGCACAGAGCCCAATGCCGGGCACAAACTCAGGAACTGTGAGATGATGACCTGAGCCAAAGTCGGATGCTTAACCAACTGAGCCACCCAGGTGCCCTATTATGTCATGTGATCTTGATAGAACATCACTAGTGGTGAAAATATTCAAATTGAATATCTTATATTTTTTATTTTTAGGTATTTAAGCATATTTGCTTAAAATAATAGTAATTTTAAGTTATTTTTCCCAATAGTTATCTTTTTAGTATTTATTTATAATAGATATTATAAAATATATTTTGATCACCATATTTGACAGAAGTTAAAACAAGATTTAGTTTTATATTTTGTCAAATAAATGTTCCATATCTATATTTACCTAAAGATTATGGAGTACAGGGGTACCTGGGTGGCTCAGTCGGTTAAGGGTCTGACTCTTGGTTTCAGCTCAGGTCATGATCTCAGTTTCTGAGTTCAAGACCTGTCTCAAGCTTTGCAACTGTCAGCAAAAAGACTGCTTGGGACTCTCTCTCTCAGTCTCCCCTCCCTGTGCTCATTTTCTCTCTCTTTCTCTCAAAATAAATAAATATCCCCTCATAAATAAAATAAAAATTATGGAGTACATTATCTTAATATAGTCACAGAAACCCCAATTTTAAAAATAAACTAATATATATTTTTAAATGCTAGCCTTATATTTCTATTTCAGTAATTGTGGAAAATGAAAAAAAACTATATGGGATGAAAACAAAAAAAAACTATAACACTAATGAATCCCAATCCCTAGAAAACCAGTGCTAATATTTTTATTTCCTGTCTTTTATGCATGTTGTTCTTCTTATTATTACTTTGTACCTTTACTGATTATTACTTTGCATAAAATGTATCTTGTTCTATTAATAATATACATCTCTAAATTTTACCTAACTATCTCCCTGTAGAATACATATTTTAGAAAGTGGTGGATAAGCGGAGAATGGAGAGATAAAATAAGGAATAAATATAATAATAACTAAATTATATAGTATATTAGTAGGGGGGAAGTATTACAGAACAAAACTAGTGCAAGGATAAGTGGATTCAGCAGTACTGAATTGGTGCTGCATTATTTATTTATTCATTTATTTCAGTTTTTTAGCATGTATTTATTTTTGAGAGAGAGAGAGAGAGAGAGAGAGAGAGAGAGAAAGAGACAGGGAGGGAGAGCGCACGAATGGAGGAGGAGCGCAAAGCCCAATGCGGGACTCACACCCATGAACCATGAGATAAATGACGTGAGCTGAAATCAAGAATAGGCTGCTTACCCGGCTGAGCCACACAGCGCCCTGGTGCTGACTTTTTTAATAGGTTGCTAAGGATAGTCACTGGAGCAAAGAGAAGGACACAGGGGACAACCCTACATTCTGGAAGCAATGAAGAGTCATTGGAGAATTTTGAGCACAGCAATGACAGGTATCCTCATATAAATCTTTGATCACGTATTTAATTAATTTTTATGGAGAAAGTCTTATTAGTGGGCCAATGGTATGAACATTTCCAATGCTATTTTATATACAATATTAAACTAACATCCAGTCAGGTTGTACAGCAATGAATGGCCCGAAGACAGTACAACAGGGTGTTGTATCTCACCGCACTCTCGCCAGTACAAGGCAGTGTTTCTCAGACTCTTACAGCTGCCAACCGCTTTAGGAAATGACTAAGAAAGCGCAGTCTAGTACACAAGTACATCGGCACATAGGTCTATCGATATAGGCATGGAGAGGGGCATAGATACCAATATCACAAAACAATAATTTCCAGTTGCTCTTAATAAGGGCAATGGCTTTTTATGTGGTCTATCTCAATTTTTCATTTATTTACAAACTCTTTTCTAAAGTCATTAAATTAATTTCAAAACATATTCTTGAGGTCATATTTGCAAGCCACTCTCTTTTGAATATCTGAGATGATCTTAATCCTTTGTGTCAGTTCTTCGTATATTTGTGACATGAGCCATGTATGATATCTGCCTGTTCATGCAGTTTGTGTTGACTTATGACGGTTACTTTATTTTTATATAATAAAATTGATGAATTCTTTCTTTTAATACCTTAATAATTAAAATTTTAGGCACTTGGAAGTTAAAAAAAATTTGCCTTTACCAATATTTGGACTCCTTAATCCAAATCTTTGATCAACAGGATTGTGCTTTGTTACATACTTTCAGTTGAGGCCCAAATTTGATTTTTATGCCAAAATGAGAAGCCCGCTTATAATGATTTTTTGTTGTGCTCTCTTTCAGGAATCATTGTTTGCAACTCATTTATTTTCACGGATAATCTACAATTGTCAAACTAAATTCTAATAACCCTGTACCATATGTATTAGTTTGCTAAAGGCTGCCATAACAAAGTAAAACAGACTGGGTGCCTTAAACAACAAAAATGTATTTCCTCACAGTTCGAGAGGCTGGAGATCAAAGTGTCTGCTGCATCGGGTTCTTCGGAGACATCTGTCCTTGCCTTGTAGATGACTGTCTTCTTCCTATATCCTCATTTGGTCTTACCTCTATTTTGTCTGTGTCCTAATCTCTTTCTTTTGTAAGGACACCTGTCATATTGAATTATGGCCCATCCTAGTCCCCTAATTTTAATTTAATTACCTCTTTAAAGACCCTGTCTCCAAATACAGACATACCTGTGGTACTAGAGGGTTAGTATTTTAACACATGAATTTGAGGGGAACAAAATTCAGTCCATAACATCATATTTTAATATTATGTGGTTTCATATTGCTTTCTGGTATATTTAAAAAATAGACTTTGGAATCAGACAAAACTGGGTTCAAATCCTGGGTCTTCAAATTTCTAGGGGCAGGAACTTGGACAGATTAGTTAATGTCTCTGAGCCTCATTTTCCTTTTTTAAAAATGGGAATAACTGTTTCATTACATAATATATTCAAAATACATAAGACAGTGCCGGACACAAAGTGGATGTTCAATAAATTGCGATAATCAATTTCCAATTTGGTTAAAGTTATTTTTAGCAAATAATTTTTGGTGGAAGAGGTGTTGAGGTCTCTAGTAGTCAAGCCCCCAAACATTTTTTCCCTTAAACCTTTATGAAAGTTATTTTAGATCAATATTATGTAGGTGCCTGGATAATACATTTTCCTTATATCAAGTCATTTTACTAAATGCTCTTTCATTTTTATTGTCTTTGGTAGTCTTTATATGAAATATTACCTGAAAATGTTAAAAATGATCATTCCTTTCCTGACATCTGTTTATTATCTTCTTGCATTTGTCACAAGTTACCAGAAAAAAAAGAAAGGTAAAATGATAATGACAATTTTGTTCCTACTTTTGATTGTGACATCTGCTGTTTTTAAGCAGCAAGCAAAATGTTGATTTTTGGGTTTTTAAGTTAAGGATATTTTTTCCTTTTTGTCAGTTTTGTAGAAGGTATCATTAGGAAGATATCATAATTTATGGCATTCCTGTTGTATTCTTACTAACATGTTAATATAATTTATCAGATTCTTCATGTCATCACTGAGATTTGAAGGTCTTTTTTCAAGGTAGATCTTTTCTGAAATATCATGTTAAAATCAATTTTTCAGTATTTCATGTAAAATTTTCATTTATATCCACAAATAATATTTTATATTTTTACCTTTAATATTTCCTTTTTCAAGTATAAATGTGCTGCATAAAATAAATTATGCAATATTCCATCATGTATAATTATTACAGTGTGTAGAATAAATTAAACCTTTCAAGTGAAAATTTAAAATATCTCACCTGTAAATTTCCATACTCTGCAATGTTTTGAATTTTCTTGATAATTTTTGCATTATCAGTTTTGTTGTTAAATCTCTTTTAGACTCCGCATTAGTACCTACATTTTCTTTTTCAAAAAAAAAGAAAGTGTTCATGCTTTCAGGTTGTTAAATTCAGGTTGTTAAATCTCTTTTAGACTCAGCATTAGTACCTACATTTTCTTTTTCAAAAAAAGAAAGTGTTCGTGCCATAAAAATTTCTGAAACGTAAATAGTTGTGCAAATATTATCCCATACAAACTTAGTCCTTGCCTCTTATATTTGTATTTCTCATATAGTTCTAATTTCCAATATTTGGTTTTTTTTCTTTCTTATATTCCATGCCACTTCCATTTTATGGAATTATTTATTTTCAAAGAACTTGTCCTTTTTTCGTTCTTTCTTCTTTATTTTTTAAAATTCTTACATTTTTTCTCTTTATCCTGACAAATGTATGTATCTTACATTCTTTGCGATCACTTTTCATCTTTTTCTAAATCCTGAATGGATCTTTTAAAAAATTTACTATCTTATTTTAATAATAAAAATGATTTGGCAATAAATTCTGCTTAGGCCATGATGAAGCATGTTGTATCTCAAGAGTTTATGAATTCATTGTTATATCCTTTTTAAATAAATAAAGGGAATATTACTATTATTGTGCCTCCTTTGCTCTCTAGTCGTTGAACCCTCAGATATGTCTTTTTCTTTCCATCAAAACCTTTATGTGTTTTCATGAGTAGATAGAAAAGAACTTCACCTAGAGGGTGATTTAGAGATTTTGACATAAACTATTCTAAGATATAGGAAGTCCATATATATTTATATTATCATCATGTAAGAGAGATTATTACATGAACATTGTAGGAAAATAGGAACTTTGGATTGAAAACTAATGGATATATAATTAAGAATTGTTTTAATAGTAGAATATGTATATGTGTGTGCATATATATGTATATATATGTGTATATATATATATCATAGAAATATGATCTTCCATCTGAATTTTTGTTTCACCAAAAACTGGTTGTTATATGATATCTACAATAACATCAGTTGAGGGGTGAACTTCATGCCTTGGCAGCTATGCATCCTTGAAAAAATTATTTAAAAAGCATTTTTAATGTTTATTTATTTTTGAGAGAGAGAGAGAGAGAGAGAGAGAGAGACAGGGAGACAGAATGTGCAGGGGAGGGGCAGAGAGAGGAGACATAGAATCCAAAGCAGGCTCCAGGCTCTGAGCTGTCAGCACAGAGCCCCAAGGTTGGGGGGAGTTGAACTCATGAATCGCAAAATCATGACCCGAGCTGAAGTCGGAGGCTTACCAACTGAGCCAGCCAGCCAGACCCTAATTATTTAATTTCTCTATTGCAAGGTTTATGTCTCACACGATTAAATGAGAGAATGCATTTCAAGGTCTAACACTATACCTGGTTCATAGTTTTTCCTCAATAAATTTAGTTGAGAGTATCTGACATGCTATCTATCCCCATAGCTACCACTCATTTGTTACCCATCATATTCTTCTACAACTCACTCGAGTTTTCTTATACCACCAGGATTGTTTGTGAATGAAATATGAGATAGCTACAGTGTGTAAGTATTGTAGATTCCAGGTCCCAGGAGCCCCTCTTATTCTGCCTGTTAACATCTTCAATTTCAGAATTATATCTTAGGTCTTTGTATAGGATGAATAATTGACAAGTTTAAGAAACTTGATTGTCCAAATGGCCCAATGATGTACAAAGGAAAAAGTTGGAAAGTTGGAATTCAATAGAGTGGGATTCAAAGGCAAGCTTTATTTCTTTAAAGTTTATTTATTTATTTTGAGAGAGAACACTCATGTGCAAATAGGGGAGGGGCAGAGGGAGAGGGAGAAAGAGAATCCCAAGCAGGCTCTGCAGTGTCAGTGCAGAGCCAAACAGGGTTAGAACTCATGAACAGCGAGATCATGACCTGAGCCAGAATCAAGAGTTGCTTAATCTACTTAGCCACCCAGGTGCCTCTCAAAGGTAAGCTTTATGAACTTCATCAAGGTGTTTAATCTAATGTAAATTTTTATCTTTATTTTCAAAATATGGTAATCACAGTCAATATCCAGTGGTGTCGTGTGGATTGAATGAGATCATGCAAGCAGAAGTGCCAGGCATGTGTGGGATCAAAGAAGAAATCTTCCCTCATGCTGGCCATCTCCATATGCTTACACAGAGTGGGCTTGGGAAAATGCTAGGGGTTTTTT
Organism: Cryptoprocta ferox; assembly: GCA_028646485.1. NCBI lineage: Eukaryota > Metazoa > Chordata > Mammalia > Carnivora > Eupleridae > Cryptoprocta > Cryptoprocta ferox. The sequence continues at coordinate 177,373,135 of CM053567.1, read as the reverse complement.
TTGTTTGTTTATTGTTTTTTTGTTTTGTTTTGTTTTTGTTTTGTTTTGTTTTGTTTTATGTGGATGAGTCTTTCTACCAGCAAGTGTTGAACATGGAATTAAAATTCACAATAGAAGAAAGTGATTTCTTGAGTAGGTATACTTACTTTCTTAGATTTTAATCTTAGAATATTGCAAAAACTTCTCTATTACTTGTAACTACTACTTATACAGTGAATAAAATTATATTTCCATATATTTGAGTATTCTTTCTTTAGCAGCAATTCAATGCTGAATTATAATACAATGATGTAATCTAAATTTATTTCATTTTAAATTAGATTTTAATTTTTAGAGTAAAATTTCAGCAAATGAGAGGATATTTTTGAACCATTACTATTGAGATCATTGCTATGATTTGAATGAAGTGAATGAGTTTAGTGTTTGTTCAACTTATATTTATTTCTTAGTTAAGAAGACTTCATTTCTACTTTTTGTATGGTCAGCACAACTACATTTGAATATTTGATTAATTTTCATTAGCTTAGGCAACATGTGGTTTTTGAAACATAACTTCTTTTTTGTTAGGTTTATTCTTTAAGAAAGATAAGTCTAGTAAATTTCTATAATTTATTCCTATACAGGAGAGAGAGCTAGAAACAGAGACAAAGAGATGCATAATCAGAGACAAGTCACAGGAAGAGAAATGAAAGAGATGGGTGAGACGGAGAGACAATGATGTAAATAGTAACGAGATTTCCCTCATCCTTCCAAAACAGAGTCCTTCCAGGGCCCATGAAAGGCAAAATGATATTTGCTGTTCCTTCATTCACTCTCAATGCCTTTGTTCTACTCGTGTTATCATGTGACCATGCTGAATTTGGTTTTCTTAGGACTATTAGTATAGGTACAAACTTCCTGGAACTAGAATATTTAGCAAGGAAAGTGAGGCCCTCCAGGAAATGCTTAGTTACACATTCCAGTGCTTGATATGTAACCCACGGTGATTAGCTCAGCTCAGCATACCCTATGCTGTTCTATTCAATCTTAAGAGCTATTAATAAAAATATTACTATAGTGTGCCTGGGTGGCTCAATTGGTTAAGCATCTGATTCTTGATCTCAAGGTCGTGAGTTCAAGTCCCAGGCTGGGCTCCATGCTGGGCATAGAGTCTACTTAAAATAAATAAATAAATAGTGAGATAAATAAATAACTAAATAAGTAAAATATTATTGCATCCAGTTTAAATTTTCACTTCTGTTCCTCAGTATTTTTCATATATTACATTGCGGTGTCCATGTCATGTGGTATTTTCTGTACAGTCTTCCTCCCTGGAGCTTCCTGCCAGTGTTCATGCCACAGAGTTTCATCTGGATTCCTAATCCATCCCATCTCTCCTCTACTGTTTCGTTCCCTCTCCTCCCAGGGCACCTCTGGAATCTTACATATGGTTCGGCCATTTTACACTTCCTAAAACATTTAAACCCTTGATTAAATAAATATCTACTCAAAAGAGCATAAAATACTTTGATTAAGGACATAAACACTCAGAAACACATACAGTTCTTATAAACACTTTATGTACTGTATTAAGTTTAAAATTGATGACACATGTTTAATGTCACATTTGAACAAACACAAAGCTTAATGTGAAAAAGATTAAGTAAATAAATGTCAGCAACACACTTTTTATATAAGGTACAACCTGTCACCTGTTAGTAACAGTATTTATAAAATATTGGGTGTGGTCTGTGTGATTACTTATTGATTGTCCATTATTTTGAAAAAATTTATAAAGTTCACTAATTCATTACGAAAAATTTAGCAAATGAAATAAAAAAAAACTGTCCTTGCCTTATTAAAGGCATTTGCTGACCCTTTAGAAATACCATGCTTGGAAATGACATTTTGAAAGTAGTCTTATTAAAATTATGCAGAAAGCAAGTGTGCTCACCATCATTCTTAGTACCGAATATTCATCAGACCTCCGAGACAATGCAGAAGTTTTTATAACAACTGGAAAAACAAGAACTAAAATTACCATTTGTTTTCATGAAATAGGATTTAATTTATAAAAACTTCAAAATGTCTATACATTATTAAAAATAATAACATGACGGTGAGAATTCTGGTGACAAGTAAGTGCCCAATCAGAGTGTTCTCATTTACCACTAACAGCCAGTGAAAATAAGAATACATGATGACACAGAATAGCAAGAATGACCATAACTATATAAGTAAATCTAAAAAATTGAGCACAAGACTATTATAGATAAATTTTAAAATTTATTAACTTAAATTTAAAAAAAAGTGAAGCTAGTGTTTCTGAATTATAAGACTCAAAGCTATAAAGATGTTAGATATCACTAAATTAATTTGTAAAATCAATGCAATATAAATTGAAATCCTTCTTGGGCTTATTGTGGAACTTGACACATTGACCTTAAAGTTCTATGGAGCCATAAGAATATCTAGTAAGCTAAAAATATCTAAGATGTATTTGAAGAATAACAAGTCTGGGCAATTGGCTCTGTCATACATCAAAGTATTTTAAAAGTATGTTAATGAAGACCACATGACTTAGTGATAATAACAGACAAATCGGTCACTGGAACAGAATAGAGCACCCATAGACACACACACACACACACACTCACACACACACACACACACACACACACAGAGTAGAGGTTGTGTTACAGCAAAGTGAGAAACAGATATATTGTTTATTAAATGGTGGAAGAAACATTGATTTTCTTTATGGAAAAGTAGATCTCTGTCATACTAGATAAAACCAAATTTCGCATATATTAGAAGCGTAAGAGTTGGAATGACACTATCAAACTTTTAGAATAGCATGTAGAATAGCTTTATGGTAGTAGTGGAATAAATTTTTTAACAGAGATGAAGAACAACTCAAAAATAAGACTGATAAATATAATAAATAACTTCTACTGGAAAGACAATATACACAAATTTAAAAGATAAGCTATAGGCTTTGAGAAGATATTTGCAATGTATATTGGACAAAGATTTAATATCCAGAAAACATTATATAGTACTATATATCATTTTCTTTTTAAAGACAAACACTACCCCCACACACAGACACAAAAAAGGTAAATCATATAAATAGATAATTCACAAAATAATAGAATTGAATGAATGAAAAATTATATTAAAGTATACAACCTGACTTATAATCATAGCAAAGTAAATGAAAACAATAAAATACTGTCTTGGTAATCAGATTTACTAAAAATAAAGCCTGATGATAGCAAGGTAGGAGAGAGCATGAAGAAAAAAATCTCATAAACTCTAATAATTAATTCATAGATGCATATGCCCTAGAACCCAGTGGTTCTAATCCTCATTTTAATTACTAACAGAAACTCTCATATACCTGTATGTTGTAGTTTCCTAAGCCTGGGTAGCTGAAAATGACAGAAATGTGTTATTTCACAGTTCTGGAGGCCAGGAGTTTGAAATCAAGTGGTCAGCAGGCTCCCTTCCCTGTGCAGACTTTGAGGGACAGTATGTTCTAGGCCTCTTTTCTGGCTTCTAATTCCTATGGACAATCATTGGCATTCTCTGGCTTTTAGATACCTCAATCCAATCTTTGCCTCCTACTTCACATGCTCTTCTTTCCTGTGTTTGTCTGTGTGTCTGGATTCTCCTCTTTGTATAATGATATGGTCATTCCATTAGGGCTCATCCTAATCCAGTATGATCTCAGCTTAACTTGCTTGCATCTGCTAAAAGCCTTGCTTCTAAACAGTCACATTCTGGGGTTTTGGGTGGAAAATGGGGGACGCTATTCAACCTAGTACACTATATAAGGAGAAATGCATAACAAAAAAGTTTATCACAGCACTATTTGCCATGGGGAATAATTTAGAACAACACTAGTGTACCAGTGGATGATAAATAATGACATAGACAATAGATGGCAGTTGTACAACTATTAAAATGAATGGCCTCAGCATATGAATATAAAAATTGATAAATATTAAGAAGATTTCATAGATTAAAAAAAGATCACTATAGAATATTGGATAGCGTGATGATATCTGATGTATTAAGTATGATAAATATACAAACAGGATATAGTTTTTGATACATATAGAATACCATATACATATATGTGGGGTTAGATTTCAAAGAATTTATTATCTCTAAAGAGGGAAGGTGGAGAATGAAATCAGAGAAGTCAATGAATGCTTCAAATATATCTGTAACATTTTATTATTTAAATAAGGGGGAATTGAAACAAATGTGGCAATGTGTTAACACCTGATATATTTGAATAGTAGATACAGAGGAGAGTTTCTCAACCTCTGTATTTTTGGTATTCTGGGCAATAGTGTTTGTTTGGTAGCTGACCTGTGCATTATAAGATATTTAGATGTGTATCAGCCTCTCTGGCCTCTATCCTTTAGATTCCAGGAGCAAACCTGTCCCTATGCCCCAGTTATGACAACTAAAATACTGTCAAACATTTTGCTCTGGGAGTAAAAACATAAATCTAGTCGAGAACCACTGGCACAGAGTGTTAATTATATCCTTCTCTTTATATTTTTGTATGTTTGAAATAGTTTATGATAAATTATGTTAAAATATAAAAACATATATGTAGATTTCTTCCATACTAAGTGTTCATAGACAATTACAGACTATTGTTAGCATGCTATCATAAAATATGCCACATCATGAATTGACGGATTAAAAAAAGCTCAAGGAACCAATACAATTCTTGATTAATTTTGTCTGAAATGTTTTGGAAAGACTGCACCAAAGAAAGAATATTTCAGTTTCACCTTAGAGGATTTAGAGGATTTTACAAGGCTGAACAGTGGTGGAATAGTATGATACGAAGAATGCAGAGCAAGGAGGTAGAAACTGTGTAATAATTTTATGGGATGGTGAGTTCTTCTATGAAATCAAAACATAGGGCAGAGGTGTCAAATTTTAATGCCTTCTATGGTAGTAGTATATATGTGTGGAGCAAACAGGTGTAAGGAAATTGAGAGCAGTGAGGCATGTCAAAATTGGAAGGAACATCAAGAGTGAAGATTCAGTCCACGTGTTTAATGATCTCTGTGTTCTAATGTATGGAGGAGATTAACCTGATATAAGGCTGGCAAGGAATGACTAATATTATTAAAAGACAAAATTAATATTCCTATAGAATGTTAACATGTTATAATTAGCTTGAGAGATTAAAATTCATGGATTAAAAGTCTTAGTTCGGTTAGAAAGTCAATTCTCCACAAATTGACTTGTAGATTAAATACAGTACCATGTATATTTTAGAAATTGACAAGCTGATTCTAGAACTCCATATGAAAATGCAAAGTATCTAGAATATCCAAAGCAATCTTGTAAAGAACTTATACTACATGTCTTTGAGAGTTGCAGTAAAGCCACACAATCAAGGAATCAAGTCACATTCCTTGCTGGTGTAAGATCAGCATAAAGATCAGTAGAATAGAGCCATACTCACTCAGTCTTGATTTTCTACAAAGTTGCCAATGTAATCAATTTTATTTTGTCTTTTCAACTAATTATACTGGAATAAAGGAATGCTATGCCTTTACCTGTACATTGTAACATATATGAAAACTAACTTAAGATGCATCATACATCTAAAATAAAGGCTAAAACCTTAAACCTCTTGGAGGAAAACATCAGAATTTCTTTATGATTTGAGTCTATGTAAATGTTTCTTAGGCCACAGACATAAACAATTATAATGAAAGAATTAATTGACAAATTTAGACCATCATAAATTAAAACCAAATTTAAAAATGTTTTCTAAAAAAAGATACCATTAATAAAAACAACAGGGATGTCATGGATACAGAGAAAATATTTGCAGAAATAACAATTGTTGGTGAGAATTTGGAGAAACGGAGATCCTCGTGCACTGTTGGTGAGAATGTAAACCGGTGTAGCCACTGTGGAAAACAATATGGAGATTCTCAAAACATTGAAAATGGAAATACCATATGATCCAATAATACCATTACTGGGTATTTAGTAAAAGAAAATGAAAACGCTAATTTGAAATTATATAAGCACCTTATGTTTATTGCAGCCTTATTTACAATAGCCAAGATATGGAAGCAACTTAAATGTCCATTTATAAATGAATGGATAAGGAAGATGTACACACACACACACACACACACACACACAATATGTCATACTATGCAGCCACAAAAAAGGATGAGATCGTGCTATTTACAACAACACAGATGGACCTAGACAGCCCTATGCTAAGTGAAATAAGTGAGATTGAGGAAGACAAATACCATATGATTTCACTCATATGTGGAATCTAAAAACAAAAACAAATAAATAAACAAATGGAAAACAGAATCAGACCAGTAAATACAGAGAATAGCTGATGGTTGCTGGAGGGGAAGGGGTTGGGGGATGGGCAAAATGGTAAGGGGAATGAGAGATGCAGTTATAAAATGAATAAGTCATAGGAATAAAGGCACAGTTGTGGTGAGCATAGCATAACATTTAGAAAAGATGAATCACTATGTTTTACCCCTGAAACTAATGTAACATGTGTGCCAACTATACTAAAATAAAATAAAAAAATTTAAAAAGAATATATATCTGACCAAGCACCATTAACCATGAAACATACATAACTTCTATAACTTATTAATAAAAAGACAAATCAAATAAAAAAGAACAAAAAGTTGGACACTCCACAAAGGAATCTGTAGGGATAGCCAATTGACACTTGAAAATATGTTTATAATCAGTGTAATCTGGAAAATGGCAATATTAAAAACAAAACAAGACACCAGGGCATACATACCAACAGTAACAACAAATATTTAGAGTAGGTGACTCCATTGGAATTCTCACACTTTGTCTGTAGGAGTATAAAATGCTGAAACCACTTTAGAAATAGCTTTTGTAATTTAAAAGTTTTATTTGTCCCGAAATGTGTTCCCTAATAGAGAAAGATCTGCAAAGTGCTTCTTGTTTCTGCATCACCATGAATGTTTTACGTACACCATTTAAAAACTTCCCACACTAGTTGTGTTACATGTAACATGTTAATTCAATGCTTAAGGAAATGCCAATTATAAAATCATGCAAGCTCACAGTGCTTGCTTGACTTTTCATACAATCTGAAGGGTTTTCCAAGATATGCACAGTTAGAATTAAAATAAAATTTTCTGAGTGGTCATATTCATATTTTTTAAATCCATATACTATAAAGTTGTTATTAGATACAATATATATACTTTCTTATATTTCAATAGGTAAAGTATGATCATTCTTCACATAATGATGTATGCCTTTAAATAGCATAAAATTCCAAGAAGACAAAAAATTTATCTTGTTTAAGGTTGTTTCCCCAGTGCTTAGAATAATATCTAGCACATGATAAAAACACGCTGAATATTTGTTGAATGAAGGAACATGACTGTCAGAGTATAATATTTGCAAGACTATGAATGTTTATGAGTATGCTATTTGTATGTCTTCATAAAATTGACATTTTAAGAGGCTATGTGGCTTGCTGAATATCTACAGTTAATATATATTATTTTGCAAGAAATTAAAGACTTCTTTTTTTTTTTAACCTGGGTAGATTTGTTTAGGTGCTGTAGAATTTTACTTCAAATGTTTTATCAAGCATAAATTTGTTTCTACATCTTTTAATAACACATGCTGAATTATAATTTGGGGACACAAAGGCTTATATAAATGCTTGGTGAATTTTATATGTGCCCATTTCCTATTCAAATGATTTTCACAGCTTATGGGGCCTTCAGTTAGAGGCAATCACTCTTTACGTTTCATGGCTATGGAATAAGATCTGAGAGATATGCGTTTTCCCCCCACCAATTAATTTCTGTACTTATAGGTTGGTGCCGTGTATTTAATACGTTAAGACCTATATTTTGTCATTGCTGCTTTTTCTTTATAACTCTTATTTTTCATAGTATTATGAAGAATCAAGATCTTTGATTCTTTTATTTAGTATTTCCAAAATTACATATTTACATATCAGGAAGTCGGTTGTTCCCTTTGTCATTTTTGGACGATTATGCATTCACAGGGATTGAATCTCACTTTTAAACGTCAAATTTTGATTCTGCAAATGTGTTTGACTCTCCCTTCTCCTGATCAGTGAAGGTTTTTGGTAGAAAGCCAAGACAGGAAATGACTGCTTTCATGTCAGATTTAGGAAACATATATCTGGCTTGAGAGGTACCCAACAATGAATCTGCAAATCGTTCTTACAGTTATAAGAAAAGAACTTAATCACAGAGTTTGCCGTAATTATGCTTCAAAAATCAAGTGGGGAAAAAAGCATGTTTCTAATAATTTAAGCTAAACATTTTCATTATAAAAATGGGAGGGGAAATAAAATGGCATAGGAAGGAGATAAAAGACCTCAGGTAAATCCACTATTAACACTTTGATATACATCACTCTTGTTACCTATCCATTTATCTTGTAAATTAATATCATATTTTATTTACTATTTTGCTATTTGACTATATAGTGTTTTCATTTTGCTTAGCAATAATTTTGAGTGATTAAATATTCATCTGCAAGGTGATTTTAAATGACATTTTAGTATTCCATTAGTTGGATGTAGAGTCCAATCACTATTGCACATTTTTCTGGTTTTTTAAATTTTTAAATGTTTATTTTTGAGAGAGAGAGAGAGAGAGAGAGAGAGAGAGAGAGAATGAGCAGTGTAGGGGTAAAGACACAGGGAGACACAGAATCCGAAGCAGTTTCCAGTCTCTGAGCTGAGAGCACAGAGCCTGACGGGGGACTTGAACTCACAAACCATGAGATCATGACCTGAGCTGAAACAAGATGCTTAAGCAACTGAGCCACCCAGATGCCCCATGTTTTTGATTGCAATGAATATCGCTGTTTCTACTTTTGCATCTGCTATCCTTTTCATTGGGTATTCAGGAGTAAAATGACACTTTCCATTAGCCTTAAATATTAACAGCGTATTTTTATGTTATATTTTATATGTTACAAACATATAACAGGGACATTTTTCTAGTATATTTCATGACTACAGAATTTTACACATTTCATAATAACTAGGTTTTCAAAGATGATAAAAATGATTATTATGAATATACTAAAATAAGCTGTGGTGTGACTCTGGTGCTGATCCAATTTAGTTATAAGAAGTTAAGTAAGTTCAATTTTCTAGGCTATAGTATCTTCCATAAAGGAGGGATTGGGTTGGATAATTACTGATTATACTTCAAGTCCTAGTATTTTATAATGGCTCTGGATGTTTATTAAAGATCTTATGGGATGCAATTCATAATGTAAAGCAAGGAGGCACTTTTATTTGTAGTTTTCCAGCTCTCTAACCTAATCTTCACCTACTGATTATTCCATACGTTCTGACATTGAGGATCCTGGCAGTGATGGATTTTCATCTTTAGGAGTAGAAATGAAGGTGAACACTAGCAAGACAAATGCATCATAGTGTTTTCATTCATACTGGGCCACTGACCATGAGGGCTTTTTCAACAAGGATTCCTTCAGCAAAGAAAGCAAGACCAGACTATCTTCTTTGTTTTTGAACATTAGTTTATTTGGTTTTATTTTTTTCCTCACTTTTGTTTTCCACTTCTTTTCTTTTCAAGTTGTACTTTACAATGTCCAGCAGCTAGCAGGAGGCAAGGCACTGGGAATAGCAGAGTAAGCCGTACTATGGTAGAACCAATACACACTTCACCCAAAGCATTGTCCTGAAGTTAGCTTTATGTATCACATCACTGTAACAACAGATCTGCAATATATTTATAAAGCATGACTTGAACCTAACTCCCCAGTGTCATTCTCCATAGATAATATACTTGATTTCTGAAACTATGACCTTTGTGAACATCCTATATCATCTAGTCCTTATGGGATATTTTTATCTAATACATTTCATGACTGAAGATTTTTACACATTTCATAACCATTAGATTTTCAACTCTGTGCCAATAACAAATCAGGATAGCTCTGATTCTCCGTGTGCCTGCTGGGAAGTTCTTTTAAATTGCCAGGAATTATATTGAGTAACATAGGTCTTTCTAGAAAGAAGAAGCCAAGGGCACCTGGGTGGCTCAATTGGTCAAGTGCCCAACTTCAGCTCAGGTCATGATCTCACTGCTCATGAGTTTGAGCCCCGCATCAGGCTCTGCGCTGACAGCTCAGGGCCTGGAGCCTGCTTTGGATTCAGTGTCTCCCTCTCTTTTTGCCCCTTCTCCCCTCACATCCTGTCTCTCTCTCCTTCAAAAATAAATAAACATTAAAACATTTTTTAGAAAGAAGAGACCAGTGAGAAGGAGGTTCTCATTACCGGCAGGACACAGGCCTTGATCATGTCTGGGAGAGGTTTATGATACTAATGAGCAAGCGAGACGGGGTCTTTCACTATTTTGTCTGTTCAAGGAATATTGATTACTCTTTCCACATAACTTCAGAAAGTAGCATTTAACCTAGTAATATTCTGAAGAGTAACTGAACCTACTAAACTCTTAGACTATCCTAAGCCTTATTGATTTTTTTTCTCCCACAGACAGACATATATTAGAACCCATTTTAGTACAGGTGGCCTGGGAGATGTATTTGTAGACATGCCTATTTCAAAGAAACAGATATCTTATATCTTTGCCTAGAGCAGCCACCTAATCAGATGTAGGTGGAGTCATTCTAATCAAAACAGAGGCTTAAGAAGACACTCTGATAGTCCAAAGGCTGTTCATTATGATCCGTGTTTTATAAACATTAAATGACATTACACCACCACTTACTGGTTATTCTTACTCAGTAAGACAAAATCATCTTGGTTAATTCTAATTAACATCTACTCTGTCCTGTAGCTGAGCAGCTGAACAGAGCTGAGGAAAACATAGGAGGGAAATGACTGGTCTTATTTTACATTTATTATCCCTGAACTTGGTCCTTATTGTTGCACTGAAATCAAACTCTATTTCCATAGTCTACTCTCTGCTCAGATCTTTTGAATGCTATTTCCTACCTTTTCCGCAAACCTCTGACACAGGAATTGTTCTTATGTCACATAGACAATTGTAGGGATTAAAAGAGAATATCTAAGAGCTCCCACCACCATGTTTATTTACTAATCGGCACCCATACGCAGATACTTGCCCTCACACTCTGGATTAATTACACCAACTTTTACACAAGACTAACTCTCTCCCATGAACACAAATACGTGACTCCAGTAATTCATGCCTTTCTCCCACATGATAAATTCTTCCCTACTATGGTGCCCATATCCCAACATACTGTAACTTCTCCCACCTTAAGAAATCCCTTTCTTATCTTGACTCATCATCCCAGATATTGCCTTGTTTCTCTTATTTTTGCAACACAGACTGTAAAAAGAACTGCTTATACAGATGTTTCCAGCTTGCTTTTCTCAATATTCCTTGACATCACTCCAAAGAGGCTTGGGATCCCACCACTTATCCAAAACTATTCTTCACAAGGCCATGTACTAAATATGGTGACAAATTTTGAGTATTTGTTTTACTGGATCTTTCAGAAGCATTCAATATAGCAGGATTCCATTTCTTTATTGGCTTTCTAGGACCTCACACTCTTGGGTTTTCTTTTACATTGCTGGTCATTAGTGTCTCAGAGCTTGATCTTTAAATATATCTGCTTTAAGGTCTATACACACTCCACAGTGAAAACAACTAGTTTCATGACTCTCTATCTCTGTGTATCTACTTATGTATCTGTCTACCTATCTACCTACTTACCTATTATCTACCTGTGCCAGGACTCCCCCAAACTCCAAATTCATACTTCCAGCTGATTATTAAAATTTCTCCATGTGAAGATCTAATAGGCAATTGCAATCTCGTGTGTACAACTGAGTTTCTAATTTTTTCCTCCCAAACTTGCTCTGGTTCAGTTCTTCTCTGTCTCAGTTAATAGACAAACCACAGGCCAGAATGTAGATGTACACTTGACTCTCCTCTTTCAAATTTTACACCTCATCCAACCACAAAGCTTGTCGCTCTGCACTTAAAGTATATCCAGAATGTAATCACTTTGATTTTCTTTCTTTTTAGAATAATCTCTCAGATATCTGTATAGCTCACATTTTTATCTCCTTGCCTTTTCATTGAAGGCTTTCCCTACAGTCTTTTGTAGCTAATTCTACCCTATTGCCTGCTTGAGTTTTCTCCTTAGCACCAATCACACTCTCCATGCTCTATATCTTAAACATTTCATATTGTAATTTTCTCTCTCCACACAAGAATAGAAACTCTCTGAAAATAAGAATCTTTTTTCTGTCTTATTTATTACTAGGCACACAATAGAGGTTTAATAAGTATGAAAAAATGTAATCTAAAACACTATTTTCTGTTTACTAATATATAATGTTCTTCAGCCAGATTCTAGAATGGGGACCAGTTGGATATTAATATTGGGCTTTTTATAAGTTTTTTTCAGATTATATGCTTATGAGAAAACTAGGAAATGCTCATATTCATACATTCAAGATTTTTAATCTCTATCCTCTCAGGGGAAGAAATTGAATGTTTTAAGAGTGTTTTGGCCACCACTCTTATGTCTGCTAATTTCAGGAGGATATCTGTTAAGCTTCCTAGCTCCCTTGACTAAAATTTCCATCTTCCTTCCGGTCCTAATTCAATTTTATGACAAGTTGGACATGATTTGTCTTAACACTTACATTCCCCCGTCAAGGAAAATGCAGTCTGCTCAAACATATGGTCTCTTTTGGACAATATTTTAACTTTAATTTATTCTGCACACCCCTATGACTTGGCAGTCTCTGGGGACTTTGAGTGCCTGGATTGAAGGCAAATCTGATGAAGGCCTTCTTGGACTCAATGGCTAATGGGTGAATTCCTTACCATTCTTTTCAGAGACAGCAACATTAATCTAAACTGAAAAATTCGTCACCAGCATTTATGGTTCTGAAAGGTAGCATATGGTGTTAATCTGGGAAAGTTTTACTTTTACTCCTGAGTAGGCCAATGACCTAAATAGTATAAAAAAGAAAGAAACTCGCTTTTAATTACTAATCTTATGGGGGTTCTTTATGAGAACAGAAAGGCAATATTTCTTCTGGGTCTTAATTCTGGGCATACATATGCTAGGACATTTCTATTGGAATTTAATCCCGAAAAGAAGGAAGATGAAAAGTCTATGGTAAACATCGTTACTCTCAGATACTATTAGTGATCTATGCTTGGTTTTTTTTTTCTCCCGATAATGGCGCCATTCCCTAAGATAAATTAAGATGTATAATAAACGTATCTTTTGAAATTACATGTAAGAATTATAATACAATTGGAAATATCACTTTTTTAATATATTTTATGGACATATTTGAATTTAGGAAACAACCAAAGGCATTTTGAATTGTGTCTGGTGAATCATTGAGTGATCAATGTGGATAATAAACATGAACAAATAGATACATTTGTAAATTTTTTTCTGAAGCTGTATCCCTAAATTTTATTAAGCTATATCATATTCATCATAATAAATAAACGTTTTACTAATTAACCTACTTTAAAGAAATGAATTCGTACAGATTTTCACATTCTGGCATGTTTAATACATAGTCACAGTAATATATGGTCATTGAATATTTTGGAAAAGAACATGGAAAAGATGTCTTCTTAGGATCAATACATGTATTATAACAGTAAAAACAAATACTTGTTAGTTAATATTTGTTAGCATTTTTCATGTACCAAGTAACATGCTATCATTTTTATTAACATCATTCACTTTTCTTTCAACAAATATCTATTGAACGTTTTCCTCTATGTCAAGTATTGTTCTAGGAATTTGGGGTACATTAATAAACAGAGTAAAAAATAAAGATAACTACTCTCATAGAGTATTAGATTAAGGGACACTTGCAGGAAACAATAGACATAGACTATAATAGATGAAGGAAATTATAATATTGCTTGCATTGAATTATGTCCCCCTAAAATTTGTATATTGAAATCCTAAGCTTCATTACCTCTGAATGTGACCTTATTTGGAGATAGAGTCTTTATTACAACAATGAAGTTAAAATGAGCTCATTGAATGGGTCCTAACACATTATGACTGGTGAACTTAAAATAGGGAAAATTTGGAGGCAGGCATGCACACAGAAAGAACATCATATGAAGATGAAAGCAGAGATTGTAGATTGTTTCTGCAAGCCAAGGAGCACCAAAGTCAGCCAGAAAACCACCAGAAGCTGGGCAAGAGAAATCCACTCATATCCCTCAGAATTAACCAACCCTACCTACACCTTGACTTCAAAGTTCTAACTTCCAGACCATGAGACAATGAAGTTCTGTTTTCAAGCTACTTGCTTGTGATACTTTGTTGTGGCTGCCCTGGAAAACAAACAAGTATGTAAAGTGGTGTGAGACAATGATTTTAATTCCTGTTCTCTCCATTGGTACATGCCACTCTCACCACTATGAGGCAGATTCTATTTAACTTTGTATCTGTGTGACTTGGTTGGAACAATAGCACAAGGTGAAAGCAGGTCTGTGGCAGTGCCAGCACTAGTCTATAAATAACAGCGGATTCCACATTCGCTCTCTAGAAACCCAACTACAATGCTTCCAACTAGAAGCAGGTCTAGACTTCTGGAGGAAGAATAAGAACATGAAGGGTAACTGAAGCATCTCAATTGTGGCCAATACAACTGACCTAGAGACCAGTGAGGTGGCCTTTCACATTCCAACCCCAAACTGACACCTGCCCCTCTCCCTCACACAAATGCAGCCGCAGAAGGAAACTGAACCAGTCAGTCCTATATGGGACAAAAGAACTGCACAGTGGAGCCCTAGATAACCCACAAAGCCATGAGTTTTGGAGTGATTCTTTACACAGCAATATAAAATTAAAAAATGATCAATAAGTTCCAAGGGAGAAAACATTTAGGGTGAAGGAATTGAGAGTATTTGTATGTGGTGGCAATGGTGGGGGAGGTGAGCATTGTGTAATTCTCACTTAATCCTCACAGCAATTCATGAAATAGACATAATTAATATCAAACTTAAAGACAAGCAAGTGAGGTTCTCAGAGGTTAAGTGACATGCTGACAGTTACTTAGTGAAGTCCAGATTCCCACTCAGGGCATCTGAGTTGACCATTCTACCAAATAAACTATTGCGATTGGGAGGAAAATAGATCATTGGTGGTGGTAAAGTGTTATCAGAGTAATTTTACTCTTTCAGAAAGCAGCCTAGAATACATTTTTTAAGAAAAATATGTCAAAGAAAGTGTGAGGGTTAATTTTCTGTGTCAGCTTTATGGCAGTATTCAGGATGTATTTGTGAGAGTGTTGGTAGATGAGATTAGCATTTGAATCGGTAGACTAACTGAAGTAGATTGCCCTCCCTAATGTGGGTGGTCCTCATCTAATCAGCTGAAGGTGTGAATAAAATAAGAAAACCTGCCTCTCACAAGTAAGAAAAACCATTCATGACTGACTGCCTTCAAGCTGTGACATCAGTTTTTCCTGCCTTTGGACTTAAACTGAAACATCAGCAGTTCCTGGGTCTTGAGCCTACTAGGCTTCAGACTGATACTGTCCCATTATTATTTCTGAGCCTCCAGTTTGCTGACTGCAAATCTGGGTGCTTGTCACCTTCCATAATCAGTGAGCTAACTCCTTATAATAAATCTATAAATACATATTCTATTGATTCTGTTTCTCTGAAAAACCATAACACACACTGTATTTTCCATTCCCTATTATGTAAAAAAAAGTACCTATTAAAGTTGAATAGAATGCCAATGTACCCATGCTAAAGATAAAATGTAAGTAGTACATATTTGAGAAAGAAATATTGCTTTTGCTTTGATGCTGGCATCTGGGATTTAGAAAGTAATTTTGGAAACTCAGTCTAAAACAACTTTTGAAAAAGGTTATAAAAATCTGGGGGGCCTGCGGGGCTCAGTCGGCTGAGCCTCAGACCATTGATTTCATATAGGTCATGATCCAAGGGTCACGGGATCAAGCCCGGCATCACTGAGTGATGGAGCCTGATTACAATTCTCTCTCTCTTGGGGTGCTTGGGTGGCTCAGTCGGTTGAGCATCCTACTTTGGCTCAGGTTATGATCTCGTTGTTCATGAGCTCGAACCCTGCATGTTCAGGCTCAGAGCCTGAAGCCTGCTTTGGATTCTGTCTTCCTCTCTCTCTTACCCTACTCGGCTCACACTTTGTCTCTCTTGAAAATAAAAATGATAAAAACATTGAAAAAATTTTTAGCAAAAATGATTCTCTCTCTCTTCCTCCGCCCTTTTCCCTACCATGCCTTTCTCTCTTTAAAAACAAACAGGGTTGCCTGTGTGGCTCAGTCAGATAAGTGTCTGACTTTGGCTCAGGTCATGATCTCACCATTCATGAGTTCGAGCCCTGTATCAGGCTCTGTGGTGATAGCTCAACCTACTTCGGGTTCTCTGTCTCTCTCTCTCTCTCTATGCCCCCTTCAAAAAAATAAACATTAAAATATTTAAAAATAATACAAAATAATAAAAACGATCAAATAAATAAATAAGGTATAAAAATCAAAGAAAAGTGAAACTTAGGAGAGGAGCTTGCTAATATGGATATGGTATAGCACACGGAAAGCCTGAATGAGACTCATTATATCCAAATTGAATTTTCCATCTAGATTCTTTTATATTTTAAATGATTTTAAAATAATATATTCATGGAAAATTGGAAAAAAATCAAGAGAAATGAACCATATGTAATCATGTGCATTAGAGATCTTGCAATTTTTGTCTCAAAGCTTCTTTTTCTTAACTTGATAGCTGCATTTCTAAGCACAATTATATGAGAAAAGAATAAATTTTAAAGGAGAATAAATTGTTTATGGAGTTTAAGACTTAATAACAAAGGCAATGTCACATCTTTAATGTATTTTGTTATGGTAGGCAAAAACAATAATTTGATTAAGCAAAATTCATCCAATAAATAAATAAGGTTCTTTCCTTTATCCTTCAATCTTCCAGACATTCTTAGTTTCTGCTATTATCTTTTACACTGACCTTGTAATTTTGATTGTTGCATTGTTCACAATCACCAAAGATCAAACAAAAATAAAATGACACTAAAGGTTTAAAAAGAATAAAGTTAAAAAATAGAAGAGAGATGCTAACAGAATAATTAGCTAAAAAAATACCTCAGTATTTCTATGATTTCTCCTGGGAAAATAAATGTATTACTCTCATGATATTGCAACTAGTAGTAGTCTGTGCAATGTGAATAATGTTTTCTTATTAATCAAATTCCAATTATCCTATTCACTCTTTGAAAACTCCCACTGTAGGAGAAGTGACTACTTGTCTTGTACAGCACTTCTCTTGAAAATAAAGCAGGTTTTCTCTATATATTTTTGAATAGAATTAGAAAATATATGTTTTGTGGGTTTTGGCCAGTACTCTTCATAAATTGTATCTTACTGAGTGAAAAAAAACAAAACAACAAAAACAAACAAAAACAACAACAAGAAACCCACTTTCTTTTTAAAAAAAATTAAATGGTCATTTATTTTTGAGAGACAGATAGAGACAGAGTGAAAGTGAGGGAGGGGAAGAAAAAGAGGGAGACACAGAATCCAAAACAGGGTGTAGGCTCTGAGCTGTCAGCACAGAGCCCATTATGGGGCTTGAACCCACGGACCCTGAGATCATGACCTGAGCTGAAGTCAGACGCTTAACTGACTGAGCCACCCAGGTGCCCCAAAACCCACTTTCCAATAGAGGTTTCTCTTTGATGAAAAATGTGTTAGTTTTGGTATAGGAGAAAGGCATGTAGGTGATGAAGTAGGGGTAGATTCATGCAGCTGCATTATTAACTTGCTGTATGACTTTGCTCATGCCATACCAACTTCTCTCTCTCTCTGTCTCTCTCTCTCTCTAATAGTAATAATAACAATAACAAGAATACCAGTTAGAAGGGTTTTGTGATGGTTAAAGATAATATAAAAGAAATAACTTTAAAAAAATTTTTAAATGTTTATTTATTTTTGACAGAGACAGAGCACAAGTGAAGGAGGAGCAGAGAGAGAGAGGGAAACACAGAATCTGAAGCAGGCTCCATGCTCTGAGCTGTCAGCACAGAGCCCAATATGGGGTTCAAACTCATGAACCACAAGATCATGACCTGAGCCAAATTCGGACATGACCTGAACTGAAGTCAGACGCTTAACCAACTGAGTCACCAGGCACCCCTATATAAGAAATAACTTACTCTTAAGCATTTTGATTACATTAATTGTTGTCTCTGATATTGTGGCTCTTTTTGATACCATTATATTATTACTACTCTTTAGGCAAGTAAAAATATTTCATCTGTTTTAATGACCTCAGTAGTGATGAAACAGTACTCCTCCACCCTAAAAGACCTGGTAATGTTGTAGGTACTACATGTAGAAACAGACCCATGATATGAATAAAAGTGAGTTTGATTCCAAAATCCATACTTTCATGATTATAAAGACTGTCCCTCTTGAAGCATAAACATTTATATAAAAGAAGAAATGCCATATTTGATTTTTACCATGTAACCTGTAAATAACTGGGCCATAATGATTCTAATTTCATGACTGTGTTCTGAGGAACACAGGAAAACCATTTATTCCTTTAGAACCTCAGTTTCTTCATCACAAAAAAGTAAGTGAAAACATTAGTTATATTAATATTTACATTATAAGACTGCTACAACCAACTGGTGACTTTATAAATACACATACTATACACAAACATGCACACACACGTATGTACATATATATGTGCTTTATACATTGTAAAAATAGTTATACAAATAATGTTAATGGGATATTACAGCAATAAAATCATATATAATACAGGACATTTGTCATATTTTATAAATTTTCAATACATAATGTTAAATATGTTCAAAAATATAAAGTGAACTTAATTAACTTTAAGTTAGAATTCTTATTAAATATAAACATACAGGTCTTCCAACACATTACTTTTCTGCAAAATTGTTTTGGGCATTACTCTGGTTTTCATATTATGTTTGTAGATACTTATATTTCAGTTCATTATAAAATTATGCTTCAATCCAGATACGATTTTGTAAGAGTTGTTAATTTACCATACATACATAGCCATGTGTGCAGAGTGTGACATTTTTTCATCAAGATAATCTTTGCTCTCATGAGCACCAATAGCTCTTCAAAATGACACTTGGGTGACATTGTTCCTGGCCAGATACTAATCCTTACCACATGGAAATTTTCACCATGACCAAAGATTTTATCATTAGTTACTGTCTTCCTGGAGAAAGCCAGATTTGCGAAAAGTATATAAAATTCTGACACCCATCTAAATAAATTATACATATATGAGCAAATGTGGAAGCCATTTACTCTAGTACAAAAATCATCATAACTACATCCAGATATAATTTTAAAACCTCATACCAAAAACCTGCCATGTCTTTTACCTGTATCATGGTTGGGTTTTTGTTTTTGTGTTTTGTTGTTGTTGTTGTTTTATTTAATTTTAGGTTTGTTAGCAAAGATGGTTTCTGTATTTATATGTAACTTATTAGTTCAAACAAATCTGTATCCTAGTCTTTAAAATTCCTTTTTCGATCAAGTTTTCTTAGCAATTTAGTTTGATCTAAGTAACCATGGGAGTTGTTGGGATTAAAATAGTAAGTTTGGAAATCACTTAGAACTGTGCCTGGCACACAGTAAGAACTCAATAAATTATAATTTTGGTTATTATTAATAAACCAAATTATGCTGCAAAGGCTAGAGGGGAAAATTTCCTTACTTCTGCCAGCCATTGCTGTTTTTCTGATCTCAAAATATCTTACACAATATAAATTATGAAATTGAGGCTCAGTTTGCTTATCTGCAAATTTTGATTTACGTATAATCATTAAGGTGACTCTAGGAAGTGTGTAAATAAACATTTTTCAAAAAAGAAACCAAGGCCCAGAGAGGTTAAGAATTTTCCCAAAGTCACAAAGCAGGAAAGTAGTAGAGACAGAATTAAACCCATGTTTTTCCATTTTATATAAAATCTCTGTGAGCCATTGATCCAGAAATAAATATTACTTATGGATATGTCCCAAATTCCTAGGCTGCCTGGTTCAGGGAGATTTGTGTGTTGATTTCCACATAGCAAAGATAGCTTTACGAAGAATAACTGAATTATGCTTCAGTTCCTTTCTTCAACAAAGCAGGATAATAAACTGGATTAGTCAGCTTGTTGTAGGTTATGTTGTGAAATAGACAACCCCTAAAATCTCAGAGGCTTGGAAACAAAGATCCACATATTGTGAAATGTAGAGAAGATTTGAATTCTATTGCATGTGTTTACTCCTTTTGCTAGCCAGGATAAATAAACATTTTTACTGGACTTGCCCATTCTCATGGTAGAGAGATAGAAGAAGGCCCTGGTGGGGATTCGTGATGCTTCATATTTCTTCTGTTTGGACATGGTACAGTTGCAGTCTTGTCACATTGCATTGGCTACAGTAGGTCACATGATCACACCCAAAGTCATAGCCTTACATTGCTCCCATAGAAGGCATGTTCAGAGACAGGAGTATCTATTTCTTTACCAGGAGGAGGGAGAAAAGAGGATATAGTGGTGGCAAATTAATATACATAATAAAATAATCTATTGCAGTGTTTATGATAACTTAGATTTTTTTAATAACAAAGATGGACAGTGTTTAGGAAATTGTTAATTGTTGCTTTCCTTTACTACATACTATCATAGTTAAGTCACTTCTGACATCAGATGTGTGTGTGTGTGTGTGTATTTCCCTACACAAGCAATTACCTGTGACACCATCTGGGTGTCCTATAATTCAATTCAATTCTGACACTAACCAGAGTTAGCCCAGACCCTACAGATTAAGGGCTCAGTCCCTTTGATTCCTGTATTTGTTGTTATTATTTGGTGGTGTGCCTGTCTTCCTTACATCCTTGGTGCTTGAACCCCATTCAGTAAGTGCTTCTTATAAAATAAAGATATCTTTGTAAATCAGTGAGGGAATTGATTTGTTTTTCATTTACTTAATTTGTGATTTTCATTTTGTCCTAGCTTGGATTGGGGTTAAGGCATTCCCAGTACTGTTTTTACTGTTCCTTTGCATGTTTTCTCTTATAAGGCTCACAACAGCCTGGTGATGAAGGTGAAATTTTCACCATTTCCCAGATGATAAATCTGAGGATATTTAATATGTACAGGGGCCCAGGTTCAGGATTCCTCAGAGTCAGGATTTAGATCCAGGTCTTTCCACAATCTCATGCTGTGTCTTTTGACATTTACATTGGTCAAAAAAAAATACTAAACCATTTCAGGAGATCTTAGTTAATTTAACTCTATATAACAGCAGAATATAAGATGATATCTATCCTACTCAAGTAAGGTAGACATGTAGCTTAACAGAGACCTGAGTGATATCATCATTCTCCTGGAAGACAAATTAAAACATCTCACCCACAATACCCTGTCCCTCCACACACACAGAGAAACACTCTTAAGACCAAAGGGTTACTGGTTGAGCCAGAGTATTACCCAGCTTCAGGGAACATTTCACCCTGTGTGTTTGAAGATAAGATTTAGGAAACATCAATGATTTGTGTTGTGTGACACCGTGCTTAACAGGCTCTCCACTGTGCTTCTGTAACTAGTACAGTGACTGAGCATGCTACAAGGGCTCAAGAAGTGTGTGTTGAATAAGATTATTGAATAGATTTTGTTTTATATGAACATTTGCTAACGAAATGTCCTATTCTATGGTTTTACATGTCTGTGCCATACAGATGATATTCACTCACTTACTTATTCAATCTTATGATTCAATATTATTCAATATTTATTTACATTCAAAATTTATTAATACTTTCATGTTCCAGATTCTATACGTTTGTGGAATTTTTCTTCTGTGTTTTCTTTATACTTTTAGACTCATCCAGTTCATTGTTATCCAAAAATCTGTACTGTGTTTAGTTTTTTCACTGTATCAATGTATTTTTCTCTGAATCAAATCCGTTTTTTAGTTCAATAGTTTAGTTCCATGATTTTAGCACGAAGTGATATCCCTGAATCACAAGTTTGATATAGTAGTTAATTCTTTCCAATATATAAAATAAAAGTAAAGACATTATTAACCTAAAAGCATTCCTTCATTTATCACTTGAAACTATTGCACAAAATGCTAACAGGTTTAAGTGCATGATTTGGAAAACACTGGTCTAAAACTGTGGTGGTTAGCTGACATAATCAAGATCAAAGAGATAGTCATGGCTGTATAAGCTGAAACACAGACCTTCTTTTATGAATAAAATAGTAATGCCACATATATATAATATTCAATTAAAAACATTATTATAATGAATCTTCTATTCCTTTTATACTCTACACACTATTCCTATTTTAGAAACCAATACAATTGCTAAACACATTCATGAGCTTACACTATGCTATGTTGTACTATACTATACTATGATATATTTATTATATATATTACTCTAAAGGAAATTTTCAGCAGTACTTTTTAAAATTTGGAAACATGGACCCAATAGTGTTTACAACCATTGTGTATGTTCTATAGCTAAGGATACATTCAAGTCCCAAATTCACCACTTCTTAGCTTTTTAGTATTGACAAATTCATTTACCTTTCCTGGCCTTTCACATCTTCATCTCTAAAATGGGATGAAGTGCCCATCTAGAGGCACTGGTCATTAAATAAAATATTTGATGCTGGGTATTTCAATACCTGGTATTTATTTATTGGATGTGATGAATATAAAAATTACAATAAGGCAATTTGATGAATGCCATTGGTTTTCTTTCCTAAAAGCTATATATCTGCATAAAAAAATCAATGTTCTGAATATAAATGTTAGAGTTTTCTCCATATTCTGGAAACCTTTACCTTCTTGCTTAAGTGAGAGATCTATAGATATTTTTAAGGGTTCATGTAACAGGGAAAAGGAATGACACTATTTTAAAAAATGTTTTTAATGTTTATTTATTTTTGAGAGAGAGAGAGACAGACAGACAGACAGAGTGCAAGGGAGGGGCAGAGAGAGAGGGAGACACAGAATATGAAGGAGGCTCCAGGCTCTGAGCTGTCAGCACAGAGTTCGATGTGGGGCTCGAACTCATGAACTGCAGGATCATGAGCCGAAGTCAGATGCTTAATGGTCTTAGCCACCCAGGCACCTGGAATTACACTATTTTTAATCTTGGTTGTTGAAAGCAAATCAATCATCAATTTTCTAAGTCAACTGAACAAACAGCAGAATTTGGGGAAAGTAGTTAATATACTGAGCGGAGGCAATGTTACTATAAGAATCTTAATGATCCAATATTGCACAAGCACATTTTAAAAATTTAAGGTGCAAGGACATTGCAGATAAAAGAAAATACATTTACTTGGATTTACTGAGAACAGAAATATGGAGTGTATAGAAGTGAAGAGTATCAGCGAAAGGGGAATAGCGTTTCTTGTGTGCTAGGCAATTTGTTAGATGGAGAAAATGATTCTAATAATCTACAGTTCCAGTGTTTTCCTCACTTGCTTACTGTGTTATTGCACGATTGCTGAGAAGTTTTTTAAATTTTTTAATGTTTAT
Organism: Cryptoprocta ferox; assembly: GCA_028646485.1. NCBI lineage: Eukaryota > Metazoa > Chordata > Mammalia > Carnivora > Eupleridae > Cryptoprocta > Cryptoprocta ferox. The sequence goes on along the minus strand of CM053567.1, from coordinate 177,349,465 downwards.
TCATTTTTGAGAGGCAGAGAGAGACAGAGCAACAGCAAAGGAGGGGCAGAGAAAGAGGGAGACACAGAATCTGAAGCAGGTTCCAGTCTCCAAGCTTTCAGCATGGACCCCAACATGGGTCTGGAACCCATGAACCTTGAGATCATGACCTGAGCCGAAGTCGGATGCTTAACCAACTGAGCCACCCAGGCGCCCCATTGCTGAGACATAGGTAGACTGGATGTGAGAAACTGGATGATGAAGCCAATAGGCTTCTAAAATCCAACACTTATGGGTGTGACACTACACAGGTAACAGACATGAGGGAGCTATCACAGACGGTGATGATAGGAGAGTGACAGAGTTAGAAAGAAATGTTAACAAAGTGCAAGAAGGTGCATAGTAAAAGGAAAGAAGAAAGGGAAACTATCTTTAGACTAATACTCTGAAGACAGAGGAATGCCAGCAGAAAGAGGGGATAGTTTTAGAACAACAATTTAGTGGGGATAGAACAGGTGAACGCCAGGAAAAAATAATCTAAAAAGTTCTCAGTCTACTTCAACTGAACCACAGGAAATCCAAGAAAAGGAAATGGGCTTAAATGGAAGTAGAACTCAACTTGAGAATTTTTCTTTATCATCTGTTAGAGCATAAACACAGGCCTGGGCTTTAGCCAGACCATCAGGTGCACAGAACTGAACTGGAAAAGGATTGCCAGTACATAGATGGGCCAAATGAGGAAGGAAAACATTTAAGATAAATCTAAACTGAAACTAAAAATATAAGCAACATGGATTATGGATTTGTCTGAATATGAAAAGACAAAAGCATAAACTTATTAATAAATTTTAAATTTCATCCTGGAAAACAGCTGACCATGAAGAACGACTCAAAAATACCAATACAACAAGTGTTTAAAAGAAAACAGACAACATGAATCAAACCACAGAATACAGAAATACCTCCTTTCTCTTCAAATATGTTGGTGTGTGTGTTTTTCCTACTTCCCGTTAAAATAAACTCTTTAACGATACAGTAATGCCTCCTCCACCACAAAATTCCCTTCATGTGGATAAAACATATAATTCTGGAGATTTTGTTTGGCAAATGTGAGCATTTTGTTTCCTTTACACCTAAGATGTGGGCTTTGCCTCTTCAGGATAATTAAGTGGGAACAAAAGTGGAGATTGTGACTTGGAGAGGGAGCTAAACAGCAGGCAGGCAGAGGAGAGGGTTTTGCAATTCTTGATAGAAGAAGAAAGGAGAAAGGAAGTAAATTCAGCTTTGCTCTAGACTGTCCTATGTGTTAAGAGAGGGCAGGCATGAATAACAGGGTTGTAAATCGGGGATGCTTTTGTTCTGTATCTCTGAGACCATAAGAACTACCAAGAAATGGGAAATTCACATTCTTCTTTTTTAATATTTAATTATGATGAGACAGAGAAAGAGAGCGCTCACATTATCTGGGGAGGGGCAAAGAGAGAGGGAGAGAGAAAATCCCAAGCAGGCTCCGTGCTGTGATTGTATAGCCCTACAAGGGGCTTGATCTCAGGAACCGTAAAATCGTGACTTGAGCAGAAATCAAGAGTCTCAATGCTCACCTGACTGAGGCACCCAAGCACCCTGGGGAAATCCATATTCGTAAGCATAATTGAGATCAGAATACATTGCACTTTGGGATGGACAAACAGATGTAGAAAAATAACACCTCTTAATTAAGTGGTATCAATGACAAACTCAATGACCTGCAAGGAACTTATTACAATGGTGGGATAAGGAAAGCCTGCAATTGTCATTAAGGGAAAAATAAACAGGACCTAAATGAACAGTGCTCAATTTACTGATGAAAATATACAAAGTACACTTTATATTCTCTTTACTTTGCTTTTTAACAACACTAGGTAATTGAGACAGGTAAAGAACTAGGCAATTTTGATATATTACTTAATTTTAAAATAGGGGCACTTGGGTGACTCAGTCGGTCAAGCTTCTGACTTTGGCTCAGGTCATGATCTCACAGTTTGTGGGTTCGAACCCTGTGTCAGGCTCTGTACTGACAGCTCAGACCCTGGAACCTGCTTTGGATTCTGCGTTTCTCTCTTTCTCTACCCTTCCCCTGCTTGCAGTCTGTCTATCTGTCCCTCTGTCTCTCAAAAGTGAATAAACATTAAAAAAATAAAACAATCATAAGGTAACTTAAGCTTTGAGAAATTAAATGACATGTTAAAATCACAAGGTCACAAGTGACAAATCCACAATGCCTGGTAATGAGATAAATTAATTATCTGCACTATTTCATTTATTCCCCATATTAACCTTGCAAGAGAAATATTATTATTCCCATTTTATAGAAAAGGAAATTGAGCCTCATAAATGTATGTATGTAACTTGCAAAGATTACACAACCAGTAATGCTTGTATTTAAACCCAAACCAACAAAAGATGTAATCCCACCTTTAATATTTTAGTTTGAATTAGGTTTCAATCAGAAAAGCAAAATTAACATGAGTGATAAAGAATACAGGGCTCATTGAGGGACTAGACCATATACAACTGAGGGGCTAGTTAAAAGTCTATGCAAAGCCATTGTCTCTGTGTTTGGTGTTGGGTAAGAGTGGATAATCCACAGGTTAGCACAAAAGAAGAGCTCAAATTGGAGGAGAACGAAGACAAGCAGAAACCCAGGGGCACAAACAGGAATCCACATCTGTCTTGCCATCTCCCACCTTGATGGTACAGGTGGCCTGTAGGAAAACCTGCCACTTGTGCCATGGAGCTGATCGTGCACCTGCTCCAGGAGCTGGAGAAGTTGAGGGGCAAGCTGCAGGGTGGCACCACCAAGTGGGTAACCTGGCACAGCAAAGATGTGTGCAAAGTACCATGGTGCCAACCACCCTTGCCTGCCTTCCAAGGGTAAAAACAAATCTTCCTTTATCTCTTTTCAAACCTCATTCAAACCTCTCCTGTAGCCAACTCTCACTTGGAACCAAGGGGATTTATGGGAAAAGTAATTCAGTTGAGCTAAGTAGAACAATACGAAGTCTTGTCACCACAGCGATTCAGTGAGAGCAGACTGCACACACACGTGCACAGGCAGACACACACGTAGGTGTAGGTGTGCATAGGCGTATGTGTGTGTGCTCATGTCTGTTCACTTCTGATACTGGTCTTAGTGATTTTTTCCTGGTTACTTATGAATCACTTCAACTCTTACCTTCTTTGATTCTTCCCTCATAGTGTTTTTAAGAAAGTCAGGTAGAGACTGGGACTACTAAATGTTAATATCTTTTTAGAAAAGCCAGATTGCTTTGTCACTACACTTATGCATTACATTTTAAAGAAAATTTTTAACTACTGATAGTTCTACTAATTATTGTTAAATTATCTAGGACAAATCTTTAACCCAAATCATAATAAATAAAATGGTTACACAGTTTGACGGATAGATCCTGGATGTGAAAATGCAACGTATTTTATGACAAGCCCAGTCTGTCTGCAATGGCCCCCCAAAGTATTGTGAGACAACCTCCAAGCAGCTGAGAGCTCAGTGGGCTTGAGGCCACGATCACTTACAGGGTGATTGATGGACTGTAATCAAGGAGCAGCAGCAAAAATCCTGCACGAGATAAGACAGCAATGATTTAAAACATCACTACATGCATGTAGCTCCCAGCACCGATCCCATGCTCTGCTCAGCAGTGATCCCAGACTCACAAGGATTTTACCACGGTGAAGGGTTTATGTGATCTATAGCAGGGAGCAATAAAAATGTTGCTTCCTGTGATCTAGATACTTTGCTTCTGTTAATGCAACCTGAAGTCATCCAAGCCACCTTTTTTAGCAACCAGACTACAGTCACATCCCCAGGACCCCATGTTCTGTTTTCGAATAAGGACTTTATTATCTTCTACTTAAACATTTGAAGCAAAGAGAAGAATTCTGCATTCGATAGTTCCATGAGTTTGTTATAACTCCTTGTTTCAGCCAGTTGAGAAACATTTTGAGTAACAATGTGGTCATCTGGCTATTTATTAGATGGCCTCACTGTAATTTCTAGACCTGCTAAAATTGGTTTGCTTCCTGAGAAAAACTGTTTTCAGTGGCTCTCTATTGGTGTAAGAATAGCAATCTCTGGCTTGGCTTTCCTACTTCTTGGTTGACCTCTTGCATGTCCTTTATGAAAATACTCAAGAAATTTAAATAAACTTTTAGTATTATCCACTTCCTTGAGGCTGAAAATCAACTTAACATTGTATTCTGACAACCCCCATTATGTGTGAATCTTTAAAAGGGCAAGGCCTTTCTTTATCTTTTGTCGCACAGAGTATTTCCTTCCTTCTTTTCTCTGTACCATCTCTCCTAAATTAATAAAACTGAACAATAACTAACCTACACCTAAAACTATGTAATCATTCCCTGATCTGTAGAATTAGGGCATGATTTGTATTCACCACGCAGGTTTGTTGTGAGGATAAAGGCACAAAATAATCCACACAAGGCACTTTATGTAATGCCAGGGATGCAGGAAATATTCCATTTATTACTAACTTTGCTATCTATTATTGTTAATGTGATTTGATCTGTCATCCAGATTCCTCTCAGAATTTTTTCCCAAGTCCCAAAATTCACCACTTAGACAGTTACATTGCTTCCTGTCACTTCAGTTTCCTCAGCCCTCAACATGGTGAAGTGTAGAGTAGACCAGGATGGACGTGCTATCAGAAAACAGGAAGTGTGCAAGGTAGTCAATGGGCTGGCAGGGAAAGAAGGCTTTTTGACATCCAGTGATTTTGAGAGGGAGTGATGTTAACTCCCTACCAAGCTTTACGAAATGGGTAGAGGCCTTTTGGTCACCATACTGTCTGGATTTACTGGTACGTTTGCCCAGAAGCCGGAAGTGCCAAATGCCTTGCACCAAACAGGACATTTTGTCCTAAATGTCAGAATGCTCCAAAGAAATCAATGCAATGAGTAGCACCGCAGAAGAACCATGAGGCTAACTCAAAGGAGATACGAAAAACAGCAAAGAGTTAGCTCCTTGCTCCACTCATACATGGTATGGAAGCATTTTCTATGAGATTGAAATATAATCTCGTAATGTGATAGAAAGATATAATTTTATGTGACCAATTTGAAAGTATGTCATGCTCTCCAACTATTCAAAATCAAGAGTCACAGAATTTCTAAGCTTGCAATTCAAGTAAATAATACACTGTACCTTAAAATTGTCATGGTGAAATGCCATTTACACATGAAAGAGAAATGCCAATAGCCCTTGTTGGTATTACTTGGCCCACATGGTTATTTACTTGTACTGAAACATCTACAAATGCTTTGGTGACTCGAGTTCCTGCACTTACATTATTTACTGTTAACATAATTTAAGATCTTTTAAAAATATCCTATAATAGTGCCATGTAAAAGCTAGTGATGATGCAGTAAAATGCACTAAGAAATCAATAACCTGGAAAGGAAGTTAAGTGAGATAAAAATGCCACAAAGAAGCTCCAACAACCTCCATAATATGCCATATATTTAATTTAAGAGTGAGTATTCTGAGAAATATTAGAGATAATTCCAAGGAAACATAAAAGCCTCGTTAAAACAACTACACCTTTAATTTCCTCCAAATAGTTCATATGAATGTGCAAAAATAATGAGAAGATGCTGGCTACAAGATCAATGCCCCTGAAATGTGCTTCTCACCCAAGTTACCATCTGTCCGAAGGTATAAAGAATTCTTTATGATTTTAAAGGAGGATGCTGTATTCAACATAAATATTTTTGCAAACATTTATTGTGCTTAGGAAGCGTGTCCATATGCAAATATATATTACCATGTTTGTAGATGTATGTGCTTTAGAAGACGTCCCACCTTATTTACATGCATTCAATGAGAAAAGCAGCCTTAAATCTTTTCATTTTGCTATTGTATTATGAATTTAGGAGTCAGACAGGCTTCTCCATCTTACTACGGTAAAACTTGGAGCTATAAATCTCTGGGATCTTGTTTCTCAAATACACAACTCTCCAGAGTTGACTGGAGAGTAAATGAGATAATGTGTTAAGTACTTAATATAGTACAGGCTCTCAACCTTTGGCACATACCCTCAATGTAATAATACAAGACGCTCCTGTAGCATATGCCAGCCTGTGTTTTAAATGCCTAGTATATGTTAACTTGGGTGGTCCTCAAAGTACTTCTCTGACTTAGATTCTATACCATCACTCCCATTTTAGAGATGAAGACAGTAACAGAAACCTTAAGTAACTTCTGTCATTTCCAATAACTGGGAAGTGGCTGTATTAGAATTTTAACATAAATGGCCCTGTTCTAAAGCCTCTGAGATTCTTAGTTAGTGGCTGCCACTGAGAAACACCAGACCTTGATTTAATCTCAATAAGCAGAACGTCGCTTTAGTCTAGATTTTTCACTCATTATGTATTAGTCGTCCAACCAGCATTCAAAATGAGACCAAATTAGATTTTCAGTGATGACACTGATGAGTAACTGTTAGCAAATCAGTCACCAGTTTGAGTTTAGGATGATATCCTAGCCATATGCAGGCTCCAAAGATAACTATTGATTTGATGGTTAATGGGGAATAGAAAAAAAAAAAGTAAGGTGATGAAATAGGCTCTCACAAGAGGTACTAAAAAAGAGAAGGAAATTCCCCAGGTGGTTGGGGGCAGGGAAGGTGGTAGTAAGCAGGGGCCAAGAAACATCAGGATTCTAACAAAAATTTAAGATAGCTACGGGGAAAGTACGGCATGAATGATATTATGCTTGAAAACTGCTTGACATTTTACAGGAGAACTTTTTTCTACAGTTAGAGAATATGAAAGCATAGAACACTGGCTTGGGGCCAAGTGCACATGCTCATCCCATGCTGTCAGGAATGGTAGGGTTGTTGATTCTACCTGGGGTAAAGCTGACCAGAAAAACGAAATCCTTTAACCACTTTGCTCTTTAAATAGTGTTTTGGGGTTTAGACTCGGAGTGAACTCACTAAACCACCTGTGTTTTTATTTTACTTACACAGAAATGCTCTTTCCAAATTCTAATTAAAATCTGCTGTTTACACTGGTCTTTAATGTGGTGGGTACAGCCATGCAGTATGGGATCCTTTAATGACTTGGTGAGCCACCGCTGTTGTTCAGAGAGAGGAGGATAACAGAAAGGAAAAAAAATGTTAATTTGTTTCTGCCTGGTGGTAAATATTTGAAATCATGGAAGATGTATTTCAGAAAGTAATTTAAATATGGAATAAATAGATAGGAGTTTGACCTAGTTCAGACTTGGAGTTGTTGCAGGCTTCATGCATTGTGATATTGTAGAAAGCAAATGCTTCTTCTTTTCCAAAACCTCCTGGTATCCCCCTGGTACAATGCTATAAACATTGTTGAAATCTTTTATTTCCTTGTTAGGTTTATGGCCACACAATGTGGAATAAGGAGAACATCCCTGAAAATGACCTGAGTATTAATGAGATGGATCGATGTAGAGGGGGATAGGGCTCCTGATATCGAAAGGCAATAAACTTAAGTCCCAGCTTCCCTAAGCCATTCAAATTCAGAAGGCTAATAGCGTAACAAATGAGAGGCATCTGAGTTGAAATTTCAGTTTGTCTCCATTTCTTGCTAGCTCTGGGACCCTTAGAAAGTTTCTTAACCTCTCTGTGGTTATGAAACTACATAGAAGTGTTGGGGAATAGAATGACACAACCTGTATAGAGCTCTTAATGATTCTGAATAAATAGCATCCTTTATGGTTTAGCTGAACTCTGCCTCCTCTATGAAGTCTTCACTTAACGATTCTGCCACCTCTGATCTTCCTTCCTTAGCTTCTGCTTCTTGAATTGTTTATGCTGCATAATTAACAAGAGAGCAAACACCATGCCGTGGTGTAAGAGTCCTTGCTAAGAAGAGCAGCATCATGTGGTCATTTAACTTCTTTGAAGTAAAAAAGAAAATATGCTCCCCCACCCCTCCAAGAAAAGGGATTAAAGTAGTAATTTAAACCTGATGTTGGCTAACTAGGACTCTTGGACTAAACCCAGCTGCCACCTGCTTTTGTAAATAAAGTTTTATTAGGAAACAGCTATGATCATTCATTTACATGTTGTCTATGGCTGCTTTCATGCTACAACAGCAGAGCTGGATAATCACAACAAAGATCATGTGAGGCACAAAGCCTAAAACAGTTACTGTTGGGCCCTTTAGAGACAAAGTTTGCCTGCTTCTGGAGTAGACCGTTCTACTCTACGAGTGTATGTTCTAGGACAGGCCTAGCAGATTATAAGACTCTATAGTTGGTTTCAGCTCTATTCTATGGCTCTACCTGGATTCTGAGATTTAAAGGCAGAGCAAAGGTTTTCCATACAGCCTGATCATTAAACAAAGGGCCATTCCTTCATCCAGAACCAGTGAAAAAACAGCAATCTTTTCATAGTATGGGAAGAATGCCTTGATAGTTGACTTGTTGGTTTACACCATGTCATTTTTCTGAGGAGATATAATGATAATTTCAGGTGAAGTGATTTCACCTTAGGCACTGATGTGTGAACTGATCTACCACCAATTTAAGCTGAGACTGGACTGTATAATACAGCATTTGAGAAACACTTTAGCTTTCTCTTTAGATGTTTTGCAGGATTTTGATTGTTGGTGATATTGTTGTTGTTAGATTCTTCCGGATTCACTCACTTCCATTTTCTCCAAGCAGACTAGCTCTCATATGTATCTCTAGACCTCTCTCTTCTTGGTTTCTCTTGCTCGGTTGAGTAGATACTGCCAGGTTTCTCTCAGTATGTTTCTCTCCATTCTTTCAAGGAAATAGCATTTTTATTAGGGCACATTAGCCCTCCTTCTGGCTTAGTGTGGTTATGTGATCAAGTTTGCCTCACAGGATTGTGACTATAGAAGAGATGACATGTTGTCCTTCTCTTTCTCCTGCTCACCTTCCACTCTTCTGCTGCCTGGATTACAAATATACTGATAAAACATCTTGGCCAGTACAGAAATACTCTAGGGACACCAGGGAAATAAAGTAGAGACCCTGGGTTCTTGACATCTTGGAGCTTTCAGACTCATCACAACAGTTATATGCAGGAGAAATATGCTTTGGTCTTTCCGAAGTCACTGTATTTGATGTCTCTCTTTTATGCAGCAAACCTACTTTCTATGAGAAATGCAGTCACCACCCTCCTAGAGTATGCAGTCAAAGGAGCTGAGGTAACTATCAACTTCCATTTTCTACCATTATCATACCAAGGAATATAAAATTTACATTTGAAATTATGCAGGAAACTTTATCATATAAAGACATTTTTTTAAAGGATCTGATCAATACAGGTAAGAGGAAAGTATGAAATCCTTTTCTGAGGTAGTGACATGGAAAGTTCTAGAATTTTATACTTATTCCTCAAGGACTTTGCACTTGCTGTTTCCTCTGCCTGGTAAGCTCATCCCCTATAGAGCATATATAGCTATCACATAGGAGGTGCACCGTTATTTCCTTTAGGTCTCTGCCCAAATGTCATATGATTAGAAAGGACTTCCTAATGTTGCTGTTGTTGTAAATGAAAGTATCCTTTACACACTGTTAACTGCCTTAAGTAATCTATATCTGTGTCTCACTTAAGTGCCTATCCTTCAACATTGATACACACAAAAAAATATTTTGGGTAAGTATCAACTGCATCTTTTTTATTAACTGCTCTTTCTCTGGAGTTAAGAAAAATGTCTGGCAGAAAGTAACCCCTTGGTAAAGCTTTGCTGAATGAGTGAATGCATCAGTGAATACGTGTCAAGAAGACCAGAGCTACGGTAGGTCAGACAGTAATGGGGAGCTGAATGAGATGAGCCTGGAGAGGTAGCACCCCCCAATTCACGAAGGGCCTGTAGGTCATCCAAATGATTTTGTCTTTCTCCCAAGAGCAGAAGAAGACAATGATGGGTTTCAAAGGGACCAGAGTGTCCCATCATCAGGACGGGGGATTTGAAGAGATAAATGTCTCTGGAGAATGCACAGTAGATTAGAGAGAGATCAGAGTTTCTTAAAGGAGAGCTGCAGTAGACTGTTCCAGTCATTTGGGAGACAGATTATGGTTAGTTGCCAAGGCTGGTCTTTGGAAACAGTGCCGGTCTTTTCCCCAGTTGCTCTCACTTTCCTTCCTCATCTTCTCCCTGCCCTGCTCTGTATTGGAACAGACCTGGTGTCTACAATGCTGCATCCCAGGATCCCTTGCTGGCCAGTTCCTGTCTGAGTTCACCAATAGGAAGCATGGCAGGAGGCTTGAGAGTGGGAGGAAGGGAGAAGCAGGATATTTTTCTCCCACTTCTGCCTACACTGTTAATGCAGTGCTGTGTCACCATGGTGGTTTGGGTCTTGCTTTTCTCACCTCCTCCTTCCATGGTCACAACTTCCACGGGGCAGTCACAGGGAAGTCTTACATGGTGTCCTCAGCTTCTTGAGGCTTCATGTCTGCCATTCCCTCCTGCTTCCTGCAATTGCCCATCTCTGGGTGCCTCAGTCCCTTGTTTGGCTTGTCACCATCACTTGATCAGTTACCCCTATTTTGTTGCCTAGTTTGGAAAAAAAAAACAAAAACAAACTCAGAGCCTTTCTGTTTTACTGTCTGGACACTAACTGATACAATCCTATATATTCTGCCACATGGATACATTTGTCTAAAATCAACAATAGAAATGGCTATTATGTATTTTTAATATACCATAATTTCCCCCAGAAATAAAAAGCTACCTTTTTTTAAAAAATAAAAACTACTTTTAAAATGATGCTTAAATTGCAAGCTTCTTTGAAAACAAGGTTGGCATCCCTCCATTCTCTTATTTTCCAGGTATAGGTCCTAGTTTGTGTCCCTTAAAGCCCAATGGCAGAGATACATGGCATTGTGCATATGGATGCTTGGCAGTAAGGATTCTAGTCATTGACTTTCTTTTGCTGTCATCTCTCTGAATGAAATGGACCACATCATCTTTTTAAAATTTTTTTCAATTTTTCATTAAAAATGATAGATCTTATTACATCATATTTCTTTTGCAAATTAGCTCAATCGCAGTTACCACAGTATATCACTGGTGTGGCCCAGCTGCTATTGTTTTTATTGCACTATTGCAGTGCCTCAGGGTAATTACCTTTGAGACCTCAAATGCATTCTCATATGTAAAACCCATTCTTTCCCGTTCAGTATTTTGAGACATATATCCTCCGCGTTTGTTTTATTTTCTTTTATTTATTCATTCACAATGACCATTTCATAATCAGCTTTAGATGTTCTAATATAATCCTCAAGAAGCACATCCAAGGGCACACAAAATGAACTCCGTGTCTTTCAGAGCAGGGGAGGAATTTAGCACTTTGGCAGGAGTTTGGGGCTGAGCAGGAGCCATGAGTGATGATTCTAGCTCCTGCCTTTGCATGCATTAACTGCTGGTCGCCTCTGAATAATTGGCTAAGAATATTGGTTAACACGTCAAGTGAAAATGTATGTGGCGGTGCCTGTCTCCATCATCCCAGGAGAACATCTGTCCACTTCCCAAATCCACTAAACAATTTGGCTCTCGTCTGCATGACTGGCAGCCTGTCCCAGGGAGGCCCTTTGCTACAAAGCAGGGAAGGGGGAAGTTTGGGTTTGAGTTGTGTTGGCAGGTTTTGTTGAAGCACTTTGGAGAGTAATTTTACAAAATTTGCCCGCTGGTGATATTAGCCCTTTATTTTTGTGAAAGTCAAAGAAAAAAAAAACACCCCACAACTCTTTATGTGCATAAAAATTGCTTTAGAAAGTAGTTCTTTGGTTCTCTTAAGGTTATTCTACAAATGTGTATTGAGCCCCTCCAAGCTGAAGGCATGACCTATGCTCTAGAGGAATTCGGTTGTACACAGGGACAAAAACAGTAAAAAAATTAAATTAAAAAATAGAAAAAGAAAAAGTAGAAAGTATGCTCTTACAGTAAAGCATACAGAGTGTTTTGAGGGAAGAACTCTTTCTGTCTCTGTGCACAGAAAGGAAAGCTACAGCAAAATCCAACAAATTAAAAAATATTGTAGCACAATGTGATTAAGAAGAAATAGAATAAAGGATAAGTTACTTTACTTGATTTGAGCCCAAAGAAACTCATTTTTGTTTTGTTTTGTGTATTCCAAACTATCCATGGATATGCTATAATAATAATCATGAGGCTATTGGCTCCTCTTTGAGATACACATACTGCCAGAAATTATCTTCATTGCTGGAGTTGGCATAAGGAATTTTAGATAATTCACTACTGGGATCACTCACCTGTATTTTCTATTAACACTGTGAGCTTCTTCTGAATCACACATTTTCCTGCCCATTTACCCCCTTCATTAATAGTCTATTCCAAAGGTTGAAGTCACTGTCGAGCTCTCTGAAAGGAACAAGGCACAGATGACCATCTAGATTTTCATCATCTTTGCGTGAAGTGTTAGTCTTCAGCTAAAATTGCTGTGGTTTTCTAGACCTAGCTCTCTGATCCCCAAGCCTTCCAAGGTGAGTTGGTCTATGCAGCCCAGGACTTAAGTTTCTCTTGGTGACATGAATTATCAGCTGGAGCTCTCAATTTAAGGATCCAGCGTTTTCTCTTTATTGGGATAAATTTCATGTTTCAGTGGAGATAAGTAGTGGGTCAAACCCCCCAAAATGAAAGACTCGGAAGTCTGATAATACCGTAGAGACTGCTATTCCAATTATATCAAAAACTTCAACAGCTTTACAAGGAAAATATTTCCACATACCTCTCCTATTTAAGGAGAGAATTTGATAACGATTTTGAATGAATTTAAAAGTGCAAACTTTGATCTGGATATGTTAAAAGATTACAGGATCCTGCCATTGGTTTCTGACTGCATGGATTTGTAAATGTAATTGATCACTCAATTTTAATATTTGTGTCTCTTTTATTAGCATTGTCATTTGACAATGCACTATACAGATTTAGCAGACACAAATGAAATCATCATTTCTACCACCGTACCAAGTTCCTGTTCCAAATATCCCTCTGAAATTATTGGAAATGTATTTTTCTCTCACTCTCTCTACATCCTTGTACACACTTACTGGTGGGCCACTTGCAAAAGGTGTTCTACCCTTCCTACTTTCCCAGAACTGTTGCTTTAGGGGATAAAATATTGCTACAATCCCAGACATTCTCATCATTCTTGACCTCTCTCCAGCATTCACTTATACTATTCCTTTCCTTTGTAAACTCACTCCTCCCTGAATCCTCATTTTGGGGCCCCTTTACTACACATCTTTCCCTATACTCTATTTGAACCCTCTTTGCTTATCTTCCTATAAACTTTCCTTCTGTGATATTCTTTGACATCGTCTTCATCCACTGCTCCACATTGTTTCCTCTGCCAAGCAACCATCTCCAATTTCTAGTTGGTTGTTGATCAACTCCTCCTTAACATCCTGCCGTGTGTCTCTAACTCAGCGTATCAAAACCTGAACTCATTCTCCTGGCCACCAGAATATCTTATCTGCCGGACCTTCCTTTCAGTGAATATTACCATCTTTCTGTCACAAAGGCCTGAATCCTGGGAACCATCAATAGCTCCTTCTGTTCTTTTAGTCCAACCAGGTTACTGGGAGTGAAGCCCTAAGGATATTGTCACATTCATGGAATGCATCATCCCTTCCAGCCTGCTGCCTCAATCCAGGTTCTGGCAATTACCACCTCTCTTGTGGATTATCCCAAGGGCTTTCTAAAGCCCTCCTTTTCTGTAAACTCTTCATTCTCCTTACTGTCTTACCTAATGCTGACAGGTTAATTCAGGGAAGCTCAACATATTAAAATGACTTCCCATCACTCTCTAAGTCCTATCTTAAGACCTTCTCCACACATGCTCTACCTTTGTGCCCAATTTGTCTACTCACTGAAGCACAAAAATGTGCTTTGCCCTGCATCTGTCTAACTCATGCTGCTCTTCCTATGTAGTTAGCTTTGCCCCTTATCCTACCTGTCAGATGTTCCCCATACTTCAAGGACTAACTCACGTATTGCTTTGAAGCCTTTTAAATGTCCATGGTCTAATAGTGCCATGCACTCAATATACTTCTTTTTGATCCTAGCACATTCTGCAGATACTCGTGTAATTAAATTATCTACCCCACTGAATCTTGTATTCTTCAAGTTTGAAACCTTGCCCCGTTTACTTTCATATGATCAGCAGTACCTGGCACATACCCTAAGTGTTGAGTTCAGTAAGGGAGAAAAGCTCTTGCTACAGATAAGACCAACCACCACAGTTGTGATCATATTGTTTTTAGATTTCAAGTTTAGGTAGATAATAATTCTAGTATTTAAAAATGATATTGGACTCATTTTTGAGCTTAAAAACAAGATGTGATAATTTCATATAACATGGAACAACTGTCTTAGAGTACGAGAAATTTAATTTGGCCTTGTCTTATTTCTCTGGCTAAGTATATTGAAGTTTATCAGCTGTTCATGCATAATAAATATAGGAGGACAGAGATAAATAGATAAGACAACATTGATAACACTATAAATAGTTACCCTCAGGACCTGTAAAAATGATTTACCTAACTCTTGGCTCAGGTGGCTACAATCGTCATGTCAGAAGACAAGTTAGGGTGTTGGAAGGAGTGAAGCTTTGGATTTCTTCCAAGGGCTAGAGTTCCATAGGAAAGTATTGGTTGGTTAAAATGTATCACTTTCTCTTTAAACTGGGTTATGGGGTGCCTGCCTGGCTCAGTCAGTTAAGCATCTGACTTCAGCTCAGGTCATGATCCCCGGTTCATGGGTTTGAGCCCTTCATCGGGGTCTATGCTGACAGCTTGGAGACTGGAGCCTGCTTCAGATTCTGTGTCTCCCTCTCTCTCTGCCCCTCCCCTCCTCACATTCTCTCTCTCTCAAAAATAAAATAAACATTAAAATTTTTTTAAATACATAAATTGGGTTGATTGCTTATAATGGAAACTGAAGTAACTATTTAAGTATCAAAATATGATTCATTGCTCAAATGAGACCCATCTTTTCAAATAAATTAAGAGGCAGTTGAATAAACCAGACAAAAAAATAAATATGTAATTGCCTTAGTGTTTTACATTCAACTTACTGCTTTGGTATCGCACCAATATATAATCAAAGGTTGGGATATGTCACAGATATTCTATCAGACACTAGTTACATGTTGCTAGGTACTATAAAGAGAATCAGAGCCAGACACTAGTTAAAGTGGTAAAGGCAGATTTTATTCAGTCACTATTGCAATAAGGGAGAAAAGTCTTCACTAAAAAACCAAATTTAATTCCAAATACAAGAATAAGTGGGGATTTATAGCCAAGGAGCAGAGCGAGAAAATCACTAAACAGAGACATCAAATAAGAAGTTCTTGCCAAACCAATTTAACAGGATTCTTGCTGAAGGCAAGTCAGGGTGATCAGATAACAAAGGTACGGGGATGAGAAACTCATCAGATACTGATAATGATCAGATAGTTAATTTCCCTTTGCCATGTAATGTGACATAGTCACAGGTCCCAGGAATTTGGGGCCATGATTTTGACTTCCATCTAACAATTTGTGGCAAATCTAAATACGACAACATATGCCAAACACGATACAAAAAATTAAAATTTTGAAAATATTTTTAAAAATGTTTAACATTTATTTATTATTGAGAGACAGAGACAGAGTATGAGCATGGGAGGGGCAGAGAGAGGGGTAGACACAGAATCTGAAGCAGGGTCCCAGCTCCGCGCTGTCAGCACAGAGCCCTATGCAGGTCTCAAACTCACAAATCGCAAGATTATGACCTGAGCCGAAGTTGGACGCTTAACTGACTGAGCCACCCAGGCACCCCAAATTTTGAAAATATTTTAAATAAGTAAAGTAAAAAAGATTGATATGTTCCTCAGAAGAAAATTATAAATCTCATTTAATGTATTCCCTCATATATGAGTGTGAAAGTAACTAAAAGATTAGCCGTCTCTTAGAGCTCATAGTTTCATGGCAGAAACCATTTTAGGAGACACACGTTCTTACTTCAAAAATAACATAAAAAGCTCTTATCTTCATTTATGAATGCCTGGCATTTATATTTTATGTGTTCTGCCCTTTGTATTAGACTGACTTGATATAATAACATTGATTCCACATCACTTTTTGGTTTTTTGTTTGTTTTTTGCCTTGACCCTAAAGCCAGTTTAAGAGATCCACTAACTGGTGCTTTCCAAGGATGAGGAAGGTTGCCCTTGGCAATTTCCTTGTGCTCCTTCCTGTGCGTGGATTCCAACCTCAGACTGATTGCAAATTAGCCTTTGCACTGCCACCTGGGTCTGGAGCTTTTGTTTGTTTTAATGTTTATTTATTTTTGAGTGGGAGAGAGAGAGAGAGAGAGCAGTGTAGGGGCAGAGAGATAAGAGGACAGAGGATCCAAAGTGGGCTCCAGGCTGACACCAGAGAGCCCAATGTGTGGGGCTCGAACTCACGAACCTAGAGATCATGACCTGAGCTGAAGTCCAATGCTCAAGTGACTGAGCCACCCAGGTGCCCCGTTGTGCCTTGTTTCGTGAGCAGTGAAGTTCTGTGACTTGGTAGGAGTCTTCCTGCAGGCTCCTCTCTGCTTTCCATCCTTAGTGGACATGAGATCCTCAACACTTCATAGCATCTGCTGCCCCTTCTCTGATGGAAGATGACAGTGGCTACTGCAGGGTAAATGAAGTAATTCATAAAAAATATGTAGGACTAGTAAACGTGCAATGCTGTGCTTACATTTAACATTCTTTTCTCCTTCTGCCTCCTTGAATTCAGGGTGCAAGTGTTATCTCTGACATTTGACTCCCAACTCCCTCTGCTTAGCCTGATGTTGGACTGCTTCCTACCTTTTGCAGCTCTGAACTGCCCTGGTGGTTAAGGCCCCTGGGATGCCAATTTTGGGGCGGGACTCTGACTTATAACACCCTCCTTGGTTATGTTCTTCCTCCGGTTCTCCATGGGGGATGGGAAGATTCTGAATGCCTTGGAGTTCAGCTTCTTCATATATCACGCTGCATTTCAGCTTATTCAATACTTTCAGGAATAATCGTGAAGACAGAGGTAAGAAGGGCATTTATATTACTTAGGTAACTTCAAGGGGTCTGTGATGTTGGCGGTTACACTGTATTCAGGGAGAGTCAGCTCTGCTCTTGTACGTCTGCCAGATCTGGACAAAAGATGTCTGTCATCCCCATCCAGATGAGAGAACATCAATATCAACAATACGTGCAAATTTGGAGTTATCCGAAGCCGGGGCATTCCGTCTTTTCCGCCAAGTTTGAGAGAGTAGAGGTGTCTGCTATGCCAAACATGTGGGACACACAAACATTCTCAAGTCCATCTCCAACCTGCTGCAATCTGCCCCCAGTCTGAACTTCAGACCCAAGCTGTGCAGACGTGTCCTGCACAGACTCCCCTTAAGCTTCCTGGCATCAGCATTGCAAATCCAGACACTGACACGGGGCAGCCGGCACCATGTTCAGATGCCGGTGCTGGGTTCCAGCAGGCTTGTGGCTGAAGTCATCTGACTCTCAAATGCTGATTCTGTACCCAATGGAGGAGTGACCATCTGAAAAAAAACTCCATGCCTCAGTTTCCTCACCTGAAAAACAGCTACTTTTTAGCATTACTGATTTCTCTGTAAAGGGGGTTGGAGGCATGGCATCAGGTTGGAAAAGTGGGCTGGGGGCTTGATCTGGACGTGCCAGTTGCCTAGGGATCATACATTTTTTTTAGATTGTTCCTTCATCTGGGGCTGCTTTGTGGTGCCAGGATTCTGAGCTCCTGATTCCTTTGTGCAT
Source organism: Cryptoprocta ferox (assembly GCA_028646485.1). NCBI lineage: Eukaryota > Metazoa > Chordata > Mammalia > Carnivora > Eupleridae > Cryptoprocta > Cryptoprocta ferox. Next base: position 177,331,635 of record CM053567.1, on the reverse strand, counting down.
GTTCCTTTCATCCCTTGGACTGGGAATTAGCAAGTGAAAACTAGGCATCCAGCTTCAAGCAGCAAGTTAGATAAAGAAGCTGAGCCAACAGCTTCCAGCTGGTTGATTTTTGTTTTTCAGTCATTAATAATTATATTTATATGATTTTCCTTAAAGCTAATTATATTCTATGTCCTTTTTTTTTCTTAAAGACTACTAATTATGCTAGCTATCGAGATAGAAAGTTTGTTATAAAATGTTATGTAACTTAATGAACACAATTCCATATGTGATATCATCGCTTCTTTCTAACATAATTGGAAGACTACTGTTGTCACTTTCATTTTACAGAAGGGAAAATGGAGTTACTGAGCAGATAACTTTTGTACCCAGAGATCTATAGTGGAGGATTTTGAAAGCAGGTTTCAAACTTAGGGTTTCTGGCTCCAAAATGTCTACAGCTTCCCTTAAAACAATGGAATTACATTTTATCAAGGAAAAGAACTCCAAAATTCAAGAGTTATTAAAGAAGTCTAACATACTAATTTTACATATGTGGAAACAGTTTAAGTGACCAATATCATAAAACTGCTTGGTATCAGAGGTTAATTGAGAACTCGTATCTCCTGTCTCCACTATAACGAGTTACCCAGGTCTTTCTTGACCACGAAATTGAGAAACAATGAAGACAGATTTCCCTTCCCATGTTTTCTATTCCCTGTGATTTCCTCTCTGTTTGAGTGAGGAACAGCTTAGGTAAGAGAAAATTCTGGAGCCAATTCAAGTCTGCTATTAATTATTTCTCTGAATTCATAAGAAAATCAAGATTAGAGTATATAACTAGGAGATATGAAAGATGGCCTTTCCTTTTGTTTAAATCACAAACACTCCCATGTAATCAGCTGGATTTAAAAGGGGGGAATTTAGACGATAAACTACAACTGGAAACCTGTGGCCCAGGAGAGATTAGCCTATTTATCTAAGATATCGGTGCATAGTCAGAGTTACAAAACTGAGTGAGTTCTAAGGAGGCCTAGTATCCTGCAGCTGGGAGGGGAAGGGCAAAAGGTGAATTGTATTTTTTAAGCCTGTCACTTTGAAAACTCCCTGCCTCAAAATGCATTTCCAGGATTGTCGACTTCACAGCAGCAGTGAAGCAAGAGAAGCAAAGGCATCTTTGGAAGTAGCTACACATAGCAGTGCTTAATCTCTCCCCAGGCTTGTGAGAACTTGCTTATGTGGCAGGTTTTTCCAAGCGCGCTCTGCTCTATGGACAATGGAGTTGGCAATCTGGAGACTGTAGCTTCATAATAGAAAGGCTTTGGGGAGAGACGCTTCCTTTGAAAGGGATCTAAATAGATAAGTATTAAATGACTTCCCTGCAAAAAAAAAGGTTCAAATAGTTATTAAATATATGCAGGTTCCATTCTGATATCCCTCTTTGAACACTTGAACCCTTTTTCATTGGGTATTATGCTGCAATTTTATGGTAGGTTAAACAATGCCACCATGTGCATTGAAGTTATTCTTAAAACGGTTATTAAAGCATTTCTTATATAGCACCGAATAGTTCATCAATGAATGACATCTCTATTTTCCCACTAGTTTTTGAAATAGTGTTTGGTACATACCCAGAAAGGCTGACATGGCTAACCTGTATTCTGGTTACAGTTGCAACACAACTGAACTCTGTTGTCATTATAGGCAAAGCTCTTAACTTCAAAAATGTATCACTAAAAGCCTGTGTCAAGGCCAATCTATTTGCAAGGAGTAGAAACACATGGGAAGAAATCAAAAAGGGGTAGGGGGCTTCTTCTGTGAGAATATGAAAGAAAATCACAGTTCACCAGGGCTGTGGGGAGATACATTCACTTGAGACTTAAAGATCAGGGCATAAGACAACTTATGAATCCAGATGCTTATGGCCATTAAGATATGCCCAAGCACTATGGCTAGGAAAACGAGGGCATCCCTTATCCTACATAGCAAGAAGTCTAAAGATAACCTCAGTTATAGACAGATTGGATCGAAACTTAAAATTATCAGATATCAGAGCTCTCTTACTGCCTTCACTCTACCATCTTCAGTATGCAGGCTGTGGGACTTTGATTTATCATGTCATGGTTACAAGATGGCTACTATTGTTCTAGACATGATATCCTTACCTAACACCGTCCAAGGACAAGAAGAGCAGTTTCCTTTTTGTGCTTCTTTTTGATTAGAATAAAATCTTTCTAAGAAGTCCCCCATGTATTTTCTTGAGGTCTATGGCCCAATAATGGCCCAAAGACCCACTTTCTAGCTACAAGGAAGCCTGAGGAAGTATCTTGCACCATCAGCCTCTTGAGTAAAAACCTGCTCTGCCGGAAGAGAGAGAGGTACCTTCAGAAACCGACTAGCAAAGTCTGCCATTGTTTTTCTCTCTCTCAGAGGCCACCTTGATGTGGTCTGTTTCCATGACCTTTGGATCACTTTGTTGTGCTTACTGTGTACATGGCTGTAAACTGATAGTCTCTACCCTAGATTCTTCAGCGTATGACTCATTCTTACTTAACTTTTGTCTCTCAGTTCTCCAATTTCAAATTTCTGAAATTCTTGGTAGCAGAAACTTAATGACTCAACTATTCAAGCTGGTTGATAAGCGACAAGTGAATGCTCTGACTAGGCCAAATTGGTTGAGGATGGGCAGAGAGTGGAGTAATATGGTCCATTCAGATTCAGCAGAGCTGTAGCTGGTGATTCTGGCTATGCCTAGCACTCTCTGGGTGTAGACTCCAAGGCATACAGACCCACTTCCTTTTCTTATATGCTCGTGATTTCACAGCATACCATTCTGGTTCTCAACTGCTCCATACACTGATTTATTAATATCAGCATCAGTCAGTTAAAACAACTCTTGTGCTACTTACAAAATAGCATTTTTGCTATGTATAAATATCCTTATTAATACCATTATAAATATATATAATGGATAGGAAACATAATGGATGAGTATACTTTGAAAAGTTAAAAAAGGAAGCTGCTACAATTATACATTATTCCAATTGCATAATTAGAATAACTAATTCAATTATGCTAGAAATGTTCTAAACTACAGGCTCAACTTTCAGGCTCAACTTTCCTTAACATATGGCTTAATAATATAAAATGTACAGGATCTGTTGCTTCTGCATCTTTTAGAGTATAGACATTGGTTATTAAGGAGGACATATCTGTACCTATTTATATTTATTTACAGATGTCCCAGAATTCAATTGGGACTATATCAGTAATGCCATTAAAATGTGGTCATAGTAATGGACTCATTATATTGTATACTTAAAAGTTAGAGTTTTACTTTAAGATATTAGGGAAAAGTGATTTGAAAACTTTGAAATATATTTATTTTTTCTCTTTGAATAATTCTCTGAGTAATTGTTAAAGGTAAACAGCTTCATTCTCCTATGAATATTATCATCTATACCTCACTCTTGAGGAAAGCATGACCCCTGTAAAACATGTTTCTGGAGAATATAAAGTAGGAGGAATGTCAAAATAAAATTATGGAATCTATTAACGGTTTATTTTTGAATGAAATTATCAAGTACCTCAAGATCTAGGACTGTATTTTAGCCATCCTCTATCACCAGAACCTAGCACAATATATGCAATACATATTGTTGAATGAAACTGAGAACAGTCCATGATTTATACATTAAATCTACTACTCACTACCTCTGGAAAGAACCAGTGCTAGGCTGTATTTGGGCTACAAAGGGTAAGATAATATTTCTGTTCTCAATGTTCTTTCAAGTTGGAGAAGGGATGCATTGTGGATGAGGGAAAATATGATCACAATCAAAGTTGTTTGTAAAAAGAAACAAATTTGTGATGCACAAAATAAACACTAAATATTCCAGAGTGTTTCTTGCTCTTTGAAGAACTCAGAGGAATAAAAATTGGTTTGTCTTGTTTCTAGGCAAAAAGAAAAAAAAAGCTGTAGAAGGACATTCAAAGGGGGAAAAGTTAGGCAAAGACACATGAGAAAGAAAGAAGAGGACAAGTTGGTACCTTATTTCTGAACTTTTCTTTCACTCATCCCTCCACCTTCTGTCCATCTATCCATCCATTTACTTACTGTTTTTTTGTAATGAACTGTGATCCATCTATTCTTTCAATTTTTTAAAAATTCTTGACTATTTGGGGTTTCTATGACTATAAAAACCTTGTCACCAGAAAAATGTGCACAATTGCATACAAGAAACTTGCATTACTCTAGGGTCAAGAACCACTCTGAATCACATTCATGTGTCCATTTGGACTCACTCCCCTCAGCTAGAGTACCCTGAGTAGAGCAGCATTTTTATTTATTTTTTATTTTTATTATTTTTTATTATAGTTTATTGTCATTGGTTTCCATATAACACCCAGTGCTCATCCCAACAAGTGCCCTCATCCATGCCCATTATCCCCCTTCGCCTCTCTCCCATACCCCATCAACCCTGTTTTTCTCAGTATTTAAGAGTCTCTTATGGTTTGCCTCCCTCCCTCTTCTTAACTATTTTTTCCCCTTCCCCTCTCCTATGGTCCCCTGTTAAGTTTCTCCTGTTCCACATATGAGTGAAAATATATGGTATCTGTCTTTCTCTGCCTGACTTATTTCACTTAGCATGACACCCTCGAGGTTCATCCACTTTGCTACGAATGGCCAGATTTCATTCTTTCTAATTGCCATGTAGTATTCCATTGTATATATAACCCACATCTTCTTGATCCAGTCATCAGTTGATGGACATTTAGGCTCTTTCCATATTTGGCAATTGTTGAAAGTGCCGCTACGAACATTGGGGTACAAGTGCTCCTATGCATCAGCACTCCTGTATCCCTTGGGTAAATCCCTAGCAGTGCTCTTGCTGGGTCATAGCGGAGCTCTATTATTAATTTTTTGAGGGACCTCCACACTGTTCTCCAGAGCGGCTGCACCAGTTTACATTCCCACCAACAGTTTAGGAGGGTGCCTGTTTTTCCACATCCTCGCCAGCATCTATAGTCTCCTGATTTGTTCATTTTAGCCACTCTCACCTGCATGAGGTGATATCTCAGTGTGGTTTTGATTTGTATTTCCCTGATGATGAGTGATGCTGAGCATTGTTTCATGTGTCTTTTGGCCATCTGGGTGTCCTCTTTGGAGAAGTGTCTCTTCATGTCTTCTGCCCATTTCTTCACTGGATTATTTGTTTTTCGGGTGTGGAGTTTGGTGAGTTCCTTACAGATTTTGGATACTAGCCCTTTGTCTGATATGTCATTTACAACTATCTTTTCCCACTCTGTTGGGTGCCTATTAGTTTTTTTGATTGTTTCTTTTGCAGTGCAGAAGCTTTTTATCTTGATGAGGTCCCAATAGTTCATTTTTGCTCTTGATTCCCTTGCCTTTGGGGATGTGTCGAGTAGGAAATTGCTGCGGTTGAGGTCAAGGAGGCTGTTTCCTGCTTTCTCCTCTAGGGTTTTGATGGTTCCCTGTCTCACATTCAGGTCCTTCATCCATTTTGAGTTTATTTTTGTGTGTGGTGTAAGAAAGTGGTCTAGTTTCATTCTTCTGCATGTTGCTGTCCAGTTCTCCCAGCACCATCTTTTAAAGAGGCTGTCTTTTTTCCATTGGATACTCTTTCTTGCTTTGACAAAGATTAATTGGCCATACATTTGTGGCTCCAGTTTTGGGTTTTCTATTCTATTCCATTGGTCTATGTGTCTTTTTTTGTGGCAATACCATACTGTCTTGATGATGACAGCTTTGTAGTAGAGGTTAAAGTCTGGGATTGGGATGCCTCCCATTTTGATTTTCTTCTTCAATATTACTTTGGCTATTTGGGATCTTTTGTGGTCCCATACAAATTTTAGAATGGTTTGTTCTAGCTTGAGAAGAATGCTGGTGCAATTTTTACTAGGATTGCATTGAATGTGTAGATTGCTTTGGGTAGTGTTGACATTTTAACAATATTTATTCTTCCTATCCATGAGCATAGAATGTTTTTCCATTTCTTTGTGTCTTCTTCAATTTAATTCATAAGTTTTCTATAGTTTTCAGTGTACAGATCTTTTACATCTTTGGTTAGGTTTATTCCTAGGTATTTTATGGGTTTTGGTGCAGTTGTGAATGGGAATAATTTCTTGATTTCTCTTTCTGTTGCTTCATTATTGGTGTGTAAAATGCAACAACTGTATGTTGATTTTGTACCTGAGCAAAATTTTATTGGAATCATTAGTTCCAATAGCTCTGAGCCCCTTCCTACTTTTAAAAGCACAAGAGAGTAGATGGTCAAGAGATAATAGGATCGAGTCTAGTGTAACCTATTAGAAGCCTTATTTTTTAACTTTTAGTTTTTTAAACAAAATTTAAAAATTGTGATAAAGACCACAAACACCTGTTTATCACAATAGAAAAACCATATTTTGAATTATTTGCCATCTAAAAGTATCATGCCTATCTCATGGCTTTAGAAACCATCTTCACATTAATGAACATCACATGCTGTGGATCTGAGAACTTAGTTGACAACTACAATTGGTGCTTGAGCAGCACCAATTGGGTCCACTCATATGCAGAGTTTTTTGGGTAAATATATTACTGTACTATAATTGTATTATCTCTTCTTTATGATTTTTTTAACCATATTTTCTTATCTCTAGCTTACTTTATTGTAATAACACAATATACAATATCTATAACAAACAAAATAGGTATTAATTCACTGCTTAAGTTATGGGCAAGGTTCCTGGTCAACAGTAGGATATTAGCAGTTAATCATTTTGAGAAATCAAAACTTATAAACAGGTTTTCTTTTGCATGGGGTGTCAGTGCCCCTGTACTTGGTAAGGACTAGCTTCAGATGATGCTAAAGTTCTCCTCCTTGGATTACTGACAGACTCTCCTACTATTTGAGCCTGCTATGGTTCTATCTTTTGTCCATTTTGTGCCCATCATTGAAATATCTACTGCAGCCTCAAAGAATTCTGTGCATTTTCTTCTCTGTGCTCTTTTTCACAATGTACTGAATGCCCTTGTGCCCCTCCCTGTGCCACCTTCTATTCATTCTTTCAGATTCTTTTTAATATATCTTTTTCTGGAACCCTTTCATCAACTTCTAAGTCTACCCCTGCCATTAAATTTACCAAGCACAAATTAACAATATCTTTATGAGCGTATTTCTTCTGCTAGCTCCATAATTCATCTGCATGTCTCCCATGTATCCCAGAATAGTGATGTCATGGATGCTTGGGAAATATTGGTCAAAGCAAACTTAGTTGAACATAGTAGAACTCACCTGAAAATTTCTAAAGACAATGTCAACAAAAGTAATATTTCAAAGTGTATTCTGGAATTGGGCAAGGGGGTACATGAGTGTGGACAGAAGCCAGGCAAACCAATTAGGAAGTTGCTGCAACTTTCCATTGTTTAGGAATGGGCCAATATAGGCCAGCACTAAGGTAGAAATAGGGGAAATTAAATGGAAGAACAACCTTATGATGCAAGCTTTGGTAAATGACAGGGAAGCAAACTGAGGGTCAAAGATGTTCCTGAAGTTCCCAGACAGAATGATAGAGAGGAGGAGTCCTTAGTTTTGTTCAAAAGATCTCCTAGACTTGTTTCCTTGGAGTGAGCAGTAATGGGGAGAAGTAATGTCAAAAGGGGAAAGCCAAGCTCAGAGGGTAGCAACAAAGTTACCAGGTAGCATCAACACTGGAGGGAAAAATGAAGGTCACTGGCTAAAACCAATAGCCTTGCACTGTAAGGGAGAGCCAGCTTGAAGATGTACTTATAGTGACAGCAGGAGCGAAAGCAGGTGTCCTCTTGGATCAAGTCCCATTAGGCACTGTAGCACAACCATTAACAACCAGTTAAAATGAGTCTAAGATAGCTTGGGGGTGGAACCCATAGAGGTTTCTTGTCACACCCACACTTCCAAGTCACAGCTCTGCGAGAAGTATCATTTATAAGTACAAAGGTTCTAGTATTACCACTTTTTTATGCCATAACATCTGTAAAATCTAAGTATTAATTTCTCTTTGTTTCAAGGCCAAATTTTTGAAGACCAACTTAGCTGTATACTAATTATTTTTGCCTGTGTTCTGTTTCCACACCATGATGCCAGGCTACTTCAGTTAACAAGAAGCTCATCCAGCTAGACATTTGAATTGAACCAGTTCGACTCAGAAAAAAAAAATATGGCCAGTAACTTTCTTAACTGGAAAACAAAATTGGCTGAGGCAAAGAATCAGCTGTCTCCCATGGGCTCATTCTGAATGGCAGCTTTTGCCTATTATGTGTTAGGACGTCAGCCTCTGCTAACAATCTCCTGTGGGCCCCTCTCTTACCTGCTTCCTGATCATGTCTTCTTCCCTCCTGGACTTATTAATAACACTCTCAGCTGGGGTTTTCTTTAGCAAGTCTGTGCTAGTGCCGGCCTAGACCTGAGTCTGCACAGTCTTTAAATATGTGGGATGACAGGAAAACAACCATAAGTGCTCCTTGGAGACACTTATATTTGTTGGTTAATTCATCCATTTGTTCATTCACTCATTCATTCTCTAACTCATGCATCTCCTTGAAGGATTGTCAGGGGAGAATACATATACAAAGAAGAAACAAAGTGGTACTCAAGGAATGGTCTGTAAGAGATGATCTGAATAAATATCACCTGGGATACTTTTTAGACATTCGGATTCCTGGGATCAATCCCCTATCAAGTGAGTCAGAATCGCTAGAATAAAACCCCAGAAATCTTCATTCACAGCCAACTAATCTAACCACACATTAAAATGTGTGAACCACTGTAATGGAAAAGACATATTTATTTTGAACATTCCTTTGGAAGATTCTCATACAATTAGGGATGAAGAGCAAATTTACAAAAAAAGAAAAAAGCTGGTTTTAGAGAAATATAGAGCATAAATGGATTCTCTTATTTTGTATATGAGGTGAGGTGATTTGTTTAATTTCATAGAGCTCTGACATACCACAGTTTGTTTTCAAACAGGAATGAGGTCACCCTTGGGAAATTATTTTATTATCTTATCTGGAGAAGAACTACCAAATACAAAAGGGCATAGTTAATTGTTGATGCATTCTTTGTGTTAGGTCACTCATTTTAATTTTTCTTATATCTACCCATAAATAATATAAATTTATATATTAAAATATTTTGGAATCTGTGCCAAGGACATAGGTTTCATTTGGCACAGGAAAAGCTTGTAATACAATGGTATCATACTCTTTCTTTTAACTACTGTGCAAATAGACATTGCTTTGGTGTTACTACTTGAGGTGAACATAGCTTAAAGTTGGTGATTTATTAAAGGCAAAACAGCACTGAATGAACACTCTTCTAGATCCTGGGGATACAATGGTGATTGACTTATGGTCTCTGGTTTCTGGAGACAGATGAACAAGTAAATAAAATACAATTAGTAAATAATTGAGAATACCATGGGAACTCTTATAATGAGATAGGGTTAGCCATGGAAGCCTTAAAGAATATGATGGCTTAGCTGAGTCTTGAAAAACAAGTAGATATTAGCCAGAAGATTGAGTCTATGTGTGGGGTATGGGGAGGTGTGTGTGTGTGTGTGTGTGTGTGTGTGTGTGTGTGTGTGTGTGTGATGTGGAGGAAGTGGTCAATGGCAATGGGAAGTGGAACATGACCATTATATTCCATCCATTGTTCAGTTTCCTCTAATACAGCTCACCTGCTCCCACAGTCACAGTCTGATTTAAATTGTAAGCTTGGCACCAAAACAAAAAACATCCACAAAACATGAGGTTGCCTAGGCCCCAAACACCCTGATTTTGGAATTTATCCCATTGGTGAGACCTTCTCTTCTTAGTTCCACCTAATCCTCTAAACCTGCCTAGACTGCTAGCACCTGTGTGTTTCCTGGATGATTGATGGCTTCATTTCAGGGTCCTCTCTGGCTCCTTATCTAGGTATGCTTTCTATTTTGTTCTTGGGTCCTGCCTACAGTCATGTCTAGTTTTTACCTTCTGAATTCTGCCTCACCCTGGTTGTTTATATTCCCAACTCCCATCCTGTTGTGAAATATGAAGTGGCACCATTCAATAATGGCTCTTTTTGAGTTAGCAATAAAAGTAAAGGATATTTCCCCCCCTCAGGCATGTTGTTGGATGAGTTCTCTCATATTTGTTCTACTTCAAGCCGGTCTGTACCAGGCTTCATCTGATTACTTCATTCTGCAAGTGAGCCAAATACATAATTGAGTAGGTGTAACCACTGAGTTGCTAAGACTCTAGGGCTTGTCATGTCTTTGTTTGGGGAAATGAGAAAAATGCATTATTGAAATATAATGCACAGGATTAATAGCACACACAATGGTCCTTCAACTCTGCTTTTTCCTCTCAGATGCAAAATCAAATACATCCAAATGGTTGCCCTAAATTCTTAAATGAGGTTCAATATAAAGAAAAAAAAATAGTAAAAATATGTTAGTTTCTGATTGAAAGTGTCAATCCATTGAACGATCAGGCAAAATGCCCTGACTCAACCACCCAGCTGTTGACCCAAAGTAAAAATCCTACTGTGCCAAAATGAATATGTTTTTACTTAAGAAGTTAAGAGCTCTCCCTCCCCTATTCTTGTGAGCACATCCTCTCCACTCCTAGTCTCCAGATCTGGCTTTTGGATGGACTGGACCCCCCCTCCCTCATTTTCAGTGGCTGGTTCATGAATGAATGTATGATCCAATTTGAGCTAATAAGAGTCAGACTGAAGGCTTTCATTTGAATTTTTAAGAAAGAACTACTTTGTTACAAATTTGGATTTCAGATTCAGTGTGTTTCTGGACACTATTCTACCTAAGAATGAATAGGCCAAAAAAGAGAGAAACAGAGAAGGGAACTGGGAAATAGGAAGCCCTGATAATATCTTTGAGCCTGTGGATCTGGCCATGTTTACAAGTCAAAGCTACCCTTGATTCTTTGGGCAGGTGAAACACTGTTTTATGCTGGGGTTTTTTTGTTGTTTGTTTTTTGCCAGTTTGATTTAGATCTTTTCAAAAAGTGAACCTCGAAGAGTCTTCTTTAATGCAATTGAGAAACCTACTCAAGCCTGTCTTTACAATGATAAGATCTCTTACCTTGGTCTTGATATCCACTTCTGTTTTCTTATTGTGATATATTTATGATGTATAGGGTATCCTATACGGTTTGTTTTAAAAGAAAGCTATATTTCATAAGCCTTCTCCAGTAACTTGTGACAACTTGGTGGATAAGTACCATGCACAGTCATCTACCTTTATGCAGAGTAACATACATGTATAGCTTGAATAAAATAGACACTCCCAAAGGACTTATTCAACTATAATAAATTAGTTGGGGGGGGAGCTCAACACTCAATATGGGTTTCAGTTTCTGATTTGATGAGAATCACTGCCACTTAACTCTCCTTTTTTGATAATTTTATTTCCAGTAGCTTTTTCTCTAAGCTTCTCTGATGGTGATGAATTTGGTAAAAGGGGGTAATAGTGTCATTTTGAGCAACACTAAAGCCAAGTTATCAAAACCAAGAAATATCAGGAGTGAAGATCAATTTTCAAGAGGAGGAAAATAAAAGCAGAACTCAATTTGCATTGTATTAAGGGATTCAGGAGCTCATTCAGATTGATAACTAATGAATAATATAGCTCTCATTTAGGGGGAACTTTCTCTGGGCCACTTATACATATTATTTATAATCCTCACAGTGAACACTACATGGTAGGTATTATTAATCCTGTTTTGCATGTGTCAGCTAACTTCTGCTACATACCAAACCACCCAAAAATTAATGGCTTGAGAAAACAAGCATCTCTTATGTCTCAAAATTTGTAAGTCCGAAGAATAGCTCTTTTGGAGTGAGTTAATTCAGCTGATTTCGGCCATCAACTGACATCTTGTCTGGCACCAGATGGTCTACAGTGGCTTCATTCACATGTATAGTTGTTGCTAGACTTTTGGTCAGAGACTCTCAGCTCTCCTCCATCTGACTCTTCTGAAAGGCTAGCTTGGACTCATTCATGTTGTGGCTTCAAGTTTTCAAGAGCAGCAAGAGAGGTAAATGCCCAATAAGCAAGCACCTTTTAAGTCTCTGCTGGTGTTAGATGTTCTAAAGTCCTGTTGGCCAAAGCAAGTCACACAACCATATCAAGATTAAAGAAGTAGAAAAGAGAGCCATATCATGATAGAAGAAATGACAAAGTTACATTTCAAAGGGAACTGCATTCGGTGGTAGGAGGAGTTATAGTAGTTATTTTTGGGAAAAAAATTGAAAAAAAATTAGTTTGTCAAGAAAAAAAAGTAACTTGTCAAAAAGCACAGAGCTTAGACCAAAGCAAAATAGAGATTGACCTAAAAATATGGTATTCTACATTTCATGAGACTGAATGATAAATTGAAATACCTAAGGGCAAGAGTTGTAATTCATCCCACGGAGAAGATCCTTACGTTTCCTGGAGGGTTCCTTATTCCTGTGCACCTATTTATGCCTCCCTGATCAAATGAGAACTTCTATATCTAGATGGCCTATTGTTTACATAGTCCTTGATTAATACTTTATCTACCATTTTGTTCAATAGCAAAAGTTCCATAGAAGGGAGACCCAAACTCAAATGTCTGCAGAAACCAGGCAGGTAACATAAAGGTATAAACCAGACTGGAAATAAGACAACAGGGGATGAAGAGTTTGGAGTGATAAGGAGCAAGAACCCCCCTCCACCACCACCACCAACCCCAGTCTAAAAGTATTCAAACTGGGAAGAAAATATAACGCTATACTCACCCTGCAAAAAATCTGTCTCAGGGCCAGAGGTAGCCAAGAAATTACCTTTTTGTGACCTGTACCATATAAATCCTTGCCCATCTTTAGGTGGAATTAGTGACCTTCCAAAAGAAACAGTGCCCCAGAGTCCTGGTCTATAACTGAGATAGGGATGTGTGGGAATCTGTCCACCTCTTCAAAAAGAACCCCAGTAGGCTTTTTGTAGTGATGAGATCACCATGCATCTACATCTTTCCAGGATCATGGCATTTGATGCATCCTGAAGGGTAACTGTTTGTCCAGGAGGGCTGACAGGTGCTCACACTGCATAAGACATCATTCTTAGCCCTGGAGATGGGGGTCAGTCTTCCTGAACCCTGCAGGTGGAGGAAATTCCCACAACAAAAAGAACTGGAGGTTCAGTTTGTCAGCAGTCAAAGGGCAATGGAAAGCTGTGTAGTTTTTCTCTAAAACTGTGAGAAAACCAGGCATTTAATACCACCCTTCCAACGTCAAACCAATCAAACATTGGCAGTTTGGGATTGTTTTATTTTGAGGCTTTAGCTTATCTCCATGGGATAAAAACCTTTCCAAACTGGCTTTAACTAAAAATGTCATCAATCCCAGCTGCTCACTGGTTAGCAGAAAGCGTGGTAACAGAAGGCCCCTTTTGATAGCCCTCTTCCATAATATCATCCAAATTTGCATGGCAAAGATGTGGGAGCTATTTATATGTTGATTATTACAGTGCTGCAGTTTATATTTTTCCCAGCACAGTTGAAAATTATATTTAGAAAAACTGACATCATCTTTAAATATATATTATAGCTCTCATTTGGTGGAGATGAGCTGTTGAAATACATGCCACCTACTCAACTTCTCAGAAAAATGGCATAGTTCACACATGGTTATATATAAACGTGTACACTGGCAGAGCACTGCCCTCGAGCCCAGAGGACTTCCAGGGAGTTTTGTGGGCTCTGATTTTTGCCTTAGTTTGCTCTTTATTTAAAAAGAAAGGTAGGCAATAAAATTTAGTTGTTAGAACATGGCTTTTGTAGCCATTAAGTTCTGAATTCTGAGCCTGATCCTACAGCAGAGTAGCTGTGTGATCTTAGAAAATCCTTTTTCCACTGTAAACATCTGTATTTATCAACCATAGCATGTGACTGTGAATGCTCACCTGAGAGATATTCCAAATATGTTACACAATACAGGTGACAGGTAACAAAAAAGAATGATGATCGTGCTTGAAGCATGTTCCCAGTAATAGAGTGTGTACTTTGTATAGACTGCGATGGTTACTTTTATGTGTCAACTTTCCTGGGCCACAGGGTGCCCAGATATTTGGTCAAACATTATTCTGGGTGTTTCTGTGAGGATATTCTTGGATGAGATTAACATTTAAAAAAAAACGCACCTACTAAAACAGATTGTGCTCCCTAATTTGCATTGGGCCTCATCAATCAGTCGAAGGCTTGAGTAGAATAAAAAGGTTAACCCTTCCCTGAGTAACAGAGAATTCTTTCTGTCTGACTGTGTTTGAACTGGAACATCAGCATTTTCCCCCATCTTCTGCCTTAAACTGAAACATTGGTTCTTCCTGGATGTCAAGACTGCTGACCTTCAGGCAGGAAGGAATTACACTATCAGATCCACTGGTTCTCAGACCTTCAGACTCCAACTGCAACTAAACCCTTGGCTCTCCTGGGTCTCCAGCTTTCTCACTCACCCTGAAGTTCTTGGAACTTGCCAATCTCCATAAGCATGTAACCTACTTCTTTCTAACTCTCTTTCTATATCTATATGTTGTATTTGTTCTCTTTCTGGTGAACTCTGTTGAATACATATATCTAGTTAAGTGTTTAGTTCCTGAGAATAACTTATCAAGAATTGAAGATATTGCTTTATCTTCTCTGTTTTATTTACACTAGTCAACAGATGAGGAAAATGAGGGCTCCAGAAGCAAATTAACGTATTTTAGGGTCATTACAGGTTATACATGGTGTAAGCAGGGGTTGAAATCTGGAAATCCAATGCTATATTTTACTCATTTAACTACTATCCTATATTGTCCAGAGGTTACATATTAGATAAAAGTTTAGCCCCTATTCCAACACTGAGAAATTTTTGGGAACCGGATGCCACAAGGAAGGAGAATCAAGAAGGCTATAAGATACTAGCTTACCTCAGGGAGACATGTGAGCAGTATCACACTGCAGTGAGGCAGGGTACAAAGCAGACCCTGAAACCTGTAGGCACAACACTATGGGGTAGAGTTGGGACTGGGAAATGTTTTGGTTTCCTCAAACTATCAACCTCCACCCATCAGCTAACTTGAACCTGGAATCCGACTTCTGATACCAATTAGAATTGTGTTTGCAATTCTGTGGCACATCTGGGTGACCATGGCCCTAGGGGGATATCCATGACTGAAATGGCCTCTAAAATGTGGTAATTCTATAAGAAAGCAGATCTAGAGCAGTATTTTCCTTATTAGCTTTTAAGTGTCCAAGTCCAAAATTTCTCCAGCAGAGCTTCATGACTTACGGTGATTAAAAATTCACATATTCTTTACTATAACAGGCCAACTTTCATACTTCAGATGAGAATAGCCATCCAGTCAAGATAAATGTACCTTCTTGAAGGATTATATGACCACCATGTTTGATAACTTGAGGCCTCTAAATGACACTTAGATATTATATTTTGCTGAATTTAACTATTATGAAAAATTCTTCAAAAATTATTTCCCCACAAATGGAAATAAAAATACAGCTGCAAGTGCCAGGGCTAGTGAGATGACATGTTTTTTATAAGCTAACTGGCAAAAATTCAACTTTCATAAGCACGCATGCCTGTCTCAGGCTTTTAAGGAGTCAGTTTTATGTTTCGTACCATTCTTTCTTCTTGCCTATTAAGCAAGTCCCAGTCTGAGCCAAGATCAGTTTTTATATGAAGCTCAAAGGTAAGTCATTTTATATAATATTTGCATAGGCATAATTATTTCCAAACACTCCATCCCTGCTACCCCCCTGGACTGCATAGCACCGTAAAACCAATTGACTTGAAACCTCACTCTCAACATGTCACACCCTTGTTCAAGAAACAGTTTCTATTTCATTAAATCAAAATGCTTCATGCTGGTATTCATAGTCCTGAATAACCTGACCCCATTTTCCTTGATAGTTATAATGAGCATAATATCTTTTCTTTTCCAGTTTTTTCCTTTTTGTCTCTCTTTTTGACTTCCCTAAAACAGCACCTCAGTAAACCACCCTGTCTTGCCCTCCGTGGTTCAGAAAAAGAATGGATATGTAAATATGGAGCCAAAAAGATTCTGAGCAAAATGTCAACTTTATTACTGAAAGTATAGACACGGAGAAAAACATGGCTTGTAGCTGTTGTCATGTATTCAAAGTTTCTCTCTCCCTTACTCTAACTTAACGCCCACCACTGTAGACACTCCCTTGCAGGGTCAGTCCCAGCCCTGGTTAGCTCACCACACCAAGGGGAGAGACCAGAACTGGCCCTCTCAGCAGAAGGCTGACCCAAAAGAGTGAGGAATTAGCCAAGTCAGGCTTCCCTGATTCCTTCTCCTACACTCATCAAAGTAGGTTTTCTACATATGGGAGGTGTGGGTAGAAAGAAGATGGGTGTTTCTTATTCTATCTCTTTATTCTCTTTCTATTGCTTTGCAACAACTGACCACAAACGTAGAGCTTTCAAAATCACACCTATTTATTAACTCAAAAGTTCTGTACATCAGTCCTACTCAGGGTTATCAGGCTGAAATCAAGCTGTTGGAAAGATTGAATTCTTACCTGGAGATACTGGGGGAAAATCCATTTCTAAGCTCATTCTTGTTGGAAGAATTCAGTTCCTGGTGGTGCTAGGACTGAGATCCCGATTGTCTTGCTGGCTGTCAATCAGAGGCTACACTCAGTTCCTAGAGGTGACCCTCATGCCTTACCCCATGGTCCCTCTATTTTCAAATCAACAATCGTACATCAAATATGTCCTGTGCTTTTACTCTCTGACTTCTCTGGCTCTGACCTCTAGACCCAGATTTTAATAAGCCTTTTATTTAACCACAGCTTAAATTAATAAAATTATTGTGAAGATAATATGGAGAGTTAACATATACCACACTCCCAGGTTCCCCAATTATTAACATCTTTCATTAGTATGGTATATTTGTCAAAATTAATATAACAGGTTGATTTATTGTTATTAACTAAACCCCATGTTTAATCATATTTCCTCTGTTTTTCTTTAATGTTCTTTTTCAAGTCCAGAATCTCATCCAGCATGCCACATAACATTTAATCTTCTCAGTTTCCTTTTGGCCATAACAGTTTCTCAGATTTCCATGTTTGGAATGACCTTGACAGTTTTGAAGATTACTAGTCAGGTATTTTGTATAATATCCCTCATTTAAGAGTTGACTCATGTTTTTTTCTCTCATTATACTGCAGTAATGTGTTTATAGGTAGAAGACCACAAGGGTAAAATGTCATTCTCTTCACATTCTATGAAGGGCATGTGCTACCAATATGACTTACCACTACTGAGGTTAACATTGGTCACCTTGCTTAAGGGAGTTATCATCAGTAACGGTACTTTGTTTCCCACCATCCTCTATCCATACTGTGTTCTTTGGAAACAAGTCACAATGCACAGTGTTCATCTCCAGGGTGGACACTTATACTCTACCTCCTTAACTGTGGAGTATTGACAAAATTTATTTGGACACCATATGCACAGGATATTTGTCTCTGTTTATTTGTTCAGTAATTTATATCAGTACAGACTCATTGATACTTATTTAACAGTTTGGATTATAATTATCTATCTATCTATCTATCTAATCTATCATCTAGTTAGTTAGTTAGTTAGTTTGTTAGTTACTTGAATTGCTCCAGCTTTAGCCATTGGGAGCTCTTTCTGTTTGCTCCTACATCTCTTGGACATCCACCCAGAATATTTCCCTTTCTTACAGTCAATTCTGTGATATAACAATTAATCACAAAAGATAATTCCACTATATTTCTAGTCTCAGAGATTATACAGAGTGGGTATACAAAAGAGCAAGAAATCTTTGGGCCACCTTGTGATTTTAATCTACCATAATCTCCCTCCTAAGAAGTGAAGTGGAATATTACTAAATCTATAAAACCTGATAAACAGGAAATATTTCTCCTCCACTTAAATATAACACACCTATATTATGGAGGAAAGAGGACTTTCCCATGGTCTAAGTTACCATCTTTTTCTACCTATGACTGGTCTCCCTTGAACAGTTGTAAGAACTAGAAGTCTTAAAACAATAAAACAAATTTGGTTCAAAAACTTCCAATGGCTTCCTAAAGCTATTGGAATAAAATCTAAAATTCTTAGCCTAGCTTGTAAAGCTCAAAATCAGTTTTTTGAACACTGTCTGTAGACAAAGACCAGTCCTCCCACCAACTCTTTGCACGTCAGTACCAGCACACATATTCTCCAACAGGGACTAAGTAAATTCAACAACACCTGTGCTTGACCGCATTGTGCTGAATGAGATGAGTCCACTGATAGCTGCTTAAATGTTGTGCAATGGCAAGTTGCTATAAACATCTCTAAATGCTTCCTTTCAATTGTATATTCATGGAGGGCTGGTAGAGATGGGTGCAGTTAGTGGACCATGCTTTGATTAGCACTGCTCTCATAATCTCATGCCTGGCCGTCTCCTTCCCTCCTGCCTTTGCATTGCCACTTTCTCTCCAGCAAAGCTTACATTCTGCTCTCTCTGTTAACACACTGTATTAGTTTTCTAGTGCTATGAAACAAGTTATCAGTAGTTTAGCAGCTTAATACCACACATATTTATTATCTCACAGTTTCCATGAGTCAGGAGTCCAGGCATTGCTTACCTAGGTCCTCTGCTTAGGGTTTCACAATGGTGTAATCAGGTTCTTAAGACTTTGGAGTCTCCTTCCAAGCTCATGTGGTTATTGGCAGAATTCAGCTCTATGAGGTTGTAGGACTGAGGCCGGCAGCTCTTAAAGATACTTCATAGTTCTTGGCTAAATGACCTTCTCTATAGGCAGTTATGGCTTTGCCAAAGCCAACAAAGGACAGTTCCTCACTCTAGTCTGCTAATACGGAGTCTTATATAATATAATGTAAACATGACAGTTACATCTGATCATCTTTGTCATAAAATGTAAATTAATCAAGGAAGCAACATCCCGTCACTTTTGCTATATCCATTTGTTAGAAGCAACTCACAGACCTCACATCCACTCAGCAGGAGGGAATTACATAAAGTCATGGATACCTGGAGATGGGACATCACTGGGGGTCATCTTGGGGTCTGTCTGATGCACACTGAACTTGCCTCAGGGTCTTTGTACTTGTTTTTCTCCTCCCTAAGGACTTGCCTCCTCATTCCATTCAGGTCTCAGCTCAGACGTCACATACTCAGAGTCCTTCTGAACCCTGTTTCCTAAAACAGTAGTTCTCATTCCCTTACTCAATTTTTTTCAGACATAAATCATCCTCTGACATTAAATGATTATTGTTCAAAATCAGACTTCCTCATTAGAATGTAGGCTGTTTTCCAAGCCCTAAGAAATGGACCTGTCATGTAGTACCTGCTCAGAAATATTTATTAAATGAATCAGTAAAAAATGTTAGCACACAGCAATGGTCACCAACGTCTTTCTAAATTGATCCACACATTTTACACTAGATTATAAAGAATGTAAGTTGCTTTTCATGTTTAATCTTGTTTCTCTTGCAAGATTGCAAGTAGAAACAGCATGGTAGAATAGAAATAGCACAGATTCTGAAACAGTGCATACTGATGAAATTCAGGGTATTACTACCTTTGTGATCTAAGAGATTAATTTCTCTGAATTCTAATTGTAAAACCAGAGAAAACAGTGTATGATTCCCATTAAGAAGATTTGGGTTAGATCATAGGCACACTACATACTAGCATAACTTTAGACTAGTTTCTCAGATCTTTGGAGGCACAATAACACAAGTGGGGGAGAGTGAGAAGAGAGAGAGAATCCCAAGCAGACTCTGAGTATTAGCAGCATGGAGCTGGGCACAGGGCTCAAACTCACAAACTATGAGATCATGATCTGAGCTGAAATCAAAAGTCAGACACCTAAATAAGCCACCCAACTGCCCCAATATAAATCATTATATTAGCAATATCAATATAAATTTTGTGGTGCACAGTATGTTAAATAGTACTCATAATCTTTCTATATCTTTTATTTGGTCTTATAAAGGTAGATATCACAATAATAATGGTGATTATTATTTATGGGAAAGTTCTATTACAAGTCCTAAATAACTCTTTGTAGCAGGTGATCCAGAAGCAAATACTGACATTCTGCATGTAGCTAACTACGATAAAAAAATGCATGTAAAATATTTTTATTACTTTTTAAGATTTTGCTCACAGCATCTCACAATGTGTTTCTATACAAGGATAGTTTAAAGAACAAATTAAAAGAGACTTATTTTTTACTATTAATCTGTATGAAACACTCATAAAATCATATTTTAAAAGAAATATTTTCTCTTTCCTTAACATCTAATTATACAAAATCCATGAAATTCTCCATTACAACCTAAAATACTAAATAATTAAAAAACTAATACTCTGTCAAATAAGGAATGCAACCTCTCTAAATATATCTTGTTGTAGAGTTTTAAATTGAGAAACATTGCAAAATAAAATTAAGTGGAAATGTAAAATAAAGCAACATGTAAAAGTTGAAAATAGAACTCTAAATATGGTGATTTAACCATCCAGGGGAAATAATAATTATTTAAAATGATTTTAAAGCATACGAATTTTACTATTTTTCCATAGTGGAATATAATCTAAGAATGAATAGGACTTTCAAGTAATCCTAAACAGCATTCAATAGTCTACTATTTCTTTTAATCATGCTAATATTACATTGAAACCATATGTGTATGTACGTGTCTACATTCACTACAAAAAATTCAAATAAATAATTATGTTTCTTAAACTGTTTATTTATTTATTTTGGAGAGAGAGAGAGAGAGAGAGTGCTCACAAGCAGGGAAGGGGCAGAGAGAGAGGGACAGAGAGAATCTCAAGTCAGCTCCATGTTGTTGGTGCAGAGCCTGATATGGGGCTCGATCCCACAAACCATGAGATATTGACTTGTGCCAAAACCAAGAGTTAGTCGCTTAACTGACTGAGACACCCAGGTGCTCCAAATAAATAAATAAGTAAATAAATAAATATGTTAATAGTTGGGATTAATAGTCCCACTGTTCAAAAAAAGAAATACAATACTATAAATAAAATTATGTCATGTTAAATCCGAATTTGAAAATATCATGATGGACACAAAGTTTTTTATTTTTATTTTTGTTTTTAAATATGTACTTCTTAGTTCTGACTATAGGAAAAGCCTAAAAGCTATGACAACACATTAGCTATAAGAGCACCAAGTACCCAGATCATATCCTTCATATAATACACTGCACCAAAAAGAACAAGTAATATTTGGAGAATGATTGATTTCAAGTCTCAAGAAGGAAATATATCCAAATGAATCTAAGACTCTTTGTACAAAATCTAACAGGTTATTTCCAAAGGACCTAGAGCAAATATGAAGTGTTTCTCATTGGTCATAAGTGATAAATTTAAGCATCTAGCAGCAATATTAATAGAAGTAACAATAATAATATTAATGAAACCAATGAATATAACTAATTAAGACAGTATTGAGTATAGTGAAACTTATGTTACTTAGAAAAGTGAGGAAGAAGGAAGAAAAGGAACAGAGAGAGAGGGAGAAAATTCATTGGATACCAAAGTTATTAGGGCATCAATTCCTTTTTCTAAAAACAATCATCTTTTAAAGGAAATAATTTCTCCTGCTTTTTAAATGTGAACTGTATTTTGATGTCACCAAATAGCTTTTATTGATGAGTAGGAGTCCATTTTAGAAAAATCTCAGGTAATGCATGAAGAAAGTGAGACAGAATTTAAAAATTGCCATTTGGCATCCTCACATAAAGTAATTAATTTAGGCAATCATCATCAATGGATGAAACCCTTAGCTTAAAATTGAAGGTGAACTTTATTTTATAATGGAGTCATCAGGCAACCTGAACCGACTGATCACCTTAGCCTCATTAAATTAAGACAAATAGAAATGTGTGTGTCTATCTATTATAAGTTATTATTTTAAAAGAAAAGAAAATATGAATCCAATTAAGCCTCTAGAGCTAACTTTCATTCTACGAGAAAACTCACAGTGTCTGCAAAGATTTGATGATATGGGAAAAAAAATCGAAGGGATGTTCCAGCTAAGCATAATGATATATCTTGTTGGATCCTGATATGAAAAAAAAACCTGTAAAAACACATTTTGATATCATTTAGGCAGTGTGAATATGGACTCAATATATACATATATATATATATATATATATATATATGATCTGTATCTTGGCATATTTTTTATAGTTATGATACTATGATTTGTAAGAAAATGCATATTTTTAGATACTATTAGTGGAATACTTGAAGGTGAAATGGCATAATGCCTGTGATTTGCTTCAAAATGCATCAGTAAAGGAGTGCCTGGGTAGCTCAGGCAGTTAAGTATATGACTACAGCTCAGGTCATGATCTCATGTTTGTGAGTTCAAGACCTTCATTGGGCTCTGTGTTGAGAGCTCAGAGCCTGGAGCCTACATCAGATTCTGTGTGTCCCTCTCTTTCTGCCTCCCTCTCAAAAATAAATAAACATTAAAAAAGTTTTAAAAATCCATACAATTAAAAATAGACAAAAGGAATAAAGAAAATAAATGTGACAAAATATTGATAATGGTTAAATCCAGGTGATAGATGGGAATACTTCAATTTAGTTTACTCTCAAGTGTGTTCAATAGTTTTCATTATAATTAAAAAAAAAAAAAAGGCAAATCCTGCCTCTGTGGGTTTTGGACCTTCCACTAGAGGTTTCTGTTCAAAGGTATGAGATACCTTATTGGAAGATCCTGTTGCTATCCTGGGTCTGAGTCAAGACCAGGCCTCTTTGCTTCTCACATGCTCCCTGTTCTCCTGACTTTTTCTTTGGTCGCAGAAACCATAAGACAACTACTCTGCTGCTCGTACTTCATTCTGATTTCAATTCTTGACTATTCTGAGTTGTCCTGACAGTATCACAAAGCTCAAAACTGGAGTCTTAAATTCTGCTCCATGTACATAGTCAAGTGCTAAATCATGAATTGTGATAATTAAAAAGAATTTACTGAAGACCTAAAGAGGGAGAACAATTTGTACTTTTTAAAGGTAAGATTTGTCACTCTAGGAGGAAGAAGAGAGAAACACAATAACCCAAAGGCCTCTGAGCCCAGTGCACCTTAGAGATAATGAAGACACTCACCTGATTATTAATTATAATAATTATGGTAGTAAGTAATATTGAGTTCAGTTTATACTAGAATGAGGTCCTTATACTCATTATCTCATTTATTTTCTACAATATTTCTACAAAGTGGTCATTATTAATGTTCCTATTGTACAATGCTAAATTAACTTGCGAAAGTAAAACAACTACAAAGTGAAAGAATCGGGATTAGACCCCAGATCTGACCCCACAGCCTACATTCTGCTAAGAAATAGAAAAAATAAAATTTCCTCCAAAATGTAGAGGCCTCTGTTAAGTATAGAAACATTTTTTAAAATTTATTTTTGGGGCACCTGGGTGGCTCATTTGGTTAAGCGTCCAACTCTTGATTTTGGCTCAGATCATGATCTCACAGTCGTGAAAGTGAGCCCCGAATCCAGCTCCACTCTGGAACTAGAGCCTGCATAATATACTCTCTCTCCCTCTCCCTCTGCCTCTCTTCCACTGTCTCACGCTCTCTCTTTCTCTCTCTCTCTCTCTATATATATATATATATATATAAATTTATTTTTTATTGAAGTATAATTAACATACAGATTTTGTTTTTAAGAAGGATGTTTTTCTCCATTTATTTAACCACAATTGGCTCACTGCTACATGTAGGATCCTGCACCAGGATTAGGGATGGGGATAAATATGACCTGGTACCAGCTTTCGGAAAGCTCAAAATATAGTTGGGGAGACTGACACACAAAGAGATAATCAGAAAGCAGTAGTATAGGTGTTAACGTTGAGGCATACAAACTGGTTGTTTTTGTCTTTTGTAGTTTGCCGGCAAGTCTGACTTCAGATAGAGGACTAAAATTGAAGTGTTTATGGAAGGTGGAACCAAAGGAAACATTAAATGTGGACCTGAAGTAGAGTTGGGAAGACAGTTTAGAGAGGATACAGGGTGTGAAAAATGAGCAGGACTCCAGCAGGACAGAGAGTCGTAGAGATTAGAAGGAGGGTGAAGAATGTGCAGAGGTCAGGACTTATATGGCAGAGGTGAGGCTGTGGCCAGGGATCTGTGCCTCTATGGTGGCTGGGCCTTAAAAGTCATGGTTTCACCCAGGATATCCTATTGCCCTCACTTTTAAGGCAGAGGATATGTTCAGCCAGATATATTAGAAGAAGGTGGTCAGTTTGCACAAAATTTTACTAGATTCTCTTTGGCCAATGTCCAATCTTGAGTATGAAATTTGTGGTAAACTATTAAAAGACAATATTTCTTTGAAATGATTCTTTTATTTTTTTCCAATTAAAAGTTAAATATCCATATACTTGGACTCTATTTTCATCTTGGAATTTGAAGGGAATACAAATCACCACACGGGTTTCTAAGTAAGTAGTCCCTTCAGAATGCCACCTGAGCTCCTTGGCAAACATAATGGCTGCTGGTGAAGCCAGCCCTAGATGTGGCAGATAAAGGGACTAACAGTAATTGCTGTTTCCAACCCTTTTGGAAGTTTCCAAGCTGTCTTTGGCATCTGTTCCATGCATGCTCCGCTGACAGCTAGGGAGTAAGGGATTTTGAAGATACTATTAACATTTTTTGTCAATTAGGAAATGTGTGATCAAATAATTGCCCTAAACTATTCAAGATGGCCCACCTCAGAGAGCTGGAAGGAAGCAGTGGGAAGTTGTCTATACCTTACCTTAGGAGAACAGTTTACTTATGGTACATGGTTGAATGAAAAATCTAAATTATGAAAAATTCTTAGGGGTTTGTTTGTCCACACGCCTTGAAAAAAAAGTCTGCTTATTTGAACATCCTTTATCCAGTGCAGTTGCTGGCAAAATAAACCATTCTATTTTTTCCATATGTATCATGGGACATCCTACTTGAGTGCCCATATTGATTCTCCCTCCTCTACACAGAAAGCCTGTTCCTTGCCTCTCCAACATTTCTAAATGTCACCTGTTTCATCCACACCAGTATGAATTCCTGATTTTGCCATTTAACAGTTGAATAACCTTTGGGTAAATCCCATAACCTTCTTACATCCCAGCTTCCTCAACAGTAAAGTGAGGATGACGACTGTACCTAACACTTAGGGCCATTGTAAGGGTTAACAGAGATAATGTCCATAATAAATGCCTAATAATCACCTATTATTTGAATGCAAGTTATTACAATATTAGTAACCTTCTCTATCGCCATCACTATCATAGAGTGTTTTCTGATTCTCTGTGCAGAAGTCATCCTCTGCCTGCTCTGATGTCCCATTTGTAAGTATCAGCATCCTTATCTTGGAGTGCATCATTTCTCACCTTAGGTATCAGTTAACATATACATTGTCTCCCCTGTAACTTCTGGGAGTTGGGGTCCCTAGTTGATTCATCTACATGTCCACATTTTCTAGAATGGTGATATGCTTAGGGAAACTATTTATTCATTTAAACATTTATTTATTTAAAATATTTATGGTGTAGATTATTTTATCTTCTTCACATTTTGAAGTGGGTAAGCAGATAACATGTCCATGTAAGTTAGAAAGTCTCAGTGGGGCCATCAACTACTTGTGCTTGGATGGCCCTCACGGTCTCTTGACTGGCCTCCTTGACTCCAAACCTAGTCACTGCAGCTTAGTTCTCTGGACAGAATGAATTTCCTAAGGCATAAATCTGATGGAATCACCCCCTTGCTTTATTTCCTACAATGACATTACATGGTCAGGCCAACCTTCAGCATTGCCACAGAGGAAATATCATAATATTATGACCCCTAAACTCTCTTTTCCAGCTTCATCCTACTCTCTTCACCTCTTGCAATATGTGGTATCCATACTGGACCACTTGAAATGTGACATTTTCCAGACCCTCTCTCCCTTCTGTTCTGTGCACCTTTCTTTTTTGTCTGGAATAAATTCCTTACCACTTTCAATGATCATCCAGCTTCCTGTGACTCATCCTTTAGGATTCAGTTTAAATGTAACCATGTTCCCTCACTGAGGAAGCCTTTCCAGGTTCTCTCTATTTTGGTAACTTCCCTGTCCTATATGCTGTCTTGTCAGACTTTGTGTATCTCCATTATAACATTTAAGCAAAGTATTAAAATGTCTTACCATAGGTATAGGTTCTCATCTCAGATTGTAAAATTCTTGAGTGCAAAAGCTCTCAACCATCCTCTTCATCTCTAGAAATTCCCTCTTGAGAGGTCTCAGACTTCCAATAATCCACAAATACCTTACTACTTTCTACCCTCAAATAGACCCAGTCCCTGCCTCATTTTTAGTTAATATCAACCTGTATAAAGTTTCTTTCAGACACCAACCTATTTACTGTTTTTATGCAGTTCACCCTTCCTATAAAACCTATTCTGACTTTATTCTCTTGATCAATACTTCACTTCTTCCTGAGTGTTGTCTCAGGGATTATTTCCTCTAGAAAACACTTATGAGCACTCAGTTTGGGTTACGTATACTTCTATGTTTTCTGACACATATAACGTGCATAGCTTCAGCTTTCTTCAGCTTTTTTCTGACAAAAACCTACTGACCTCCTACTGTGTCTGGTATTCTTCTAGACTATTATTTATCAACCTTGGCACTATTGACAGTTCAGACCAGGTAATTCTTCATTGTGAGGTCTGTCCTGTATACTGTAGTATGGTTAGCAGCTGAGCTAACCTCTATGCACTAGATACCTATAGTATGCATTCCTGCTCCTATTGTGCTAGAATGTCTCCAAACATTGCAAAATATCACCTAGGGGCAAAATCATCATTGGTTGACAACTGCTGCTTTAGAACCCAATGCTAAAACTTAGACTTCTTCTATTTGCTTGCAGAGATGGATGGGTATTTAAGCTATTGAAGGTTACTGTTTTTTTGTATGGTGCTAATAATTGATAAAATATACATGTTTAGAACTTAGGATATGAATTCTTTGTCTTGTTATGGTCATTGTCTCTTATTTCAAACAGGGTCTTCTAGATTAAAAGAAGAATCAAAGGTTTTTTATTTGCTGAAATATATCAAGTCTAGAACCAAAAAATATTTATAACATTGTCATAAGTAATTGGCAGTAAACCATCCCCAAGGATGGTTGGGGAAAATCAACCTAAGTATTTGGCCACAGATTTGAGGATGCGGGCAAGTAGTTCTATTCATCTACTGCTATATTTGCATTTACATCAATGGTCTCAATCACATCAGTATTCATTACTTATATTTTGTAAATCCTAAATCACAGCATGAATGAAACCTATTTCCTCCATGATCTGGCAATGGAAACTAGGTGACCATCAATTTTTCAATTTAACTCAGTATAACTGAGTTTTATGCAATTCAACATATTATAAACACTCTTCTGTATGCATAACTCTTTAATACATTTTTAGGACCTTGCTCCAGGTACTTACATTCTGGTGGTTATCTGAGATGTAAAGAAAGACTACAGTCAGTGGAGAAGGTATGTGCGGGTAGTCCATGTGGTTGTAGAGGCTTTTCACAGCAATAACACAGGTTATTTTGAAGAGTGAGAAGGAATCTTTCAGGTAGACAGGTAATGAGAATGTACCAGAGGATGGCACTAGAATGTAAATCAGTGCATGTCTTTCTTCTTAAAAATTATTTTGTAATAAGAAACACAGCAATGTAGAGGATTTAAATTCTAGTCCAAGCTTCTTAGTACTTTGAGGAGGGGTTACACTTTGTAGACAGGAAGAGGTCTATTGACTATACTTTGAGTAACTCTGTTGTAGGCAAAAAGAGCAACATATATGGGGGAACCTGGTTGGCTCAATTGGTTAAGTGTCTGACTCTTGCTTTTGGCTCAGGTCCTGAGTCGGGACAGTCGGGGCTGTCTCTCTGACCCTCCCCTACTAGTGCTGTCTCTGTCTCTCTCAAAATAAGCAAATAAACTTAAAAAAAAAAAAAGAGAGAGCAACATATATGGACCTGAGTCACAATATCATTTTAGTAAGCTTATCCTATCAGGATTTCTGAGAATCTAAACTAGGGCATAACATTGAGTTTGATGAAGGTAGGAGAGAAATTAGGGGGGAAACAAACAAACAGACTCATTCCTCCCTAGGTTTAATAGGACCTGTATCCTGGCATTTTTTTATAGTTTGATATTTGAGTGAAGTTATATGGGGACTCATCATATCGTCTTCACAATTTTTGTTGTAAATCTAAAACTATCCTACAGTAAAATGTTTACTTACAAAAAAGATAAAAGACATCATGAAAAGAAACAAGAGCCAGAACCATGGAAGGTCAGCAGAAGGGAACTGTTAGCCAGGTAGGGCATTGAAAAATAGAAAGGGGATTAAGTTCCCTGTGTTTTTGCAATTACAGAGCCCTATCCTTAGCCCCTTCATCATCCCCTTCTTACCATGTGTGCCCTTGCTCTCACTTCCTCCTATTACTAATTAGGCTGTTTTATGTGAATTTCAGCATGCAATATTTCATATTTAATAACCCTGCATCAGAAGAAATGGGAAGTCAAAGAGGCTGGAATTTATTGCCAGGTGTTCTGGAAAGCATCTGGGGCATTTATAGTGAGCCCACAAAATTCCTCAATACCCTGAGGAATCTACTACCCACACTTTCAGGAATCCAATAAGTTTCAGCTGAGAATCCTATAAATACCACAGGACAAGGGCCATACTCTGATCAAGCTCATTCTCTGGATATTCAGTAGACAGGAAGTTAACATTCAGGGGTAGCCATAATTGGCCTTTGCATTTAGCACCTTGTTAACATAAATTGAGGAAGTTCACACCTCTAATCTCTTGTTACTAATGTCAGCCTGCTAAAATCTGAGCTCAATAAGATGAGGTTGGCTTGCTAGAAAAGCTTATTTTTCTCAACAGGGGGAAAGGAATCTAAATGTTTTGACTGAGACACAAAATCTGACATAGGAGGTATCAAATCAGGAGGGCAGCTTCCAAAGCTGATGGTTAAAGTCATAAATTACTAAGGTTGTCACTCAGGTTCTCCATGATTTTTGTCATTTTAAAACATCACTTCACATTCCCTCTTTTCTTGTACTTTATCCTAGAGCCAAATTGATTAATATGATGCAGACAAATACAGCCTGTGTTTTCTCTCTTCTTTCCTATTCTCACAATGGACCCATCATGGCAAATACCATTTCCTCCTATCATCCAAAGTCCAAACCCCACTACTCTCTAAAACTCCTATTCAGATTCATCCTCTTTTAAACAAGTCCAGGAGATTTAAATTCCTATTTCCCCTTGAAGTGTTCTTTAATCCTTCAAATATCAATGTCTATTTCAGTGTGATTATTTTCTTTCACATAACAAAATTTGATACCTAGGGTTTGTTATTTATTCTTCCTTAGCAAAGTGGCATGTTTTTTACAAGCAGCTATTTCAAATTTCTCAATTCTAAAGGGCCTAAAATAGTGCTAGGGTTAGCAATAGCACTCCCAAAAACAAAATCACCTTTTGTAAAGATTCCTGTTGGTGGCATTGGGATAACGATTATAAGTGATAACCTTTTAAGCCAGAAAAAAAGCCTCTCTTTGGAAACGTCAGAGTTTGGGTCTCTATAAAAGCAGTTTGAAGGATCATCTAAAAAGAGATGAACAAGGACTTCAGGATTAAGATAGCAGAATAAGACTGATTAACAGAATTCCCCTCCCCCAACCAAGAATCTAATGAAAGGAATTATATATATATATATATATATATATATATATATATATATAGTAATTTTATATAATAAGGAAAATTTACTATCAGCAACCAAACATGGAAAAGAAAGCCATCTAAGGCTTCAGGAATTAGAGGTTGTGGAATGAAATAGAAATTTACATAGTAGCTTACTGTCTGTATATCTCTGTAGAGCTGTTAATCTCAGACACTTTACTAATAAGCCAAGCAGAATTTTTGCCATTAGCCCAACATTTTGAAAAAACAAACTAAATGCATATTCTTAAATTTTCACCGATCTTACTGGTCAGCTGTGGATATGGTCACTGGAAAACCTGGTGAAAGAAGGAAAGTCAAGTCTCCAGAGCTCCTCTGAACAGGGGCATAGTCAAGCACAATAGTAACTATACAATGAAAATGGTTTGTATTCTGCAACTGGGAGAAATAAACCTTGATAAATGACACTTAGCCAAACAGTTTTAAAAAGAAGAGGTAATATAAAAACACTGTGCACCCACTATTTTGGATACCTCTCTTCCCTATGCCACTAAGCTCCGGAGGGATGGACAGAACACAAGTACCTAACACTCAAACCACCTTTTGGTGGAGAAAACAAGTTAGCTCTGGATATGTAAAGAAAAGATTCAGTGTTTACAAGTCACCAAGCTGCCCAGGAATTAGCAAAATTGCAAAAGAAAATGGCATAGCAAGTACTAAAAGGAAAAATAAACGAAGGAACAAAAGAACATTCTCCATCAGTGTTACACTTCACAGCAAATATAATTGCTACATGAATTTAATAAGCCAAATTCTAAAAGACACAAAGCTAAACTAACAACAAATGGTGAAAAACTATATTGAAAATCTGATGAAGAAAACAATATCATTTCTGAATTGGTAAATAAGTTGGAATCAGCAAGGAACCAATCAGAGTCAGCTGAAAAATCAAATTACAAGGAAAAAAATAAGCTTGGGATAATCAGAAATAACACAAGAAAAGAAAGGCAAAAAAAAGATCAAACCATTTGGATAGATGATAAGAAAAATTGATACATTTGAAATACAGAAAAATTAAAAAGCAACAAAGAAAGAGTATGTGTTTCCAAATCTTTCACAGAAGAACATTTCCCTGAAGTGAATATAGACTAAATTGGCAGATGCTAAAAATAGACAATTTTTCAGCAAAATGTTATGCAGAACAATCAGTGCCAATATGCATCATGTCTAAGTTATTGAACTTCAAATTCAAAGAAAGTTTTTTTTTTCAGGCATTTGAACAGAAAAAGCAAATTACCCACAGGTAGATATAGCCAGGCTGGCTTCAGACTTCTTTCCAGAGTGACATGAGATGCTGGAAGATGATGAGTCTTTGTCTTCTAAGAGCTGAGGCAAAGAGGTGCCTGGGCTCAGTCTGTTGAGCCTCTGACTTTGGCTCAGGTCATGATCTCAAGGTTCCTGAGTTTGAGCCCCACAAATGGGCTCACTGCTGTCAGGTGCATAGCCTGCTTCAGATCCTGTATCGTCCTCTCTCTCTGCACCTCCCCAGCTCGTGCATGTGCACACTGTCTCTTTCTTTCTCTCAAAAATAAACATAAAAGAGAAAGCGGGTACCTGGGTGGCTCAGTCAGTTAAGCATCCAGCTCTTGATTTCAGCTCAGGTCATGATCTCATAGTTTGTGAGTTCCAGCCCATGTTGGGCTCTGCACTGACAATGTGGAGCCTACTTGGGATTCTCTCTCTTCCTCTCTGTCTCTGCCCCCCCCTTTCTCTAAATAAATAAATAAATAAATAAACAAACAAATAAAATTAAAAAGAAAAAAGATCAGAGCCAAACAAATTGTATCATGAGAATGTCACACATAATTTAATCAACTGAATCAAGGGAAAACAGTTTATATGCTTTTATTTCTAATTTAGATTATTAATACCCATAAGATAGAAACTTTGAGTGATTGTAGTAGGTGGTATAACACATTGCTTATACAAATATTTATAGAAATTTTTGAAAGAAATTGTAAGTTGTTAGTAAGTTTATATTATCAGGTAACTTTTAATCAGCTAGAGGAGATTAAAGGTTAAAATGAAATGTGAGATAAAATGAACTCAACAGCATGGCAGTTTGAGAAGGGAGAAACTATTGCATTTGAGTGGTCTGATAGCTGTTGACAATAGTGGCTTTTGAGTGCAGTAATGAAAGATGAGCAACACATGGAAATGCAGTGACGGAGAGAAGGCAATCCAAGTTTTAGGACCAGCATAAGCAAACATATGAAGGCAGAAGCTGTCTGATTTGTTCTGGACAGCGTGAGTCACATCAGGGTGGCATGGTGAAGGTAGGGGAAGATAGTAACAGAAGAGTCGGTTGACACAAGTTTGGGGAAAGCCCTGTGCACTGATACGTTATCCATTAACCAGCATGAAACCATAAAAGCTTTTGGAAACAGAAAAGGTATTTTAGTGTCTACTTTATAACCTACATAAAAGGTTAATATAGCAATAGCTTCTGTAATAACTGAAATGACTTGAATATAGATCCTTCCATTACCCCACGTTTTATTTTTTCCTCCTTCAGAGACACAGAAGAAATGCATGACTTTCAAAGGGTGTCCTGAAACCATTTTTAGCATTAGACATTTATTAAATATCTATCGTGTGTGAGACTCCTGTTCTTGGAGTAGGATCAGTAAATACCCAGCATCATTTCTGTATTTACAATTCTGTGTTGTGATTATTAATGTTTAGCAGGACAACCTTAAATTTGTAAGTAAAAATACTGCCAGGATTAATAAGTAAAATACTGCCACAATTAATAATTGTAAGAGAAGCAATACATTGGTTTAGACAGATTGTCAAAATGGTTAGGGATCATAGACTTAATCTCAGAAATCAAAAAAATACAACTACACTAGGCATAATATTTTCTAAATGTTCTGCTTTTCTGAATTCTACTCTAGTGAGTAAAGCGCTGTGAAAGATTGGCTCCTTTTTCCCCCACCATGTTTGGGAATATCAACTGCATCAATCACGGTCAAATGTGTACCCCCTATAGAGATGAACAAGTTCTCTTCTCCATGACCTGATGGTTAGTATAATGTGTTGAAAGAACATTGATTAAATCTTAGAATGTTATTATTAGCTGTGTAGTCTTAGCCATGAGAATTAGCCTCTGGGACTGTGAGGTTCCTTATCTATAAATAGGAAGAATACTAAGTAGAACCCATGGTTATTGTAAACATTAAGTGAGTTACTGAATAGAAAGGGTTTGCAATGGTATATTGTATATGCAGAATAAATAGCAATCATTTACATTTTATTTTCCTTTGTCACTGATCTTGGAAGCAAGAAACCTGAATTTTTTATGACTCAATTTCACAATGTGATTTTGTACAGACAATGAA
Organism: Cryptoprocta ferox; assembly: GCA_028646485.1. Taxonomy (NCBI): domain Eukaryota; kingdom Metazoa; phylum Chordata; class Mammalia; order Carnivora; family Eupleridae; genus Cryptoprocta; species Cryptoprocta ferox. The sequence continues at coordinate 177,298,405 of CM053567.1, read as the reverse complement.
GCAATTAGAGCCTTTGTCTATAATAGATGTCTTATGTTCCTTCCAGCATTGAAACCTATGAGGTAAATAGTGTGTATAGGTTGCTGTGAAGAGTAGTTTAGGATGAAGGGGAATGAAATCATGTAATGCTCCTGCCTGAAAAACTATGAAAGTTTGTCTGTTGGATTTCTACAATATAAATCATCACTTCCCAAAGAGTGAGGAAAGCTCACACTATGGAGAACTTTGCCATTGTGCATAGATGACCTTTACTCTTATTTTGTCCATGTTACTGTCAGTGATGTTTTTCACATATGGCAATTTCACACCTCCAAATGAAGCTCCTATGTGACCCACATACACAGACTTACTCATGTTGATCTGATCCCTAACTGGAGCTTGTGCATACCAAATGGTGCAGTTTGGGCTCTTTGGGATAGAATTATTTTGGAAAAGAACTCATCCAGAAGCTAATTAGAGAAATGGCAGGACTTCCATTTTCTGTTTCCATCTCTTGCCTCTTGCTTTTTTAATAGAGTCTGGAAAGTGATGAGCCAAACTTGAAATGGCAAGTGGTAGGAAGTGGGTTTGATTGCCATTTTGAATTTTTTCAACTCCCCTTTATATTTTAAGATAACTAGTGATGTATAAAAACTTTGAGAGAACTCCATCATATATAGGTTTAATATATTTTTTAATTGTTATTTATTCTTGAGAGAGAGACAGCATGAGTGGGTGAGGGGCAGAGAGCAAGTGAGACACAGAATTTGAAGCAGACTCTAGGCTCCAAGCTGTCAGCAGAGAGCCCAATGTGGGGCTTAAATTCATGAGCTGCGAGATCATGACCTGAGCTGAAGTCAAATGCCCAAACGACTGAGCCACCCAAGCGACCCACATATGTAGGTTTAAAAACTCAACTTTTGGTGTACATATGTGAATATTGATTTCAAATTTCAGCTAGGTTGTATTTTACAGGCCAGTTAAGGAATAATCACACTTGAAGAATAACAAATAGTGTAGAAGACTGTCTAAGTTGTATATTTTCTGTTTAACTAGGTTTTCTGGCATTCCTGCCAAGTCTGGTTCTCATGAGAAATAATTTATTTCTTCATTGGGTGGCACTGAAATCTATTTAGGCAACTGTGATATGGATTTATACTCTGCTGAATTGTCACACTGATTTAAATGTCTTGATCTTATACGGAGGTTGCTCAAAATTAAGATTGGGTGTGAAAATATTCTAGATAGAAACACTACTATATTAGGAGTATTATGAAGGGTCTTACTGCATTTTCTCTAAAATTAAACTTGGGCCTAAGGGGTACAGGGAAACATCATTTCATTTATTTAGATCCGTGGTTTCATTAGGGTGGCAGCAACTTATTTCAAAACTAAAATATCATCTGCAAAGATCAACTCTGTTCCCTTGCCAAACAAAATTCCATTAACTAACTTAAATTGGACTTAATAACAATCACATAAACCAATTAGTTTCAATTTTTAACTCCATTAGCAGTATTATTCATCACAGCATTGCCAGATAGAGCTGTGCTTCTTTAGACTTTCAACGGATTAAATAAATATAACCTGGGGTGCTAATTATACAGTGATGATGCAGACACTTTAAGAGTACTTCTCTTAATATAGATAGAATTTTTGGAAAATAACTTTTTAAAGAAAATGTCCTTCGTCCAAACTGAATTTTCTCATTTTGTATTTTAAAATGAATATTCGTCTCTAATATATAATTGGATCCACAGTCACCTGTGGGCTTTGGTGATAATCATTCCTTTCCATGAAAATCCACATGACCTTTATTTTTACATTCTCTGAAAAATCTATGGGTTTCCAGGTGCTCTAATCTTGGGTAGTTTTTTAATCCTTTATGGCTCATAGAGAAAATTTAGGGGACCCTGTGGCTTGTGTTTTGATCCTGGAATTATGAGGGGGTTAGTCATTCAGGGCAATGCTCAACCAATAGAGAACCAGTGGGGGGAACCTTCAACCAGCTGCCTGTAAGTCATTTGTTCTTTGCTCCCTAGGCAGTCCAGACCAAGTCAAGTACCTAATACTTATAGTTGTAAAGAATATAATGCATCCTTATATTAGATTTCCTTTCTTCCCCCTCATTGTCTCATTCTCCTTGGTTCTTCCTTTTTCCCTCAGGATTTATCACTCATATAAACTACCTGAATACAAGTATTGCCTAAGGCCCTTCTTTTGGGACAATCCCAACATAATAAAATAACTAAATCCAATAAATAATCTGTTAAATATTTTACCCATATTTTCTATTGTTCTCACCACCATCTAAAAAGCTATGTCCTATGTTCCCCATTTATATGTTAAGTAAGTTAAGATTCCAAGAAATTAAGCAGTTTGTCCAAAGTCCCATCACTAATAGATAACAAAGTTAGTATTCCAAATACACATGTCTGACTGCAATAGAGCATGGCTCTTACTCTACACTCTAGTGATGCTATAAGATATATATCATTCACTTTTGGCTTGGTATTTTGGCAAACACTTTCCTATTCTGGCCTGGCTCTGGGTTTTATCTCTGGTGTTTATTCTTGATTTATTCTTTCCTGGGATGTATCTAACCCCTGATTAGGATGGATTATATTCCCAGAGAAGCCCCACCACTCCTACAAGATATGGTTTAGATTCCAGGGCAACCAGTGATTAGGGATTTAAAAATACTTGCCTTTATAGGTGATAGTCTTAAGTAAAGATTGACAATGTCTGGTTTGCATTTTTGGTTCTGGTGAGTGTCAGGTCAGTTCTTGTAAAGATTGCAAGCAACTTTTTCTCTCTCTTTAGATGTTTTTCTAAATTTGAACTTCAGCCATAAATTATTTTAGATGTTATAATTCTTAAGAAATCTTTAATGAGTGGAACATGATGAATTCACATGCATGTATTTTTTCTCCAGATATAACAAAAAATAGGCACTGTGGAATATAAAAATGTTTAAGTGCTGCCTGATGATTAACTTAAATTATATACATTTTTCTATCTCTTTGAGGCTATGAAATCATATTTCACTAATTTCCATAAATGGGATAGGTTTCTCCCTCAAATTAGTAGCCAGGAACAGCTACAATTTATTGAGTCCTTACTGTGTGCTAACTGCTTTTCATGCAAGTCAAAGGAACTCTGGTTTGGCTAAACCCACACCCAGAACACATTCCTAAACTCATTTTCCTACCCCCAATATACAGGCTGGAAATATAAGTGCATTCCTATTCTTCTTTGCAGAAAAGCCACATGACATAATTCTGGCCAATGATACCTAAGTAGACCTATTGATGAGGAGCTTGAGAAAGGCTTTTGCTATTCCTGATGAAAGGGATGGGTAAGACTGGCATGGCCAGCCATCATCCTTTCTTTCCTGTTTTGAATATGGATTTGATGACTAGGGCTGCAGCAGCTATCTTGTGCCCATAAGAAAAGACCAAGAGAATAACATTTGTTTTGATCACCCGAAGAGTTATGAAATATTTCTTGTATATGTAAGACTATATGAAGCACTGTAGGGAGCATAACAAAAATGTTAGCATGACTTGCCCTAAAAATATTTATAACGTATTTACAGAGATATAGACATGAGAATAAGAAGGAAAGTATGGTCAAAATTTTATAATAACTGGGTGACTTGATAGCTTCCAGAGGCAGTCATATGTCCAAAGGACAAGATTCAAAGATCTTACCAATGCAAAGCACAGAGAGCTAGTATCATGATTGTTTTGAAAGGGGGTCTCACTGACAGGTGTGCTGATCTGGGGAACTGTCTTTCCCATAACCACTCTCTCCCCCTGAAGAAGAGAGCTTTAGTCCACACCCCATCATCCAAGGAATAGTCCAAACATACTGTGCATTCCAGATCAATATCGGGGAACCATGAGAGGGCATCTGAATTTAAGGAATGCAAAACACTATTATTCCCTCCAATTGCTAAAAACTCAGAGAGGAACAATATTTTCATCCAAATTGTCTGGCTTTCATTGTACATATTAGAGCCAGACATGTAGTAAACCAGATGCAATTTGAGACTTGTGGAATTTATTTCTCAGCCAAGCAAGAAGCTGAATTAATAGACTTTTACTTTTACTTTTGTTGAAATGAGAAAGCTGAAGATTTTCCAGCATATTCCTACCAGATGGCATGCACTATTGCCTACAATTTCACTCCCTGCTGTGGATCGACTCCATCTTGGTCTCATCCAAGAAGGAGAGGAAAAATACATATCTGCCTATTTGTATGATAATCAAAGCAGAAGACAGAGGAAAGATCAGTCTGCCTACCTCCAGTAGGGCTCAGCTTGACCTAGCTGTGCAATTGTTACAGACTTTGGTAAGATAAATATGTCTTCCTGAAATTTAAAAGCAGGGAGTATTAATCAATTTTGGTGTGAAATAAAGTGGAAGGATGTTTGATAGCTAATGACCTAAATATAAGAGAATGTGCTAATATTTATGAGGTTTTTGAGTGATGATTGAAAAGCAGGATTTAATATGTTCATCAAAACCAACTGAATAAATTCCCCATTTTCAAAACAGTGTTTTAAATTGGAAGAATTAATTTGCTCCTCATATTTTCATATGAGACCTCTCCGAATTTTTTTTTTTATGTCTTTATTTTATTTTGAGAGAGAGAGACAGAGAGTCAGTGGGGGAGGGGCAAAGAGAGAGGGAGACACAGAATCTGAAGCAGGCTCCAGGCTCTGAGCTGTCAGCACAGAGCCCCACGCGGGGCTTGAACCCACAGACTGTGATATCATGACCTGAGCTGAAGTCGGCTGCTTAACCAACTGAGCCACCCAGGCACCCCGCGATCTCTCAGAATTTTTTTGTGCCACAAAAAGATATTGGAGACTAATCGTCTTTAGAATTATAAATAATAGTAGAATCAGAAAAGTGCATTTCAAAAGTTATATTAAGGTCAACCGAGATTAAAATCTCACATTTAACAGTTTAAATAAGTGGTGCAGAAGAGTGAGAGATTTAACAAGTCAGAAAAGAGAACATTTATACATTGAGTTGAACCTGAATTGCAATCTACCCTTGATAACTGATCTTAAAAGTAGCACATTTCTGATAACCTCTACAAAAACACCAGTAAATAAATACTATAGTGATAGTTTTCAAAACAGCTGGATATTTCAGGATTCTGTTTACCCAAGCTTTGATGCACTTTTGTATCCACTTCTACCTGTTTCTAGCTGCTCCTATTAAATTAGGTTGATTTAAACGACTAGAAACTGTCTATAATTTATTTAATTTGGCCATGAAGAGTGCACAGATATCAGCCTTCAAAGATAAAGCATTGGATTTCATAATTCTTGAAATAATATTTGGCTCAACGTTTTATAAGTCATGTTCACATACATCATATCTTTTGAGCCCCCTAATGCTCCTTCCCATTTCATGTTTGTGCACAACTTTCCAGGTTTCAAAGTCCAGGGGGAGTGTTTCTTGTTGGCCCTTTGGTTATCTGACTGCCCCTGGCCAAGATAAGGCATGAAGAGTGTGTTCTAATTCCTTTACAGCCCTAGTGGAGAATGTCTATTTTATCCTTTCCCATTAATGCATAAAATGGGAGGTAATGATTCCATAGAAGAATATTCAGACATAAGTCAGGATAGAGGGATGGATCCTGGGATATCACAAAAAGAAAATCAAAATTCACATTTATCCCCTATAACACGAAATTAGGACTCAAATCTTTGTCTTCTTACTATTGTTCTCTATTTCAATCTCTCATTCTTCTCACACACTCCCCTAACATTGACGATTTTCATCTAAAAGCTCCTTTGGGCTTGAATTCTCATGTGAATATCTCTGGTCACTTTATCTGTCTTTTAAAACATATTTTATATAAGTTCAAAAACTCATTTCAGGTTGTGGTTTGCTGTGTTAGAAGCATCACATTTATCAGCTGAGTTGTCTGTGTGGTCTCCTACTGTTCGTTAAATATTGCCTTGAATATAATTTTTCATATTAAGTTCTCCTGTGTTTCCAAACTGCATTATCACATCTTCCAGTTGTTTAGGGAATTTATTCTTGAGCAATGTCATATTATCAATAGTAAAACTGTACACGTTAAGCCTTTCTTTAAAAAAATGATTCAAGGCTTACTTTTCATTATAGTCGTGATTCACTTCTTCCAATAACTTCTCAATATAGCCATTAAATTAAAGTTAATTTCTGTTTATTTTGTACTATAGGAGTACCTAGAGTTTGTAGCAATATTTATGGGGCCAAAGGAAGTGTTAGATGTTAAACTGCATAGGAAATTGAACCATAGTGATTTATAACTAGAGGGGAATGCATTTGTGTCATCACACAGCTCCCTTATTTATAAATAAAAATCTAAAGTCATCCCATCCCACACTTGCTCTGTAACCATTTTACCTTTTGTTCTCTTTAAATAAACTATATAAATGCAAAGTGATGGAATTTTTAAAATATTCTTTTCTTTTTGCCATAGATCTTAACTTGTTCTTACTAATTTACTGAAGACAGAAGATACTATTGTACTCTCCAGTCAAGATCAAGGAGTGCAACCATTCTCTTTTCCTTATTCCCATGTTTCAGTTTATCTTATTTCCAGATCAGTGTCCTTCATGTGACTGATTCTTTCATTTACATTTACTTTTCTGTAAATGTAACCAAAAAGTGTAACAATTAACCTCTGTTGAACAAAACTACAACAAAAGAGAATCTTTTACAAGGAAAAATAAAATAAAATATTAGCTTTTCAGTAGATATGAATGCACCCACTCTTCTGTGTATCAAGTATGACGGAAGCCACCTTGTGAAATACTCTGAATAATCCACTCTGTTCTAGAATTGTGCAATAGCTTTTTCCTCCATTTGGCTTTCTCAGTCAACAGACGGAATATCTCTCACTCTCCTACATGCTTGGCTATTAAACTTTTAATACATTGCCAAAAAAACTTGTCAAACAAATAACCAGACATACCACTGAAAGCAATTTCTAAAATGATGAAGTAAAATCTAATCATGCTAATAAGTATAATGCTAGAATGGTAATATTGAAAGTTTTTGTTAAAGATCCATGCCTAGCAAGCCTTAAGTAGTTTAAAAGTTATTTAAATATTTTTCCTGAATCTGAGTCACACCTTATAAAATTCCAGGGACTTTCATACATTTCCCTGCATATACCCTTGTGGACTAATGCCCTGCTGTTTGTAGGATAAGTAGCCTAAATTTCATTTCCTTTAATCTCTGGTCCAAAAGGAAAAGATTTCTTTTTCTTTTCCTTCCTTCTTTCCTTCCTTCCTTCCTTCCTTCCTACCTTCCTTCCTTCCTTCCTCTCTCTCTCTCTCTCTCTTGCCTCTCTCTCTCTCTGTCTCTCTCTTTTTTGCATAGTATAAAAAGACAAAGGTCAAGTACAAACAATTCACCAAAGAAGAAGAGGCAGGAGTCTGTCCAACCATTCTCTTTTCCTGAAACTCCTTCCCCACTCCCACATTCAGTGTATCTTATATCCAGCTCAGTGCTTTTCATGGGAGTGACTTTTCATTGACTATTTGCTCTTCTGACCACCAGAAGAGAAACAATCAACCTCATCTGAACAAAACGGCAACAAAAGAGAAGAGGAGGGTAGATGGAGGGAGGAGGAGGAAGACGAAGAGGAGGAAGAGGAGATAAAATTTTCACTATACTTATAGAAATTATCTTATTTTATAATAATCAGGAAAATTCACATACATCAAAAGAAAAGGAAAATACCCATTTAAAATACATCACACTGATAGTGTTCCTCATCTAATTTTTAAATTTCAGGTATAATTGAAAGATAAAATTGTAAGATATTTAAAGTGCGCGCACGCGCGCACACACACACACACACAGACACACACACACACACACACACACATATATATATAAAATCTTCCCTATCCATTCATCCATTGATGGACACTTAGGTTGCTTCCATACCTTGGCTATTGTTAATAGGTCAATGTCAGTGCAGGTAACTCTATGACATCCTATTTTCATTTCCTTTGGATATATACCAAGAAGTAGAAGTGCTGGAACCCATGGTAGTTCTAAGTAGGAGTGCTGGCTCACATGGTAGTTCTTGGTGGTTCTACTTTTCTTTTTTTAAAGGCACCTCCATATTGTTTGCACAGTGACTGCATGATTTATATTCCCACCAACAGTGCACAAGTGTTCCCATGTTTTTACATCCTTGCCTACACTTGTCTTTTTGGTGATAGCCATTCTGACAGGTGATAGTTCACTGCAGTTTGATTTAAATTTCCCTGGTGATTAGTCCTGTGAAGCAACTTTTCATGTACCTGTTAGTTATTTGTATGTCTTCTTTGGAACAGTGTATATTCAGTTTCTATGCTCATTTTCTAAATCAGATTGGGTTTGTGGTTGTTGATGTTATAATTGGTTTGTTTGACTTATTTATATATTTTGGATATTGACCCCTTATCTTATATATGATTTACAAATACTTTCTACTATGCCACAGGTTGTGTTTTCATTTTGTCATTCTTTCTTTTGCTCTGCAGAAACTTTTTAGTTTTCTTTAGTTCCATTTTTAATTTTTCCTTTTGTTTGGTGTCATATCCAAAATATTTCTGCCAAGACAAATGTTAAGGAGCTTCTTCCCCATGTTTTTTTCCTAGAAGTTTTATGGCTTTGGTTCTTACATTTATATGTATAATCTATTTCAAGTTAATTTTTGTGTGGTGCAAGTAGGAGTCCAACTTCATTCTTCTGTATGTAGTTATCCAGTTTTCCCAATACCATTTACTAAAGAGATTATTAGTCCCTCAGTGAGTATTCTTGACTTCCTTGTCAAATATTAGTTGCCTGTGTGTGTGAGAATTTATTTCTGGACTTTCACTTCTGTTGAATATGTTATGCATATATTTTTATGACAGTTCCATACTGCTTTGATTACTATAGCTTTGCAGTATAGTTTGAAATCAGGGAGCATGATGCCTCCAGGTCTGTTTTTCTTTCTCAAGATTGCTTTGGCTATTCATGGTCTCTTGTAGTTTTGTGCAAATTCTACAAAATAGTTGTTTTTCTATTTATGTAAAAAATACCATTGGAATTTGATAGGAATTGCTTATAATCTATAGATTTTTTTAGACAATATAGACATTATAACAATATTAATTCTTCTAACCCATGAGCATGGAATGTCTTTCCATTTATTTATATCTTCTTCAATTTCATTCTTCAGTGGTTAAAGTTTTCAGTGTACAGGTCTTTCACCTCTCTGGTTAAATTTACTCCTAGGTATTTTTGTCTTTTTGATGTAATTATAAGAGGGATTATTTTCTACACTCTCTTTCTGATAATTTGTTATTAGTGTATAGAAAGAAATACAACTGATTGTTATATATTGATTTTGTATCCTGTTACTTTAGTGAATCAATTTTTTAGTTCTAACAGTTTTTTCATTTCAGTTTTTCTAACAGTCTTTAGTATTTTCAATATATATCATGTTATCTACAAATAGAGATAGTTTTACTTCTTTCTTTCTGACTTGAATACCTTTTATTTCTTTTTCTTGACCAACTGTTCTAAGATTTCCAGTGATATGTTAAATAAAAGTGAAAAATGGTGAGAGTGGACATCATTGTCTTGCTCCTGATCTTAGAAGAAAAGCTTTTAGCTTTTCACCATTGAGTATGATGTTAGCTGTGGTCTTTATTATTTTGGGGTATTTTTGCTCTATACCCAGTTTGTTGAGAGTTTTTATCATGAATGGATGTTGAGTTTTGTCAAATGATTTTACTTCATCTACTGAGATAATCATATGATTCTTATCTTTCATTTTGTTAAAGTGATGTATCACCTTGATTGATTTGTAAATGTTGAATCATCCTTGTATCCCTGAAATAAAATCTAATTGATCATAGTGTATGATTCTTTTAACGTATTGTTCATTTGCTAATATTTTTTTGAGGAATTTTGCATCTGTATTTATTAGGGATATAGGCTTGTAATTTTCTTTTCTTGTATTGTTTTGTCTGGGTTTGGTGTCAGGATAATTGTGGCCTTATAAAATGAGTTTAGAAACATTTCCTCCTCTTTTATTTTTTAGAAGAGTTGCAGAAGAACTGGTATAAATTCTTCCTTAAATGTTTGGTAGAATTCACCAGTGAGGGTATGAAATCCTGTACTTTTCTTTGTGGGGAAGTTTTTGGTTACCAATTCAATCTCCTTAATAATAATTGGTCTGTTTAGATTTTCTTTTCCTTCATGATTCAGTCTTAGTAGATTTTATGTTATTAGTGATTTGCCCATTTAGTTTAAGTTGTCCAATTTGTTGGTGTATTAATTGTTTACAGCATTCACCTATGACCTTTGTATTCATGTAATACAAATTGTAATGTCTCCTCTTTTGTTTATATATTTTTTTATTTATTTGAGTCTTTTTTTTATCCTTCTCCAAGTCTAGCTGAAGTTTGGTCTATTTTATTTATTTTTTCAAAACCAGCTCAGTATTATTGAACTTTTCTACTGTCCTTTTTGTGTTTATTTCACTTATATCAGCTCTTATCTTTGTTATTTTCTTTCTTCTACTACATGGCAAGCTGGAGTGGGCCATAGAGAGAATGTGGAGATCATACTTGCCGGCCTCACGGGAGGGTGCCCAGGGAGGATCACAGTTAGCATCAACCCTGGTTGTGTGCAAAATTAGAAGGTTGACTCTCTGGCAATAGCTTTTAAAGTATGAAAACAGGCTATTTTTTTTTTTAATGAAAAAACTTGGAGTTGAGCCTTTCTGGCTGTTCCCTCTACATTTTGCCCTTGTGAGATAAACACAGCAAGTTCTCCTGAACCCATTAGGAACTCTTTGTTTGCTCCAGTCTTATGAGAGCAAGCCCCATTAATTTTCAGAGATAGGTGTTTGAGGGGACCATCACTCTGATGAAAGTCTTAAAAGCTGAGGCACTGAATGTTGGGTCCAAACCCTTTACTCCTTAGAAAGAAGTTGGGAGTTTTGAGTCCACTTCCTACTATATGTCTCTGTGCTACAGGTGAGGTTCATAGTGAGAATGTGTCTCAGCCCTTCCTACCCATTTCAGTGTGGGTCTATTCTAGGTCACCTAATGTGTAGCTCAGTGAGTTTCTGGATTTTTTTCAGAAGGAAATGCTCCATTTGTATCTGAACATTCAGTGTGTATGTGGTCAGAGGTGAATTGAGGAGCCTCTTATGTCACCATCTTTGACAGGTTATTGTTATTATTATTATTATTATGTAATTCAAGACACAATTCTGGCACAGGCCTGCCTTTTTTTCACTGACATTAGTTAAGTGATCAAGTTTACTAAACCTAATTACTACCTAATTCGACTCTAAAATCTAGTATTTAAATTGGATCATCTTTTTATTTCATCATTTTAGAAATCATGACATATACTTATGAAAGGATTTCTAAAAGACACATGTACATACATACATACATACATACATAAACACAAAATTTAATTAAGAGATTAAAATGAATGCATGACTAATACTGCTGAGTTTTTAGAAAAAAACACAATTTTGGCAGGTTTGGAAGTCATAACCCAGTTATTTTCTCTTCCCTCTCTTACGAGTAGCTCTTATTCTGAAATTTGTATTAAAATCTCCTGGGTTTCTTGTTTTTGCTTTATAGTTTCTCATTCAGGTATCTATCCTAAAAAGAAAGTTCAGTTTTCTTGCAGTTGAGATTTATATAAATAGAATCACACTGTATGTCTTCTTTTATGACATGATTCTTTCACTCAGTGCGTTGTCGAGATACCTCCCTGTTGAGGTATACATTTGTGGTTCAGTCATTCCATTATATATAATAGTCCATTACTGATTCAACAGAGTTTATTTGATCCTTCTACTTTTGGTGATCATTTGGGTTGTTTCAAATTTGGAAATGGTATTAACAATGCTCCTATTACCAACCTATGTATGTATCCTGATATAAATTTGCAAAGAATATCTAAATATTTCTAAAATATTATAAAAATTTCAATTTATACTTCCATATACTTATATAGTTTCATATACTTTATATATTTCCATAATCAGGGTATGAGAGTTTTTGTTGCAGTTACTTACTGGTTATTTTACCATTTGTAATTTTTGCTAGTGTAATCATCTGGCTTTAATCTTATGCCTTGATTGCTAATAGGGCTGCACATTCCTCTATGAAAGCATCACTGTCGTATATCAAGCGTCATCAGAGATTCGTGAATTTTTGCTTCTTTTCAGTGCTTCTTTATTTTTTTTTATTTTTTCAATGTTTATTTTATTTATTTTTGAAGGAGAGAGAGAGACAGAGTGTGAGTTGGGGGGAGGAGCAGAGAGAGAGGGAGACACAGAATCCTAAATGGGCTCCAGGCTCTGAGCTGTCAGCACAGAGCCTGATGAGGGACTCGAAATCACCAACCACGAGATCATGACCTGAGCTGAACTGGGATGCTTAACCAACTGAGCCACTAGGCACTCCTGTAAAGTGTTAAATTTTCTGTTTATATTCTGTTGATTGTTGGCTTTCTTTGCATTTATATATAATTATTCTTTCTATATCACAAATATTAGTCCTACTATAAAAATGCTTTCAGCAGACAATAAAACCTCATATCATAATACATTTGTCTCAGAACTTTATAATAACTCCTCAGATTTCTATAAAGGTCCTCATCCTAACATTTAAAAGGTCCTCCTTATACTGCAGCAATCTATTTTTTCCAGGCTGAAATTATTGTCCATGATGTTCATATAAAAATACTCTATTATTTTTTTCAAAATAAATCATTTTTTCATGTTTTCTAGAGAGTACTTGGTTTGCCTTGTCTATAGAAAATCAACCAATGCATCAAGACATATCTTGACTTTGGTCTCCAAATTCTATCTTCAAGTCTGATCTAGAAATAACTTCCTCCTTATTTTCCCACTCCTTCCCTAACTTGTTGTTGTTGTTGTTGTTGTTGTTCATGGGCACTAAAGGAACACTGATGTTTTATATTTACCCATCAAATGTCAGAACTGATGATTTTATTTAGTTTTTTTCTAAATCTTCATGAAATGATGTGGTAGAATGTATAATAAAGCACGTTTAATTATAACAAACTGAAACATATATCTAATATGTAATCTACTAGAAGAGAAACAAACTATAATTATGGTAAAGCCAAAGTTCACACTTCTTTCTGCCTAATGCCAGTACTTGTGCTTTCTCTGCTGCCCCATCCCACTGAGAGGTGTCTTACTGTGCCCTTCAATGTATGTATTCATGTATAGAGAGTCATAGCAAGGGCATTGCAGCAAAATTCTTGGAATGGTTGAATGGTGACCCTTAACAAGGTGTGTCCACATCCTAATCCTGAGAACTTTTGAATGTGACCATATTTGAAAAAGTAGTCTTTGCAGATAGAATCAAATTATAAGGACCTTAAATGAGATCATCCCATGAGATGAGATTACCTGGGTGGGCCCTAAATCCAGTGACAAGTATCCTTATAAGAGATAGAAGAAAAGACACAGGAGATGAGAAGTCCGTATGGACACAAGGGACAGAGATTTGAGTGATGCGGGCATAAGGCATCCTGACAGTCACCAAAAGATAGGTCAAGAAACAGGCCTCCCCTTAGGCTTTTTCAGAGGGCATAAGCCACTGCAGCCACCTTGTTTGCAGAGTTCCCCCTTCTAGGACTTTTTCTATTATTTTAAGTCTCCCAGTTTGTCAGCCCTATCTCCTATATTCTAAAACTAATATACTGAGATTTACAAGATTTTTTGGCATGTAACCTAAGGAAGAATATCAAAGTTCTCTGGACATCAGTTTTCTGTCTAAAAAAATGAGGATGAAAAAAGCAATCTGGTCAATTTTATAATTATATGATTTAATAAATGCAAAGTGCTTAAACATTGCATGGTGCAAAGTAAGCCCTCAAAACATTATAAATATTGTTATTACTGCTTTATTATACTGCAAACCAATTTTAAACACTTATGAACAGGAAGCAAAATATATTTATATATTTATCTTTATATTCTGATAGAAGAGCCTAACATAGTTCCTGTTCAAAATATTTATCAATCTGAACTAGAGAAGAGTTAGGATCCACCAACTAATTATACTGCTCCATCGTGGTGTTAAGGATATGTTGTTAAGAAAATAAAGACTATAAAATAACTACTAGACCACAGTTTAGTAGTACTTTAAACTTTTAAGGAAGCATCTTATTGATGATTCAATAATACAATGCATTCAGAAAAAAAAATTGGATATTAAAGGTAAAGTAGACTTTATAATCTCACCAAATGGAAGATCTTTTTAAAAATATACATATTTTTGGATTTACCTGAGTGTCTCAATGGTTTGAGCATCTGACTCTTGATTTTGGCTGAGGTCATGATCCTAGGGTCCTGGGATCAAGACCCAAGTTGGGCTCCTCACTGAGTCTGGAGCCTGCTTAAGATTCTCTCTCTCTCCCTCTGGCCCTCTCCCTCCTTCAGTGCTCTCTCTCTCTCTCTCAATCTCTCTAAAAAATAATAAATAATATTTAAAAAATATTTTTAGACAATCATTGAAAATGAATATGGTTGCCTCCCTCTAATTGTTTTAATTGTCTTTGACAAACTAAATTCAAATGTTGATTTTTCATCAACATTACTTCTCAGGTACTCCCAAAGTTAAGTTGTGCATGGCTGTCTCCTCTCTGAGTGAACTTGAGACTTAAGACTTTTTTTTCCTCACAAACTAGTCAGAAGTAGCCTTGGTTTGGAAGGCTGTTATCATACCACAGATTACATCGTTGTTCATCTTGGCTATCCCTCTTAGAGTCTAGATGTTTTGGAGGTGTCTCTTTGGCTAGAGTTTCTTGTTTCACCTATTAAAGTACTTTGTTACCAGCAAGTCTGCCACTGTATTTCTGGGCTCCACCCAAGGCACTTATATGTAAAGCCTTCTTGGCTGGCAAACAAGAAGCATAGGTGAAAACTGTATCAGACAGGACTCTACCAGCCTAGACAAGGGGGAGCTGCCTAAATGGATTAGGAACCCCTCTTTCTGGTAAATTTTTCAACAAAACCAAATCATGCAAATAACTATTTCAAAAACACAGCAGTGTCCTTATTTCACATTTCTATCACTAAAACCAGTATAGTGTGTATCAGGAAGGCATCAAGGACATTTACTTAGTACAGAATTAAATAAGAACATCTGGAGATAAAACCTCTGAGTTCAAATCTTGGCTTCATCATGAGTTGTGAGAACATAGGCTAGTTACTTTACTGCTGTATTATTCTTTTCCTTTGTCTTTAAAATGGGTTTATAAGTGGACATAAAACAAAACTTTGTACTAAAGATTCAATCAGCTAAGGAATGTATGCTCTGTAAATAGGTAGTCAACAAATTTCAGCCTTGAGTATAATAAATATTCATCTAGAAGGAAAGCTTAGCATATAAGCTTATATTTATTGGGCCCAAAACAGGTAAAATATTCCTTTTCAGGAATAACTAACAATTCTTTTCAAAATAGTTCACTTTAACATAGGTACAGCCAGACTTCATAGATGGGATCTCCAAGAAGGCAAATAAAAAGCATCTATTTTCCTCACAAATGTATGGAACAAACTGTGATATAATACAAAAGAGATGACCCCATAAAGGCAAGGATAGTGGATGCATTCCAGCCTCCCCATTTTCTAGGTATCACCCTGAAGTAACACTCAATGGAAGGACTGAGTCTGCAGAGCAGACCCAAATGCCAGGTCGATGCCTCCCACTAACCTTGATGAGGATTTTCTTAGTCTGTCCTGGCTGCTATAACAAAAATAACATCAACTGGGTGGCTTAAACAATAAACCATTATTTTTTACAGTTTTGGAAGCTGGGAAGTCCAAGATCAAGATAATGGCAGAATCAGTGTCTGATGCCTTCTGCCTTCTTCATAGACAACCATCTTCTTTCAGTGTCCTCACATGGTAGAAGGGGCAAGGGAGCTCCTGGAATCTCATTTATAAGGGCTGTAATTCCATTCATGAGGGCTCCACCTTCATTACCTAATTATCTTTCCCAAAACTTGACCATCAAATACCATCACATTGTGTATTAGGTTTCAACATACAAATTTGGGGAAGACACAAGCATCCAGTTTATAGAATGTAATAAAGAAGCAAGGGACCAAGTCACTATTGTGCCCACTCCATATTCAGAATCTTTGATAGATTTGTTCAACACAATTTATAAATGTAGAGCAATGGCTAACACTCACAACCAGACTACTCTCAGCACCTTAGTAAAAACCTGGGATGTTAAGGGGATTCATTAATGAATAAAGATCATTATGAGTAAAAAGCTCTGGAAAAACCCTTCCCGGGGTCACACTGTGGTAGTCATATAGGATCATTCAGTGTTACTTTCTAATAATATTTTCACAAAAACTCTTTTATTTTATAGACACCACACTAATGCTTGAGGGTAACGAGGGAAATTTTGCAATTAAAATTATTATAAAAATTGGTTTATCTAACTAATGATCTAAAAGATTCTTGAAATACACTAGACCATGAGTCTCTAGATGTCAGCCTTTGTAAGCCGATGGAGAGATTATAGTATTAGACACCCTGGGTCTGAATTCTGGCTCTGACCATTAATAGCTGTGTGACTGATATCAAAGTATGATGACCCGACTTAACCTCTCTGAACCCCAGAAGTTTCACATACATAAAATGGTAGATATAGCACCCACCTTAAAAAATGATGTGAGGTTTAAATGAATGAATAAATATATTACTTAGAAGAATGCCTAGCACATGGTAAGTACTTAATGTTAATTAATAATAGTATTATTCTTAAGATTGCTTTTTTTTCCCACCTTGGTAGCCTCTACAGTGAATTGCACATAGCAGATGTTTAAAAAATGTTTTAGGGAAATATGAACCACAACACTTTACCAAATACTTTAGCATTGTATTTCAAGGGCTTATTATATAAGTGTTATGGAAGAAATCTATAACTGGGCAAACTTCCATAAATGTAAGTAACCAGTAACTCAAATTTCATTTAAGTAGAAAGGAAACTGCTAAACAAAAATTAACACAAAACCCTGCAATGAGCCACCTGAAGCCTTATCAGAACCATATTGATAGGCATTTAATAGAGCTTATGGTCAGTGTACCAAAATGGTGCAGTCATGAGAGTCACCTCAGTTGCAGAAAAAGTCATCCTTTTGTGAAAGCCTGGACTTCATTTAGAGGAACAATTCCAATGGAGTCATCATTTTTAAACTGAAAAATTGATATCTGAATATAAGATAGAAGG
Source organism: Cryptoprocta ferox (assembly GCA_028646485.1). NCBI lineage: Eukaryota > Metazoa > Chordata > Mammalia > Carnivora > Eupleridae > Cryptoprocta > Cryptoprocta ferox. The sequence goes on along the minus strand of CM053567.1, from coordinate 177,281,106 downwards.
AAGAAATTAAAATGGACTGCGTGCCAACCCCGTGCTGGGAACTGCATTAAGCACTTTAGGTATTCAATCTTATTTAATCCTCACCACCACCCAGTGAGGCAGGTATAATTATCCTTTTCTTTTCTTTTTTTCTTTACAGATGAGGAAATAGACACTTCACTGTTATGCGAATTTTCAAGATCAGACAGCTAGTAAGTAAAGGAGTTGGAACTGGCACTCACATTTATTTAACTACAAATATCTCACTGTTAGCAATCTTGAAAGAAAGATACAAAGAGAGGTAATAAGGGAAGAATTTTACCTCGACTCAAAATGAATTTTCTGCTTCAGTAAAACTATGCATACACATCTAATGATATTTTATTAAACATGGAAATATCATATTTAGGAAAATAAAAAAATATAAATGACAATTCATGTGCACCTGTATGTGTTATTTTATGATTTTTAATATCATTCCAGAAGAGATTTTATCAGCTGGAATTTAAATTATGAAGGCAGTTGAGAATTCCCATAAAGATTAAGGCATAATGATTTAAACTGAACCCAATGATATGTACTCTTTTGAACCTATTCTGCTATTACTTAAAATGAATTCAGCATCTAGATTGCTACCTGGCAAAGCACAGTGCTGGTGTGTTCTGCAGCATGTGGGGCAGGTAAGTTTGTGTTGCCAAAAATGCTTTTAGAAGAAAGGGTAAAAAATAAAATGTGGCTGAAAAGATTACATCAAATACATAATTTCTAGATGCAGTTATGTAAGTTGTATAAATATTTTAATACTGTGCCCACTTACTATAAAAGGTGTGGAGAGAAAATTTACAATTTCTTCAGAGCTAAGTTAACCCCACAGACAGCCCTCTACCATCAACTCGAGCTAACCATATGTTAAATTCTCACTGCCCAGATTTTAAAACTTCCTCTTACTTATGTTATCAATAAGGGCTTTCTGATAAATGCTATGTTGTTGTCAAACAAGTTTCTTTTTAGAAAGTGTGGTGGCAAAATTGTAGGAGGAAAGACTCTCAGGTGATGTCTGTGACCCTCACCTTCTCATCATCATCCCCCTGCATAATCCTCCCCTTCCCTTGAGTGGGTGTATGGTCTGTGGCTTGCTTCTAATCAATGGAATAGGGTGAGATCCAGGAGACGTATGTGATCACGTGTAAGTGATTACCTCACAGAAGTTGCAACACCCATCTTTCTGATTCTTTCTTGCTTCCCTTGGGGAACAAATAACTATTTTGGCAAAACTCACATGGTAAGAAATTGACGGAGGCCTCTGGCAGGCAGACAGCAAGAAACTGAGGTACTCAGTCCAACAACATGCAGGGAACTGAATGTTGCCAACAGCCATGTGAGCATGGATGGAAGTAGATCCTTCCCCAGTCAAACTCAGATGAGACTGCAGCCCCAGCTAATGCACTGATTGCAGCTTTGTGAGAACCTGAAGCAGAAGACTCTCCCAAATCAAGCCAGAAACTGAGATTATAACTTTGTTCTAACTTAAGCCTCTAAGATTGTGGTAATATTGTTCTGCAGCTCTACATACCTAATGGATATTTCATAGGTATAGGCTCTTGAGTTTAGATTTTTTCAATTTACATTTATTTATTAAGCATCTACCATATGCTAAGATTCATCCTAGGGAATAAGCACATGGTTACTGTTCTGAAGAATCTTTTAAAAAGAGAAGACATGTAAAAAGCAAAGTATAATACTTATCTCACAAGATTAAAATGCAAAAAAAAAATGAGACAATGTACATGAAAACAATTAGCAGTGTGCCTGACATATAATAGCTATTAATGTATTTAAATAACATTTTTTTTGGTTTAACACTAAGTAGTGTGGCTGTGAGGTCTTTAGGCCAAGAGGTAAGAGAGAGGAGCTTACTAACAGGTGGGAAGATATAAAAGGCCTCAGTGGATTTTGCCAGGAAGAAAAAAATAGTAGTGTGGTAATAGGTAAATCTGGGAGATATAGGGTGGAAGTCCTACATTTGAATAGTAATAGGAGGAAGAAATGAAGTAACAATAATGGTAGAAAGACAGTTTTTATATGGTGAAAAATAAAAGATAGGTAATGATTTTTAATTGTTTGCAGGACTAGATCCTAGGCCAGAAGTAATTCTACTAACTAAAAAAACTAGTTCTCTAGTTATTATAGTTAGAAGATATTAACAATTTGCCAAAAAGCACTCAAATAAACTAGAAATATTGAGTTCCAAATGTTGTCTTGTGGCCCCTGGATGGCTCAGTCAGTTAAGCAGCCAACTCTTAATTTTGTCTCAGGTCATGATCTCACACTTCATGGGCTTGAGCCCCTCATCAGGCTCCAGGCTGACAGTGTGGAGTCTGCTTAGGATTCTCTCTCTCTCCCTCTCTCTATGCCCCTGCCCACTTGTGTTCTCTGTCTCTCTCAAGATAAATATATAAACCGTAAAAAAAAAAGAATTATGTCATCTTATCTAAAACATTGGAGTTATGAATTGTCTTTGAATATCAGCTGTGATATTCATTGGTAGCTGCTACCAGATACATTTTTGCTTAGTAAATCTATTGCAAATTCATTAGTTATTATTAGCTTTTTCCAATTATGCTTGGGAAATTTATTTCCAATTCATAGTTGTTACCAGTTATGCCCAATTATGCATGGGAAGAGTATTACTAATTCATTGGTTACTATGAATTGTGTTTGAAATTTAAGCTATAGTTCTTACCAGATACAGTTATGCTTGTGAAATCTGTTGACAAGTAAATCTTAAAATCCTGCTTAGTGCTATATTCTAATGACTTTTATTTGCTTTTTAACTGGAATAGTCAATTTAGCCAATTAACAAATGCTTAAAAATAACACAATATTTTCTAAACAAGGCAGGATTTATAACAATGGATTTGTTACTTGAACAGCAATTCAAATTATTGTAGAGCTGCAAGCTTCAATGAAATTAGAACTGTCTAAGAGAAATCAGGAAGAATTCAGGCATATTACCAGAAGTTAAAAACAAAACAAAAACAAATAAACATTTTATTACTAGAGTAATCATGTAACATCATCCAAACTGAGATACTTGCAAGAATGAACAAATGAACATCTAGGTGAAATCCTGAGTGAACTGATGGAAGCCATGACAGTCACAGGCACAATGGCTCGTATAGTCACCTTTCTTACTGTTCAGTGTTAATGATTATTGTTTTTAGTCCCCTTGTTGGCCAGCAATGATTTTTTTGTTCATGCTAAATTAATTATAGACATACCAGTGGTCATTCTGAAGGGGAATAATGTAAGAGTTAGAGATTTGTAGCTTATTTTTAATGAATAATAATAACTATATGTCTGTTTAATGGTTTATAGATAATAGTTTTAAAGGAAACTTCCCAAGAACTCATTATGTATGATAATAAATTTATGATCTAAGTGTTCATTCACTCATTTAATGAATACTCATTGAGTGTCTTCTACATGCCAGGCACTGTTGTCATTGCTGGGTACACATTGAACAACAAGACAGATGAGGTTCTTACGGTCTGAAGCTCATATCCCAGTGAAAAAATAGAAAACTATTTCAGTAGAACAAAGCTAACCAATTTAACACCAATAGTGAAACATTTATTCCAGACTTATTAATGACTTGTGCTTACTAACTGAGCTAAATAACTGGTCATTTTGCCAATTATTACTGCCACTGTATCGACAAACAAACAAACAAACAAACAAAAAACAACTAATCCTTAAATTCACCAAGTGGAGCCTTGATCTGTATCTGTAGCATACTAAATCAATGAGCATGTGTTAAATGGGAATTGAGTTGAGTATTAGAATATTTAAGTATTTTAGATATTGTGGAACAGACAACTGATCATCAAAATCCATATTTTCATTTTCTTCCTAAGGACACACAGAAGTCATGAGTCCTGCCTGTCTCTCTGCTAGATTGGCTAGGTAACCAAAGACCTCAACAGTAGAAAGTGAGAAGTGATGGATGACATTTTCAGACCTGGATCACAAAAATTTCTCATGTGGTGAAACTCAACAGCCCCTCTCCATTTTGGCAATAACTGAAATAATGTCCACTAGGCTGGGTGACTGGATCACTGTGTGGGAAGGAAATCACACCAACTTGTTCCCCTGTCCCGTACTGTCACGATGGAGAAACAAACTTCTATTGTGTTTGAGCCAATATATATTTTGAAGTCTCTTTGTTAGAGCAATTTATTTACATTAAGTAAAACAGGAATGTTCTATAAATGTCTGCAGTAATACAGCCCCTTCTCTCTACCCTTCCTTCTATTAAAAAATTTTTTTAAATGTTTTATTTATTTTTGAGAGAGAGACACACACACAGAGTGAGCAGGGGAGGGGCAGAGAGAGAGGGAGACACAGAATCCGAAGACAGGCTCCAGGCTCTGAGCTGTCAGCACAGAGCCCGACTTGGGGCTGGAACCCATGAACTGTGAGATCATAACCTGAGCAGAAGTCAGACACTTAACCGATTGGGCCACCCAGGCGCCTCTACCCTTCCTTCTATTAATCATGGCACATTTTTCTTCTGAATCTTGATGAAGCTCAAATTCTTCCAAAACCCAGTTCTACAGGCAACCAATGCCAAGTGAATAAAATGATGACACAAAGTGAAACCTGGTATCATCATATTAACTCCCACTAACTTATAGATACAAGAATGGAGACCTGGAGACATCACTTGGGGCTTGAAGCTGGACATAGATATCAGGGCCCTCTGTCCACCACAGCAGGCTGGAACATATCATATCAAAAAATAAGTGATTATACTGTCTAAAGTTTTAGGATAACCTTTTAGTTTAAAATATATTGGAATATTATCTAATCTGTATTCTGGAATCCTGATAAAACCATTTTTTTTTTTTTTTTTTTTGCCAGGGGTAGGAAGTAGGTCATATTTCACTAAAATTAAAGTACCATTTTAGTAGGACTTAAAGGCATCAAATATAGCTTGAAATAATGGAGGAGTGACAGAGTCTAAAGTAACTTTTGTTAAATGGAGTTTCTTTTAAAATTATTTGCAGTGATAGAACTTCAGTTTTGTTACATTACTGGAATGTAGAATAATAAATATAGCCTTAGTAATGACTGGCACGTAAGTATTCAACGTATAATAACTGCTATATTTAGTAATATTTTTATTGTGTTATGTTTTCAAGGGAATATAGAATAGAGGTTAAGAGAGTAGCTACCTTCACACTACCAGGGTTTAAATCTTAATTCCACCACTAACTCTCTGATATGACAAGCCGTATGCCTCCTGTGGGGTTATTTCCTCTACTAACACACCAAGAAATTGAAAAAAAAAAATACCACCTAGATATATTAAGAGAATTAAATAAAAACTGGATGTGAAGTGCTTAGAACAATGTTTGACACATGGCAATAATTCAATTAATGTTAGCTCTTGTTACTATAAGGTATATGCAAAGGATTTCTTTCTTAAAGGTTGGCTTAAGTACTGGAAAAACAACTATAATTTCTGTCCCATATATTTCAGTTTAGAAAATAACCAAGCAAACAAATATACTCAAATTAAATAAATGATTAAAATGGCTCTTTGATGTATTATTAATATAGAAAGGTTGTATTCTCTGTAATCACTTCTCATCAAAGGGAAAAAGGATATTTTTAATGCCTGAAGAGGTTCTAAGTTTGGGACTATTATAATGCTTTTATTTAAAACAACTCTTCCTGTTCCTCACTGAAACTTTGAAGGCTGGGGTGATTTCTATTTCCTTCATCATAGTATCATAAGTGATTGATATGTTTCCTTTTCACTGGCAGCATATACATATGTTTTAAATAAGTAAATGGGTTAATGGCTATGCTCAAGTCATTATATCTATCCAAACTTTACTTTTCTCAACTATAAAATGAGAATATGAGCATCCAACCTGGCAACATATTGTGTGGAATGCTCTACATAACTTATATAATCACCCGGCTCTAGCAGGCATTTGAAATATATGTGGCTGTTAAAATGCTACCCTAAACATTGTATTGCATGATACTTAATAATTATCAAATGTAAATCTCACAGTTATATCATGAGGTTGGTATTTTTCTTAGTTAAAACTCTTCTATTTGCTGGAAAACAAAAGCAATTTGAGCGAACCTAGGGATAAAGGGAGAAATTATGAACACGAGGGGAGCCACACACACACACAAAGGATTACACCCAGAGCACAGAAAATCACCCAGCCCCCAAGCACCCTCTATTCCAGTCTCTCCGGGGCTCCCACAACCATCTATCCCTGAATATTTAATTGATTTGTTTCTCTCTCTCTCTCTCTCTCTCTCTCTCTTAATTTTTTAACATTTATTTATTTTTGAGAAACAGAGTGTGAGCAGTGGAGGGACAGAGAGAGGGAGACACAGAATCTGAAGCAGGCTCCAGGCTCTGAACTGTCAGCACAGAGCCCAGTGAGGGACTGGGGGATCATGACCTGAACTGAATGCTTAACTGCCTGAACCACCCAGGAGCCCCAATTTGTTTCTCTCTTTAGATGGTTTTCTCTGTTTTCCTGTACACATGGCAAAAGATGGCTGCCTAATGCCACATCAGTCCAATGGTCAAGCCAAACTAAGTTTGGTGACTTAGGTTAAATTCCAATCTCTCAGGTATAAAAGTGGTTTGGCTTAGTTTGGGGCAGGTGATGTACTCTATATTCCCAGGAAGACAAGACCAAATCATATAAACACAGGTACACTTAATGTTGGGGGGAGGTGGCATGGTTAGATCCAGGGGAAATAGTACCATTGTGGGCTGGATGTTACCCCATAAGATTTTAATATTATATTCATTTAAAAAAATAGATAAGGGTCTCTACACTTTTCTCTATACTTGCTTCCCATCAAGTGATCCTGAGACCTCTGATCTCTTAACTTTTCTGTATTAATCTCTAAGGTGCTTTAAAACTTTTTGGCTTACTCTGACTACTGCCTAATTCTGGTGTCTATTAAGCTATAAACATTCTGAAGTCTACATTTCCATTTTCCTCTTCTTTTCAAATCTTTTTGTTTTCCCCTTGCACCACAGGACTAAAAGGAGTCGACTTTATAGGATATAGGCCTCGAGAGAAGAGCAGTTTTAAGAACATTAGGTAGCAAAACCCTTGCAAACTTTTAAAGTATATTTTGAACACAGCTGCCTCTGGAACCAAATGTATAGTGTTTTGGCATTTTTTTCTCCATTTCTAAGGACACTAGAATAATTTTTTTAAAGTGGTATGAATTATCAAAACCCATCTTGATAAATAAAAACAATTAAAATATTTTTTCAAGTAGCGAATAATAACTATGTGACTATTTAAAGTACTCACTAATGAGTTGGCATGAAAATTCCATTTTCCCAGCATTGACTTCAAGTTAGTATTTCCAACTGGGTTGCCCTACGATGACTGCATTATTATTTTGTGTGTGTGTGAAGAAATGGATAACCTCAGCTAACAGATCACTGAGATCAGTTCAAAGTCTATGATTAAGAACAGAAATTGAAATTCAAATTAATCTTACTTATCCTCGTGTGTTTTTATTAGCTGACTGCATTTGGAAAGGAAGATATTAATCAAAAAATAATTACTAAGACAGAAAAAACTATCACTTTTTTAAAGATGTTGAGAAGAAAAAAAGTTAATGTTGGCAACCCAGCAGTTTCGAAACTTTGTTAAGGCTTTGAAATTTGAATGAGAACTGTAGGAGAACACTCAGAAAAATAGTGAAATAAGCAGGTTTCATTGTATTTAATTTGGCCTCTTACATGTAACATGATGGAACTTGTAACCTAGAAATATTTTCTTAGGTAAATTCACTAGGGAAGGTAAGCATAATTACAGCTGTTCAGACTTCATGCAAACCAAATTGGCGTTATGGACAATTAATCTTTTGAAACACTAAGATAGCTCTGTAATTTCTCACTTTTGTAAAAAGTAAGAAGAAGGCAACATATATCAGATTTAGTCAGTAGGCCAGAAGTTTACTTAATGGACAATATAAGGCAAAGCGTCACTAAATTTTTATTACATTGGGGCAACCCATAATTCACAGTAGTCTATATAGTCCTGAGCATGTATAATTATGTCCTAATTTTTACCTACCTAAAAGAGTAATAAACTGGAAACTGGGCTTTTACCTCTTGTTCTTCCAGTTTATGTTCGATTAAGATAACTCATCAAAGGATTGGGATTTCTTAGAATAAAGTAATGTTATAACATACTCTCTACCCATTCAAGTAAAATGTGCTATATTGCTTACAATCCTAGCAACAGAGAAAGCATTTGACCAAAAATAAAAGGATCATGGTTTCAATGGACCTGATGAACTGGAAATAAGGAGGCTAGCTACTATGGACTTGGAAAAATTAATAAATATTTTAAATCAAATTCCTTACTGTGAAATAATATATTTGACCCTGGAACTAAATTCCTCAAAGCTTTGGAATTTCCTGAGTGATAAGTCTCTGTTTCCATTCATTAGAAACCCCTTTTTGAGCTTATGCTAATGATGTAACTTGGGGTGGGGCCCCTAGAAAGCTGGTGGATGGGTGGGGCTTGTCCTCAGAATGACCAAGTGACTAGATGATTGGAACTTTCAGCTCCCTCCCCCCAACCAACCTCTGGAAAGTGGAAGGGGGAGGGCTGCAGATTAAGCTCTATAAAACTTTTAAACAATAGTATTCCATGAACTTTCAGATTGGTGAACAAAAACACATCCATGTACCAGGAGGATGGCATATCCCAAATTCATGGGCAGAGAAATTCCTGTCTGGGACCCTTCATCTGGCTGGTTGTTTCTATCCTTTAATATTCTTAACAATAAACCAAAAATCTAGTAAGTAAACTGTTTTCCTGAGTTCTGTGTGCCACTCTAGGAAATTAATGGAACCCAAGGAGAAAGTAGTGAGAACCTCCAATTTTATATGCAGTTGGTCAGCAGGACAAGTAACAACGTGAACTTGTGATTGGAATCTGAAGTGGAGTCAGTCTGGGGGGACTGAGCCCTTAGCCTATGGTATCTGACATTGTCTCCAGGTAGATGGTATCAGAATCGAGTTAAATTTGTGGGAAACCAGATTAATGTCATTAAGAATTTGAGACTTCCTTGGTGATGTGAGCAAGTAAACCATGTTGGATTTACCATTTAAAAAGTAAGTTAAATTTTACCTTAAAATTATGCTCTATTGGATTGGGAGTAGATTTATAACTTAAAGGCTTAGTTTGAAGCTAGTCTGAAGAAATTGTCTCAGTTAAAGGAAAGTGGGACAATGACCTATAATATTTCGGACACTTTTATTGAAAGCCAGAGTTGGCTATTAGGTGAGTTTCTTATAAAAGTCAAAAATATACAGATTGGTATATGTAGCTCTCAATTATGTGCCCACACTTAACAGAGAGAAGCTAATTACCTTGACCATATGCTTCCTCCCTTATTCACTGGAGTCTCTCATGTTTTGCCTTTTCCCTCTTCTTGTACACTGCATTGCATTTTATTTTAATTGCCACCTTACTATCAAATGAAAGGGAAATATTGATGTAGGGATGAGTGAAAATTATAGGGTTTCAACATTGCCCAGATGGGCTGGCTCCCTGGCTTAGGGGTCCTGTTTTCCAGAATGTAAGTTTGAATGTCTTGGCCCAATTCCTAACCCTGAAGTCTATGGATAACAACACAGCATGCAGCTTGGTAAACATGACTTTATATAAAAGCTCTGGAATTGAAGAGCTCTGGCTTCCCAGTTTTTCAACTGTGTGGCCATGTCATATAATCCTTCTCAGATTCAACTCTAAATTAAGTTTTGTAGACTAGTTAATCTCTACTGTCTCTTTCAGTTATGACTTGTCTTTTTCATCTAAACTTTAGATGGGGTTCCTTCTTTTCAAGCCTTCTTTACTCTTCACCCCATCCATTCCCAAGAATGAGTTAGGTGCAGTCTTTCATCAAAATATATTATTGTGATTCATATTCACCCATGGATCTTTCCTTAGATCTAGACCTGCTTCCTATAGACAGAGACTCTGCCTTATTCATCTGTAAAACATCAGTTCTTTGTAGAGTGTCCAGCCCATGGCAGTTGCCCAGTAATTACTGGTTGAATTAATAATTAACAAAAAAATAAAAGAAATGAATGACTTAGCAACATCAATCACTCAATCAGTTTTAAACAACAATGAAACTAATTTTTCCCTGACCTCTGGGTCCAATATTTACACTGGAGGGACCTAGAAGGTAGGAGAATATTCCCCCTTTATTTCATAAAGGATGGTATTAACAATCATAACTAAAATGATTGAGTGCTTAGTATAGAGTCATGAAAGAAATTATCTTATGGAATAGGCACAACAAACCTCTGAGATAGGTATAATTAATATCATCATTTTAATGACAAGAAAATTGAGATTTAGAGTTATGTAATGTATTCTAAGTTTCACAGCTAGTGAGCAATGGAGCCTGAACATGTGGTTAATCTGACACCAAAACCATTATTTACCCATTATGGAATTCGGCCTCCAAGCACCAAGCATTACACCCCAAGAGTGGCTGATCAAGGACCCCATCTTTAAATCTCCTTTTCTGGTATTTTCTTCCAACCTTCATGAAAGCAAGTTCAACTCATAACTATAATTAGAATTATCTATCCATAAGTTTTTAAAAAGTGGGCTAAACTTAATTCAGTGAAAATTGCCCTTGTAACATGAGCTAATGAACTTAGGGATGCACTCAATGCACATGGTTCCTCTCAGTAGGTGCCAGTTACAGATGACAGCGGAGCATCACTAACTGCAAGAGGCTATGGAAGAAACTAAGTGGCTGTTATAGTCCTGATTATTTTCACTTTATCAGAAAAGAAGATACAATTAAGATACAAGATTTGGTGAATGTTTTCAAGTAAGTAAGGCACTTGGATAATGTAGTACCTAAGGACACATCTTAAGAGGAGAAATGGGATGTCAGTTAAGAGACACAAATATATATTTGTGTGTGCACTGTGTGGCTGTGTGTGTTATGTGGAAACTATATATATATATTTAATATATGTATGGATATGTATATATTTAATATATGTGTAGATATATATATATATATACATTTTATATGGAAAGAGATATAGATACAAAGAGATAAACTATATACATACACACATATATAATATATCCCATATATGTGTAGGTACATCTAAAGAATATCTAAGGTAATTATTTATTCCTTTCCTTTGTAGAAATATCACCATGAATATTTTTTCTCATGTCTCATATTCTAGTTGCATTTGATGATATGATGACATGAGTTCTGTTTTTTTGTTTATTTGTTTTATGGGTTTTTTTCGGCCTGTTTATGTAGCAAGTTAGCCACCTTCCTTCATTGGTGGATGCCTTTTTGTCTTGCTTCATCAGTCTCCATAAAGTTGGTGTCATCACCTGGAGGCAGGGATGTATATTCTTTTATGGTGACCTTACCTTCTTAACAATCATTTGCACTAAGCTTGAAAAGGGGGCTTTTAAGCCCTGCTGTGAATCTAACTTTCCAGCTGTAAGATGCCTATGATGTTGAAAACAATAACATTCAGCTAAGATGTTTTTGTTAAGTGACTTTGGTTCAACCACTGATAGGAAAATAGTAAACGAACAAACCTTCCTTCCATTTAGACTTATTAAATATTCAAGTGATTCCTCAAATACACTCCTCCTTGCTGTGGCTTCATTACCGTGCAGCTCCATTGCGTTTTATACTGCAACACTGGTACAGTGTGCTTCCTGCACTGGCTGCCCACAAGCTAATAGATTGTTCCATTCTTCACCAGCCAAAGCTCAAAAGTAGTCCAAAGTCAAGAGTGTTATAATAATCAAGGGCACAGGTTAGAGGCAGGGAAAATGATTGTAAAATCCACATCAGAAAAAATAGAGGCCACAACTTCCTCATCAAGTACAGATGGGAATAACAAGCAACTATTTCTAGTCAAAGCTTGGTCCCCCTTGTTCCAGGAGCCACTTCTAGAGACCTGCTTCAGAAAGCCTCCATGTCTATCAAGAGGCCATTGTTCACTGGCAATAGTATTTGAAATGGTTAAAATTGATTATTTGTAGACTATGTAAACAAATGAACAAACAAAAACCTAATGTCGACCATGATATGATCAATGAAAACAGCATAAAGGAATCAAGGACATATATGAACTATGATTACAATTATGAAAAGTATCTAGGCATGGAGACAGATATGAGAAAATAACAGAAAATTGTAAAATGTGTAACAATGAGTTCTGTTTGAGTAACTACTATATGCCAGGCATTTCCCAAAGCTTTTTATATCATTTTATATAACTCTTAAAGCAATTCAGGTATACAGATATTTATACACACTTATAGATAATAAAGCAAAACCAGTACTAAAAATAAGTGATGCCCCCAATGTCATTTAGCTAGATGAGAAGATAGAACTGTGTTTTGTTGAATTCCCAGTACTTTCCGTTATACTACATTGCTTTCTTATGGTAAATGGTGTTTTGTTGAATGACAGACTTATACACATTTTTCTAGTTGTATTATACTGACTTTAAATTAAATTAAATTTTAAAGTCTGCTTTGGACTATGCAAAAACACCACACATCCTTAGATCCAAGATTTCAGCCTATTTTATAGACCTTTCTCCTACTGAAATGCATTGAGTCATGCTGGAGCTTGTTTTTATCAGCGTTAGCTCAGTTGTCTCTGTCTTTTTAGAGCACCACCTGAACACAACCCCGTGGTGAATAATTAGCTCAGAAGATTCTATTTTGAAGTGAAATTGTGCTCTATAATTTTTGAGATGGGATTGTGAATCTACATGGGGACATATGATATTCTCTTCCGCAAAATCTTTTGTAAAAACTGATGGTATATTAGAATCAATGCTTCTGAGGACCTCAAGAGTCAGCATAATTATGGGCACAGGATTTATTTGTACAAAGAATCCAATAAAACAGTTGTGAAAATTGTTAGTAATAAAGTCACTCAGAGTAACCTTAACTCATGCATGCCCCTACACACACAACTTCTCTAACAGGAACTGTTCAATCTATTGAAGTCATTTTTTTCATTCAACTACATATTACGGAAATATTTGGTTTGTGCCTGTTCATTGCTGGGTACTGTCCCTAGGGAGGGAAGGCCCAGTGATTATCATCAATAAAATGATACAATCTTAGATGAGACAGCCAATGAAAGAGATGATTACAATAGGGGCGCCCGAGTGGCTCAGTCAGTTAATCGTCCAATTTCAGCTCAGATCATGATCTCACAGTTTGTGAGTTCGAGCCCCACATCAGACTCTGTGCTGACAGCTCAGAGCTTGGAGCCTGCTTTGAATTCTGTGTCTCTTTTGCTCTCTACCCCTCCCCTGCTCACACTTACACTCGCATGCTCCCTTTCTCAAAAATAATGAACATTAAAAAAAATTTAAAAAAGATGATTACAATTACTGGCATGTGACCCTAAAAAAATTAATCTGTTGACAAATATTAATAATATTAGCTCTGGGGCACCTGGATGGCTCAGTCAGTTAAGCATCCGGCTCTTGGTTTTGGCTCAGGTCATGATCTCATGGTTCCTGGGTTTGAGCCCCATGTCTGGCTCTGAACTGGCAGTGTGGAGCCTGCTTAGGATTCTCTCTCCTCTCTCTGCCCTTCCTCTGCTTGTGTTCTCTATCTCTTTCAAAAATAAATAAATAAAATTCAAAAAATTTTTAAAATTTTCAAATAATAATAATATTAGTTCTAAAATAAGATAAATAAATTTACAAAGAATAGTTTTGGGTCCTCCAGACCACTGCCTAACAGAACCAGAGTACTTAAAAGTGTTTTATTTCTCAAGATTGTCAAATGACCATCACTTGAGTTACTCCTAAAAATTTAGTAAATTGGTGCAGTCTATAAAGCCCAAACAAGTCATAAACAAGTCAATGCATTCAGGTCAAAAATGATTTCTGTAAAAATTTAATGTTTTTGTAATTTAGTCATTTGTTTTTTTTGATTTTTGCAATATATTTACTTTTGCAATTTGTTAATTCACCTCACCACTTTTATGTAGGAAAATCTTGAATAGACTAATGACCAGGTAGGGAAAACTGGTGGAAGTACAAAAAGATCTTAAGTGATGAAGAGTATTGGAGATCTGGAATATAAAAAAAAAAAAATAATGTTTTTACTTATTTTTGAGACAAAGAGAGAGATAGCATGAGCAGGGGAGGGTCAGAGAGAGAGGGAGACACAGAATCTGAAGACAGGCTTCAGGCTCTGAGCTAGCTGTCAGCATAGAGCTCGATGCGGGGCTCGAACCCACCAACTGTGAGATCATGACCTGAGCCGAAGTTGGATGCTTAACCGACTGAGCCACCCAGGTGCCCCGAGAGCTGGAATTTTAAAAGAACTTAAGGATTATTTTGTCTAACTCATATATTCATTTCTTTAAACATCCATTCTCACCATCAGGGAAAGAAATGAAACACTGTGTGTGTGTGTGTGTGTGTGTGTGTGTGTGTGTGTGTGTGAAAGAGAAAGAGATATGCAGGTATGCCAGGTACTTTACCAGATATTCTGTTAGTTAGGGTTGGGAAAAAGATGGGGTAGTCTGGGCCAGTGGAGAGAAGGGGCAGATACATAGATGCTAAGATATGGCCTCTAGCCCCAAGAAGCTTACAGTTGAATGGGTATGGTAGAAATGAATAATTATACCATAAGGGAGGATACAATAATAAGCTAAGTAGATTGCTTGATTGAAATTTAAAAGAAGGTAGAGGTGTCGACCTGCAGTCAGCTAGTAAAGTTCTATGGATATTACGGAATAAAAAGCCAAATTCCACAGAAGTTAAACACCAAGGCCATAATTTTTCAAGGGAGAGTCAATGAAGAAAGGCTTTCTTTCTAGCTTTGAATCTAGTATTTGCCTCTATTCTATGTGCTGTAGAGTAAAAGCAATGATGCCAGTCATTTCTTCTTTCCCAAAATACCACACCCTAGAGTTAAAGGTTTTTGACTGGGAAGTAACTTCTACTAAAGATGAATATCAAGTTAAAAATTAGACATTGTATCTCACAGAGAAAATCAGCAAGTTTAGGATTTGGCCTTTCCAAGCTATCTTTTTTATTGGCAAACATAAGAGAAAATTTGTGTTATGCTATTTCTTATTCCATGTCACTATACATAGAATAGTTAATAAATAACCTATTTGAATAATGTAAACTTCATAATGTTTTGAAGTTTTTTGTTTGTGTGATGATGTCATTTGGTGAAACAAACTTTTTTCTTCTTTTCCAATAGTTAATATTTTTATTCATAAAATTAGCCTGAGATATAGAACAAAAATGGGTAATTGAAAATTCCTGGTAGTATAGATAGATAATATAAATAGGTATAGATGTGGTACAGCTATATCTAATATAGATAGATAGAAAATACATGTAGATAAGTAGGGAAGTGCAGGCATTATTCTGTCTGTATGCACTATATGGGTCAGTTCCTTAATTCTCCTAACAATTCTGTGACATGAGGATTACAATTACTCTAGATTTACAACTGAAGAAAACAGAGCAAAGACAGGCGTATTGGTTTCCTTTGGCTGCTACAATAAATAGTCACAAACCAAGTGGTTTAGAACAATACAATTTTATTCTCTGATAGTTCTGGAGCCCGGAAGGCCAAACCAGCATCCTTGAGCTGAAATTAAGGTGTCATCAAAGTTGGGCTCTCCTCCCCAGGCTCTAGGGGAGAATCATTCCTTGATTTTTCTAGCATGTGCTGGCTCTTCTAGCATCCCTTACCTGTGGCTGCATCATTTCAATTCCTGTCTCCATGCTCCCATTGCTTTCTCCCTCATTTGTGCATCTTCTCCTCCAGTTTGTTATTCAATCTCCCTCTACTTCTTGTGCTTACATTTACTGCCCACAGGGAAAATCCAGGATAAATCCCATCTCAAGATACTTAATCACATCAACAAAGACCCTTTTTCCTTGTTAGGAAACAAGTATAGTTTCTAAAAATTAGGAACTGGTATCTTTAGGTAACTTTTATGCTATTACAAAAAATTAAGTAATTTATGAAAAGATCATACAGCTTGTAATTTGTGGAACTTTTCAGATGGTCAGTACTTAAATTCTATTAACTATTCTCATTACTGACCACTGTCCACCACCAATTTCTAAGGATGCTGCTGAGTGTTCACCAATTCTAAGAGAATGGAATGTTTTAATTTTATAACAAATCAGATTTAAATTTTACCTACTTCATTAATATTTTGTATTCCTCAAGACCCACTTTTACATTAAAGTAATTTGTTTTTCACTACATTTTTAACCTTGTCTTCAAGGGTTATAACTGGAATAAAAAGGGTTGTGATAGTGACTGTTAAGGATAGATACTAGTGCCTGCCCAGCTCAAAAATTCATGTTCAAGTCCTTTTATGACACCACTACAGAGCAACACAAAAGTCAAGATTTTAAAAAAAATGCTTTATCTGAAAGGCACATTTTGATTCTAACAGCAAGCTCTTTCTTGATTGCTTTCTGAATAATTACCTCATGTGTTTAAGAATAGTCGTAACCATCTTATAATAATGCAAGGGAAGCTTACCACATAATAATGTGTTCATTAAAATAATACAATAAATTACAAATCTATCAGTGTCATAGGAGGGATTTTTGTTAGAGCACTTAAATTTTTATTTTGGGATAATTTAATATTGATTTCTCCCAAGTCCAGGGAAACCACTTCAAGGAACAGAAGTTTCCAACAACCCCTTGCAATAGAAGAGTATTACAAAACCTACTGTTGAAGTTATTTAAATTCCTTAGTGACAGTGCTGCAATGAAAATTAGTCAGAGTACAAACTTAGTTAATTTTATTCTGTGTAGGCAGTCTGATATTAATTATAAGGTATGGTATAACTACCAGTTTCTGGATGGATTGCATAATCAACTGAATAATAATTTGCATATATTTAAGAATCCGGTTGTCTGTTAAGTTTTTCAAGATGTTAAGGTCTGTGAATTTTATTATATATATATGTATACACACATATACATGCACACATATGTGTATACATACACACAGGCATATAATGATCATATATATGGATATATACACATGATTACATGCAACATATATAAGTATCTAATCATGTATATATATTTATTGTATATTTAATACATTTAATCTCGTACTCTCTTAGGAACCTTCACTAAAAGTTTGAATGCTACTTAAAGAAAACGTATAAGCACAGAACAAACTGAGTGACAGCATGTATCCTGGAAATGGGTTGGACTGGAGTTCTAAGTGTAGGACTTATTTTCTGGCTCTCCATCAATTACTGGCTGTGAAATCTTGGGCAACTTCTCTGATTTCTCTGAGATGCAGTGCCTCATCTATAAGATACTGAGACCATTGTCACCTATGTTGTAGGATTGTTATATTGGTTTAAATGAAATAAGATATGCTTTATACATTTTATAGCACCTGCAAGTGTTTTCTATTTAAAGTATAAATGCATAATGACTTATTTTTTAAATGTCCTTTATATAAGTGAGAGTCCCAAGCCTAAACAAGATGAAACTGTTCCTGGAGTAGGATGCCCAAGACCCATCCTCTATCTTCACCCATTACCACTGACTCCACTTCTACATGGAGTAGCAGTAGAAACCCAGGGTTCAGAAGTGCAGTTTGCACACTATTGATTGGGGGAAGTAAAACTATAAGCATTCTCTATATCACCTGTACCTAAAGATGAATGTTTTAGTTCTCTCTCTCCACAGAACATGGATTTGACTACCCCTCTCCTAACATTCCAGGAGCCAGGGGCAAAGTACAAATGAAGGACCATATATAACATGTCTAAATAGTTCTAACTAAACTAAACTGACATTCCACTAAATAAAATCTATCTTCTCTCCTATATTGACATACATGCTTTCAAAATGACCTAGAAGGCCAGATTCTAACTGAGAATTTCAAACTCCTTGGAGTTCTGAACTCAGGTCCATCTGACTTCCAGTATATCCTCCTTCTCTCCCCATTTCCAGGTTCTTCCCATACCACAATGGGCTATGCACATTCCAAGGAATATTCCCAAGGTTTATCCATACCTCATAGCAAAAGAACCGACTTCACTCTTGGCCACTTCTGTGTCTAGGAAGCATAACTGGGCAGAATGAGCTTCCTTAAAGACTGATGTTAAAAAAAGGTCAAGGCAGGTTGTGTGAGAGGATAAAAAGCCTCTGTAGCTTAAAATCCCAGAGTTCCAGTTTCTTGAAGCACGTTGTGGGAGGGGAGTTTGGGCTATAAAATGGATGTGCATTCTTAGCTCCTACAACTCCTCATTCTATTGGAAGGGTCCTAGCTAGAGGAGAGTCACAGCAGAACTGCTTTTACAAAAGTCCAAGTGGGAAGGAGGTTTGTAATCTTGACACAGGTTTTTCTGATGCTGCTTTTGGTATAGTGGAGGACTGTCACTTCAGCCATCTTTGCCCACTCACTCATTCCTAGCAACTGAAATCACTCATCTGACCAGCCTTCCATGAGGAAATAGAAATTCCTAAGATAAAATAGAGAACCTTTCATTTTCAACATCTGTAGGTGGTGATGCATTTAGGCGATGTACTTGTTTTCATCTGCTTGAACTGTCATAACAAAATACCACAGACTGAGTGGTTTAAACAACAGAAATTTGTTTTCTTACAGTTTTCTGAAGGTTGAATATCCAAGATCAAGTTCTGGCAGGGTTGGTTTCTTCCAGGGCCTCTATCCTTGGCTTGTAGCTGTTGGTCTTTTCACTATCTTCACATGGCTTTTTCTCCATCCACATGCTCTCCTGGTATCTCTCTTCTGTTTCTAAGGGCACCAGTCTTATCCAATTAGGGTCCTACTTTTATGACCTCATTTAAACTTAATTATCTCCACGAAAACCCTGTCTCTAAACACAATCACATTGGACACTTAACATATCATTTAATGAATTCTTAACACAACTACATAAAGATGGTATATTCTCTCTTATTGTTAAAGGAAGAATTTGAGTTTAAGTAAGTTGCTCAGGAATATTTAAACCAAAAACTGCCACATTATCACTTTGACTTCTAGGGGCTCCAGCGCGGGTGGACGAAGATCTTCCCTTCTGCCCAGCTCAGAGCTTCCCAAGACAATGTGGAAGGAATACACTGCTATAGAATTTAGGATCCCACTAATTTTTTAAATCAAGAATAGCAGAGGCATCCCTGAACATGTGGACACTTTTGTGTTCCTGAATTCACAATGCCAAGAAAAGAGTATAGATAAATAGATAGAAATTTAAGGTAATGTTTTTGTCTTAACCACATGATTCCATGGTGTGACATTACTTATAAAGGACTGGATCCTGTTGCTTTTGGTTTATTTTTCTTTCCACTAATTCCTGGCACCACATCCTCCTCAATGAAAAATGTTAAGCCTTCCTAGAATGCAGTCAGGAGAAATGAAATCTCAGCAAAGGTGATCACAATAATGAGCAAATGAGGAAACCTCACAAAACCGAAATTGAATGAAAATATTGTGTGTGTGTGTGTGTGTGTGTGTGTGTGTGTGTGAGAGAGAGAGAGAGAGAGAGAGAGAGAGAGTGTGTGTGTGTAGGTTTGTTTTTGGTTTGCCTGTTTGTTTGCTTTGATAGCATTTCCTACTTCTAATCACAACCTCCACTCATTGCTAATCAATAAAGGAAGGGTGCAACTTTTCTCTGAAAAATCCTTCTCTTTTTGGAAGCTAGTTACAAAACGAGCATTGGCTGCAGGAGACAGTACTTGCTGCAGCATCTGGCCTCCCTCATGGCTCCAGATGCAGTTTTATTGGTCATGTTGGAGTTGCCTCTGGGCCTGGGGTTTTGGAGAAGGCTGCTGTTTTGATTTGTTTAGAATGTCTTTCTTCCTGGAAGCTGTTTTCCTTTGACTAACCTTCAATTTTCATTTGTGAACTAGGAAAAATGGAAGTTAAAATTTCTTTGGGCTCTTTTCATATTCTAGAAATATAAAGCAAGACAAATATGTGAAAAATGTAATAGTTTTTATTCAATACTCTGGTTAGAATTATGGAATTATAAATAAACGTAAAATATTGTTTCAACAAATTTTTAATATTTTGCAGTATGTAATTCTACCTTTAGAGATAGATTGAAAAATATGTTTGGGAGCATTTTTATGAGTAATATTACTACTTATAAAATCATGTTTTATGAACATTATTATCATTACTTAGTAATATGACGTCAAAGAATTTCCATTTTTCTAACAAATCGTGTTCTTTATTTTTTGCTATTTTTATAATACCTGAATATCAAGATAATTTTCACAGGAAAAAATAAGATACCTGAGTAACCTTTAGATATTAGGAACAGAAGGAAATTGAATTGAGCTAATAGTGGGAATTAGATTAAATTGGTTCAAAATGAACATATTTTATAAGCCTTTAGAGTAAGTTTACTTATAATGAATAAACTATTTAAATTTTGTTAAATAGACCAAGTACAAATTTTATACAGGAGATGGGAGATAGGTTGAGTAGGCAGTGTAAAGAATAAAGATATAGCATGGTACATAGTACAGAAATAATTGAGTCCTTCCTTCAACCTGTATAGGTGGTATGCATGATGGATTTGCTGGGCATTTTTGTAGAGATATTTTTCAGTTCTAATACAGGGAGAATATTCAAATAGTTTTGAGGTGGGGGTGTTATAGTGGGCCCTGAGTTTGGTCCAAGCTAGTCTGGACCAAGGCAGGTTGCATTGGCCAGCATTACTTATCCTTTGGTCTGCTAGCTAGTGATTCTATCAGAACTCTGTGCAACACTTTGAATTCCATTTTATCTTAGGCTGTCTTTGTATTTGTGGCAGAGTTAGATAGCTAGAACAGTGACTTGGTAGTTTTGGTATGTCTGAGGACCAGGATGTCATGAAGGTCATGGCCGTCAAAAAATTCATAACAAAAAATGACGTGTGCCCTTAAGTAAAGGTATATGTTTGAAAGGTGGGTGACATTGGAGTAAGAAGGCCTTGCCTAAGGACCCATAGGTTCATTATTTTCTTTTTCTGGATGGACACTGATTATTTTGGAATTGGGAATTTATATCAAGGGTGGAGGTTTGATGTAGGAGGTCAGTGAGAGCAACGTTGCATATGTGTGAGGTGGGAAGGCTGCTGCCAAACCCTACAAGCTCAGGTATGTAGCCCCCTCCACACACACACACACACACACACACAGACACTCACACATGCACACACTCACATGTAGGTTTAAAAGGTAAAGTATAGAATATACAGACGCTGCTATCAGGTAGAACTGCATTCACAACTCAGATTTACACAAAGTTATTTAAACTCTAACAGCCTTGACTTCCTTACCTGTAAAAGGAAGATATAGGTGCTTATATCTGAGGATTATCATGAATATTAAATAAAAAAAATAAATGTGTATATGTGTAGAATTCCTGTCACAAAAGAAATGCCCAGTCAGTGACACTTCCAAATATGGTTTCAACAGTCATAGCACAATTTAAGTTTGACCTGACACAACATATCATATGTTCTCAGGAACATTCATGGGATCAATAAATTTTTCTAAAATTCTAAGTCAAGATTAGTTTCTGAGCTCACTAAGTTTCTACAGGCACTTAGAAATGGTTTGGCTATAGGTAGGCAGGAAAGAAGGGAGGTTTCTTGCAGTGATATAGCAGATTATATTTTCTAAAGACAGTCACAGTATCATCTCCCACCCTTCATTCTCTCCTGAAATGTGACTTGTCATCCCCTGATAAGAGGAGATGTACCCTTGAATGAGGAGGGTATGCAAAGGAGTCCTATAAGCACTTTGACCAGCAGAATAGGACAGAGGTGGGAATGTTCCATCTGTGCCAAGTGTGAATGTAAACTGCTCTGGAAACTTTTGCTCCTGCCTCTTGAATTCTGGCTTCTCTGTAAGAAATATGACTACTCAAAGGCCACCATATTTGAGAAGCTCAAGCAAGTTTAAAGGACCCTAGAAGATGATCTATCATGTCCAGAAAGAGATCAAGGAGGACTAAGGTGCCAGATGTGTGAGGAAGCCATTTTTGGATCTGATCCTCCAGCCCCACATACCCTACTTGACACAACATGCATCAGAGACCAACTGCTCAGCTGAGTCTTTTCAATATTCCTGAAACACAAAATCATGTACAAAATCGATGGGCACTTTAAGTTACTAAATTTTGGAGTGGTTTATTACTGAGCAATAAATAAACAGGATAAATAATATCAGTTTAATTATGATTAAGGATAGTATATCTAATTTTCTGCCACTAGACTGAATTATATTGGTTTCTCTCTTCTTTATTCTGCAATTTTAAAATAGTTGTATAAATATAACCTCTAGCGATTGAGTCAATCAACTTTTAGAGTCTGCATGAATGGGAAGAAGATTCTCAAAACTGTAATGATGACATGATAGCAACTAAGCTTAATCCTTGCCAAGTATTGATCCATTACTGAAAACGCCTATGTGTGGCAGGTTGTGTGAAGAGAATAGGCAGCAGGCAAAAATTCCATTTGGAAGATATTATAAGTGTTATGTTCAAATTTGAGCCTCAACTCTAGATTCACTATTGTTATGTTCTAAAATTATACGATACTAGATTCTAGTAGGTTTGGAGGTAAAAGTATGGATTTTGAAAATGGATACACTTAGATTCAATCTTCTACCCACCATTTACTATCTTAAAATTCAAGCCACTTACTTAAATTCTCTAAACCTTAATGAGTTTCCTCAGGTACTAAAATGGGCTGTTGTAGAGATTAAATGTGTGAAATGTACAGAGGGCTGCAGTGCACATGTATGTCTTCACTGCCCTCTCCTAAGGTCAGTCTCTGCTCTTCATTCATGTAGCTAGAGTGGTAGCTATCATTCTCTCTCATGACTCAATAAATGAATCAAATGAATTCTTTTTCCTAACAAAAACCAGTGAATAAACCAATAAATCCAGGGATACCCCTTAACCTAAGATTGCCTAATCAGAATACTTCCCCAAAATTAGAAATTAAAAAAGTGTAATAAAAAAATTAAGTTGAAAATTATGTCCACACAGAAATATGCACACAAATTTTTATAGCAGCCTTATTCATAATTGCCAAAACTTAGAAGCAACCAAGATGCCATTCAATATGTGAATGGGAAAAAAAAAGGCAACTGTGGTATATCCATAAAATGGACTGTTATTCAGTGATTAAAGAAATGGACTATCTGAGGGTCCTGGGAGGCTCAGTCAGTTAAGTGTCGAATTCTTGATTTCGGCTCAGGTCATTTCTCAGGGTCCTGAGATTGAGCCCTGCATTGGGCTCCATGCTGGGCATGGAGCCTTCTTAAGATTCTTTCTTTCCCTCCCTCTGCCCCTCCTCTGCTCCCGTTCTATGTGAATGAATGAATGAATGAATGAATGAATAAAATGAACTATCTTTCAAGGCCTCAAAAGACACAGAGGAACCTTAAATGCATATTGTTAAGTGAAAGAAGGCAATCCGAAAATACTGCATAATATACGAATCTGACTATATGACATTCTGGAAATGATGAGACTATGGAAATAGTAAAAATATAGGTGCCTGCCTTGAGTTTGGAGGGGGTGCTGGGAGGGAGGGATAAATAGGTAGAGCACAGTGAAACTATGCTGTATGTTACTGTAATGGGAGATATGTCATTATACATTTGTCAAAACCTGGAGAATATACAACACAAAGAGTAAACCCTAATGTAAACCATAAACTTTGTTAATCATAATATATAAATATTGGCTGATCAATTACAACTAATTAATGTAAATTAATATTACTATATTAATCCAAGATGATAATAATAGAGGAAATGCAGAGGGTGGATTAGTGAGGTGGCTAAATGAGAACTCCCTGTATTTTCCGTTAATTTGTGTGTAAACTTAAACCTGATCTTAATAATAAAGTCTATTAAAAAATAAAATAAAGTCATCCCCTGTTTTGCAGGCAAAGCCAAGTAATACGCTGTTGGCAGACAGATGCCCATTCATGAGAAGAAACCCGTCTACAAGAGTATCATGACAGACTTCCCAAAAAAAGCAGCGGTGAGGTACAGAAAGACAGATCTGGCAACATTTAGTTGATTCTATTTGTTCCTGAAGTCCACATTTATTCCTGACCTTCCTGTAGCTTATTTTTCATTCCTTACTTGGATTTTGGAAGTCAGCATAACACAATTCCCCAAATTTTCCCTTTACAATCATTAAGTTCCTTTTCCCTACAGCTAAGAATACTAGTACTGCCATGGGCCTGCAGAGCACCTTGTACTCAGTTAGCACTCCGCACCCAAACCTGACAGTGAGGAGGTAACTTGCATTTTATAATACTTTTACAGTAGGAAGGAATTCTCTTTCTTCATTATTCATCTTCTCATATGTATTCAAACAGTATTATTATGTAGATTTTCCCCCAGCATTTTCACATAATTAATGTAACCTCCACCCTGATGTTCTGAAAAATTTGTAACCAAAAAAATTATATTTTGATTTCTTAAAAATACTTTGAAGTGCTTAAATATGTAAGTGAATAGAACCAGGACTCATCATTTTCTGAAAAAGTAATTTTAAAATATACTTTATAAAAATATTGTGTTAGGAATGTCAAACCACAATACATGTGTTTTGTGAAAATGCCAAACATCTGTTTGAGGATGAATAATGGTTAAAAATTGACTAGAATATCCTAGTTTCTTCAAAGTGCTTCAGATCATTTTTACATAAATTTACTCATTTATTTCTCAGAACTGGGCTTTTTTCTTCTTCCTTTTTACACATGAAAGAATGACAAAGCTCAGAAAGCTCGGTGACTAAAGTGCCCAGAAGCCAGACCACAAAGCTGGATTGTGTGATTACTTGGACTTGAACCTCCATGTTCTACCCTTATATTTCATTTACAGTCTACTCGTCCACAATGTTACCGGCACATTCATTCAGCAAGTATTTTTTGGATATATACTGTAGACCAGGTGCTGAGAATCCATTGTAATGTGGCAAACATTATGCTTTTCATCATGGTCTTTTTAACTTAATGAATAAAAGAGTGGGATTTATAAGTAATAATTAAGAATATTATTATTCTTAATTAAATTAAATTAATTTAAGTAATTAAATAATTAAATTTAAAAAAATTAACATAGAATTACCATACTCTCTACTAATTCCACTGCTGAGTATATACCCAATAGAATTGAAAGCAGAGACTCCCACAGATATTTAAACACCAATGTTCACAGCAGCATTATTCAGAATAGCCCAAAAAGTGGACACAAGCCAAATGTGCACTGACAGATAAATGGATAAACAAAATGTGATACAGACATACAATGGAATATTATTCAGTCCTAAAAAGGAAGGAAACTGTGACACATGCTACAATATGGATGAACCTTGAAGACATTAATAACAAGTGAAATAAACCAGTCACAAAAAACCAAATACTGAATGAGTCTAATTATATGGAATTCCTACCATAATCGGATTCATAGAACAGAAAGCTGAATGCTGGTTTCCAAGGACTGGGGAATGGGGGAAGGAGAAAGGGTGTGGAGCTTCCATTTAGGAAGATGAAAACAGTTCTGGAGACATTGCACAACAATGAGAATGTACCTAATACCACTGAACTGTACACTAAAGCATGATTAACATGGTAAATTTTGTTGCAAATATTTTATAAGAACAAAATATAATAACAAGAAATGTCATGTACTGTATTAAACACGTTATACATATTGGTATCCTTTAGTGTCAATAACTACTTTACAAAGGATATATCACTGTTTTCCCCATGTTACACATGTGTGATCTAACAGGTTGAAAAGGATCAGTCTAGGATTCAAAGAGTGTGTCAACTATTCTTCAATAATAAAACTAAAGATTCAGAGAGTGACCTTTTTGAAGTTTACTCAGCCAGATAGAAGCATAGCTAGAATGTGAACACAGTATTCTTTAACTCCAAAATGTGGCATATTAATCACCACTCTCTACTGATGATTGATAACACATTGAAGCTACCATACCATTGCTCTCTGGCTTCCAATATTTTGGTTGAGAGGCTATCTGACAGTTTTGTCTGTGTCTGTTTATGCTCCTTTGAGAGACATGTCTTTTCTCTCTTCCTTATCCCTTGTTTTTGATTGTCCACAAATTTACTGTGATGTAGCTAGGTGTGACTTATCTTTGGATTTGTACTTTGTACTGCATAGAGTTGTAGTACTTTGTGAATCAATACTTCAGATAGTTTGTAAGTTTTTCAAGATTCTTGGCCATTGTTATTTCAAAAATTGCTTCTATTCATATTTTCTCTCTTTTTATCAATATTTTTTAATTACTTTAATGCTAGATTTATTTACCATGATCCACAAATCAATGTTCACTTTTTTCTACCATATCTTTCTTCCATGCTTCAACCTATATGGATTTTTGTGGTGGTGGTTGTATGATTTTGGTTTTAATTTTTAACTGACCTATCCTCCAGTTCTCTATTCTTTTAGCCTTTTTTATTCACCTGAGGAAAAATTTGCTTAATTGAGATTTAATATTTGTTATTTTATTTTTCACATTTAGAATTGGTTTTATTTTTTTATAGATTCCAGTTTTCTGAGTAGTCTTCATCTTTTCTTCTATTATCATGAACATATTAATGACAGTTATTTCAAAATCTAGGTCTGATATCTGCAGTAAATCTCTTACCTGTTTTTATTTTGTTTTTCAGGATTAATTTAATTTAATAATGGTTATCTAAAATGAGGAAACTCAGAACACACAAATTTTATTTACAAAAAGAAAGTTTTGTAATATTAGATAAGCACAGAATCTTTTACAAAGCTCTCGAAAGAAAATATAAAGCCATCACTTAAGTAATCTTCATACAAGGCAGTATTTGTTCAAATACCCTCAAGTGGTAAATCATTTTCATATTTTATTTAGAGAAAGACAGATGTTAAACTTTAGGTTTTCAAGGATTATCCACTAATGTCCATTTACTATGAATACTTCATAAAGTTAGAAGATCACATCTGAGGACTATGTCTATATATTTTTCATGAAATAAACTTTTAGATGCCAATTCCTTTTGTTAATTGATAGTTTATCCCTCTAGTAGCAGAATAGAATCATAGAAGTATTTAAATGCATTTATGATAAATCCAAGGGTTTTTTTCTCCCTCTAGCTGACAGTCAAGAGGAAAGTATTTTTCTGGGCTCTGACACATAACCTTGAACAAAACAAACAAAACAAAACCTCTGATACACACAGGGCAAGAATGCACGCTTTACTGTTGCTTAGGTTTTTAGTTTCGGCATGAGTCAGATGTCAAGAGGTAACCTTAGAGGAAAATCTCTTTCATTGACTGGGATAGTATTCTGAAGTCACAATCATGTAGATGCTTACAGACACTGTATTTGAAAATAAACATTCAATTGCAGTGGTTTTGTTTTGGCGCTGGGCATCTTATTAGAAAAATGGCATAACTCAGTGCTCAGTGAGTCATGTAGATGGGTCAAGAGGGGTGAATGTAAGCTGTGGTTGGGAACCAACCAATTTTATAGTGGCGAAATAGATATTACTTGAAATCGAGTTGACAATTTGTGTGTCACAATCATACTAGAAAAAACATAATATGTCCCTTATATTGTGGCTTGTAAAATGTGTATACATCATTATCTGAATATCATTTTGTTTTTTATACCTGACCTATGAAGTAGGTAGGGCAAACCTAGACACAAAAGACACAAGACTTGTCTGAGATCTTCAAATTAGAAGTATAAAATATATAGGCATGCCTGGGTGGCTCAGTAGGTTATGCACCTGATTCTTGATTTTGGCTCAGGTTATGGTCATGGTTTGTGGGTTTGAGCCCTGCCTTGGGTCTCTGCACTGACAGTGTGCCCAACTCACATATGTGCCCTCTTTCTCTCTGTTTCTCTCTCTTTCTCTCTCTCTCAAAAATAAATAAATAAACTTAAAGAAAAAGGAGAAGTATAAAATACAAAGCATCAAGTTTGAAATTTAAAACAAGCCTTCTAGGAGCGCCTGGGGGTGCTTAGTTGGTTAAGCATCTGACTCCAGCTTAGGTCATGATCTCACAGTTTGTGGTTTCCGACCCTCGTTGGGCTCTGTGCTGACAGCTTGGAGCCTGGAACCTGCCTCAGATTATTATCCCTCTCTCTCTGCCCCTCTCCCACTCACATGTGCTGTCTCTCAAAAATAAACATTAAAAAATTAAAAAATAAATTTAAAACAAGCCTTCCATGTATCTTCTAAGAAATCTGTAATTTGAAATTTTTGAGCATGTATGGTAGGTAAAACAATGAATTTAGCATTTGGCCAAGAAGCAAAGTCTCAATTCTAGGGGCTTCAAAATCTAGTGAGAGAGCCCAAATTTGTTTGTGTATACACACACACACACACACACATGCGCATGCACACACACATTCACACACACACACAGTTTGATAAGATCTTTCCCAGTGGAATGTACAACATTGTAGAGCATGCTAAATAGAAAGATACCACAACTAATATGAACTCTTCCTAGGATTGTTGAAGGATCCTCCATGGGTAGTCTTATAGAAGAAAAGAGAGAATATCTCAGATAGAAAGCATAGATGCTCAAAAGCACCGAGAAATGAGAGACCATGGCCTGTCTATGTAGGGAGTAGAGGAAAGTTGATATGACCAGATTATAAAATGTGTGTTTTGATATTTTATGTTGGTGAGGAAAGGTCAGCATAGTTGAAATCATAAAGGTCCCTTTCTTTTCCACATCTATAAAATAGAGAATTTTGTAGATATGCTGAAACACTGACCAGACACGTGGCCTTCAGGAATAAAGCATAGATTTGCACAACTGCTGAGGTGTCTGTGGCTTACAGCTCTCAGCTGACTCTTTCTGGGGTGGCCCTCAGCTGAAGAATCCCTCCTCACCCCATGGTCAAGCCTCTAGGAAACTCTTGTCAGTAAGGGAGAATTGTGCCCAGGGCCTATTGTCTCTATTCAGGACAACTCTAAAGGTCGTCTCAGCTGCAGAATTCCCCATAGAATCAGCTGAGGACTATGTTGTGATTGTCCTACAGCACACCATGCCCTCCTGCCCAATCCCACTTCCTCATTTCTATGTGGGGGCCTCCAAGAAACTTCTAGAACAGCGATCCACCTCGGAGTCTATTTTCTCAGCTCCCCAACCACATTTCCCAAGGTTGCTAAAAATATACAGAAATAATAAATGTGAAAAAATATTTCCTCTATGGAAACACTGGACGAACACTAACTATAAAATCAACTATTACATGAAATGGTATTAACTGTGAATAGCTACAGGGGCTACTTGAGAATGATGTCTGGGATATCAAAGGCAATCCATGGGATATGAAGTCCCAACTTTTCTACTAATCAAAATTTTATTAATTTTTAATAAAGATGACCAAACTTCTTGCACATGGTTAAAAAGAGAAACCGCATGCAAAGGCCTATGATAAAAAGCAGGTAACCTCGTATGAGACTTCTGCTATTGTCTCATCCACTGTATACTCATCACCAAATATTTTATTTATTAGCTACATCCATTCTTTCTTTTCTTGTGAATGTATTCTCCTGACATTTCTTTCCTAATGCTAAATTATGGTTTTATTACCCCTTTATTGATTATCAATTTAATATGTTGTCTCTGAATTTCTAGTTTCAAAAATTGTAGTTTTAACACACACAATCTCCCCCTTCCCTTTCCACTCCAAACTTTTGACTGTTAAAGTTTTATTACCTCGGTGAAATTGTTAACCTTTAAATGATAGTCTCAAATCTCTATTAATTGTTTTATAAATTTAGGTAATATCTTGACTTAATAGGATGTTGGATAAGGCTGTTAGCAAGTTTCCCTCTCTTGCTTCCTTCTGTTTATCACCATCTATTGTACCTTTATGCCTTAATTGACAAGGTCTGATAATGCTCAGTAACCAAAATTCAGTCATTTATCCTGTGAAAACAGTCAACACTTTTGTGACTCATTCAACATTGTGTAATATGGAACAAAGGATAGTGTACAGTTGACATTTGCTTTACTACCGCCTCAGCTCAATAACCTTAAGGGCATAGTGATCTGACATCAGGCCAAGTATATGTCTCTTCTTACCCTCCACTGACTGCCCAAAATTACGCTGCATTTTGGTTTGCATATTTTCTTCACAAAATTTTACTTTTGTTTCTCTGTCTGTAAGTTCTGGTGTGTGTAAGCCCTGTAACAGCTACTTCAGCCCCAAATTTAAATGAGCTTTCCTTTCCAGACACTTCTCTCATGTTCACCTACTCTATGGTTTCTCCACCATGGCACCATTCACATTTGGGGCTGTAAAATTCATTGTTGTGGAGGCTACTTTGTGCATTGTGTGATGATCAGCAGCATCCCTGGCCATCCCTTAGATGCCTGAAGCCTTCTGCTTTTTCCAGTTTTAACAAGCAAAAATGTCTCCAGACATTGCCAAATGTCATCTGGAGTTTAAAATCATCTCCAATTGAGATCCACTAACCAATACAATTACTTATATAACCTAACTTAACATATGTCTGTTTTTAACACTGAGAAGTAAAAATGCTCCCTTTGGTGAGTTTCTTGCTCTTTGCCTAGGCCTTTAGACTGGTTCACAGGGAATAGAATAAAAGCTGTTGTCCTCAGTGGGTCTTGTGGTGGGTGTATTTCTCTTTTGAGAAA
Source organism: Cryptoprocta ferox (assembly GCA_028646485.1). Classification (NCBI taxonomy): domain Eukaryota; kingdom Metazoa; phylum Chordata; class Mammalia; order Carnivora; family Eupleridae; genus Cryptoprocta; species Cryptoprocta ferox. The sequence goes on along the minus strand of CM053567.1, from coordinate 177,250,316 downwards.
GATTGATGGGCAGGCTGACATAATTACCAAAACACTAGCATGGTGCTGAATATGTTTTGCCAACAGAGAAAATTGAGTTGATAAGGCTAAACATAATTTGCAAGACCTGCTTCCTCACAGAAAGCCTTGATATTGATATGATTCTAATTTTTTTAATCTTTATTTTTGAGAGAGAAAGAGAGAGAGAGAGAGAGAGCAGAGGAGGAACATAGAGGGAAGGAGACACAGAATCTGAAGCAGACTCCAGGCTCTGAGCTGTCAGCACAGAGCCTGATGTGGTGCTCAAACCCACAAACCATGAGATAGTGACCTGAGTCAAAGTCAGACACCTAACTGACTGTGTCACCCAGGCACGCCAATATTGATACGATTCTAGTTATGGGTTCATGATTTCATCTTTGTGACCTTATTATGAATTGCATGCCAATTATAAGCACCAACTAACCATCAATGAGAAGAAGGGTGTTAAATGGAGAGCCAAGGTAGAATGCAGTTTGTATTTTGTTTTAATTTTTTAGCAAGGGAAAGAACAATTCCAGGCTGTAATGGTCCTTGTGGTACTGAAGTCTCAGTTCCTCATCCTGCCCATCCCCCCAATCAGCTTTTCAGGAATTATAGAAGGGAAATCTGGATTGCATTTTAAGAATAGGAAATCCAACTTAATACCCTTAAATTCAAACCAGTAGGCTCAGTGAATATATTTCCCCAAACTTTAATTCTTCAATCAAGAGAGAACAGCATACTGGAAATCTTTAGAAGGCAAGTAACATATTTTTAGTGCCTTCTACGTCTGGATACTCTGAGAGGGTGTTTAACCCTCTAATCCTTTTAATACAGGGTTCACCATCTCCCTTCTTCCCCCACTCTCTCGAAGAAGTTAAAGAATTTACTCAAGATCTTACCGCTAGTAACAAATAGCACTTTGGTTCAAATTCATGGCTTCTGTTATCAGAACCCATTCTGCTATCTGCCTTTGGGAACCATGATCACTCTCCTTAGGAAAAAGATGCGCCTTTAAACTGCATGTGGGCATAGCACCAACACATCTGATATGGAGAAAGTAGTGGTTCCTCTCTGCTCGTCTATAGAGGAATGTACTTTAGGCACTTCTGCGGAGAGTAATGGGATGTTAAGGTTCCTAACTCTAATAAACTGCTACTGGTTTGATTACTGAGCCTTAATAAGTCCATTTAAGAGCCATATTTATGAGAAATGGAATATCATTTTGCCACAGTGCATGAAGTGTGCAAGGAAACTCATAAGCTCATAAAGAGAGAGAATTTATACTTTTGATCCCAAAGAATTAACATCTACTTCCTGCCTGCCACTTACATAGCAGACTTTGTGCTAGGGGCTTGGGGTACAAAGTTATGTAAGCGTAGTCTCTCTATTCATTGTCTAGAGCTAATGTAATGAATCACTAAAAATGAAAGGACTTAAAAAACACAAAAATTTTTATATCACAGATTTTAAGCTAAAAGTCAGTAGCCAGGATGTTAGCAGCACAGGCTCTCTCTGAAGGCAACAGGAAATAATCCTTCATTGCCTCCTCCAGCTTCTGGTGCCTCCAGGCATTCCTCAGCTTGTGGTTGCATCTCTCTCTGTCTCTGTCTTCACTTGACCTTCCCCCATGGCTCTTATAAGGACATGTGTCACTGGATTTAGTGCACACCCAGATAATTCAGGATGATCTCATTTTGAGATCCTTAGCTTAATTACATCTACAAAGACCCTTTTTCCAAATAAGGTCATACTCACAGGATCTAAGGTATGGGTGCAGGCATAATTTTGGGGAGCCACCATTCAATCTACTATAGTCTCTTATCTGGAAGACCCTACAGCTTAATATGGGAGACTGAATAAATAGGTAGAAAAATTATATATAGATGCTGTGACAGAAATCTGTTTAAAAGGTAATGAGCACACAAAGGAGTGAAGCACATACCATCTGGAGATATTCAAGAAAAGCTTCACAAAGAAAATAGTTCTTGAGCTTGGTTTTGAAACACAAGAAGAATGAAAATACAGAAGAATAAAAGTGTGAGCTTCTTGAGCAGAAAAAATATACTGCATTCCATCACCTGCAGATGTGTTTTGTTTGGCCCACACAATATTTGCCGACACAGTGTTTAGGTTTAAAGATTATTTGAATGAGTTGCCACCATTTAAAACGGATATATCAGGACATCCTGCTTCTTTTGAAAAAGTGAAGTATCTGGTAATGTTTGGCCTATATTAGTACATGCAAAATGTCATCTGAAGATGAGTACTGCATTTTGATGGGACCTTTACATTTTAAAATATTCCTACACCCCTGGGTGGCTTAGTCAGTTGAGTGGCCAATCTTGATTTCGGCTCAAGTCATGATCCCAGGTCATGGGCAGACCCCTGTGTCTGAGTCCATGCAAATAATGAAGCATGCTGGAGATTCTCCCTTTCCCTCACAACCCCCCCCCCCCAACTCATGCTCACTCTCTGTCTCTCTCTCTCTCTCTCAAATGATAATTTAAAAAATTATAAAATATACCTATAACTGTCCCTTATTTACATTATAATCAGTTCAAGTGTCAAGTGTCATTTGTTGTTATTGGACTTCCTGTACAATGGAGTTAAGAGGGAAGACAAGTTTGATCTTATCTATGTCTCTTTTAAAAGTGGTGATGGGCACCTGGGTGGCTCAGTCAGTTAAGCATCTGACTCTTAGTCTCAGCTCAGGTCATGATCTCACAGTTTGTGAGTTCTATCCCTGCATTGGGTTTAGCACTGACAGTGCAGAGCCTACCTGAGCTTCTGTCTCTCCCTCTCTCTCTGCCTCTTCCCTGCTCTCTCTCTCTCTCTCTCAAAATGAATAAACATTTTTAAAAGGAAAAGAGAAAGTTAGAAAGTCAGTAATAGAAAGGACTTCATGATTCAAAAAAAAGTAAAGAAACATATCTGTGTATGGAAGGGAAGGATTTTCTTTAAAAAAATTTTTTTAAACATCTATTCATTTTTGAGAGACAGAGAGAGACAGAGCACAAGTCGGGGAAGGGCAGAGAGGGAGACACAGAATCCGAAGTAGGCTCCAGGCTCTGAGCTGTCAGCACGCAGCCTGCCTGATGCAGGGCTCAAACCCACAAACCATGAGATCATGACCTAAGCTGAAGTCGTATGCTTAACTGACTGAGCAACCCAGGTTCCCCAAGGGAAGAATTTTCTTTTAATGCAAAGTGTTTCTGGAGTAAAAATAGAAATTTTATTATCATTGTTCATTTCATTTATATTTCTTGAGCATTTTGCTTCTGTGGGCATTTGAGATTTCCTCTCCTGCCTTTATATCTTATATCTCAGGATATCTGATAAGTAGAGGGATTTCTAATATACAAACAGAGATCTATAATAGTCTTCACTGCTATCTCATTGCTAAATAAGGAACTCATGTTTGGGAAGAAACTGGATATGCAGGCTTGAAGCCAGCACCTGTTCTAAGCATTGGCTGTTCTGTTCCCTCAAAAGCTTAGCCAGCTAACTAGTAGGAACCCATTTGACATCACTTGCCCATAGTCCAGAACTCAAAAATATATCTGCATAGCAGGATAGCTAATGGCAAGGAATAACCATCCAATGTTCTAGGTCAAAGAATATTTGGGTGCCTTTAGGGCTATAGGTTTGGAGGTGTTCTCCATGCATGTTCAGATAAACAGTGTTGGTCTAAATCTGATAATTGGTTTATTATGAATTTATTTGTTTGTTTATTTATTTATTTATTTATTTTTAATAAGAAGAACTCTAGTCAAGATTTGAGATTAGGAGAGTAAAAGAATTTTACTAAATAAAAATGGAGATCTCTTTGCCTGACAAAAATTCAAAGCTTGCCAATTTACAAAGTTCCAAAATTATTAGTTGGTGATTAATAGTATACAATCACCTTCCTAACACAAAAAGTTCTGGCACTTCAATATGAAAAAGGTATTCTGAAAGAAAAAACCAAGAGTCTTTCTCTGACAATTGATGAAGACAGTAGCTGAGTCCCCCCAAAAATTTTAAATCTGAGGGCTCAAGGCTACAACCTAAATAATTAAACCTAACTCTGGTGAGTTCTGTGAAGATGGCGGCAAGGGTGGCAACATAGATTTTGGATTTTCCCAAATCCCCATGAAAAATCAAAAGAAACATATACGTAGTTAATGCCAAACCCAAAATCACACACACACACACACACACACACACACACACACACACACACACCACAGAGAGAGAGAGAGAGAGAGAGAGAGAGAGAGAGAGAGTCAAGTAAGAACTTATCCCCATGGAGACCAAAATATAAAATGGTGGGGGGAAAAATTACCAAGTCACAAGAATAAAAGTCATGTCAGGGTATTTGAAAACAATAGCTGAATCTGAGAAGAGTTTTGCTCACCTAAACAGTGTGTAATTAGAGAGGGCTTTTGTCAGGGCCCTTAGGGCCTGAAGTAGCCTATCTCTTTTGAACTCTAGAAACTGACTAGCTAGGGAGCCCTTCCAGGACAGGGCCTTACACTGAGGAATACTGCCATAAGTGGAAGTAAAATTGGGCAAGGTAGGAGAAAAATAGGTGAAAAATAGACATGACCCAGATACAAGAGGAAGAGAGGAAAAGAGCCAAGGAATCTCAGAAATTAAGGTGCCATATTTTACATTTCATAAAAACAGCAGAAAAGGGAAAATCAAGCTGAACTATATCTTCTTTGTTTTAAATTTTTAAATTTTTTATATTTTTAAGTTTTTATTTTAATCACCTGCAGCACATCATGACAAATGCACTCCTTAATCCTCATCATCTAGTTCACCCATCTTCCAACTTATTTCCCCTCTGGTAACCATCAGTTTGTTCTCTATAATTAAGAGTCTTTTTCTTAGTTCCCCCCCCCCCACTTTCCTCATTCTGTTTCTTTTTTTTAATGTTTACTTTTATTTTAGAGAGACACAGAGTGTGAGCAGGGAAGGGGCAGAGAGAGAGGGAGACAGAATCTGAAACAGGCTCCAGGCTCTGACCTGTCAACGCAGAGCTGAATGATGGCCTTGAACACATGAACCATGAGATCATGGTCTGAGCTGAAATCAGACACCCAACTGACTGAGCCATCCAGGCACCCCTCATTTTGTTTCTAAAATTCCACATGTGAGTGGAATCATGATATTTGTATTACTCTGACTTACTTTGCTTTGCATGGTACTCTCTAGTTCCACCCATGTTGTTGTGAATGGTAAGATTTCATTCTTTTTATGGCTGAATAATATTCCATTGCATATATCTACCACATCTTCTTTATCTATTCATCAATCAATGGGCCCTTGGGAAGCTTCCATATCTTTGCTATCATAAATAATTCTGCAATTTACAGGGGTGTACGCAGCTTTTTAAATTAGTGTTTTTGTATTCTTTGGGTAAGTACCCAGTAGTGTGATGACTGGATTGTAAGGTAGTTCTTTCTATTTTACAGTTTCTGAGGCAGCTCCATACAGTTTTCCGCAGTGCCTGTACCAGTCTGCATTCCCACCAACAGTGCACAAGTCCTTTTTCTCTTCAGTTTTGTCAGCCCCTGTTATTTATTGTGTTGTTGATTTTAGCCATCATGACACATGTGAGGTGATATCTCATTGTAATTTTGATTTGCATTTCCCTGATGGTAAGTGACAATGGGCCATCTGGATGTCTTCTTTGGAAAAATGTCTGTTTATGTCTTCTCCCTATTTTTAATTGGATTTTTGGTTTTTGTGTGTTGAGTTTTATAAATTATTTATATATTTCGGATACTAACCCATGATCAGGTACATCATCTGCAAATAGTTTCTCCCATTCAGTAGATTGTCTCTTAGTTTGTCGATTATTTCCTTTGCTATGCAGAAGTTTTTAATTCTGATGTAGTCCCCATGGTTTATTTTTGTTTTTCTTTCCCTTGCCTCAGGAGACATATTTAGAAAAATGGTGCAATGGCTGACATCAGAGATATTACCACCTGTGCTCTCTTCTAGGATTTTTATGGTTTCAGGTCTCACATTTAGGTCTTTAATCTATTTTGAATTTTTTTTTTTTTTTTGTCTAGAGGGTAAGTAGTCTGCTTTCATTCTTTTGCATGTAGCTAGCTGTCCAGTTTTTCCAACACCATTTGTTGAAGAGACTGTATTTTCTCCATTGGATATTCTTTCCTCCTTTATTGAGGATTAATTGACCATATAATTGTGAGTTTATTTCTGGGTTTTCTATTCTGTTCTATTGATTTATGTGTCTGTTCTCATGCCAATATCATATCATTTTGTTCACTACAGCTTTGTAATAAAGTCTAAAATTGTGATGCCTCTAGTTTTGTTTTTCTTTTCAAGATTGCTCTGGTTATTTGAGGTCCTTTGTGGTTCCATACAAATTTTGGGATTGTTTTTTCTAGTTCTGTGAAAAATGCTGTTGATCTTTTGATAGGATTGCATTAAATGTGTATATTGCTTTGGATAGTATAGACATTTTAACAATAATTGTTCTTCCAATCAATGGGCATGAGACGTCTTTCCATTTCTTTATGACATCTTCCATTTATTTCATCACTGTTTTATGAGTACAATGTTTCAGAGTACAGGTCTTTCACCTCTTTGGTTAGGTTTATTCCCAGATACTTTATTATTTTTGGTAAAATTTATATGGGATGGTTTTCTTAATTTCTCTGTACATTGAAATATTTCTATACATTGAAATTGTATTCTGTGACTTTACTGAATTCATTTATCAGCTCTCACAGCTTTTTGGTGGAGTCCTTTGAATTTTCTATATATAGTATCATGTCATATGCAAATACTGAAAGTTTTACTTATTCCTTACCAATTTGGATGCCTTTGATTTCTTTCTTTTTTTTTATATGATTGCTGTAGCTAGGACTTCCAATTCTATGTTGAATAAAATTTGTGAGAGTGGACATCCCTGTCTTGTTCCTGACCTTAGAGGAAAGTCTCTCAGGTTTCCCCCCTTGATCATCATTGAGGAAGATTTTAGCTGCGGGTTTTTCATATATGACCATTATTACATTGAGGTATCTTTCCTCTAAACCTACTTTGTTGGGGGTGTTTATCATGAATGGATGTTATACTTTGTCAAGTGTTTTTTCTGTGTCTATTGAAATGATTATATAGTTCTTATCCTTTCTCTTATTGATGTGATGTACCATGTTGATTGATTTGTGAATATTGAAACTTGAAACACAGGAATAAATTCTACCTGATCATGGTGAATGATTTTTTAAATGTATTGTTGGGTTTGGTTTGCTAATACAGTAAAACCCTGGTTTGTGAGCATAATTCATTCTGGAAACACTTAAAATCCAAAGCACTTGTATATCAAAGCAAATTTCAAGGACCATTGGTTCAGTTGTGATCATGTGACATTTGACATCACATGCTTGTATTGCAAGACATCGCTCATATATCAAGTTAAATTTATTAGAAATGTTTGCTAATCTTTCAGAACACTCACAGACCAAGTTACTCACAATCCAAGGCTTCACTGCATTTTGTAGAGGGTATTTGCATCTATGTTTCTCACAAATATTGGCCTGTAGTCCTTTTTTTTTGTGGTATCTTTATCTGCTTTTGTTTAGGGTTCTTTAGGGTTTCATGCTGCCCTCATAGAATGTATTTGGAAGTTTTTCTTCATTCTGTTTTCTGGAATAGTTTGAAAATAATAGGTCTTAACGCCCTAAATATTTGGTAGAATTTACCTGTAAAGAAGCCATATGGTCTGCGACTTTTGTTTCTTGGGAGATTTTTGATTACTGAATCCATTTCCTTGTTGATAATCAGTCTATTCAAATTTTCTATTTCTTCCGTTTCAGTTTTTATGGGTTATATGTTTTTAAGAATGTATCAATATCTCCTTGGTTGTTCAATTTGTTGGCATATAGTTTTTCATAATATTCTGTTATAATTGTATTTATGTGATGTTTATTTTTATTTCTCCTCTCTTATCTGTTATTTATTTGGGCCTTTACCTTTTTTTCTTGATAAGTCTGGGTAGAGGTTTATAAATTATATTGCTTTTTTCAAAGAACTATCTCCTGATTCCATTGATCTGTTCCATTGGTTTTTTAGCTTCGATATTATTGGTTTCTGTTCTTTATGCCCTTCCTTCTACTGGTTTTTGGTTTTGTTTGCTCTTCTTTTACTAGCTCTTTTAGGTATAAGGTTAGGCTGTTTATGTGGGGTTTTTCTTGCTTCTTGAGTAGGCCTATATTGCTATAAACTTCCTTTTTAGAACCACTTTTGCTAAACTCCAAAGGTTTTGAACATTTGTGTTTTCATTTTCATTTGTTTCTATGTTCTATTTATTTCTTCTTTTATTTTCTGGTTGACTCATTCATTGTTTAGTAGCATATTATTTAACCTCCAGATCATTTGTGCTTTTTCCAGATTTCTCATATGGTCATTTGTCAGTTTCATAGGGTTGTGGTCAGAAAAGATGCATACTAGGACTTTGATCATTTTGAAAGTGTTTAAGCTTGTTTTGTGACCTAATATGTGATCTGTTCTGGAGAATGTTCAATGTGCACTTGAAAAGAATGTGTGCTCTTTTAGGATGGAATTTTCTGAACATATTGGTTAAATCCATCTGTTCCAGTGTGTCATTAAAAGTCATTGTTTCCTTGTTGATTTTCTGTTTAGATAATCTGTCCATTGATGTAAGTGAGGTGTTAAACTCCCTTACTATTGTTATTGATTAATTCCTTTATGTTTGTTATATCAGTGTTTTATGTATTTGGGTGCCTTCATGCTGTCAGTTCTTTTTCTATGTCTTTCAACTGGAGCATTTAGTCCCTTTACATTCAAAGTAATTATTGATAGATATGTATTTATTGCCATTTGTGGTTGTTTCTGAAGATCTTTGAAGATTTTCTCTGATCCTTTCTTATCTTTCTCTTTTTCATGGTTTGCTGGTTTTCTTTAGTGATATGTTTGGATTACTTTCTCTTTATTCTTTGCATATTTATTAGTGGTTTTTGATTTGTATATAATATCTGCATATAGCAGTCTAGTTTGGTGGTCATGAGCAACTTTATTTTTTTTCTGGGAAAATCTTTAACTCTCATTCTATTTTGAATGATAGCTTTGTTGGATAGAGTATTCATGGCTGCAAGCTTTTCCTATTCAGTATTTGAATATATCGTTTCCATTTGAATATTCATGCCATTCCTCTGACTTGGAAAGTTGCTGTTGAAGAATCTGCTGATAGACTTATGGGGTTTCTTTTGTATGTAACTGTCTTCTTTTATCTTACTGCTCTTAATATTTTTTCTGAATCACTATATTTTTCCATTTTAATTACAATATGTCTTGGTGTGCATCTGCTTTTGTTGATATTGTTGGAGGTTCTTCCTGCCTCCATAATATGGATTTCCTTCCCCAGATTAGCAAAAATTTTAGCTATTATTTCTTCAAATAAATTATCTGCCATCTTTTCTTTCTCTTCTTCTTCTGGGACTCCTAGGATATGAATTTTATTTTGTTTGATGGAGTTACTGAGTCTCTATGTCTATTCTTGTTTTATACAATTCTATTTTCTCATTTTTTCTCAGCTTGATTACTTTCCATTACTCTCTTCATCATTAATTCATTCCTCTGCTTCTTCCAGCCTGCTATTCATTCCATCATGTGTGTCTCCCATTAAGTTTATTGAGCTCTATATCCCTTCTATGTTATACCTTATCTCTGTATTAATGGTCTCAAGGATGTTCTCCACTCTTCTCTCAAATCCAGTGAGTATCCTTATGATGATGGCTTTAAATTCTCCATCAAGCATGTTCCTTATATCTGTTTCATTTAGATCTCTAGCCCTGGCCTTGTCTTGTTCTTTCATTTGGGACAATTTCCTTTGTCTCTTATTTTGTCTGAGTCTCTGTGCCTCTTTCTGTGTGCTAGGAAAGTCAACTATATTTCTTCTTTTTGAGGGTAATGGCTTCATCAGGAAGAGATCCTGTAGTGCCCTACAGTGTAGTATCTCCTGCTCCCCAGGGCCTGGTGCTTCCTGAAGTGTCTCCAATGTGTACGTGTGCACTCTGCTGTTTTGACTTAGCTACTTTATCTTTCAGGCTGGTCATCTGCAGAGGCTCTCTTTGTCTGTTGTGGGCAGTGTTTGGTCCTTGGAGTGAATGTGGTTCATTTTACCTAGGTGTACTCTGGTCTGCTTGTGAAAAAAGTGTCATTACCCCCACTGGAACAAAGTTTTGGAACATCTCTTAGGCTGGGAGATGTGGTGTGGTGGGATTTGGGCCAGTTTTTTTGTTTTTGGTTTGGTTTTTTTTTTTTCTTTCTTTCTGTCTTTTTTTTTTTTTTTTTTTTTTTTTTTTTTTTTTTTTTTTTTTGCGGAGGGAGAGGGGCCTGTTGCACTGTGCCTGAAGTAAGCATGACCGGGTGAAGTGGTTCCACTGAGTGTGGGGGGGCGGGGCTTGGTTCAAACCAGTTAGTTAGTGACTGTTGATAGTGCGCTGGTTCCTGCAGGTGGCCTTGTGCAGGGAGGGCAGTGGTGCCAGCCAGTTTCTTTGTTCCCAGAGGGGTCTCTCTGTGAATGCTGTCTCTCTAGGATGTGCTCCAAAATGGGCAAATAACCTCCTCAGAGTGTGTGCCCCAGGTGCTCTTCAGATCACCATTTCCACACTGTATGTTTCCAGCTTATTCACCCTGCCTGTTCCCCAAGAGTAGCCCCAGTGCCTCTGAGCTGTCCCAGAGCCAAGCCCACTGACCTTTAAAACTCTAGGCTTTAAACTTCTGGCTGCAAGAACTCATGAATTTCTGGCCCTCTTGCTTCCCAAGCCGGTTGCTATGGGCATTCATTTCCCCCATGCATTCTCCTTTGTGTTAGTCTTTCTCCTTTATCATAACTATGCCTCCCTCCCCACCTCAGTGGCCATGATCCAGTTCTGTCCTAAGCATCATCTCCACCCTTCCTACCCACTTGTGGCCTCTTTTCTACTTATAGTTGTGGAGTTTGTTCTGCCAGTCTTCAGGTTGATTTCTGGGGTAATTAGGAAGATTTGATAGTTATCTAGTTGTATTTGTGGGATGAGGTGAGCCTAGAATCCTTGTACTCCACTGCCATCTTCCTTTCTACTCTGAACCATAACTCTTCTAAGAATTTAGAAAAAAAGTAAATTCACATAAAGATGAACAATGGAAATTTATCAAGAAAGATCTCATACAAAGTTATTACAAGTTGGGAAAAGAATAAAGAGCAAAATAATATCTAGATGTAATTAAGGCATACAAGATAGAGGTCCAAATAATACCAGATCATAGTCCAAAAAACTAGATGCCCAATAATATATGGCATCAAAAAGCTAGGACATTAAAAATGGTACAAAATCTTAAATTCAACATAAATAAATTTTTAAAAACCAAGAAAGGGGTTTAAAGTAGTCAAAAAAGAATTAGGATTTAAAGAAAAAGTTTACTTCACAAATAAATACTAAACTAGAAGGAAACTAAGAGCTAATAAACACAATAAATAATACCTCGAGAAAAACAAAGGTTAAAAAAAGAAAAGCTTTTTTAAAAGTAAAGCAAGCAACTAAAAGGATTCATGAAAAAGGCAAATATTGAAAACAAGCAAAGAAGAAATAGTTTACAAACAACAGAAGTCCAGAAGAATGAAAGACAAAGCAAGAGAACAGAAAATATATTAAAATCCCTGACTGAAGAAAAATTTCCTCAAATAAAAAATATATAACTATATATAAAAAGCATATACTATGTTCCCACTCAGAAAAATTAACACTAGCAAATAATCTAGCAAAATTTCAGGATGTAAATAAAAAGAAATTCCTTCAGACAATGATATAATAATAGCAAATGATATATGAGAAATAAAATTAGATCATCATCAGACATTTTGAAAGCAACACTTATGGCAAAATAAAATAGTGTAAAATGTTTAAGATATTTAATGAAGTAAATGTGAACCAAAGAGTTTATTTCCAGCAAAACTGAAGAGTATAAATAAACTGATTAATATGTGATAAATCAGGGAAAACCTGATATCTTCCTAAAGAATAAACTAGAGATTGATTATATAACAAATATATAATATTTTATATATAATATATTATATATGTAGTTGTAAACTAGAATAATATATTATATATGTAGTTGTAAACAAGAATTACAAGGGAAAGACTGAACTGTTTAATGGCTATGCGATCTGAGAAAGCAGATATAGAAAAATAAAAAAAGCAGGCTTGAAGATAGCATATGCCAAAAAAGTTTAACAATTTTCAGTAATCACAAATGATATCTTTATCTTTCTACCTACCTACCTAGCTACCTACCTACGTACCTGTCTATTAATACTGAAAAATACAGTAACAGTATGCATTCTGCACCGAGATTTTAGTCTTTGAATACTATATCTTATTAAAAGAATTTGACCCTTCTTGGAATAATCTTGCTGAATTCAATTCTAAAGGGAAAAAATGCATGATGCATCTGGAATATCTTGACAGACCAGATAGCAAAGAATATATCGAAGACTATTAGGGTTATATCAATAGACTCAGAAGCAAACTTGAATAGGCCATCACTGAGTACAGATAGGAAAAATTGAGGTTCAATAAGGATAAGAATAAGAATTATAATAGATAAAATATATCAAATATATGGGATGCCTGGGTGGCTCAGTCAGTTAAGCGTTGGACTTTGGCTCAGGTCATGATCTCATGGTTTGGAAGTTCAAGTTCCACACTGGGCTCTTGTTATCAGCACAGAGCCTGCGTCAGGTCTTCTATCTCCCTCTCTCTCTGCCCCTTCACTGCTTGTATGTGCACACACACTCTCTCTCTCTCTCTCTCAAAAATAAATAAACATTAAAAAATTAAATATATCAAATAAACTTAAATCCATGAGTTTATAATGATTAAAAATAACATCTCTGTTTAAAGATGACAGGGAACTAATTTTTTATCTTTAAAATTGAATAAATGACACAAATCAAGCATTTATCTTTTCTTTCTAATATAAACTGTATAACTGATTAAACAAATAGCAGACACATAAAAGGATTTTTAATAAATTCATGGCTGTTAAAAATAAAAATTAAGTTTCATAATTGGAATATCAACATTTTATTATCCCTAATAAATTAAGGAATCTAAACTTTGAATATCACTGGCTGCTAACAGCACACACACACACACACACACACACACACACACACACAAGCACTATGATGGAAGAACAAAGCCATCTATAATTTCACCACAGGGATCAAACTTGAGTCTGATGAAGGGTCCAGATAGAGCAGCCAATTTGAGCAAATACAGAGATCAGAGGAATATGTTGAAACATACATGAATATATAACCAACAAAATCCAGACTGTGAGTAAAATGCCCTGGGTATCTAATGGATAAACTATAAGAAAAGAGATGGAGTTGGAGGAATATAGAGCTTTAAAGAGAAAAGACAATATCAAGGTAAAAAATAAAGTGCTGCCTAAGGTAGAAAAATAGTCTGGAAGGTCTTGAAGTTACATGACATCCATACTGTTACTAATTGTAGTTTGACTTCTTTCCAAGGAATTCAGTAAACATTATAACTTTCCTGAATGAGGAGGCAATTTTCCACCTGCAAGAGTTGTTGATGAAACATAATAATGAAAATTTTTAGGGGAAAAAATGACCATATGTTGCTTCTAACTTTGTTTGGTCCTCTTTCCCACCTCAGTAGTTGGCAAATATTCTATTTTCTTTGATAGCTTGTTAACTCTCAGATCTGGTCTTGACACATCAACTCCTGAGACACTATGTTCTGATCATCCTTTTGCACTTAAATATTTACTAGCTGAACAAATTTATATTCCTTAGGAAAATAAATTTCTGCTTTGTTCACTCTGGATCATACTTTATAGAGTTGCTGATGCGAGAAGTAGTTGAAAATCAGGGCCCATAACTCAATCAGCAGTAATTTGAAGGATCTATTTTAAGCCACCATTTGTTTTATCCAGGACATCTGAATATCCATGAATGTCTCTCAAGGCTTCTCATGATTTTTTATTTTTAGCAGTTCTGGAAATGCTTTTTTTTTTTTTTTTTGGTGTCCTCCTTCCCCTCTCTCACACACATACAAACAGAATCTGAAAAGGCAAGTACTTTATATGCTGTACAGCTTATATTTAAAGTCACACCATGTCTATATATCCTCTGCTTCTGTGATAATCTTTAGTCGTGTTTTTCCTGTATGGTAACATATGAGCAAACAAAAGACTTTTCATTACTAGTTTATATGTTCAATGCCTGGTTTCTCCACACATTATGCGTTATAGTTCATAAAGACATTAACTATATTTTCCTCATCATTAAACCCAGTGCCTAGCATCTTACTTGGCACATAGAAAGTATTTGACATCTATTAAGTAAATGCCCAAGGGACTAAACAAATATAGTTTGCTACTATCCCCATCTAAGTGCATCATCCAAAGTAAATACAGGATTCTAAATGTAATCTAATTATTACAGAGTACAGTCATCATATATGGTCTCTTGATCTGGATATTCCAAGGTATTAATGCAGCCTGTGAATTATGTAACTGTGTTCCTCCCCCTTTCTATCAATATGTCACAAAGTGAATTCATACTTAATATGAACTGTTATGTCTCATGTCACATAAGTTAAGTCTCATGTCACATAACTTGCATTTATCTATTTCTTCCCCAACCAACTTTTACTATTGACATTTTTTAAGTAGTTCAATTTGATTGTACGAGGAAATTCAACAGGGATAAATATATCTTCCAGTTCAAGAATCTAACTGTTGAGTTCTCACTAATCTTTTAAAACACAAACTATCTTTCTCAGATTAATAGCAGCAACAAGTCTGTTTTCATACAAGGCATCAATGAGGATGTTGCAGGAAGAAGCCCCTACAGAGCACTGAAGACCTAAGTGCCCATTTATTCAGATAGATGTACATCTGAAACTCAAGGACATTCTATATTTTTCTTCATTATTGCCACTAGTCTTACATTCTTCCTGCTTCCAAGCATAGCTTGATAAACTTAGTTGATTTCTAGGCTGAAGATGGAATGAAGCAGGAATGAAAGCAAAAGAGAAAGTGGAGATGAAAGAGAGAGAGAAAACCAGAGAGAGATGACCATTGACTAAATAATCCATTAATATTATCAAAATGATAAGGATTATTTGATATTATTTTTATATAGGTATTTTGACTTCTTGTGATTCCTATTTTATTTACACGTCCTCACAAACCATCCAGTTAGCATTTTTCTAGAAATTTGTAGAAATCAATTATGTTTCTGATTTACAGTTTCTGAAATGTATAGTTTTTTAAGAAATTTAAGAAAATATTCATATAACATCAACATTATCAATTTTGTAAAATACTGTTTCATGAATTGCAATACCCTGTACAGTAAAAGGATGTATGTAGTTTATAGCAACCAAGTAATAGATGCTGATTTTGTCAAAGTAATAGAATATTAGTCATGATCTAATGATACCAAATTTAATAGTAGATTTGCTCAAAAATGGTTTTGGAAGTCTACCTGTTGCTGGATTTGATAGCACCTACAGCTTCATTTTTAGTCTTTTTTTAAATGCCTCACGTTTGTTTTTTTTAATTCTTGTTGTATTAGCAAGTTAGTTAATTTGTGGAAGATTGATGGGTGGAACAGACAGTTCCAAAATGAAAATGTTGATATTGTCTCTCCAATACTTACAGAAAATGTGATTACAAATATCAGAAACTTTTTTCATCAAGTCTGATAGCTCAGACTTTGAACTTTTTCAGTTCTAATTGTAAAACTTTCACTTTCTGGGTGTGTAAACCTTGATGCATTTCTTAAAATCCTTCTGGGCCTTCCCCCTCATCAGTATTAATGGCATAATATCACTATGTAATCCATTTTTGAAATATAAAAGAAGGTGGTAAATTTAAAGTGGCTTTTATAGTCCTTCACATACAAAGATAGTTCAATAAATATTTCCTTTTCATAGTGGCTCTCATAACAAATAAGTGTTCGAATGTTCTATACTTTGCATCTGAAAAGTCATCTGTCAATTGTGAATGAGCTATAATAGAATATAAATCACAATGTGTAGTTTTGTGTGTGTGCATATCTGTAATCCTGCTGAAACAATTTTGGATCACCCAGTCTAATTCAACCCAGATTTGACAGAGACAGAGAGAAATTAGACTAGGTGGAGTCTTATAAATTTCATAACAGTAGGGGAGCTGTTTTTAAAGTATGATTTCCCTGGGCCAAAAAAAGCCCCATTCTGAAGGAACAATAGGATATGTGCTAAGACTTGGCCCCAAAGATACCAAGCTTCATTAATTCAGTTCCTTGACCAAAACTCGTTAAAATAGGTTTTTGTTACTTTTCCACAGAACTTAGAACAGTCTGTAACCATGCTTATGGGATGAAAAAGAGACCCAGATTCGAATGAGGAAAATAAAACATAATATGGGAAGTAAAAGATCCAAACCAATTGTGAGTTATCTACATTTTATAATAAAGAGATTTAAAATCATTAAGATTTTTCTATCAGGACTTCATTGAAGTATCTGAAAGAAAATTGTCGTTAAAAATAAAACATATGGTGGCCACATTAAAAGGAAAAAAACACTACAGTTTCATCATCCCTTAAGAAAATGTGTCATCAGGCTTGATTTTGCCTCTTAATTCTGGATTATGAAATAAAAATCCAAGTATCATTTCTTTCATGAGTTATTTTGTTTTGAAATCGTCTTTCCATTTTTTTAGGGGAAAAAAGACAAGAAAAATGTCACATTACAAAGTTTGGAGTCCTTTGAGTATTTTCAGAGAAACCTCTATAATTCTATACAATCATACTCCAAAGAATATTTAACAAATGGTTTTCCCTTAGATGACAGCTTAGCCTGTCTATGATCAGAATAAGTGGCTTTGATTCCCAGCTAATGACCTCCTAACTATGTGATTGTGGACAAATTACTTAGTCTCTCCAAGGCTTAATGTTATCTGCAGAAAGGTGATAATAATTGCATTTGTGAAGGATAAACATGATAGGAAATGTAAAGTACTTAGCACAGGTATGGTGTGTGCCCTCTCAATAATAAAAATATTGAACCTATATTTATAATATATAAATATATTATTATATGTTATATGCTATATAAAAATTATTGAATATAATATTGTTATTATTTGGAGCAGATTGCCTAGTTCTAAATCATTCTGAATCTGTAACTTATTAGCTGGAGAATCTTAAACAAGTGACAATCATTTTGTGACTTGGTTTCTCTGCTAGTCAAAAGGTAAAGATAATAGTCCCTACCTCTTAGGGCTGTTACAATGGTTAAATAAGTTAGGGCATGAAAAATGTTCATGCATTAATTGGCATTTAGTAAATACTATGTAGGAGTTAGCAAGTATTATTGATATAGTGTTCATTATAGAACATTACTATTTGAGGTTTCATCTTTTCCTACCAAATCAGAGTGACAGTACAAAGTGGGTGAAAAGTTGTACAGATATAATATACCTGAAAATAAATGAGTATTTTTCTATTTTTTCTTCTAGAAAGAGTTAGTTGTTTGTTTGTTGCATCCAGGGGTTTGCTGTGATGTCCCTTCCATCTAAGGGATATATTTTCATTTCCCCTTATTCCTTAGCTCTCTGAACCCATCCTTCAGTCTACATTTACAGTTTACTCTGAAAAACCTTCCCTCAACCTCCCTCCAGCATGTAGCCCACTATGTACCGGGAGTACCCCGAACTGTAGTCTCATATCACAGCACGGCACTGCTGACCATTGCCTGATTAATTACCGCTGTTTCTTACAAAATGATAACCTCTGTGCAGGAAGAGTCCCTATTTATTTTATTTCTCATTATATATCCTCCAGGGCATAATACATTGCGTGTATGGCATAATATATTGCCTCAGTATTCATTAAATTAACAAATAGCGGAACCTGTACAAGCCAGTGTGTAACATTTGCATAGCTTGGGACAAAAGTGTAAATTGGGGCCCACACTAACAAATGTCTCAATATCACTTTAACAAGTACTAACAGAAATATCATTTTAACAAGCATTAACAGAAATATCTACTTGCTTACTTTGATATGCTTAAGGTTATTTTTACATAAATAAAATTTAGGAAAATGTTAAAAATTAATACATTATTGAAAATGTGTAGACAATTTTTTCATGTTCTGGAGGTATCTGGAAGAATAGTAAAAAGCAGTGGAAATGTGCATAAAATCCTAGATTCCTATTTCATTAAAATCAGAGTGTTGCTATTGTATACACAACAACTTCATATAATGTGTGTTCAACTACAGATATTTAACAGATGAAAGTAAAATGGGACTGTACTGAAGATGTCGACAATCTGAGTACATATTCACTAAAAATAAAACCTAGCTGTAAAAACAAAAATTAAATTTTGTTTTTTTTAAATATTTTTCTAAAATACTAAAGAAAATTAAAAGGCCAAATACAAAAGTTAACAGCAAATTTTAAATTAAACAAAGCTGAAATTCTAATTTTTAGTTTGAAATGAATTACTATATGTTTTATATTATAATAATACTAATATAAATATGTAAAACTATATTATACATATATACATATGTATATATGAAACACGTATTGGGTCACTGGGACCTACAAAAGATGGACATTTTGAAATGAAAGAATATATTATATCCATTCTATCTCAGATAAAGAATTTGACCAGTTAACAAATTTGTCTTTGCTCTTATTTAAGCACCGCATTGTAAGTCGTCCCTGAATTCAAAAGCAGCATTCATCTCAGACATCAGAGCCATGACAACTACAGTCCTTTACAGAATTCAGATGCCGTTGTCTTTCATTTTAACGACATAGGGGCAGAGGAGTGAAGAAATATTTCTCCAGGGCCTAAACAGGGTCAGTCATGACAGCAGATGTTTAGGGTTTCTAGTTTGTGTTTCAATGGGCTGAGTACTGGACCCCAAGCCACAGACGCATCCATGAGTTCTTTAATAAATGTATTTACCCTTTTCTGTTAGTGATACTGTAAAAAAGTCTTCATCAGTGGACTGCCTAATCGCAAATGAACAAAAACATGGGCTCCTTGAGGGTAGACACTGAGATTTTTCATCATTTTGAATCAAGCAAATAGCACAGTATCTGGTACCAGATCGCACTTATTGCAGATTTAACAAACAAGTGAACAAATAATTGAATGGATAAGTTAATGCCATGGTGGTAGTCTTCTAACATCTGTAAAAACTTGAGAAGAGACAGACTGGCCTAGCATTCTTCTGGGACTTTAATACTCTAATATATCCTTCCTCACTTCCCCCTTACTTTCCATCCCAATTGTTATAATGTACTTCACAGACATTCAGGAGTAGGACTAGACTATCATTCTTATTCTATTTCTATCTCATGAACGTTAAAACATTCACCTTGCTCTATATGTATCATATTGCATGAAAATCGGTATTAGAGAATTTCTTTTCCCTCCATGTTTATTGCTGAAACATATAAAAGATCACTAGATGGCTTGCTTTGAAAATGAATCCTGGAAATACTGCATTATCTGAGGAAACCGTATTTCAGGAATTTTTCTGACTGTGTGCATATACATGTGACATCCACACTCATGCACATACAAAGAAGCATCAGTGATGTTTGTTATGAAAAGCTTTTGTATATATGTTTGTGTATGACCTATATTATCAACCAAACTTCTCCAAAAGAATTAAGTGAAACCAGACAATTGCGGGGTTTTTTTCTCTCTTTAGAACAATTTTCTTCTTATAAGATATTCAAAGAGAATAGCTGTCAAATGTCCTTTTGCAAGTCCATCTAATGTATTGTTTCCACATGTGTTAAACTTACAGCTCACTGCTGATTTGGACACAAGAGGGTATCCTGTTGCCAAACCTTTCATTGAAAGGCCGTTTTCTTCTGCTTCACTGTGGAGATATTTGGGGAACATTCTGATCCAAGAAATTCTGAAAGGTTCCTTCATACAAACTATGGTTTAACTTTAGAGAGACTTTCCATTAATTATACCTAGATATTTCATGTATGTACTTGCGATGGGGTTTTCGAGCATATTCCTTATCTCCTCTTTTGTAGTAAAATGAAAGTTTCTGCATCTTTTAGTGTGGTTCCTACGCAGCAAAACGAAGCCAACAGGCAGTAGTGAAGTCTATTAATGTGCTTCCTGCTCAGCAGAAATATTTTACTGCTTTATTTTATTTTATTTTACATTTTATTTAGAGAGTGTGAGTGGGGAAGGGGCAGAGAGAGAGAGAGAGAGAGAAAGAGAGAGAGAGAGAATCCCAAGCAGGCTCCATGCCCAGCGGGTGCCTGACATGGGGCTCTGTCTCAGGAACTGAGATCATGACCTGAGCCGAAACCAAAAGTCACGTGCTTAACTGACTGATCCACCCAGGCCCCCCAATATTTTACTTTTTTAGCTCACCACCTCTGCTATTTTGTATCTGTTGACCCAGAGATAATGATAGGTTTTAAGTGAAAAAAATAGTCTGGGTACACACACACACACACGCACGTGTTTATGATATCTTACTTGTCATTAAAAAATAATGCGTACACACACACACACACACACACACACACACATCGGTCGTATTTATTTTGGCCAGAAGCTGTTATGTATATTCAAATAGTATTCTCCCACTCTCCCTCAGTCTCTCCCACCCTCCGTCATTCCCCCTCTCACTCCCCATCTCTTCTTTAACTCAGCAAATAATCGAGTGCTAAATATGTGCTATTTCAGATTGTAGGTGGCAGAGAGAGAATACTACATAAGATAAATAGGACCCCCGACATAAGGGAGTTTGTATTTGAAAAGCAGAAAAACTGGCCTAGTCACAAGCAAGCAAATTAATAGGTAGGATAAATTTAGAGAATGGCTGGTAATAGGAAGAAAATAGAAGCAAATGGAGGGATAGAAACTTACTTGGAGGATCCAGGGGTGTGAGGTGGGACAGACAGGGAGGACCTGTCTCTGAAGTGACAAGACAGGGATGTGTCACTTCCAGTCTAAAGCTGATTGAGGTCTTCCTCTATTGAATCAGTATTTCCCCAACCTGTATCTTTGACTTCTGTGCTGGATGTCTACTATTTTTTCCTGCCAAGCCTCCCCATTTCCCCTCCTCCTGGGAACATCAGCTATCGTACTGAGAGCAATTCCTTCACCATCTCTAATTGTTCCCATGGAGTTCCACATCATAGACCCAGCCTCCTAGAGTGGTACGTGTCACAGGCTTAGACAATTATTTCACAGTCCCCTAGTCATAGCTAGTGGCCCACAGAGGGACAGGTGAGTGCACTCTGGCCAAAGTCCTTCTCTAGAATTGTATGTGCTGATGCAGACTGAGAGAATTTCTCTTATTTTTGTGGAATATGACATGATATCATCTGGATTCCTAGACTCACTGAGTTAGCTCCATCCCTGGATGTCACAGTTAGAGATAGCATCTAAATTTTCTTCCTAAAGTTATTTGCTATGGCTCATTGTCACTGGCACCAGAAAAACCCTGACTGTATATGCCACACTGCTGACTCTTTTCTATTTTGTCAATATACCCAAGGCTCTCCTGTTAAAAACAAGTGACACTTTCTAATACTATGTCCTTATCTAGATACAATTTTTCATTCATATTCTCTCACTGTCCTCCTTTCTTCCCTTTCATCCAACTCCTTACTAAAGCTGTACACCCTAAATCTATTTCTTTACTTTCCATTGAGTAGTCATATTTCAATCTGCCTTCTGTTTCCACCACACAACTCTGAATTTGTTTTTAGCAAAATCACTACAAATGACCTTGTTGCAAAATCCAGTTGATATTGTTCAGATACTGCTCTATCTCACCTAATATACAGAAGTTTTCTGCCATGCTGATTAAACCATCATTTTTAAAAATAATTTTAATGTTTATTATTATATTTTTTTGATAGAGAGCACAAGCAGGGGAGGGGCAGACAGAAAGAGGAATACAGAGGATATAAAGTGGGCTCGGCTCTGACAGCAGTGAGCCCGATGTGGGGCTCGAATTCACAAACCTTGAGATCATGACCTGAGCCGAAGTTGAATGCTCAACCAACTGAGCTACCCAGGTGGCTCTAAACCATCATTCTGACTTGGTTTCCCCCACTACCACCTCTTTGATGACCCTTCCTCTCTTGATTACTATTCACCTTTAATATCAGTCTCTCTTAAATATTGTTGTTCCCCATTGGTGTTCTCTTTGGATCTTTTCTCTTGATGTTCTTTCTTCCAGACCATCCCAGGCATTCTCTAGGCTTTAATAGCCATGAATTTCCAATGATTCCCAGGTCAGTATTTCCTGCCCAAACTTGACTTCAAAGATCCAGATGCACACATAAAGTAGCCTTTTAGACACTGCCTATAGTTTAGCAGAACCCTCACGTTCAACATTTGCCAAACTTAGACCATATTCTGCAGGAGACTCACTCCACTCCCTGTGTTCCCCAGCTCAGTAAAGAGCACCATAAGCCACCTTGTGTTCCAAGCCGATACAGATCTATGAGGCAGTTAAACTTGTAGGGCTATCCTGAGCCCGAAACAAATTAGCTAACACACTGGCCTCCAACAAAGAGTAGCTATGAGAGACATAGTCTTGAGGAATGAAGTGAATCAAGCCCATTTTAAGGAATTGCTATGCAAACAACACATATGTGACTTATAAACCAGGTGAATAGGCACAGGACCATAGTAACTCATATATTTAGTCTTTCATAAAAAAAAATCATCTCCATTTCCTCAGCACAAAAACCTACACAGAGTGCAGGAGGGCCAGAAAAATCCTGCTCACCCTTCAGCAGGCATGTTAAGCGTCACCTTCTCATGGAAGCCTCTGGGCATTGATTACTGCCTCCTGACAGCTCCCCCAGCTTCCTGTGCATTTCTCTGTATGAACATTTATCACATTGTGTAGCTCTTATTTGTTTATGAACCTCTCTCCACTATAGGCTTTGAACTTCTTAAGTTTGAGGGCCCTGTCTTAACCATGACATCTCTAAGTTTGATTTGATGTGAACTCTCTGTGAAACATGCACATTTTAAATGGCCCATAAACTCCTCCCTCCCCTAATTACAAACTTGTGAACTGGGAGGCATTCCCAGAAAAGCAAAATGACTGCAGCTCTCAATGAGTTGTCTCCTTTGTATTTCATGGCCATGTAGCAAAGCAACCTCTTCCCTCATAACAATAAATATATGTAAATTTGATGAATTTAGCAATTAGGTTTTCATATTGAATACCTGCAAACTTGTTCTGGCGGATGGCCCCACCATCAACCCAGACTGACGAAATTTATTGTGAGGAACATTTGCTTATCTCAGCTGTCTTTGATTTACTCTGTAGCTTGACTCCCAAGTGGAATCTTTTGATTTGAGTTCATTTCATGACTAATGCTGTAAGATGCTGATTGCTTGAATTAAAGTCTCTTTGCTTCTCAAGCCATTCACATGCAATCACTAACAAAAGAACAAAACAATGTCAGCTTTCCAAGATCTAAAGCACTCTGTGTAGTGTTCCCAGGTTGGCTAACTACGAAAGAACTGAGAGTGGTAGTAGGAAGGTGTCTGGCCTCTTGAGCTTCCCTGAGGGGTGTTCTCTATGTCTTGGTTCAGATTTCTGAAACTCTTTTGTAAAATTATCATAATATGAGAATAAAGGGGTCCAGCCTACCTTATTGCTCAATAACCATCAATGTCTTCATGAAAACATGAGTATTATTTTCCTATGGATGCTATTAAAAAATACTGCATATTTAGCATCTGAGAAACAACACAAACTGATTATCTTATAGTTCTGGAGATCAGAAATCCAACAAATCCTGACTGGGCTAAAATCAAAATGTTGGAAGGGCTGAATTCCTTACTTGAAGCTCTAGGGAAGAATACACTTCCTTGCTTTTTACCAGCATTTAGAGGCTATCCACTTTCCTTGTCTCATGGCCCTTTTGTTCATCTGTAGTGCCAGCAATGTCAAGCTAATGGCTTACACTTCGTTCTCTCTGGTCCTCTCTTTTGTCTCCATCTTTCATTTACCAGAACATTTGTGATTACCTTGGGCCCACCTACATAAGTCTCCTCATATCGACATCAGCTGGGTGGCAACCTGAATTCCATCTGCCACATTAGTCTCCTTGGCCATGCAATCTCACAGGTTCTGGGGATTAGGACATGGACACCTTTGAGGGGCCATTATCTGGCCTACCACAATATGTAAGAAACACCTTGACTGAAAGTTTCCAGGGAACAAACAGGATACCCCAATAAATTTGAATTTCAGACAAATAATATTTTTTTTAGTCTAAGTATGACCTATGCATATTTAGTAAATTTTAAATATTACATGGGGCATAGTGACATTTAAAAAAAATCATTATTAGGGCACCCAGGTGGCTCAGTCAGTTAAGCAGTTAAGCATTATCTCATAGTTTGAGAGTTCCAGCCCTGCATCGGGCTCTGTGCTGACAGCTCAGAGCCTGGATCCTGCTTCTGATTTTGTGTCTCCCTCTATCTCTGCTCCTCTCCTGCTCGGGCTCTGTCTCTCTCTCAAAAATAAATTTAAAAAAATCATTATTTAGGGGTGCCTGGGTGGCTCAGTCAGTCAAGCATCTGACTCTTGGTTTTGGCTCAGGTTATGATCTCATGTTTTGTGGGTTTGAGCCCCATGCACTGTAACTGCAGTGCCTGCTTGGGATTCTCTCTTTCTATCTCTCTGACCCTCCCCTGCTCACTCTTTCTGTCTCGCTCTCTCAAAATAAATAAAGTTTAAAAAAATCATTATTTATATGAAATCCAATTTTAATTGGAGGGTCTTGTATTTTAATTTGTTAAATCTGGCAATGCTACCAAGAATAGAAATAATCCTGGTTTCTGATACAGAAACAAAAGCACCTAAAATAGTTACTTCACTAGCAGAAACTTATTACAGTGTTGTATTTGAAAGTGAAATTTGTGACTCCAACCCCAGGGGAATTGTTAAGTAAATGTAAAGTATCTTTTTGGTGGAATAAATGTGCCAATCAAGATGTTATTTTATTAATTCCCTAACAGAGAAAAGTCATGAGACAATGTTATGCAAGAAAGCAGGATACAAAATTGCATACAAATTATAATTATAGCAACATAAACAAAATAGTTTAGGCCCATGAAGGTGTTGGAAGCAAATATTCCAAATTGTCAAGAGAGGTTTCACTTTCTTGGTAGGTATAGGGTGATTTTTTTTTTAATGTTTGTTTATTTTTGAGAGAGACAAGAGACAGAGTGCAAGCAGGGGAGGGGCAGAAAGAGATGGAAACACAGACTCCGAAGCAGGCTCCAGGCTCTGAGCTGTCAGGACGGAGCCCAATGCGGGGCTGGAACTCACAAACCGTGAGATCATGACCTGAGATGACGTCGCACACTAACCGAGTGAGCCACCCAGGCGCCCCAAAGGGTGATTGTTTTGAATTCTCATTGTACTTTTTTCTCCTTTAATTATGTCATGTATTGCTTCCATTATTTATAGATATAATACTATGTGATATGAGCAGATAATGGTCGAGTGTGTCTTCTTGAAGAAGCAGGATAATTTTTATATTTTTATAACATAATTTTAATTATGTTATATATTATATAATAAAATATATATTTTATATACAATATGATATACAATATATAATATATATGATGTAATATAATATAATAAAATGATATAGTACATGTATTACAATAATTAATATAATATATTTAATATAACTTTATTGTATTATATATTTAGTATAATTTTAATTAGATTATATGATACATATAATATAATATTAGATTATATGTTATATAATATGTTACATTATATATTATAATTATTATTATGAATGTATTTATAAATATATAAATATATCGATATAATATTATATATTATAATAATTTTATATTTTTTGTAATTTTAATGATATAGCTAGTTAGGCTACATTGAAGCAAAATAGGGAAACTTAGCATATATAAAATTCGTTCCCCAATTATGAGTGGAAAATATTACATATTGTGTATCGTGGCCATTCTGCAAATTTTTACACTCCATTCTGTCCAAAAGTAAACATAAAAATCTAGAATCTCTTTCTTTTAAATTAAATTCATTCAAATGCCTGTTGGCTTAATAACACTTGAGAAAACATATCACATCGGGGGTATTTAAAGCTGTGATACAATCATGCAGATAACAGCGTCAGGAATCATTGTCACACAGCTTCAATGCCTTTGTTAATTAGCAACATTTGTGAGAACCTGGTCATTTCCAGCAACTTGCTCTTTTGATTAATGTCTTGAAAGTAAAGCCAGCTGTTAATTATGTTAACAACCAATTCCTTGGGAATCATCATAATCCATTTTAATGGACTGACAATTATTATTAATCAAAACCAGAGACCTGAAGAAGTGTTACGAATTTGAAAATTCAGCTTTACTGAGCATCAGGGGATAAGACATGTATGCAAGCAAAGAATGAGAGAAAATGTATTCCCTCTTTTTCTTTAATGAAGAAAGCAGGGCTTTTCTCTAACGATGTGAGCAGTCCTTTGATTGTACCATCCGGCTAAGCCTCCTTTCATGATGCAAAACAGCGAGCTACAGAGTGGAAAAAGTAATTCAGAATTAGTTGTTCAGCATATTGCAGAAAGAAAAGGATGTTAGACAGAATTCAGCAAGAAACTGAAAAACAAACAAAACCTGATAGTGTGGGCATAAGTTCAGAAGAAAGGTCATTGGGAAGTAGTGATAAGCTGGAAAAGAGGACCAAGGAGAACTCTGGGTTTTTCCTTCCTGCCCTCAACCTCTATCATTTGCTTCTTCTACTCACTTGTTTTGGTAAGTGGATCAAGCGATTTATGACTTCCAAACCATTGATATCATAGATAATGTCACATGTGTTAATTCCTAGTCCTGGAGCCACAAGCTTTAATGATGATAAATATTTGGTACATTTGAAAAAGGCTCAAATAAAAGAGTATTAATACATTCTACTTTGCATTTCCGGTTAACAGATATAAATGAACAGCGTTCATTCATTCATTTACCCAGTGCCAGTGATCTAGCTTCTACTTTGTGAAAAACTCTACTGTAAGTCCTGCAGATATTCAGATGGGTGAGAAAGATAAGGCCTTGCCCTCAAGGAGCTTCCCATGTGTTAAGGGGGAAAGCAAACATGTAATTAAGGGAATAAACACATAATTCAAAGAACTCTAATTGCGTAATAAGAATTGTAGAGAAAATTAAAAAGGATGATGTGGTAGAAATTCAATAATAGGCAGGGAGGGAATGTTAACTTAATGGAATAAACAAGGGAAGAGTCCCTGAGAATGTGACATTTGTAGATGGACCCGAATGATTGGAAGGAATCAGCTAGGCAAAAATATGGGGGAACAGCGTTCCGGGCAAAGGGTGCTAGCACAAAGTTTCTAATGTGGTAAGAGGCTGGGTGTGTTTAAGGGACCAAAAGACCTGTGAGCTTGGAGCATAATGAACATTGAGGCGAACAGTGATAAAGTTTGAACTATAGACAGGCAAAGCTCAGATCTCAGAGGGACTCCATGACCATAGGAAGGGTTTATTCTGATTGTACTGGAACAGGAAATTGGCAGGGTATTTATCAGGTCAGATACATGATCTGAAGTTAATATATTCTTTTTTTTTTTGAGAGACAGAGAGACACAGCGGGAGCAGGGCAGGGTCAGAGAGAGAGGGGGAGACACAGAATCCGAAGCAGGCTCCAGGCTCTGAGCTAGCTGTCAGCACAGAGACTGACGCAGGGCCCGAACCCACAAACGGTGAGATCCTGACCTGAGCCGAAGCCGGGAGCTTAACCGACTGAGCCACCCAGGTGCCCCATGAAGTTAATATATTCTTAAGAGCAAAGACTTTTCAGGTTAATAATGGCAGAGACAATTGATGATATAAATACAAGAGTAGGTTCTAAAATCAAATTAAATATTTTTCACATAGTTCCTTTTCGACAAAACACAGTTAACATTTAACAGAAGATTTTGGCTTTGACTGGATAGGCATTAGTTTGTTGAATACTCTTTTCTCTGTGAAACTGATTGATTACTCCAGAATTGCTGCTCAATTACAAATACCCAGTCATATATCATAATAATAATCAATTCTAACCAGATTGTCCCTGAAGCTAGAAGGAAGTTTTCTGGTTATATATTCAGAGTTCTCAGCACAGGCAGGGTGTTGAAATATGGTAAAGACAGGGGCCCCCAGATTTCAGGCAGGAACTATGCCCACGACAGGCTGGTTCTTCGTCGACCACTGCCTCCTTGATGTGTTTGTCTTCCAGCCTTACTCTCTATCTTTGTATCATTTGCTTAAGATTCAAAGGTCTTTGATAAACATCCGGAGAGTCTATTAGAAAGAGCCCCAGTAGAAAGGTTTGGGGATTACCAGGGTTAAAAAAAAATGATAAATTCCCATGAATTCTTTTATGGAATGAATGAATCGAGAATCTAAAAGAACTTGTTTGGGATACCAGAGCTAACATGGGGAAAAAATGTAACTGGAATTGAGGCCCTCTATATTTTATATCATTTAGTTTCCACTATACCACAGGGCATATCCTACTGTGTTTTCGTGGAAATCCAGGCTTATCCACTTGGGCCACATCCTTTCTTACTAATGTAAAGAATAAGTCAAATGGCCACATTAGCCTATGCCTACCTATCAAGATTTAAAATAAGCCAAAAATGCTTTACATTTTGCAGCTTTCAAGATTTTAAGAAAATATCATATGTAAGACACACACACAGAGACACATATATACTCAAAGCTCTATGTGACTTGGGAGCTTTAATCCTTTCATTGGCTTTGTCATAGATCACTGTTTCATAGGAAAAAGAATAAAATGGGTAAGAACCTCAAAGAGATTCTGAAAGCAAGACTGAACACAATTAAGAAATGATGTACTCTTATGCTTGATCAATAGTTATTTTTTTCCCCTGGTAGAACAAAGTTAAGCCTCGGGTGATATTTCAATAATATGCAAGTGTTGGGTCAAGTTTTACTCCAATACTGCTGGTAATAACTGTGGCGTGGTGAGAGCTGGACTAACTTCTTGCTTTTACAGAAAAAAACATAATGACTGGGATACAGGAGTCCTGGCTGGTCATTCCAGCCCAGTTCTAGAACCCTCTGTGATCTAGAGGAACATACTGGCTTACTCTAATCCTCAATTATCCCTTTGTAAGATGGGATGGTTGTAGGGAAAGCTTTCTAAAATCTCTCTTTATTTTTATCATTCTATGATGTTGCATAAGTGGCAAGAATCATGGGTTGTGAAGTTAGTTTTAACTGCAGCACTAACTAGCTGAGGGACTGGACACATCTCTTTTCCTCCCTGAGTTCCAGCCTTTCTGTCTATATATATAAAGAACTACAACTTGCAATTTCCCTGATGGATCAAAAATTAAATTTAAAGACTATGAAGAAAAAAAAATAAAAAAAAAATAAAGACTATGAAGAAAATAAGGCTTTTTGAATTATGTTGTTTTCCTGTTGGGAAGATGACTTAATTCTGTATCTGTCTTCCCAGGCCTCCTGCCCATTAAATGTGTATGTTTATCGGGTGAGTAGCTGCAGTTTGTATCACACTGTGATATAAGAAAAAATATCATAGGCAGGATCATTTACAGTTTTATTTTTTTTAACGTACAGTTTTAAATAGATATACATATATTTTTTCTAGGTTTGGAAAAAATAGCCTGAAAAGATTTTGAACCTTTAATTATTCATATGATATTTTAACCAGTTGACAATTCCTGAATCTAGTGCTGAAATAGGTCCTAATGCATTTCTCATCATATAGCATTATCAAAGGATAAAAAGATATATTAGTCTTTTCTATATATAATAATAATAAATGTTTTGTTATATGTTTTAGAACTACAAAAATATATAAAATATAACTCAATTCTAATTCTATCATCATAGACATATTGGGTTACTATCATATTGGGTTACTACTCTCTTGTACTTTTATACTTGTTTATAATTTGGACTACAATATAATGTTTGCTATCATATTTAATTTTAAAAATGCAATTATTTCAGTGTGTCAAGGTTTTTAATATCTTAGAGTTCTTGGCACTAAATAAAAACTGACCCTTATCATTGATATTTTTCTATTTTATTTTATATGATTCTTATTTGTTTTATAATACTAATTTTCCTATTATTTTATAC
The DNA here is from genome assembly GCA_028646485.1 of Cryptoprocta ferox. Classification (NCBI taxonomy): domain Eukaryota; kingdom Metazoa; phylum Chordata; class Mammalia; order Carnivora; family Eupleridae; genus Cryptoprocta; species Cryptoprocta ferox. The sequence continues at coordinate 177,220,045 of CM053567.1, read as the reverse complement.
ATTAGCTTTGCCATGTTGTATTATATGTAATTCATTCATGTGCTAAACACTAAATGTTTTCTTTTTTTAATTTTTTAAAGTTTTTATTTATTTATTTTTGCAAGCGAGACAGAGAAAGAGAGCAGGGGAGGGGCAGAGAGAGAGGGAGAGAGAGAGAAAATCCCAAGCAGGTTCCATGTTGCCAGTCCAGAGCCAGACGTGGGATTCGAACTCACAAACCGTAAGGTCATGACCTGAGCCAAAACCAAGAGTCGGACGCTTAACTGACTGAACCACCCAGGCTCCCCTTTCTATGCATTTGGAGAAGTGTTAGGTTCTGGGAGACCCAGTAATAAGTAGCACATAGTCCCTGTCTTTGAAGAATTCACATTTTAGCTAGGGAAAAATCATGCAAAGAATGTAAGAGGTATTATTGTAAAAAAAGAAAAATGAATAAAGACCTAAAATAACAGAAAATGGAGAGAACTTAAATCTACCTACTCATGATTGAGGAAAGAAATGAAGAAGTAAAGTTGGAACAGCATCAGAAATAAGGAATGAAAATTTATCAGATCAAATGTGTGGAAAGAGCATGTATATGCAAGTACATAATTAAAAAGTCACCATAATGGAGAAATGTCTCCAGTTTCCCAGACCAGCTCAATGTTGGGTGACTGGTAATAAGTTAATAAAATAAGCTAGGGGCAACCAGAAAGCTATACATATTATGGGAATGGATTTTGAAAAAAATCTCATAACAACATAATGACAAAGATAACATTTACTTAATATTTGTTCTGGGTTAAGTACTGTGCTAACCACTGATTAGGATGCGGTATTCCCAACTATTACTATATTCATCTTAGAAATGAGTCAACTAAGTCACAAATAGAATAAGTAACTCAGTTGCACACAAATGATAGTGAAGCTGGAGCTTTAACTCAGTGGTATTTAACTCGATAGACAGTGTTCTCACCAACCTCTTACCCAGAGCTCCATAACGCCTCACTGTAGGCCATGACATGCCTCCCTGTGGGCATCAAAGAATTATGAGAATGAAAGTAAAAAACCCATGCTTTTCAAAGATCTATTGGGAAGGAAATATTTGTTTCTTCCTCCTGCAATCTCCCTTGCTTCCTCTATTGTGGCATCCTTGAATTACAATAAAGAGAACTCCTTTGATATATTTAGCTGAATTTGCTTCTCAGCACACATCTCGAGAAAGTTCCCTGCAATTGTTTAAAGTTTTGTTTTTTTGACCATAGGCCAAGAAAAATGCTTTTCTCACCAACTTCCCTCATTCATCATGTTTGTACTATGCCCTCAAGCAAATACCCTTATTTCTTCTGTGATATTAACTTATTTATAGCAATGACAATATTTATGTAGTAGCTTCACCATACCATAGAACGTTCAACTAATATTAATCAAATGCTGAATGTCATAATTTCAGGGCCAAGGTTATGCATTACATGTGGAACTTGACTGGTAAATAAAGGAGCCACTGGAAAGTCCATTAGCATTTAGTAGCATGGCTTCAATGGTAGATTTGCAGGAAAAAGGGGCTCTGAGTGAGTGTTTTGGAAACTTTGACTGATCTATTTATGAGACCAAGATATATGAGCAAAGCTTTGTAAATCTCCCTAAAGTTAACCTCAACTCAGTCTCTTCTTGCTCTTTCCCTAACTGCTTTAACCAACTGGATTTTTTCAAAGGCACTTGGAGAATTTGTTCCACTCTGTGAATGTATAGTTTATTGCAGATGTAGAGATGTGAATAACTTGGAAAATGTCTCTGAGAAGGTAATGGAAGTGATTAAAAGTTTGGGAAGTAGGTCATAAAGGAAAACCAGGGAAGCCAGGGAGAGCTAAAGAAGAAAGCGTACTTAATAAATCTTTATGTTCTAGAAGAGATGTTATACAGATGGAGGCAGTGAATGTTTCCTCTTTTCTCATTTAGAGCAAGAGAAAAGTTGTGATAAAGCTGACGTATGAGGAATTAAGGTGTGACCTAAATATATATTTTTCATATATATTTCACAAAATATATATAAAGAAGGATATTATAGAATCTTCTCTCTGTTTTGTTTTTGGAACATGGTAGTTTATTCAATTTAACACAACACAAATGTATGACTTGAGCATAAGTACTATGTAGAGATAAAGAAGCCATCTCACAGTCTGGGTGGGGCACCATAAAGAGTAAGTGAATAAGAGCTAAAATAGAGATAACTGAAAGGAAGAATGGAAGCATTGTTATATCTAGTATATAATTAGAAACTGGAGATTAGAGTCAGCAGCTAGAGATAAATATGTAGAAGTCATCAGGGTATAGGTAATATTTTGAGAAAATAAAAGTGAGTGAAATTTTGAAATAACATAAATACTGAGTCTTTGTTTTGATGAAGTTACTCATATGATCAGATCCTACATTTTTCTATCTTGTGATTGTAGAAAGTAGTTTTCTCCTAGAAAACCCATATATTCAACTGTTGTATATTTTATTTTAAATATATGCTTTTTTAGGTTTTACTTGCAATAATCAGTATTAAGAGATAAAGAAAAAATAATTCTGATAATTCTTAATAGGATTTATATAAACGTTCACATCGGAGAGCCAGAAGCATATGTTGAGATTGTTCTAAAGTTGAGCCCGTGTAACAGATGAAATAGTGATAAGGCATTTGACTCAATCAGATGAAATAGTGATAAGGCATTTGACTCAATTCCTTCTCTTCCAGAGCTGATAATCTGCTTGGGAGAGAAACAAACACTTATAATGTACAGAGTGGAGAAAATAGATTATTTTAACAAATGGCACCAGAATTCATATAGTGGGAGGGGCCTTTTTTATTTATATGGTCTAAATAGGAGGCATCTACCTTTCAAATATGAAAGAAACACTTTTTAATAATAGAGCGTTTGAGATCTTCTGTAGAAGACATGAGGAGAGCTTTGCTTTTGTTTCTGATGGGAAAAGGGGGGTGGTGACTGAAAATAGATGTCCAAGAAAAAGCAATAGAAAGTAGAAATCTTAATTATCCATTATCTATTATCTTAAAAAAGAGAAAAACCAAGAAATGCTCTAGTCTTTGTTAATAGTGGGATGTTTAAATTAATTTAAAATAGTTTCTCTTGATAACCCCACTCTGTCTTCTAAGTGGACAAAAGAAGTATACTTGGTGTGACTTTCAACCACTGGTTGCAACAAGGCTAGGTGTGATGGTTCATTTTATGTGTTGACTTGACTGGGCTAAACGATACCCAGATACCCAGTAAAACATTATTTTTAGGTGTGTCTGTGACAAGGTTTCCAGAAGGGATTAATATTTGAATCAGTAGACTGAATAAAGAAATTCTTCCCTCCCCAGCATGGATGGGCATCACCCAAAGCATTGAGGGACCCAACAGAATGAAAAACTTGGAGGAAGGATACATTTTTGTTTTTTCTTCTTGAGCTGGGATGACCATCTTCTGCCCTCAGACATCACAGCTCCTGGTTCTCAAGCCTTCAGATTGAGAGCCTTCAATTCCCCAGGTTCTCAGGTCTTTCGTCTCAAACCGAATTAAACCAACTGGCCTCCCTTGTTCTCTAGTTTGCATAACCACATGAGCTGATTCCTAAAATAAGTCTCTTCTCTCTCTCTCTCTCTCTCTTTCTCTCTCACTCTTTCTCTCTTTCTCTCTCAATCTTTCTATTCTATTTGCTCTATTTCTCTGGAGAACTCTGGCTAATACACTAGGCAATTCAGAATAAACACCTGTTCATGAAAAAAAAAAAAAGGCAGGGAAGAAATTTTTTGTTTTGTTTTGTTTTGTTTTGTTTTTGTTTGTTTGTTTGTTTGTTTGTTTTTGCTCAATGGTATCAAGAAATTAACAAGAAAGAAAGGATAACAGGGCCAGGATTTAGGAGGAGACAGTTCCATGCTTGCTCCAGGAGTACTTGTCAGTTGCAGGAGAGACTGCTGACAATGCAACAAATCTTGAGATCCTCATGAACCAAGGGATCTAAAATGTGGAGTTCAAGGCCTACCATAGGTAGGGTCATGATGAAATCTACACACATTATGACAGGACTCTGAAAAGCTACATTTTTAAAGAAAGGGCAAACTGGAAATACAAACCTCTGGCATGGATGAAAACAGCTCAATACATATTAATCCCTAAAGCTAGACTATGTCATATGGAATCATCAGCACCTCTAGACACCTGGAAGAAATAAGTTTGCATCCTTCATGGAAAAATATAACATTATTCTAAGACTCAAATTATCTTTACAATTTGTTCACATACATTGTCTAGTAGTCAATAAAAAATCACCAGACACACAAGAAACTAGACAATATATACACTAGAAAAACACTCAAAAGGACTCCAAATAATACAGTTAAAGTAACTTAGTATGTTTAAGGTGATAAAAGATAAGACTGAGAATTTTGGCACAGAACTGGAAATTAGGTTTTTAAATGAAAGAGCCAAATAGAAATCCTGGAACTGAAAATACAATATCAGAAATTAAGAACTCAACGGACTGGCTTAACAGAGGACTTGACATAGAAGAAGTGAGAATAAAGTAGATAATAGGCCAGAAGAAAAATTAAAAAAAGGATGGAAAAATGAAAAAAGAGAATAAAAGACATAGTGACTACAGTAGGAAGAAATAACATGTGTAATTGGAGTCCCAAAGTAGAGCAGAGAAAAAACAAATGGGACAGAGACTATGTTAAGGAATACTAACAGAAAAATTAACCAACTTTTAAAGATATCAAATCACTACATCAAAAGATCTCATTGGGCTTTTGATTCCAGATAAAATAAAAATACATTCCACCATACTCAGTTCAGAAACTACAGCAACAACAAAATAGAAAAGAACCACAGAACCAAATTTTCTAAAACAACTAACAAAACACTTTGAAAATTGAAGAAAAGGAAAACTGTCCCAGGAGTCTCAGGATTTAAAGAACAATACAATGGTATTTCCTCTCTGTATCTGCAGAGACTGTGGCCAGCACCCAGTCTTTCTCTACAACTGTGCCGTGAGGAGGTAATGCACATTCCCTCATCCCCAACAACAGAGCTGGGGGAGTTCACAGGGGAAGGAGTTGCAGAAAGAAATTTGCAAACTCTATGTATAAATTCCTAAGCAGACCTCTAAGTAGCCCATGCATGAAACACAGCAAGAGTTGAGAAATCAGTAGGGATCTGAAACACCAACCAAGATTCAGGTTAGCTGCTGGGAAACACACAGATGAAGTAGAGCAAAATAACACTGCAAAGGCTTTGAAAACTAAATTGACATTTTAATCATAGCTCACAAAAAATGTACACTCTGGACCTAAACAGGTTGACTGCATACTAAATAGATTTCAGGAGGACCTGGCATCTGATAACATACTACACATAGAATATAGGATAAAATCCCAAATTACTCATCATAGCAAGAACCATTATGTCCTCAGGATCAATGAGAAAAGGCAATTGAAAGTTGCTAACACCAAAATGCACAAATGTTGGAATTGTCTGACTAGGATTTTAAAGCAATATATAGACTGAATGTTTGTGTTCTACCCTCATCCCCACCCCCCCGCCACCCCCAGATTCATACCTTGTTCTCTAAATCCCAATGCAATATTTGGAGATAAGGGTCTTTGGAAGGTAATTAGAATTAGATGAGGTCATGAGGGCAGGGCTCCAGTCTGATGGGATTACTGCCCTGATGAGAGGATACCAGAAATCTTGCTTAAGCTGTCTCTCTCTCTGTCTCTCTCTCTCTCTCTCTCATCCGCCCCCCACCCCTGCACCATTTCCATTTCCTGTCATGTGAGGACACAGCAAGAAAGCAGCCATCTGCTAGCACAGAAGAGAACTCTCACCAGATCCTGACCACTATGGCAGCCTGATCTTGGACTTCCAGCCTTCAAAACTATAAGAAAATAAATTTCTGATGTGTAAGTCACCCAGCCTGGGGTATGATTTTACAGAAGTTCTAACAGACTAAGAAAAACAACTTTCATAAAAGTGCTCCAGCAAGCAATTGCAAATCCTCTTGAAAACAGATGAAGAAAATAGAAATCCTCAGTAAAGAAACAAAAATAATGTAGAACCAAATGAAAGTTTTGAACCGAAAAATACAGTAACAACAGTCACCACACACACACACACACACATCACTGGATGGGCTCAATAACAGAATGCAGATGACTGGAGAAAATATCAATGACTTAGAAGACCTACCCAAATGAATTGTCCAATCTGAAAATAGAGAGAAAGCAAACAGAGAAAAATTGAATAGAACCTGAGACCACAGATATTTGAAGAAAAATAACAAATATGACACTCATGTGATCACAGTCCCAGAAAAAAAAGGGAGAAAATTTAGGTCTGGAAAAAATATTCATGTTATATCTGCATAAGTATAGGTATGTAGGATGATAGAACATTATAGATTCCTGAAATAGCACATAAAAATCAATTGATATTTGTCAAAAGTATCAAAGTATTTTAATGAAGAAAGGAAAATCTTTTCCCTGAATGGTATTGGCATCAATATTCAGATACCTATATTTAGAAAAAAATAATAATCTTAAACCTTTATCACATATTATATATAAAAATTAATTTGAAATGTAACATGGATGTAAACAAAAAATCTATAACCATAAAAGTTCTAAAAGAAATCATCAAAGGAAATCTTTGTGATCATGTGGTAAGCAAATATTTTTAGACAGAGCTCCAAGAGAAATAAATATAAAAAATAATAAATTACATTTAATATATATATTTTAATTTTGCTTATTGAAAGACAATGTGAAGAAAATATAAAGACAAGCAACATACTGGGAGAAAATATTTTCAAAATATATTTGTAATAGAGACTTTATCCAGATTATATAAGCAATTCATAGTAAAAAAAATTTAAATGGGCAAAAATTTGAACAATCCACTAAAGAAGATATACAAATAGCTCATAAGTCCATGAAAAAGTTCTCAACAATATTAGTTATTGGGGAAATGAGAATTAAAACTACAGGAACTATCAGCATGCACATTAGACAGCTAAAACTAAAAAAAAGAAACAAGTAATAACAAGTTTTGGCAAAGATGTGCAAAACCTGAAATTATTACGTATTGCAAGGGGTATAAAATGTGAAAACCACTTTGGAGTACCTAAGAACTACTTTGGTCATTTCTTATAAATGTAAAACAATGTATGAATCATAGAAATTCTTCTCCTAGGTATCTATCAGTAGAAATGAGGACATACGTACATACAAATATTTGTATAAGAATGGTCATAGAAACTTTATACATAATAGCTCCAAACTGGAAACAACCAAGTTGTTTATCAGTAGGTAAACTGATAAACAAACTGTGTTATTCATTCAACCATATAACCATTCAACAAAAGAGAAAATAACATGTAAAAGCCTCAAAAATTGTATGATGAGTGAATGCAGAAATATGCAATAAAGATGTATACTGTATCTTTCTATACATATGAAATTCTAGAACAGGAAAAAATAATCTCTAGTGGCAAGAACAGATCTTAGTTTGATTCATCTGGAATGTGATGTGGAAGTGGATATAAAGGAGAACAAGGGAACTTTTTGAGGGGGATAAAATGTTGAATATCTTACTTGTGGTAGTGAATACAGTATTCTATACATTTTTTCCAAAATTTACCAAGTTGTATGCTTAAATGAAAGAATGTATTTTATTGATATACGTTATACCTCAATAAATATTATGTATATATTATGCATATATACACATACATTTTGATACATCTATGTGCATATGTATATGTGTGTGCATGCATAGGTGTTTGTGTGTGTATATGTGTGTGTATGTATATATATATTCTCATTGAAACAAAGAGAGTGCAATACTTTATCAGTGTTCTCTAAAGAAAGATTTTTTATAGGAACATAACTCTTCCAGGAAGTCCAGCACTACAATATTCCATGCAAAGTAAGAAAATTAAAGGCAAATTCAAAATGGATTAAAGACCTAAATGTGAGACCCAAAACCATAAAAATCCTGGAAGAGAACACAGATAGTATCCTCTTTGACATTGATCGTAGTAACTTTTTTCTAGATATGTCTCCCAAGGCAAGGAAAATAAATGCAAAAATAAACTATTAGGACTACATCAAAATAAAAAACTTCTACACAGAGAAGGAAGAAAGCAGCAACAACAAAAGAAAGGCAACCTACTGAATGGGAGAAGATATTTGCAAATGACATACCTGATCAATAGTTAGCATCCAAAATATATAAAGAACTTACACAACTCAACACCCCCCCCAAAATAATCCAATTCAAATGGGCAGAAGACATGAACAGACATTTCTTTTAAGAAGACATCCAGATGGCCAACAAACTCATGAAAAGAAAGATATTCATCATCACTTATCATCAGGGAAATGCAAATGAAAACTGCAATGAGATATTATCTCACACTGGTCAGAATGGCTAATATCAACAACACAAGAAACAACAAGTGTTGATGAAGATGTGGAGAAAAAGGAACCCTCATGCACTGTTGGTGGGAATGTAAACTGGTACAGTCACAGTGGAAAACAGTATGGAGGTCCCTCGGAAAATTAAAAATAGAACTACCCTACTCTCCAGCATTTTCACTACTGGGTATTTATCGAAGGAATACAAAAACATGAATTCAAAGTATACATACAGTCCTATGTTTGTAGCAGCATTATTTACAATAGCCAATGTATGGAAGCAGCCTAAGTGTCCATTGATAGATAAATAATATGCCATTGTATATATATAAACAGTATACATATTGTATATATGTATACTATATATATATATGTATATATTACCTCTTCTTTATCCGTGTGTGTGTATACACACACAATGGCATATTATTCAGCCATAAACAGAATGAAATCTTGCCATTGGCAACAACATGGATGGAGGAAGAGAGTATAATGCTAAGCAAAACAAGTCAAAGAAAGACAAATATCATATGATTTCACTCATATGTGGAATTTAAGACACAAAACAAACAAGCAAAGAAAAAAGAGAAAGACAAACCGAGAAACTGATGCTTAATTATAGAGAACAATCTGATAGCTACCATAAGGGAGGTGGGAGGAGGGATGGGTGAAATAAGTGATGGGGATTAAGTGTGAAGAGCACCAGTTGATGTATAGAATTGTAAATCACTATATTGTACACCTGAAACTAATATAACACTGTTAACTAAGTGGAGTTAAAATAAAAAACTTAAAAAAAAAGAAACTGAAAACAACAACAACAAAATTAATGCCCACAGAATTAGATATTTTGAAGATGATAAAAATAATGACTGCAACAGAGAACAAGCTGAGGTTGCCACAGGGAAGGGGGTAAGGGGATGGACAAAAGGGGTGAAGGGGAGTGGGAGATATACGCTTCCAGCTATGGAATTAGTAAGTCATGTGAATAAGAGGTGCAGCTTAGGGAATACAGTTAATGATATTGAAATAGTATTATATGGTGACAGATGTAACTACAGTTAACGGTGAGCATAGAATGTAGAAATAATGAATCAGTATATTGTATATACCTGAAACAAATGTAATATTGTGTGTCAACTATAATCAAATAAAAATGTGTTTTAGGGGCGCCTGGGTGGCTCAGTCCTTCAAGCATCCAACTTTGGCTCAGGTCATGATCTCACAGTTCGTGAGACTGAGCCCCACATCAGGCTCTGCACTGATAGTGTGGAGACTGCTTTGGATTCTCTCTCTCTCCCTCTCTTCCCCTTCCCTACTTGTGCTTTCTCTCTCTCTCTCTCTCTCTCTCTCTCTCTCTCTCTCTCTCTCTCAAAATGAATAAATAAACTTTTTTAAAAATTGTTTAAATTTTTAAAATTTTTTAAAATGTTTATTTAACCAAAGGGCCCAAACTAAGAGTTGAATGTTTAACTGACTGAGCCACCTAGGCACTCCAAAAAAGTTTTTTTTTAAGATTCATTATATTACTATCAGTTATACGTTAAATGGTTTTGATAATTTTTATCCTAAAATTAAATTAATTTAACTAATTAAATGCAGTAAAGAATGTATTGTTTAGAGACACAGTAACAATTGATAAAATACTGATTTTCTAAGGCAAACAGGTTTCTTAATGTGACAATTTTGTAAAGCTGAATTGTTATTTTAACAAGCCCTTAAAATTCAAATATATTTGTATGTGTTATAGACACATATGGAAATGATATATTTCATTTTCTTCTGCAGCCAGAAAGATGGTTATCAACACTAATTTCCTTTGTAAGAAAATTTGGAATTCTCTCTTGGATTAGCTTTCATAAAATTGTCGCTTCACTATTAACATGGTTGTGATATTCTTTAACAGGCACACTTAGACATCTTAACTGGCTATTAAATATAGAAAAAAGGGAACCACAAATTGATGCAAATGATATTTGATAAGTGTGTCCTTTAGTGATAATTAATTATTTTAGTCCTTGATAATATTCCCAGGTCTCTAGAGAAAGGTGGGGAAAGCCAATTTCCTTAAAAAAAAATCTGTGTTTGGGTTAACGTTCCTTTCTGAATGAAATTGTGTTGTTTATTTCACAATCTCATAAATTTACATTTTTTTAATGTTTATTTGTTTTTGAGAGACAGAGAGAAAGAATGAGCAGGAGAGCAGCAGAGGGAGGGAGACAGAGGATCAGAAGTGGGCTTTGTGTTGACAGCAGTGAGCCCAATGCAAGGCTGGAACTCACAAATTGTGAGATCATGACCTGAGCCAAAGTTAGATGCTCAACCAACTGAGCCACGCAGGCACCCCTGTATAAATGTAGTAAACACCTTGAGAAGAATAAAGAAAAGGACTCAAAATACGTAAACAAAATTAGGCACCTATTTTGTTTTCAGCTAGCTGGCGTATACTCCTCAACTCTACTTCAAACAGATTTATTAACAAAATTTGAAGGGCTTAATAATTTTCAAAGAAAAATACTGCCGCTGGGAGTCAAGGGCCTTTTGTGTTATGAGCCAAACCTGTCTTCTGTGTTCCAGATACCTCTCAACTTTCTGGTGGGAATTCTGCAACATGCTGTTTTTATTAAGGTTAAGAATTATTGGATCAAATGTGGGTGTAAACCCTAATTTAAAAAAATAATTAACAATACATACTTGAAAATATTTATTTTATTGCCCTAGTACCATTTGTTTCTCATTCAAATAGGTCTAGATTTCCTGCAGCTCAGCAGAGAGCACTTTCTATGCTGGCCAGCAATCATGGTAAGTGTACCCATTGAGTCTATCCAGGGTCCTGTGTTTATCGAATACAAATCAGAACTCTTTATTTTTCCTTTCTCCCACTGACTCAGGAACTAACATACAAAAGGTAAAAAATGAGTAATTTTACCCTTCTTGAACCCACACTTTCGCCTCACCTCACCCCAGCCCTATCACAAATATCACAAATCTTAGTGCATGTTGAATATCTTGGCCTTTTTCTAATTAAAGGCGGCTGCCCAATTCCCCAGACAGTGCAAAAACCCTTCAGGTCCTAAAAAGAAATGACTTCCAAATCGAAAACCTAGTAAATAAGTCAGTTTGAAGCCCAAAAGCAATTACCATTACAAGGAAGTATTTTGTTAAAAGTCTATCTTGAGTTGGCTAGTTTGGGTTTTCTAGTAATTGGAAGGCAGACAGACAGCAATTTTGATCCCAAACATTTATACAAAGACAATGGCTCCTCACTGTAATGATATTTAGGTAAAGATATTTATGCTAGAGTTGCCTGAACAGCAATAGTGTTCGTCATTCTCAAAATCTCGGTAGGAAAGAGATGATTTTATCTTAAAGTACATTTATATAATTCTAATTATACCTGTATTACCAGGAATTTTAACTGGTTACATAATACAATTCAATTCAGGATCTGAGCCTTTATTTGATGCAAAGCACTGCACTTAACTTCAGAAGGAAGACAATTATCAAGGTGGTTAAAATACAAGGAATTTAAAATTTTCAAGGGAAGGAGACAAAATCCCATTACACAAAGCAGAGGAGAAATTTTGTAAACAAAAGGCAAAGGGCTGTGGAGATACAAGCAAGGAGAAACTGTAGCATCTGGACCTGGGAAAAGGGTGAGGTAATGAAGAACAATTTCATGGGGAAAGTGACATGTGAGATGGTCTTTGCAAGACAACTTTATTTCCACAGGCAAAATTGGAGTGGGAGGGCTTTTTAGACAAAGAAATGGTTAAAAGTCTGGAGATGGAAAAGCGTGGGGGTATGTTATAGAAGCATAAACCATACGGTTTCAATAAAGGGGGGAAAATGAATAAGGTAAAAATAGGCAGTGCGTCTTCACTACAATCTGCAACAAATATGTGAGATTTCCCATTTTTAAGACATGGGCAGTCAATAAATTATTTTTAGCATGGAGTAATATGATAAGAGCCATTTGGGGAGAAATAAATATATCTACATGGAGAATAGAACATTGGAGCTGGAGACACCAAATGTATGAGAAGTTGTGAATCACCGGAGATGGCTGCAGAAAGAGAACTAGAGGAAATGAGGATTGGATTTACTCAGACACCCTTGGCACGGAAGAAAGGGAGTAAATGTGAAAGGCGTAGAATGAACAATGTACAAAATGTTTTAAAAGGGTGAAAGGAAAGGGAAGGTGTCATTATGAGTCAAGGTTTAAGACCTAAAAATTTGGCAGATGATTGGATAGAAACAAACTTAGGGAATTCAATTGGAGACATATTAAAGGAAGTGGCAATGAGGATAAATGAACAAGAATTTCTCTCACTCCCGTAGCATCACCTATAAAGACATAGTATAGTATAAAGTATAGTATAAAGACAAGACATTAAAATCACATTTTTTCCTTCAAAAAATACTAATTCTCATTATATGTCAACTATAGTTCAACAAAAAGGCACGTATTCTAAAAGAGAAGATAATTGAAAATTCTTTTTTTAATTTTTTTTGTTTTTATTTATTATTGAGACAAACAGAGCATGAGCAGGGGAGGGGCAGAGAGAGAGGGAGACACAGAATCCAAAGCAGGCTCCAGGCTCCGAGCTGTCAGCACAGAGCCCAACGCAGTCTCGAACCCACAAACCGTGAGATCATGACCTGAGCCAAAGTCAGATGCTTAACTGACTGAGCCACCCAGGCGCCCCGAAGATAATTGAAAATTCTGTGTGCATTTTGATATGCACTTGACACAATAAAAATAATAGCTAATATTTATTTAGGGTTGTTTATATGTCAGGACTATTTTCAATTGTATAGTCATTTAATCCTCATATATCCATCTGATAAAAGATCAGGCTTAGTGGGGTTGGGACACTCACCCAAGGACACACAGCTAGTATGCATCACAAGCTCGACTGAAATAAGGATCCTCTTGCTTCCAGAACAGATGCTTTTAGTCTGTGCTATGCAATCTAAATTGCTATTGGAACCCAAGGAATTGCAGTGGGTAAAACGATAACAAGAAGACATCTTAGAAGACACTGAATATGGGGGCGCCTGGGTGGCTCAGTGGGTTAAATGTTCGGCTTCAGCTCAGGTCATGATTTCACAGTCTGTGGGTTCGAGCCCGCATCGGGCTCTGTGCTGACAGCTCAGAGCCGGGAGACTGCTTTGGATTCTGTATCTCCCTCTCTCTCTCTCTGCCCCTCCCCTGCTTTCTCTCTCTCTCTCTCTCTCTCTCTCTCTCTCTCTCTCTCTCTCTGTCTCTCTCTTGCTCTCTCAAAAATAAACAAATATTAAAAAAAAGAAGACACTGAATATGTAACTGAATCTTGAAGAATAAGAGACAGGCTGTTGAATGTAAGGCAGATCAGAAGAGAGTGCCAGGGGAGGAAGGACTTTCTGGACTGTGAAAGCAGCCTGTGCAAAGGCCTGGAAGTGAGAAGCAAGCCACATTTAGGGACTTGCAATCCATCACGAGGCTTATTATTCTGTCCTAAGATGCATCTCTGGGGAAATGGGCACTATTAGGCCACTCTGTTATTACTCTTTGAAAATGACATCATAAAGTTATTAAACTAGATCTTAATTAAGCAGAGGCCTCAATTACATTGTGTCTCACAAAATATTATTTTTTAATAAAAAAAGAAGAATCACAAACATTCAAACCTCTTTCAGGCAGTGTCTGGGGCTAGGGCATAACTGAAACTTAATCTCTCACCTGTTAGGTAAGGTTTGGCAAGGACATCTCTGAGGTCTGATAACAAGAATAAAAAAAATCCATTACTCTGATTTACTGGGGTTTTTTTTAAAGAGGATCCATGACAGGAACTATATGAAGTGAGATATGGCGGTCTTGACCTCCTATTTTATCAGAGTTATTTTGGGGTGGGGATGGTAATAAAAGGCTTGTGGTCTGTGATACTGTGTCATTAGGACAGGCAACAGGAGGTACAGTTAAAAATATTGATCCTGAACAATACTGTCTGGGTTGGGATCCTGATTTTTATGAACCGTGTGACCTTCAGCTAGTGTAATTGTTATATCTTGCTGTATAAGACACTATTCCAAATTTAGAAGTTTAGAACAACAAGCATTTATCACACACCATTTATAAAGGTCAGGAATCCAAAAGAGGCTTAGCTAGCTACTTTTGGTTTAGGACGTCTTATGAATTAGAGTCATCTGAACAAGCCCAAGAATCTAAGATGACTTCTGTGTCTATAAACAGGAGGCTTTAATTCCTCACTATATGGGTCACTTCATGGAGCTGCACACAGGTATGCTAAATGGCTTTACCTAGAAGAAGTAATCAGAGAGATAGAGACTGACAGAGAGAGAGAGAGAGAGAGAGAGAGCTCAAGACAGAAGACACAGTGGTTTTATAATTGAATCTTGAGAGGGGTATCCCATCATATCTGTCATATACTATTCATTAGAAATCAATCAGTAATAGCAGAAAGAGAAATTAAGAAAACAATCCCATTGAAATTGCACCAAAATAATAAGATATCTAGTAATAAACTTAACCAAAGAGGTGAAGGACCTGTATTCTGAATTCTATAAAACATTGATGAAAGAAATGGAAGATGACATAAAGAAATGGAAAGACATTCTATGCTCATGGATTGGAAGAACATATATTGTTAAAATGTCTATATTACCCAAAGCAATATACACATTTAATGCAATCCCTATCAAAATATCAACAGCATTTTTCACAGAACTAGGACAATCCCAAAATTTGTATGGAACCACAAAAGACCTCAAATAACCAGAGCAATCTTGAAATAGAAAAGCATAACTGAAGGTATCACAATTCTAGACTTCAAGTTATATTACAAAGCTATAGTAATCAAAAATGGCACTGGCATAAGAACAGATACATAGATAGTAGAACAGAAAACAAAGTCCAGAAATAAACTCACAATTATGTGGTCAATTAATCTTCAGTGAAGGAGGAAAGAATATCCAACAGCAAAAAGACAGTCTCTTCAACAAATGGTGTTGGGAAAACTGGACAGGTACATGCAAAAGAATGAAACTGGACTATTTACTTTCTTACACCCTAGACAAAAATAAACTCACAATTGATTGCAGACTTAAATGGAGACCTGAAACCATAAAAATCCTAGAAGAGAGCACAGACAGTAATTTCTCTGACATCAGCCATAGGACCATTTTTCTAAATGTGTCTCCTGAAGCAAGGAAAAGAAATGCAAAAATAAACTATTGGGAGGACTTCAAAATTAAAAGCTTCTGCATAGCAAAGGAAGCAATCAACAAAACTAAAATGGGAGAAGATATTTGCAAATGACATACCTGATCAAGGGTTGGTGTTCAAAATATATGAAGAACTTATACAACTCAACACCCCAAAACCAAAAATCTGATTAAAAATGGAGAGAAGACATGAACAGACATGTCTCCAAAGAAGATATACAGATGGCCAACAGACTCATGAAAAGAATGATATTCATCATCACTTATCAGGGAAATGCAAATCAAAACTATAATGAGATATCATTTCACACATGTGAGAATGGCTAAAATCAACAACACAAGAAACAATAGGTGTTGATGAAGATGTGGAGAAAAAGGAACCCTCATGCACTCTTGGTGGGAAAGCAAACTGGTGCAATCACTGGGGAATACAGCATGGAGATTCCTCAAAAAGATAAAAATAGAACTATAATCCAGCAATCACACTACTGGATATTTACTCAAAGAATACAAAAACAGTAATCAAAGGTATCCATACATCCAAATGTTCATTTCAGCATTATTTACAGTAGCCAGCATTATTTACAGCAGCCCAAGTATCCATTGATTGATGAATAAAGAAGTGGTATATATTCACAATGGAATACTATTCAGCCATAAACAGAATGTAATCTTGCCACTTGCAATAACAGGTATGGAGCTAGAGAGTAAAATGCTGAGCTAAATATGTCAGTCAGAAAATGACAAATACCATAAGATTTCACTCATACATGGGATTTAAGATATAAAACAAACAAGCAAAGGAAAGGAAGAGAGAGACAGGCAAACCAAGAAACAGACTCTTAAGTATAGAGAACAAACTGATGGTTATCAGAGGGGCAGTGGGTGGGTGGGTGGGTGGGGGACTGAGGAAACAGGTGATAGGGATTAAAAAGTACACTTACCTTAATAAGCACCGAGTAATGCATAGAATTGTTGAATCACTATATTGTGCATATGAAACTAATATAACACTGTATGTTAACTATACTGTAATTAAAACAAAAACTTAATAATAATAAAAAGGAAATGAATCACTAAGTCCAACCCAAACTCAAGGGGGCAGGGATTAACCTTCACCTCTTGGGATAGGAGCACCAAAGAATCTATGGGCATACCTTTAAAACATCACAGAGAGTTACTTACTTAATTTCTTAGTGTGAGTTTCCCCACCTTTAAAATGGAGAAATCAATAATATCTACCACACAGAGTTTGTATTAGCCAGAGAACAGAATCAATAGGTTGTGTGTGTGTGTGTAGAAAGAGAGAGAGAGCTTTATTTATTATAAGGAATTGACTCACCCAGTTACGGAGGCTAATAAGTCCCAGCACTTGTAGATGGCAAGCTGGAAACTGGGAGAGCTAATTGTGTGTTACAGTCTGAGTCCAAGGGCCTGAGAGAACGACCGCTGTTAAGTTCTAGTAGGAAATCTGTCAGGCTCAAAACCCAAGAAGAGACAATGTTTCAGTCTGAGTCTGAAGACCAGAAAAGGCCAATGGCCCAGCTCAAACACTGAAACAGAAGGGGTTGTCCATGAATCCATCTTTTTGTTCCATTTGGGTCTTCAACTAATTGAATGATAACCTCCCCCCGTCCCACGTCCCACCCCCCACACACACCCAGCAGCAGTAGCAGCAGCAGCATTAGGGAGGGCAAAGAGCTTTACTCTCTGCGTGCCAATTCAGATGTTAATCTCATCCAGACACACCCTGACAGATCCACCTAGAATACTGTTGGACCAAATGTCTGGGCACTACATGGCCCAGTCCAGTTCACACAAAATTTACCATCACGGAATTGCAACATAAATTTAGTTCATTGGTTGTTGAAAACTGTTTAGGACGCTTTTACATAATCAACATTTGTTACTCTCATTTTCAGATGAGACTGATTTCTAGAGAAGTGAGTTGCTGTTTATTAAAACATAAACTATTAAATCTTCATTTTTCTTTCTATTACCCTTCCTTTTTCAGTGACTCTAGGGGCAACCTGAGAACTCTAATTCTCTTGCCCTTTAAGCAAGTAGCATCTACATTTATTGATGGTGATGTAAGAGGTTGACTGTATTTATATTTACCTGTGTTAATCATTACCTTCTCCAGGTGATTTCCTTGGAAATGGAAGGGAGTTCATTAAAGTATATTAATAAATTGCCAATATATAAGCCTAGAGTCCAAGGAGGGCAGTGTATTTGGTCAAGCTCACCATAGTGCATGTAAGCTTCATTGGGTTGTGCTCTCCTTTGTAAAAGCACTGAAAGGTTCAGAGAGAAAGCAGTTAGTGATATAAAGATATAAAGAAAGAGGAAGCTGGTTACAGCAAGCCTTCAACTTACTTTCCCCAAATTAACTCTCCACTAGAGTGTGTGGAGAAGTGAGAAAGCACTGTCAACCAAAGAAACACTTGAAGCTCAGTTCTTGGGTTCTAACTCCTGGTCTGAATGCTTCCTCTCAGGAAGGTTTGTGTGGGACCTATTAGCTGAACATGAAAAATCTACCCCAGCAGCTTCCCAGTGCACAGCTGTTTCTGAATGCCTTGGTTCTGGTCTCGGAAGAGGACATAAATGAGGGAATATTCCTTCAAAGACATAAAATCTCCACAAATCCCAAAGTGCAGGTCCCTCTTGCTTTTGGCAGGCAGTAAGATGTTTCGGCTTTCAAGCTACAATTGCCTCTTCAAGGTCACCAGGTTATTATGGAATTGCAGTAAAAGAAAGACAGGCTTTCCGTGGAGAGTTTTCAATAAAGTCTTCTTGTACACGAGGAAAATGCATCAACGTATTAGCCTTCATTGTCTTCTCTGGCTCTTAGTTGAGGAGGAAAGGACAATAAAAATTAGAGGGGGTAAAAAAAGGAAACAGATCTTTGAGTAGAAAATGGATAAAGTTATCTTCTTGGTCTTGAGAGCAATGTCAGCATATGCTTTTTAATTTTTTTTAAATATATCATGTCATTTGAAAAAGCCAAGTCCACAAGGGAAACAGAAAGCTATGAAAAAGAATTGAGTGTAAAGCCTGGTACATAATGTGTGTTCAGTAAATGTATGTGAGCAGATTTGTTGATCGATGTGAAGTTATCATTTGCATAAATTAGACCCCTTAAATCTCCAGGTATTCTCAGATCCAAATTCTTCTACACCTAAAGAGATTTTGACAATCTGCTGGCCTGGATGGTATTAACCTTGGAAAGGCATGACAGTTTAGATTGGGAAAAACAAGACTGTCCACACTCGTGGTTCTCTACGATGGTGGGTTTTATCAGAATCACACGGAGGGCTTGTTAAACTAGACTGCTGAACCCTAGCCTCAGAGTTTCTAATTCGCTAGAATTAGAGCCCATCAGTCTGCATATCTACCAAGTTCCGGGTGATGCAGACGCTGCTGGTTGAAGGAACACATTTTCACGACCATTTGTCTATGGGAAGAAACAATAGTCTGAAAGTTCAGAAATGTGGTTTTTTAATTTTGTTTTCTAATACTAGATATACTAATTTGGAGACTTCTTATGTTGAAAATTACTTACATATAATAAACTATGTAAACCTATCATGTATACATGTGCAATATCTTACAATTAACATTTTCGTGTATATTATCAAATTTGCTTTCCCAAATAGCTTAATGAGTTTGAAAAGGCAATAATATTATAATGATAATTTCAATAAATGAGAAAAAGATGAAACTTAGATGGCATAAAAGTAAACATCTTGAAGTCAGTGATGTCCTTAAAACTTACAAATGTGAACAAAGCATATAGAGTTCAAGAAGTATTTCATTAGTTATTTACTGTTGCATATAACTCCCAAGTAATAGAACCAGAGACCAGAGTCTTATGACTCCCAGTGTGTGTCCGTCCTAATTTTCCATAATACTGTCATATCAGGGTTTCTTTGCTCTTAATTTCCATTCTACTTGTACAATGTGTAATAGATCAACAGCAGCAGTGAATAAGCCACAAAACTGTAAGCTACTTAAGGGTGGGGACAATGGCATCTTCATCTCCTCCTTCATAGCAAGATGTCTGACACACAGTAGGTACACCACCCATGTCTTTGGCATTGAATTGCATCTTCCCCACCAGCTACAAAACCATGACTGCATGTATCTGCCATCACAGAATCTCTCTGGCAGGCCCCAAGCTTGGGGAATAAGTTTCAGGGAAACCGCAAGCCATGGAGGAGGGCCACCTGGGGTTTGGGCCATATGGTCTGGCTTCTTCCTTGTGGGAGGGAAGCAGCCTCTTTAAACCAAAAAGCTTAGGAGGGGTGCCTGCCAATTCTGCTAACTGGCAGCTCCAGACCATAACCCTTGAGCTTGCTCTGCTCCTTCCAAGTCCCCAAATGCATTCAAATCAAGGGAATGCTGCTGAATTGAAATGGATTTCCCCATCGCTGCAAGGAAACAAGGCAAGCCTTAATTTTGACTTCTAAGCAGAGTCCCAGAGGGAGTATGCCTAATTAGACCAAGGATCAAACTCCTTCATGCCCTGCCAGAGAGGCCCACGGAGTTTCTATGGGCCGAAGGCCATAGAATCTGTTTTCTGCTCACAGTGGTCTGGCTTCCCAGAAAAAAAAAAAAAAAACAACCAAACATAATGCATGTTATCTTATCCAAATAATTTATAACTTTGGAAGATGTTTCCTAAATCAGTAAGACTAAGCTCTTTGTGTTTCTGGTATTTTCACAAAAAGAAACAGCTCTTATAAACGTCCTATTAATCATAGCTATACATTTTACTTGGTTCTTTGAATAATTATATGCTAAATAAAAAGTTAGGCCTTCTCTGCAAATTATGAACAACTTTAAAATAACTTCCATAAAATCCAAGCCATTTGTCTTTGTTTACAAAACTAACCGTAATATTAATATAAGCAACAATCTCCACAAACAACTGAAAGTTTGCTGAAAGCATTTTAAAACTAAGAATCAGATTATGTTTCTTTAGAGAACTCATACCTTAAATAGACACAAAATTATTTTTACTAAAAACTAAACATAATTGCATAAATATTTTCCTCTCAGGGGCTTCAGTGACAAAGCCATGTATTTATAAATCAAATGAACACATTTGAGCACTCTATTTGTAGCATTAAACCCCAGAAAATAGAGCTGTCTGGACATCTTTATGTTCCAACCAACTTTAAAAATCCCAGTTGCCCCAGGAGAAGTGCCTAAGATCCTGAGGATTAGAAAGACAAGCCTCCAAGAGCCAGATTCATAGAGCCAAGAGTGGGATAAGCAAGAGAGAAGATAAAAAGTCAAGGTTAGAGGTGATTTGTAAAGGGCAGCTGTACTGATGCAACATCAAATTATGAGAAAAAGAAAAGAAAAGAGAAGAAATTACCATGGGAACAGGGACAGAGAGAAGGCAGATGAGAAAAGGCTGTGTGTTAGGAAAGGGGTTGGACCACAGTCAGGTCCTCAAGCTGTGCCAACCGGACAGAGTGACAAGTTGAAGCTGTTGTATCTCGCCTCTTTGGTAGCTTCAACTGCTCTGATACCAAAAGACAGGAACTACAGGCTCTTGTTTCCTGACATCTACATGGCTTCTAGGAAACTGTCTTATAAAAGAAGACTAATTAATGCAACACATGTTTATTAAGCATAATATACACCAGACACTATACTGCATGCCATTTATACATTGTGTTTGCACCTGCTAAAACTCATAACCCAGTGGAGGAGACAAGCATTTAATATTATTTGAATCCAAGTAAATGTTTTCTAAATTATTGATCGAAAGTGTGTATATGTGTATATATGTGCATACACAAACAATCAAAGAAACCTATTACTGGAATAATTTGAGCAAAACATCCCAAAAGAATACCAGGTTAAGTATTTGGCACAACAGGTGAACCATTGAAATACTTCCAAATTGATCGAAAGTCACAGATCGGTGCCTAAGAATTTCTAAGTCTTCGGAGTCTGGAAGTTCGTATTTTCTCTCTTGTTACTATCCCTAGTTGACTCGCTTGAACTACTTAGCGGCTCAGTTTTATTCCATCTTATTGAATTGTGAAAATTATATCAAATATGTCTCACCTAGAATCTTTATCAACTACCCACTATTCGTATAATAAGAAGGTACCAATGTCACCTCATGAGGTAACCAAATACTTTGTCCATCCTCTCAGTGAAAGAGCCTGATCAACTGTTTCCATGGAGAGGGGCAGTGTTCAGAGGAAGGGATCTTTCTTGATTTTTCTCCTTAGTCTTTATACTTACCTATCATAAGCCCTCTCCTGCATGACTTCTTTGCCACGAGTAAAGTGTACTCATGAATCTATACCCTCAATACACACACACACACACACACACACACACACACACACACACACACAGCAGGAGTGATTTTTCAAAGATCTAAGTTTATATACATCACCACTACTGTGTACACCGCTGCAATATCATGTCTGCCTACACAACTGTGATTGTTTATTTTCAATCCCTCAATATCTGAGAAATAATGAACTTCACTTATTAACAGTGAATTCTAGAGCTGGCCTTCCAGTGCAAGGAGAAGACCAGAATCTCCTTGGTGTGTTGGAGTAAGGTTATGGAAGGTAGTACTACAGGCATCTGAAAAAGCACCCTAAATGATCTCCTCTGTACAAGCAAGCATAGCATTCTCCTTCCCCAGCCTCACTGAAGCTCCCTGAGTTCCTTGGCATAATCTACAGCCTTGACACTCAGGTTACTTAAGACTGTTTCCTTGAGCACAGTGTTCTCTTTAGTAAAATCAAGCTAACAATACTTTTCTTGCAGGGTTGTTACAAGTACTTACAAAATGAAGAATGGGTTGTGCCTGGCACAGTACCTACATGGAGTAGGCACTCAATGGAGAGTTAGAGGGCCCTTTATGCTCTGGTTCCAGACGAATAATCAGTTTATTTATCTATTCGTTATTCCTCTAGTGTACCATATGCTTTAGTTATGCTTTCCAGGATGACTTTTATGTCTTCTTATCTTGCTTAAGAATATTTGTTTTTTACTGTTTTTAAACCAGTGGTATCCTATTCATTCTTCACTATCCAATACAAATGTTAGTTCTTCTCCTTAGCTTTTTGTTGGATTTACCCATCAAAGCACAGGGGAACTAATCCTGATCTATGCTTCCTGTATTCACATTGAATTTTCTGTATTCCTTTATTATAACACAAATCATAATCTTAGATAAAGAGATAGATTCATAGAGGATAGATAGATAGATAGATCAGTAGATGACACAAATCACCCAGGGCTCTCTAAGATCAAGGACAGTTCCCTATTCATCTTTTGTTCTTTTTAAAATAATAAACTCTGGGTTTCTTTTAGATCAGTTGTATGTTCACAGTAAAACTGAGGAAAGCACAGTTTACACATACTCCCACCTTCCCCACCTACACACTGCCTCCCCCACCAATAAATATTCCCTTCTAATGTGGAACATTTGTTATAATTGATAAACCAAACTTGACACATAATTATCAACCAAAGTCCAATGTTTACATTAGAGTTCACTCTTTGTGGCATACATTCTCTGGATCTTGACAACTATATAATGACACATGTCTACAATTACATTGTCATATAGAATAGTTTCACTGTTTAAAACTACCCTCTACTCCACCCAGGCATCCTTCTTTACTTATCTTTGACCCCTGACAACTGCTGATCTTTTCACTGTCTCCATTGATTTCCCTTTTCCACAATGTCATACAGTTGGAATAATACAATGTGTACCAGTGTGTAAAGTATATACTTCTTTCACTGAGCAATATGCATTTAATTTTCCAAGGTATGGTTTTGTGGTTTGATAGCTCATTTCTTTTTATTGCTGAATAATATTCCATTGTTGGATATACCACGGTTTGTTTATCCATTCACCTATTTAAGGATATTTTGGCTGCTTCCAAGTTTGAGCAATCCTGAGTCATATATACGTAGATCTAGTTTTAGGTGCTCTTTTATGTTTCATTGATCTATTTGTCTATTTTTTGTCAATACCAAAAAATGGATTCCTCTATTTTTTAAGTGTATTTATTCATTTTGAGAAAGAGAGAGAGTGTGTGTGTGCTCTTGAGTTGGGGAGGGGCAGAGAGAGAGGGAGAGAGAGAATCTCAAACACACTCCACACTCAGCACAGAGCCTGACGAGGGATTCATCTCATGGTTCATAAGCGCATGACCTGAGATGAAATTGAGAGTCAGATGCTTAACCAACTGAGCTACCCAGGCGACCCAATTAATTACTCTAGATTTTTTAAAAATTTTCTATGTTTTATTTGTTTTTGAAAGAGAGAGACAGAGACAGAGAAAGAGAAGGGGAGGGACAGAGAGAGAGGGAGACACAGAATCCAAAACAGGCTTCAGACTCTGAGCTGTCAGCACAGAGTCCGACACGGGGCTCAAACTCATGAACCGTGAGAGCATGACCTGGGCCAAAGTCAGATGTTTAACCAACTGGGCCACCCAGTCGCCCCTAATTACTTTAGTTTTATATTAAGACTTAAAGTTTGGGGTCTTTTGCCTTTCTGTATAAACTTTAGAATCACTTTGTCAATATCTACAAAATAACTGGCTAGGATTTTGATTGGGATTTTATTGAATCTATAAATCAAGTTTATATGGCCTGAAACCAGCACAGTCCTTAGCACATTTTGGGGACCCCATTAAATTTTTACTGATGCTAGATGTTCAATGAAGCACATTAATATGGATAATTTTCTACCTCCCCCTAATCTTAAGAAAATATGTCCACAGTGGTTGCTGTTGCAAAACAATCACCCCCTCTTCCCTATATGGTCAAAATATGGGAGGAGGGAAGGGAGGATCGGGAAGATGGATGGTGTCATAGGTTCCACAAGGACAGGGAGCCTTCTCTTTCTACTATGCTGATGGCCATACCCTAACACCTGGAGCACTTCCTGCTATATTACAGAACAAAAAATGGATATTTTGACTGTGGAATGAATATGTTTTTTGGCCAAAAACCAACATGCTGAAGCAATTTCAGTTCCCCAGTATACCATGATTTCTCTGCATCTAAGTCCTTGGCCTGAGCTATTTCCTCTACCGGGGATCCTCTTCTTTCCTCACTTTCACCTAACTAACTTCTATTCAACCTTCAAGTACCTGCTTCTACATTGCTTCTTCTTTGTCTACATCTCCCATGTGCTTTGTTCCCTATTCTATTTCCAAGGATAAGCACACTTTGGCATGCATTAGGTACTCAACACATAATTACTGTTTAAAATAATATATTTCTCCCTGTTCAAGGATTCACTCAATATCATAAAAAATACATATTTATAAATTATAATTCCTGAATGACTTATTCGCAAGCAAAAGACAATCTACCCTCCAGATTAGAGTCTATAATATGTTTTTAGATGTATTATTGCACTCATAAGAGTACTTGGCATTTTTGTCTCCCAGATCCATGGTGCAAACAGAATGGACACTCCAGGTTTAAATTCTCTCTCTTATTGGAAAAATTGTCTCCCATATAGGGAGGCATCTTGCATCTCATCACCTTAAAGGCAGCTGTTATCCATTTCCTGACTGTTCCAGTTGCAGCTTCTGGTCTTCTGCTGAAAGATTTCATTCCATTATTTATTACTCGACCTATTAAATGTCAATGGGAAGATTCCCTGGAAAGGTGTGTTACTGTGGTTACCGAAAGCTGCTCTCATCCCACGAAGAGCTTGCTTTCTAGGGTGCAGAACAAGCTTTAAAGTCAGCAGGAACCACACATGCTGAAGCAGAGACGTAGGAAAGGCACAAAGAACCTGGTATTATTTTTAAAGCATCCTGGGAAATGCCGGGAAGGATTGTGGGGTTTTCTTTCAAAATGATAACTTATGGACAGTTTGAGGCAAAGCCATGGAAATGAAAAGATTTGATTCTCCTGCCATAGATGGAACAGTGACTTTTTATTCTCATGCTATCTCCCCCCACCTCGAAAAAATGCATTTTTATGAGAAAGTCAAATTGGCCTTGTCTCACAGGCAAACACTCCTCACAGAACAAATGAGCCCTTTTTTTGTTAAATTACAGAAACAGTGAAAGATTTATGATTCTCCTGGACAAAATCCTTTTGTTTTAAATAGTTGCCATTTTTCCATGAAGAAATCAGACACCTTGTTGGTGTTTTCTTATAGTAAACATAAGGTCACTGAAAGAACAGGCTAGATGAAAGATCACCCCGGTATTAAATTACTTCCATCTGCAAACACTGTAAATCCCGTAGACATAAAAAGAGAAGTTATCGTTAGAGCTCTGAAGTGTCATGTTTTTGGACTTGAAAAAAGTCCTTCTGCTGAGGACTTTATTCTATTGCCAAGATTAAGAAACATGAAGTCGTGACGCAGTAACTGGACCATGTCAAAAGCATTTTGCAATAGAAATCTCGCTTGCTCACTCTTTTTCTCAGCTCTTTTCCTCCATTCACTTCTTGCATTATCTAACTTTCAAGTTTATATTGGAAGGGATTGCTACGAACTGGAGTCCCATAGTATTAGTTCTCAACAGGTTTTAAAGAACTTACTGAAGGCATACAATTACTCTCTTCAGTCTTTCTTGTTACTGATTATAAATTGTTTATGCTTGGGATAGAAATCAAAATGGTACCTTTTTGGAAACAAAGTTATTTACATTTGTAATCAATTAATTTTCTTCACAGTGGCAATTTTACTAAATTGCATGGTAGCGATTAAGTAGGACTTAGGTTTTTCATCCAAGGTTATTAGTAGTTACTGTAAGAGAGAGCAGTGACTGTTGTGTTCTTTTGGCTTCTAAGCATCTGAACTTCGTTCCTAGTTTTAAGAAATATATTATTGCATGAGTCCAACCATCTAAGGCTGGATATTTGCTTTTTAATCCACTGAAGACAGGACATGGACGTGAGATATCCACACCCAAAATTTGAGTCTGGAATAAGAGATGCAAAATGGTAGGCAAGTGCCTTGTGCCCAGTGGGCAGTAAAGATTGTGGTAACAGAAGCACTTCCTGGTGGGTAGTAGGAGCAAGAATCCTGAGAAGAATGTTCCTATGATGTGGTCCTTATTGCTGTCTCATCTCTCTTACTTAATAGTTCAATGTTTGCATGTGTGTTTGTTTGTTTTGATAAAAGCTTTAACAACTCTGCTTTAGTTTTGTAGAATAGGGATAATAATACTTGCTATCCCTCAGTACTGATTCAAGGGTTGAATGAGCACATTGAACGGTATCTAACACACAGGAAGCTCTTCACTAGCCCCACCTGTATTACCTTCTTGTGGGTGTACACACAGACTGAACCACATTCCTCAGCCTTCATTCTTTCCACTGTTATTTTTCTTAAATTAACTCGAATAATTTTCTGTTGAATACAACCAAGAATCCTGACTGAAGTCCATCTGTGACCTGATTTGTATTTTGAACAAAAAAACACTTTGACACCAGAGACTCATGTTAATTTCACAAGTGGGATATTTGTGAAAAAATTGTTTCCCTTGATAGTGCTCTATGTGTGCAATGCTATCAGCTAAAAATTCTGTGTTTGGCAGTAACACTAGTAACCAGTCTGAAAATATTGCCATGTTTATTTCTTCATGTGATATAATTAAAAGATGATCCAGATTCTTGTACCTGAGAGAACTTTTGAAATTCTTATGTTAAAGTAGAATGATTTTTAGAGTTCTAATGCAAATAGAAAAGAGAGATAGTTCATCTATTTGTGTTTACCTAGGAGTCCTTATGTATGCCTCAGGGAAAGAAGAGGAACAAGCAGTATTTATATGCTCACAAGGATGACATAGATTTTCAACTCCTGAAAACACGGGGCAAGGTCAAAACTCTGTTTGGCGCTTGTCCAACACAGCCTGAAGATATTATAGAGAGATCATCAGGGAGAAAACACCAGTGCAAACCACATCATGACTGTCAGAAATCTGGTTCCATGTTTAAGAATTCCAGAAAGTTTTCTGGGAAATAGTAACACCAGAAGCTTCCTTTGATTCCGTTTGATAAGATCTCTTCTCAGAGGGCTTGAAGGGAAAATGAGAGATAAAAGATGATATTGACAAAAGTTCTAGCTGCTTCAAAGGAAATCCGTGTGGTTTTCATGCCTTATATAACTCTTCCTAAAAAAGGAAGACAGCTGTTTGGTGCACAAAGTTCCAGACTGCTGTGGCCAGTAGCTTCAGGCCACTAATTACAGTTTCAGAGGCATGAGAAAGGCACACTCTTTTAAATCTATCTCCTGTCCTTCAATATCCTCAACATTTTCTAAGTACGGGATGCTTCTCATGACCTGAGATTAACCTAGAAGAATTGGGTATTTCTCTAACTTGCTGTGGAAGCAGTTTCATAATTTTTACTGATGAAGGATAGAATGTAGGGCTCTTGGCGGGCATTTGTTGGGTTTCCACCCTGTATAGAGTACTAAACAGATGTTGCTCCTGTTTGGATAACCGGTGAGCTGGAAAGGCTCTTCTCCATCAACAAGGACGTGCTGGCACTGTAGCAGTTGGTGGGGTTGGAAAGCACCAGGATGGGACTCAGGCCACCTTGACTCTTGCTCTGGCTCAACTAATAGCTGCCTGTGTGACTTCAAATGAGACCTTGGCCCTCTGTTGTCAATGGTGTCCTTACTTAACAAATGAGAAAGCTGACTGAGATCACCTCCAAGGCTGTTTCCAAGACTATATCATATAACTTTTAATTTCAGAGAAAACTTTTTCCTCGCTAACAACAATGATGAAAAATCACAACACTTGGGTAAGCTACATGTATCAGAAAAAAAGGATACCTTACTCATAGTTACAATCATTCATATTACAACATGGCTACATATATATGTTTGGCCTATGGTATGATAAATACTTTATATACAAAATATCAGCAAATAGTTTATTAATATCTGGTTACTAGGAAATATGTTGAACAATTCACAAATTCCATTCAATACAATTATAATAATATAGTGTTTACAGCATACTTATCGTGTGCTAAGCCTTGGTGTAAATGTTTTAGTTATAGTCACTCATTCAGTCTTCAAACTGGCCTGGGTATGAGACAGAAGTTATAACTCTTATTTTAGAAATTAGAAAATTGAGACAAGTTCACAAAATAAATATGCAGGGGCTAGAATTTGAACCATGGCCATCCAGCCTCAGATTCTGCACTTTATAGCACTATATTCCTTAAAGTTGAATGTATACCTGGACAGCAGCCTCATCCAACAATTTGGTAAGACTATGATAAAAGAGTTCAAATTAAAATTAGCTCACATTCTAGGTGTATAGTTTATTACCTCTGCAACCTGAGAAAACTATTGATTCTTTTAATATTTAGTGCCTTCACCTGTAAAATGGGGATCATATTATACAGAATCCTTGAATGGGTTTGATGAGATTAAAAATGTGAAATTATCCTGCTTGGTTAACGAAGTAAGTAATTTATTTATTTAGCAAATATTTATGAACACCTACTATGGGCCAAGCACTGATATAAAGGTTATAGCAGTAAACAAAATTCATGCCATCATGGAACTGACATTCTTGGGGAGAGGCCAAGACTTTTAAAAACATTAAAATAACAACATAATTGGAGATTGTGATCAGTGAGTAAGTGTTTTAGCTAATGCTGTGTAACTAACAAAAGGATTTCTTAAGTCAGGAATTTTGAAAACACATAGTGTAGATGGCTCTTTGATCAATGGAATAACATGAATGCCTGAGACATAGAACAGCTGGGACTGGAGGAGGACTTCCAGGATGGCTTCTGTACCTGTATACCTGGTGTCAGGACAGACATGGCTGATGCTCAGACAGGCTCAGTTGGGATGCAAACATGTGACATCTCCAACATGTTGAGATTTATGCAGAGAATTAAAATAGGATATGATAATGAGTAATTAGGAGATTAATTTGAAAATGTTCAAGGAAAGCCTCTCTGAGGAGGTAAGAATGTTGAGGCCTGAAGATAGAGAAGGATCCAGGTAAGTGAAGATGAGTGAGGAGGATTTCAGGCAGAGCTAGGCCAAAAGCCTTGCAGAAAGAAGATGGAGCACAGTAGGATATGGATTGAGATAAGGCCAATGGCATGGACAGGGACCAGGTTAAGTTGTGGCTCTGTAAGCCAGGTGAAGGGTTAGGATGTTATTTATAAGTCCATGGGAAATCATTGAAAAATTTTGACTTGGAGAATGATAGAATATTAAAATAAAAAGAAAAGAAAAGAAAAACACAATAAAAGAAACAATAATAGAATAGAATCCTAAATCAATTTCTTCTAGTCATGTCCACAAACTATCCACCTCTAGTGTCTTCACAGTGGCTCCTGATACTGATTTTCTTTGTCTTACATTGCTGATCATTTACAAAGTAAAACATTCAAATCTCTATCCTTCTCCAACAATATGCATACATCATGTTGACAAAAATAATGTACATGTAAAATAGGGACAGAATATTGGGGGGCTGCTGAATCTTATAAAAAGATACTGACTTCACTCCAAATCTAGACAAAAACATGTCATTCATATATTATTCATCCAGGCATCTACTTACTCAACTATCTTTCCATTGATTACCAGGTACCAATAAGTGCCAATAACATAAAAGTGACCATGACACAGTTTCTGTTTTCACAGCATTTCTACAGCACAGAGTAATTTTTTTTTTTTGGTAGAAAGTTGTATTGGAACACAAAGGAAGGAAAACAGTGTCTGATACCTCAAAGCAGAAAACACTGAAAAATATTTCGCAAGTTGTGCATCCTGGGAAAATACACTTAAACTAATTAAAGTGGAATTTATGTCAACTGCTCATGTCTTGACCCGAGAAGCTCCTGTCGTACTCACAGAAAAGACTATATTTGGGTCCTTCTATCCAGATTACTTAAGCAAACTGAAAATGGAAGTCTTCCTTATGGTCTTTCTGTGCAGTGTTTGTCCATCATCAACAGTCCTCAGGAGCTGGATTCCTTCCACATGAAAGGAATTCCAAAACTCGACACATTCCTTAGCTTCCAAAGCAGAACCAAAACCTTAGACAATTGTTCCAGATGAATGGCACAAATGCATCTGCATGCATACACACATGCGCGTATGCACATGCACACACAGGCACGCACACACACACACACACACACACACAGTTTGCAGAGATTGGACTGGTGAGAAATGCCTTAACAATTATTTCTTTTAGTTTGTTGTTATCTCTTATCTCGCACCTAACTGGTAAATTACAGGTTTTTTCCTAGGTAAATATATTTTTTCAGACTTCAAAGTCAAAGATCTTAAGGCTAGAATTGACCAAAAGAGACATTTCAGACTTGAAAATCTCAGTGATGAATTCACTCCCGATAATCTATTACGGGCTTTCCAAATGGAATGGATCATTTCATTAATACATTCACCCCAAAACCAGAGGTGGTGTCAGAGGGTCAAAATTATTGAAAGTCTGTCATTCATTTCTTTTTTTTCTGAATCATATATTTAAATATTTGGAACTAAGGTGTTTTTTTTCCATGCTATCTTTTTTTAAGTGTTTATTTTATTTTGAGAGAGTGAGACAGACAGGGAGAGAAAGAGAGAGAGAGAGAGAGAGAGAGAGAGAAAGAGAGAGACCAGGAGAGAGGCAGAGAGAGAGGGAGAGAAAGAATCCCAAACAGGTTCTGTGCTGACAGCATGATGTCATGAACTGTGAGATCATGACATGAGCTGAACTGACTGAGCCACACAGGTGCCCCTATGCTATCTTTATCAAAAATATAAAAGCAGAATTTTTGCCAGTACCCATTCTTTCATAACGTACCTTCCCATAATTCATGCAGGCAACCATAGTCACAACAATCTTTCCACACACAGCCATAATAATCATGTGATCTTATTTTGTCTTTCTATGGCCATAATGCCTAATCATTTAGAAGTCAAATGATATCTAGAGTCAAATACCTGGTTCTTAATCTTGTCTCCACACTTGGACAGAGTTATTTAACCTCTGTGTCTCAGTGTTTCAATGGGGATATGATAGCTACATTATAAGGTATTAAGATAATTAATTTGGTTAGAACATATGAAGTATCTACAAGTGCCTGGAATAACATTTATATTTAGTCCATCAATATTCCTAGGACTTCATTTTCCTTCCTAGTGTGCCTGTCTACTTTTGTACTTCCAAAACTAGAATTATAACCTCTCATTTTCAAGAGTATACCTTTTATCAGACTTCAGTGTAAAAGGCCCCTGATAGTTTTGCACAAGAGTTTGAGCATTTCCTGCAAATGAAAAGAACTGAGGAGCAAAGTGAGGAGGGAGGGGCATGCTTGCATTACATGTACAGGAGTTGTCAGAACACTGGAAACTCTAATATAACTGATGGTTCATTGGCATAGAGGTATATGACCAGATACCATAAGGACTTTCAAACAATCTTCTGCTCATAGATTCATCAATTCAACATTAGGGTTAGAGCAATGGGAGATATGAGAATATAAAAGATAATTCTATTGACTCTAACAAGCTTTCAGATGACTGTATGCATGTGAGGGACAGGGAGAAGAATGATAAATCAACTTCATAAAAATTATGTTATTATTTACACTCTCTTCAGGGAATTCTAGAAGGATGAGAGGTAAGAAAAATAGAGTCTTATGGGGGTAGTGTCAAGGAAAGAAAAAATTAAAATATCTGAGGAATGGAGAAATTTCATGTATCAATCTGAGTACCACTGTTAAGAAACAGTGGAAAGATGTTGGTTTAAAGGGAGGGTAGGTTAGGATAATGAATCAGGCCTCAAAAATACAAATGGTGGCCTGATGAGGAGGATCAAAAATCCAAAGGCCATGCTCTCTTAGCTAGATGTAATTATGGGGAAGATTGACTTTGAGAACACAAAGCCAGAGACTGTTATTTTAGTGAAGGCTACTCTGACCTTGATAAGGAACCCAAAGAGGTCCACCCATTCCCATTTTCAAACGAGATTTAGTGTTGACACTTTGGTGGCCAGTGATATATGAGATGGTTCAATACAATGTCTTCCACAGTGATGTTGACCAGTATGAAAACAAATTGGCTGGGAAAAAATTCATATTTTTCTGAGACTAGTAACACAATTAGTTATTAATCACAGATTAATACACGGGGCACAGATTTTGAGCTGAAACTCTTCACAAAGTCTTGTACTGGTAAAAAAAAAAAAAAAGATGAAATAATTGAAGATGTGGCCCCACACGTTTGAATGGCCTGAGGTCAGATTCCCAATCATTGAGTTAGTCTCTATAATATCACAATTTACTTGCTTATATTTAAGATGATCATCAGTGGATTATTATTATTTTTTAATATGTGTATGTATTTATTTTGAGAGAGAGAGCATGTGGGAGCAGGGGAGGGACAGAGAAAGAGGGAGAGAAAGTATCTCAAGCAGAGAGAGAATCTTCACAGTCAGAGAGTAGCCTGATGTAAGGCCCGATCCCACAAACTGTGAGATCATGACTTGAGCCAAAATCAAGAATTGCATGCTTAACCAACTGAACCAACCAGGTTGCCCTCATTGATGGATTATTAACAAAACATCCTATTTCTGCTCCTATGTTCTTTTCTCATATTAGAGTCTTCTAACTGGAGAATGAGCCAAGAGATGGGTTTCTAGGGCACATATACATTTGATTAATCTTACATCTCCA
The DNA here is from genome assembly GCA_028646485.1 of Cryptoprocta ferox. NCBI lineage: Eukaryota > Metazoa > Chordata > Mammalia > Carnivora > Eupleridae > Cryptoprocta > Cryptoprocta ferox. Next base: position 177,186,678 of record CM053567.1, on the reverse strand, counting down.
GTACCCAATATAATATGAGGATATTCAATGCAGTTTTGTTGAATGAGTAAATTAATAAATACACAAACTGATTGTTGAGAAAATGAAAAAATGATTAAATGAATGATTAATGAAACAATAGTAGGTTTGTTAGAGATCTTTGGATAAAACAAAGAATAAATGGATCAGTGAGCTAATGAATTATGCATTATCCCCATAATTACTATTCCTGCTAGCTACTATGATATGGAGAATAAACTCTATATTTTGTACAGTTAAGTCAGGTGCAGTCAGCTGACTACTTTTGTTACGTATGTGTGGGTTCGGCATATTTTTCTGCCTCATTGAAGACAGCTTTGTTGTAGAAGCTAGCTTTAAATTGATCCTTGAAGAAGGCCATCCAAAAGTAGCCCAGCATGAGAAGTCCAGCATGCTGTTTCTGTCACTTCCCCAGGCTACTCCCCTATGAAAAATATTTTGATTTAGTTGGTTCATTTCATGTGATGGCAGTATGAATGATCACTTTATAGCGGACATCAGCAAAAGGATAGGAATTTACCATTAAAACAGAGTGAAAGTGAAACTATTTTGGCCTCCCTCTGCTTTCCTTGAAGATAAATGATTATGATGTCAGTGCAATTTGAAAGAATATTAAATCAGAAGCTGAATCTACCTAGCAGTTCCAACTCCCTCATGTTACAAGACCTGGATTCTCTTGAACTCTAAAACTAAGACGATTTTCTCATCCTCAAAATCCAAATGGCTTTCTGCAACTAGTTTCAGGACACACTGAGTGAAAAAGTTCACTCATGATAACTTTACACTTACAATTGACTACATAATTTGGTTTTCTTCCAGATGCTTTCCAAACGTAAATCAGATATATAAAACACACCAGACTCTGTTCATCAAAGGAAGAAGCAAATACACCAAAAGTGTAAGACTTCTGCTTTCCTGTGGTTTTTAAGACTTTCTCATTTTACTCTTAGTGGATTCCTTTAGTCTTTCTTTTAGGACCTCTGAGCAGAGTGTTCAAGGTGATGGTAAATTGGGAGAAAGAGCAAGTAGGTCCATCTTGCTTCCAATTCTGATAGAAGAGAAAACAATTAGGAAATGTGTTGCATGCCTGTTTGTGCTAAATACTTATGCACAGCCCTGCAAACATATCCACACCCTAATTCCTGGAACCTGTGACTATGTTACCTAATGAAAAAATTGACTTTGTTGATATGATTATGTTAATGATCTTGGGATGGGTAGATTATTCCTAGTGGGTGTGATGTAATCACCAAGTTCCTTATGAGAGGAAACTAGGAAGTTAAAACAGGAGGCAATGTGACAACAGAAGCAAAGACTGGAGAAAGGTGACCACAAACCAAGGAATGACAGATTAAAGCTTCTAAAAGCTGGAAAAAGCAGGGAATGAGTTCTCTCCTAGAGTCTTTAAAGAAACCATCTTTGTTGATCCCTTAATTTTAAATTTGTAAGACTGATTTTTGGACTTCTGATCTCCAGAACTGTCAGACAATAAATGAGTGTTGTTTTACACCACTAATGTTGTGATCATTAGTTACAGCAATAATAGGACACTAGTAGAGGTTTTTTTTACATTATTTTATGAAGGATTCAGAGCACTACAAAGGAAAAGTAATTTCTCCATTTTAAAGTGACATCAGAGGTGCCTGAGTGGCTCAGTCAGTTAGTGTCCAACTCTTGATTTAGGCTCAGGTCATGATCTTATGATTTTATGGGATCAAGACCCATGTGGGGCTCAGCCTTGACAGTATGAAGCTTGCTTGAGATTCTCTTTCTCCCTCTCTCTCTGCCCCTTCCCTGTTGTCTCTCTTTCTCTCAAAATAAATAAATAAAGATTAAAAAAAGATAAAGTGACATCAAAGGCTTGGAGAAGCTCCCTCCAGTTCTCCTTGCTAATTAATATGATTAAGTCTCCAATACAGATTTGTGAGCCAATAAAACTCATGATTTTCACACAGGACTGTGTAACCAATAATTTGGCCTAGATCTCCCCATATCACCTATGTCAACCAGATAGATTATTCATACATATGAGTTACTTAGGAGTCCATTCTGCCCCATAACCCACTGCTTCCATTGGATGAACACCGCTCTTTGTGGATTATCCGAAAATCTTTTTTAATCTATGTCTTCCTTTCCCCACTACAAATTTTTGAATTATTTGTTTTGCAAAGGGACATAAGGAGGAAAGGAGAAAAAAGTAAAAAGTCAAGACAGACCTCACTGTACGAATCACGGCCTAGAATCTGTTTTCCAGCATGAGAATGTGGAGGAATGAATGTAGGATTTTCATTTTCCCTCTATAATTTCAGCAGGAAGTTACCCAACACCCCTCCTGCCAAAAATACTGGCTTTGAGGGATGTTTTTGGAAATGATTGAAATGGATCCCTTTTCCCTGAGCTACCAGGAAACTGCACCTAACATCTTTAAGAGCAGCTTGGCCTTCTTCCAAAAAACATGCTATCTGATTTACTGCAATGCCTACTGTGATGCCTGCACAGCTCGACTTCCCACCTGACCAGTGGGAAACATCTGCAGGAGAGTGCCTCCCTTGGCAGCTCTGTTCCAAGGAAAGGGAGGACACCAGCCCAACAGCTGCCTTTCTTATCTGTTACTGATGTGCACAAGAGTGCACATTTCTTGGTTGTTGTTTGTCAAAGAGTCTTTCAAGCATGGAAGTCATTCCTGCTCTACTTCTTGTTAAGATCCTTCTGCAACTCATTTGGGATCCTTAAAAATAAAAACAATTCCTTCTTCATGGAGCTCAACTAGAGGACGTTAAAGTAGATACACATTTTACGGATTAGTCCCTCCCAATGTATTTCCACTGTTTTCATTATAAAAATGAAGTCATGGGTAGCAGGACTGAAACATGTGGATGTGTAACATTTCAGCCACCATCACACTGGTAATGAGACTTGGCATCTTGGCAAAAGTGAGATCGGGTGCTAAGAAGTGCGGTAACTAGTGTTTCCTTGACATTTTTCTTCCATCAGTTTTCCTAGTTCTCTTCCCCATCTGCCATTAAATATTTTCCGTTGAGAGTGCCTAAAGCAGTCTTCAGCAACTTTGTAACTTACACCTAGCCTGTTTGATCAGTTTCATTCCTGGCTCATTGTATGCAATCCTGTCTTTCTGAAGTATTCATGTGGAAAGGGAATGGGTAGTTCCGTGTGGAATAAGGGAGACTGAGGAACAATACAGATCCCTAATGCATTTCAATAAAACCTACTACTTAGTATTAAAGTTTTTTGGGGGAAAAGTAGAACAAAACTTTAGAATGAGTATCTTGTGTTTATTAAAGTTTTCTTGTTGTGATATTCTAGTTCTTTACCAAACAGAGGGGGGTAAAAAGAAAAATCTGTAGTGCATTTGTTTTAGAGTTGGAAGAAAACTTTAAATAGATAATGTGAATTTGGGGAGGTGGGGAATGCTGGTAATATTCATACAGTGGGTAGATAAGAAAAAAAATTTTTTTTTAAAAATCAGCCATTGAGAAAGTATAGAAGGTAACATTAATTATTTAGATTTCTAATTTTAAAAACATGCAGAGGGAAAATTTTGGAGGAAAGTGAAATTTATCAAAATATACACACTTATATATATTATAATTTGTTTCCTAAGACCTGAAAAGAAATGCAAATTGAAAATTCATGCTGATTTCCGGAGCAGAAAAATCCAGTGAGGTGAATTTTCTTAGATGAAGATTCTGGAATATGTTCTGACAAAACCATGCCAATTTTTAGTAAAAAAAAAAAAAATGAGGATAATAATACATACCTTTGAGTAAGACTTTGGAGAGTATGCTAGGAATAGCTTATCCTATGAAGCTTGAAATTTTTAGTCTGTCACTAATTTCTTAACAAAACAACAACAAAAAAGGTTTATCTGCTTTGCTATCTCGTGGGCTTTCCCATTTCATTCCTACTGGGTCACATTTAGTTGCCCCGATAGAGTCTACAGCCTCATCTGGACATTCTATTGCATTCTTGCCTGATGAATCCTGATCCATTTTTTCAGCTCTCATTTCAAGCACATTATCTTCCTTCCTAAATACCTCTTCTTCCTCAGGATCCCAAGGTATGTTGTAACTATGTATGTAAAGGATGCCACTTAAATAAATCTACCTGAGGGATGTCTGGGTGGCTCAGTCAGTTGAACATCTAACTTCAACTCAAGTTATGATCTCACAGTTCGTAAATTCAAGCCCTGCATCAGACTGTGTGCTGACAGCTCAGAGCCCAGAACCTGCTTTGGATTCTGAGTCTCCCTCTCTTTTTGTCCACCCTGCCCCCCTGGCTCATGCTCTGTTTCTCTCTCTCTCTCTCAAAAATAAATAAACCTTAAAAAAATTAAATAGTAAATCTGCCTGAAATTATATTTATCTACATCTTTACACTTTCTATTGGTTGACAAACTCCTTGAGAAGATAAATGGTGACATTTTTATTTTATATCATCTCAAGTAAATCCTACAATACTTGAAACAAGGATGACATAAACTATTTATTACAAAATGGAAAGTTCATAAATTTTGTTTTTGACTTTCCATTACCTAATTGCATATGTATTCTGATAAAAAAGGATCCACTATAAACAACAGCCACTTTTATTTATTTATTTTTAAAATTTACATCCAAGTTAGTTAGCATATAGTGTAATAATGATTTCAGGAGTAGATTCCTTAATGCCCCTTAACCATTTAGCCCATCCCGTCTCTGACAACCCCTCCAGTAATCCTCTACTTGTTCTCCATATTTAAGAGTCTCTTATGTTTTGTCCCCCTCCTTGTTTTTATATTATTTTTGCTTCCCTTCCTTTATGTTCCTCTGTTTTGTGTCTTAAAGTCCATATGAGTGAAGTCATATGATATTTGGCTTCCTCTGACTGACTAACTTCACAACAGCCACTTTTAACTGACGCTACCATGCTCAAGGCTCTCTGCCAATATTTTTTTAAGTTTATTTATTTATTTTGAGAGAGAGTGTGCAAGCAGGGGGGGGGAGAGAGAGAGAGAGAGAGAGAGAGAGAGAGAGAGAGAACCCCAAACAGGCTCGCACTGCCAGCGCAGAGCCCTATGCGGGTTTGGACCCACGAACCAGAAGATCATGATCTAAGCTAAAACCAAGAGCTCAACAGACCGAGTCACCCAGGCACCTCTCTCTTCCAATCATTTTATATTACTTCACCTAATTCTTACAATTATTTGTTATTTCAAGAAAAAAATGAGGTCTTACTATGTGCAAATCTAAGTTCACATTATATGCCTATTTTCCATTGGAAGAAAATAAAGCTTAGAAAAATTAAGGTCACAAAGCTAGTAAATACAAAGACCCAGATTCAAATGTAGGTTTGTTTTAATCCCCATCTTACAATATTTCCATTAAAGGACTTACTGAGACATGAACTTTTCTTAACTGAAACAAAGACAGAATGACTTCAAAGTTTATTCTTAAAAGGAAAATCATTCTGAAATATCTCTCAAAAATATTTATGGTTTTTAATTCAATTTCTAGAACCTATTTTATAGACAACAAATTCTAAACCCCTACTAAACTATTAGTCGATTCCTTCCTGCAACTAAAAAAGAAAACATGATCACCATCCTCTTTATAACATTCATCTTTCATTTGTAACTCTTTAATTTATAAATATCAGTAAACCAGCTCCAATTATCTAAGGAAAAGAAAAGAAAAGAAAGAGGTGGTTCATAGGCTTATGGAACTAAAAAAAAATCCAATGTAAATTTATTGCACATACTGCTAAAATCCAAGCATTCATATGCACCAGGTCTCCATGCCTCATTCTCTTTCACGTTCTCTCTCTCTCTCTCTCTCTCTCTCTCTCTCTCTCTCTCTCTTTCTCCTCTATTTTTATCTTTTTCTATCTCTTAACTTTGATTCCTTTTCTCTTGGTGCTATTCTCAGACAGGCTTTCTCTGACTTTAGGAACCTACCAATTACCTAGAGTTCAATACTATCAGCAATACGATAGAAAACGTCTCTTCCCAATTAGCTCAAACTAAAGTCCATGAAAATACAGTCAGTTTTCTTTATTTGCCGTAGTTACAAGCGATAAAGTTGCCACAAGCACTGCATTAACAAAAACTCAACCGTGGCTCCTAGGCGACATACAGGAACAAGGTTCTGTTCCTGTGAGCCTCTGGTCACCGTGTTCTTATAAACCAATCAATAGCTTTATGTGTTTCTCTTTAAACATATTTTATATAATATGCATGTTGATTCATTAAAATTAAACTCATAGCCAGAAGCACTGTACCTCATGTTCAAATGAAGATTATCTAAAGCACAGATTTTTTTACATAAGGCGCCCACAGCCTTCTTGCTGTTAGGAACACTAGACAGCATTTCAGCTATTGCTTGGGGTCATTTTAAACAGTAAAGTCATCAACCAAAAGCACAAAAATGTGAAAAATTTGGCACCAAATAGACCTCAGAAAGGAAACTTGTTTATAGTAGGAGAGCTGAAATAAAAAGTCAGGGCTGCACCATGTTTAACCTTAGCTGGGAACATATCCATTGGGTGGCAAATATTTTGCTGTTGTGTATATGTTTGTGAATGACTGGGGCAACATTGGGGATGCTTATTTGGGGATTATAAGTATATTTTAGCAAGTAAGAGAATTAAAAATATGGAGTCCATGATAAGGAGGATGGACCCTAAATCTTACTGGCTGTGTGTGACTAAGCCTGAATTGCCAACCAACCTCTGGACAAAAAGAGATGATGTCCATTCTCATGAAGCCACATGGACAATTCAGTCAATTCAGCACAGTCACCTAAGGACAATAGTTGTGATTAGAAAAGAAAAGGGGAGATTAGATGGTGGGCAGGAAAAAGGTCTACCAGATACCTATCATGCCTCCTCTCAGCCTTCTCAGGTAAGAGAGATCTATTTCTTAAGACTCAAACCTATTTAAAATTCTCTCTTCTTAGCTTCTTTCTTCATTTATAATTTATCAGCTATATAGTTAAGGACTGTTGGAAATTCATACCTTAAGTAGTATTTATTAATTAGTATTGTTAATTATAAAAACATCAAACTATCCTAATAATAGTATATGTCCTATCAAATTTTATCCCTAATTTCCCCTAAAGGATGATTTAATTTGGGATAACTGTTCTTATTTCCTCCATTGGAGGTTAATAACTATTGAAATTAGTAAGGAGTAAGTTCCTGTGTTACCTGAAATGATTTGATTCTTTTGTACTTATGTCAGGCCAAATTCACCTCTATTATTTCAAAGATAGGGAAATAATATTTTTTGCCTTATTATGTATCAAGCCCTGGACATGTTGCTTTTATAGATGGTGCCTTTCATCATTAGAAATGCTTCTTTGGAGACAAAGAAACTGAGGCTCAGCTTCATAAAATATTTTCATAGATTTATATAAAGAGTCTCTTCTCAATGTTAGGCCTGTGTCTGGTGTTGGGGATGCAGTGGTCCCTAACACAGAGAGGTAAACAGAGGGTTAATTAATGCATCCACTCAAGAAATAATTAATTCTTAAAGGAGCGTCCATGCTGACATTGGACTAGCTCAAAGGGAAAATAAAAAGGCTCTGTGTTAACGAAGTGAGTGATCAAGCAAGAAATACTTTAGCACAGTATGCAAAGTGCTATTCCAGAGGTGAGCACAGTTTACACCTGCAGCACACATATGGAAGTAGAGATGAGGATCGGTAAAAAAATGACATTTTAGTGACATCTTAAAGGATGAGTAAATGTGTCTCAGGTGATCAAAAGATTTGGAAGTCCTTACAGCAGCTTACTAATATTTGATTGACTCTAGTCCTTCGAGTCTATACAGGATGGTATTTCCCTTCTCAGTTGACCTCAGGCCCTGTGGAATGTGAGTGGAAGGGATACTTCTATGTGAAAGTTTTTGGAGCCGACATCCTGGGGCAGCATCCAATGCTCCCATGCATTGGGATTATGGCTTCTCATGGGAATGCAGGACTTCTCAACTACTGTTCATCAGAATAATAACTGCCTGGAATGTTAGTAATTAGTATTTTTGGCAAATGGTTCTGGGACCAAATAAATACCAAAATCATTATGTTAAAGAGGTTAAATGTGTACCTTTACCACAGTATTTCCTGGTACTCTCAGTATGCTGTTAAGTCTTGTGAAGTTACAAAAGAAACCTCAAATATGTAGCATTTCTGATATTTGTTTTACCTATGTCACTAAATCCAACAGATATTTTCCAGTCATCACATTATTTGACTGTTCAAGGACATTTGACACTATTGCCCTCCTTTACTAAGGTGTCTTGGTTTATTCATTCATCCAAATGTGTATTGACTATTCCAATGACTATTGGTTGACCATGTAGCGTGTGCTAGGCTTTGTGCTCATTGCTGAAGATAAAGCATGAACACAAATAAGCTGCTCATTCTTTCATGGAACTCACATCTACTGGTAAAGGTGGAGTTTACATCCACAAGGGATGCTTAATTAAGTTTAAGATAAGTAATCTTGAAAGGAACAATCTAATAGCCAAGGAGACTGATCTGTCTAGAATGGTGATGAGAAGGAGTTACCGAGGTTAAGAACATGGTGGGTGACAGAACAGAGGGAGAAGCATTTCAAAGGATCTGAAATGGATGGGAAAAGATTAGGGCCAGACTGAGAAAATGACAGTAAGTGTAGTGTGGCTCAGGCACAGAAGAAATAATTACTTGGCTATAACCACAGGTCAAAAAGACCTGATGTATGTGTGTTAAGATTCGGTGCTAAGCAGACTGGTAACCCATTGAAGGAGTTTGGGCTGGGGAGGGGGTTGTGGAGAAGAGGTGCTCTGTCTGGTCTTTCTCACAGTTGCTCATCATAGAGGTATATGGAAATAAGGGCTCTACCTGTAAAGGCTCACCATTTTGTACCTGGAATCCACTCTAGTGACTTAGTATTCTACAGATTTTTATTGAATGATTGACAGAATAAATTACATAATATTTTCTACCTTAAGTCCTCTCCCATAGATTTTCCACAACTTGAAAAGCAATGCCCTGATTCACAATTTTTCAAATTCCACAATTTAAAAAGGAACATCCTGAGTGTTTTTCAAGTTTAATGTGAATATGAATCATCTGAGAATCTTCTTAAACTGCAGTAAGTCCAGGGTGGGACATAAGTTTCTTCGATCCTAACAACTCTTGGGTGAGGCTGATGTTGGTAGTCCCTGGAATACACTTGGGTAGCAACGTCCTATGCATTGATTCCATGCCTGGATGTACAGAGCAGAGTGAATTCAGCGTATTGCCTTCTGTCAGTGGTTCTCTTTATTGACTGTCCATAAAAATAATCTGGAAAGTTAAAAAAATACACTGTCTAGACCCCATAGCTAGAAATTGGGAATCAATTGATGTGGAGTAGGGTGTGAGCATTCAAAGCCTGCAACAGTTCCCCCTGTATGCCTAATAAAGAACCATGGCTGAGACTTCGTGTTTTATATGAGAGTCCACCTCTGGATTGCTTGGAGTTAAATCCAGCCACCTTGCCCTCTCCCCTCACTGCCGGTCTCTCGCCAGCCCCTACTTACTTTGCTCATTAGCCTAGCTCCTGCACAGATGGTGCTTGTGGGCATGCTGATGATTCCATCACCATGAGGCTGCTCATTGCCTGAGGATGCAGCAAATAAATCGTCTGTGCAGGTGTAATAGGGAGAGGAGGAATGTCTTCTCTCATGATATGTTCTATCAAAATCAAAATCACCTCGGCTGACTTGCAGGGCAGTATGCTCTGTCATGTTAATATGGAAGACAGCAAATGACACCTACATATATTTACTTTTCTTTCTTCTCTTCCTTTTTTAAAAAAGCATTCCAGATGTTCAGAAGCTCAGCATTTAATATCCCGTCTTTGACCTTTGAGTCCTCTGCCATCTGCCACAAGGGGTGTTTCAGCAAACTAATGTGGAGAGGAGTCTGATAACAGATGAATTCAGTTGTGGCACATTTTCATGACCCCAAGTCAAGGTAAAAATTTCACTACTAATAATTAATTAAATAAGTGTTCTCATATGGCTCCCCCAAATTCCCGGACAGCATAATAAACCTCTTGCCACTGAGTGAGATAGGATTACATCTCATCTCAGCATAGTCTCTTAGGTTTTTGTTAAATTACACCATTTCCCTCTTTCACTGGTGCCAAGGATGGCTTACTTCTGGTTTGGAAGCATAACTACATTTGACCTTTAAAGAATTAAGAAATTTCCAGAAAATCCAATGTCAGTAAGACTTAATAACAAAATATTAATAATGAATATTGAATATTAACGTATTGATATTCATGTGTAAGTTAGCTTAATCAATCAATAGAAGAGGAAGGCAAAAAATTTCACATTTTAGGAATAAGAAAACAAAACCCTAAAAACTAGAAGAGTATTGTATCTTTTTATGACCTTTGCACTTGAGCCTGTTTGCTTGTAGCACCTACTGTATTTTAAAAAGTCTCATTGACAGCTCATCATTAAAATTGTCTCATGTTATAACTTCTATTTATTTTCTTAAATGTTCATTTATTTATTTTGAAAGAGGGAGAGAGAGAGAGAGAGAGAGAGAGAGAGAGAGAGAGAGAGAGAGAGACAGGAGCCCAGGCAGGTTCTGTGCTGTCGGGGACAGAGCATAAGACATGGGTCAATCTCATGAACCATGAGATCATGACTTGAGTCAAAATCAGGAGCCGGGCACTTAACAGACTGAGACACCCAGCTGCCCCATAACTTTAATTTTTTAATCTTTTGGATGACGCGCCCCTCCTTTTAGGCTGAGAAGTTTTTAAATTCTTCCTTTGTCCTTTCTTTTCCCTTCTGATTATTCATTCTAAGCAAACAGAAATCTCACCAGGCTTATTATTTGCTCTTCAACCAGCACATGGCTTCTTTTCACTTTCACTTGGATGCTAATACAATTCATATCTCCCACATTCAACCTGAGGACAAGTACAATTGCAAATTTTGTTCCTGAATGTAAGAGGAATTTAACCAGTGCAAGGACAGAGAGTGGTGGTGTTTACTAATGAACCTCTTGCCCACTGGATGCAAAAAGAATAGTTTATGAAATCATAAGGGAGTTTTTGTGATTTGGAAAGTAGTTTCCTGGCAATTGGGTGAGGGTGATAGTAAAATTTTCAAGTGGGCCTAGGAATAGGGTCTCTCAGTTCAGGACTATCATGGAAATGTGTAAATGCCTTTTTCATGAGTCTCAAGCCTTATTCTATTTCAGAGCTTAGACTCTGAGCTACAGACTGGTGGCTCCTCAGTAGGAATGCCTCCTAGACACTAGAGTGTAGATTCATATTCTTAGTTTCCACCTTAATCGCAATTTTGAGCATTTTTAGGGTGACTTGTGCAACTAACTAGTAAATTAGGTGTTGAATGAAGCATCGTTGAGAGCTTATCTATTAATGGTGATCAACATAATGCATGCCAGTAATCATTGATCTCCTAATTCTCATAAAGACAAGAGGGCACTAATGAAATTTTTCTATAGATTTTCAAAATAACTATTTACCTCTCCACCAAAAGTCTGAAGGAATTCTTCCTTAAGAAGGACAATTCTCCCTTCTTGTAAACTCTCCCTAAAGACTTTCTCCTCCTGAAATGGTTTCTAATCCTCTGAATCTCTTTGTTGTGTCCTTTCATCAACTTGGAATTTGCTTATTTGTACTAGAATATCTTTATACATACAGTTTGAATTAGAATCAGACTTTGAATCTGGATTTGAATCCTATTGCATGTGTGTAACTCTGGGCAAGTTTTTCCTTTAATTGTACTTCAGTAAAATGGAAATAAGAAAATACTTTAACTCATAAAGTCATAATGATGTTTTAATTTTTTACAGTGGTAGAGGTAGAGTATATACATTACTTTGTACACCTAGTAATCATCAGCTGTGCTTATCATTATGATTACCATATTGTCTGTGGCTGTCTGAATGTTTTAACAGGCCAGTATTATTTTGAGACATAAATAAAGATTGCACAACTTGGGGGCACCTGGCTGGCTCAGTTGGTTAAGCATCTGACTTAATTTCAGCTCAGGTCATGATCTCATGGTTCATGAGATCAAGCCCCGTGTCAGGCTCCATGCTGACAGCCCAGAGCCAGCTTGGGATTCTCTCCTTCTCTCTCTCTCTCTCTCTCTCTCTCTCTCTCTCTCTCTGTGTCTCCCCATTCTCTCAAAATAAATAAAGACACTTAAAAAAGGGTTGTATCAAGTTAAAATATTAAGCAAGATTTATTTATATCATGGGAGATTTCTTCACGTGTACAGGTACTAAATGTTTAAACTGTGTATATCAAAAATGAAAGAAACTGATATATAGATTGATCAGTTAATGAAAACATAAACATAACTGAAAAGTGCTAATGTGCTTATTGTTACATGCCAAACTTATATAGATTTTCTTGTTTTACATATTAGGACCTTCCAACCTTTTCTCAGCTAGCTAAGTTCTTTTGGATTCAGGTAAACATGATATATGTTAAGAAAGAAAAAGTCTCATTGTTAGAAAACTCATTGCATTGAAAAAAAGGTATATCAATTTTATAGCATTCATGTCAAGATTAGAATGCCTCCACCAGAAACATAGACACATTTTTTAAATGTCCTGCTTCTTAGATGAAAACTCTGCAAAGTAATGGCCCTCTTTTGCCACGATTCTTCATTCTCCTGATAGGTAAGGTCCTCTAACCTGCCAACACTTGCCTGATTCCCTTCAGTATTATTTCAAATTCACCAGCTATCATTAATCAATAGGTACCCCCAGTTAAGTGTTCCAAATCATAATGATGGATAATTCATATTATTTTAGGACATACCAGACTGGCAATTCGTAATACCTGAATGTGCTTCACCCAGGCTCTGCACAAGTCACAAAATCTGAGCTTCTTCTTGTGTTCTGAGTGTCCTACAGAGGGCAATTCTTATGCTCTTAGAGTCATTGTAATTACTGAGTTGATCGACACTTTTCTTTCTGTTCACTTCTAATTCTCTTCTTTGTGAGAAGTCATTGTCATGGACAACAAGACAGCCCAGAGGCACAATTGCCCCTACCAAAACTGCCAATACCTAACATCAAAAGTTTTGAAACCCTGTGAACACAACACTTCTGTTAATGCCTTGCATCTCCGAGGTATGGCTAAGAATGTTGAAACCACATTCTCTTATTATAAATCTTCTAAACAGATTGGCTTAGAGGGCGATCTGGATGCTGGTTATTCCACAGTTCTAAGAAGCCCCATCTAATTGTGACCCACAATTTTTAGAACTTTTCTATTTCTTGACTCTCTCTGATTTAAGAATAAATTATTCATGGGCAGCTTCTTAATCCCTCTTATAATAGTTTCCTAACTGGCACCTTCACTACCACCAATACCCACCAACTGGCATACCAGACATTTCTGATTATCAGGGAACATCTAACTGACATTCATCATAGATGTTCCTAAAATTAAGCCATGGTCACGTAAATTAGAAGTATCCAAAAGCCCAGCTATGAGTACAATCTTAAACTCCATCAGTGTAATTTGAGTTATAAAATGCACAGACATGAGGGATGTGGTTATTTATTCATTGTGGTGTGGTATACCAGAAAGAACATTGAAGTGAAAATCAAGAAATGGATTAGGGCTTGTTGGTCACTGAATTAGCTTTATAAGCTATAAGCTTGGGCAAGTCTCAAAATTCCTAGCTCATTTGAAAAATTAGGGGGTTGAACTAAAATCTCTAAGGCTTCTTCCAAGGTTCCTTTCAGGCCCAATTAAAAACACTTTAATAGAACCTATTTTGAGAATCAACAGAGAGAAGGTGCTTGATAACAGAAGCTAAGCTCTGTCATTTAATACTGGACAATCATTTTGCATAATCTGTGTTAGCATAACCAGAAGAGGAAGCTCATCAGCCAGATGTTGTACGACACTCTTTCAAATTTTTGTTTCGAACCTTGTAGGAGGAAACAGACTTTAGCATTGCTTTCAAGCTATATTTATATCTATTCAGAGAAAATAGGTCTTCAAAAGAATACTAAAGTCTGAACTGTCACAATGCAATTTAGCGAAGACTGTAAGTAAAATAGTTCAAGAATACAATATAGAGTAGACAGCCAAATTCAGAGCAGAAAAGAGACATTTTTAAATTTAGCAAGAACCCTCGACCACTATTTATTCAAGGAATATAAATCTTTTGAGATAACTCCCACTGTGATTCAAATTACACAGGGAGAAAGAAGGAGAATATATGAGTTATTTAGGGCAGTGTTACAACAGTAAAAGTAATAGCACCACAAAATGGCTGTGTTGGCAATGTAAGTTATGTATGTATGTAAGTTCATGTAAATTTTTTCCCCTAGCATCTACTACTAGATTTGAAAGTAAAACTGTAATTACAATTCGAGTTAAAGAATGAGAAAATTTCCTACCTGGAAAAAAGATTAATCTCTCTTTAATTGACTCTTTGATCAGAATAAAGATTTATAAGAAGAAAATGCAATATGCCTCTGATAAGGAATTAGGGATGATGAATGGGGGAGTCATTAGCATTATGGGGATTCCAAAAAAGCATATGTTTCAAGATGAAGTAACCTTTATTGGTGCAAGATCATTGAAGAAGTGAACTTGTTGGCTAGATTTGAATTTATTTGCAATGTACTTCTTAAACTTCTTGGTAACAAAATCCCAGTTCTCACATTGTTACAATAGCAATTTAGAACAAGTTCTTTGTGTCTTTATTAGGTACTTAACAAAAATTCAGGGTAGCCTGCAAAGCTCCATAAAAGCAGGGAGAATGTTGTTTATATTTTCCATAAAGGTCTCAGCCCACTATGAATGCTAAGTGGATGTTAAATCCTAGTCATGAAAATGCCTCTCTAATGAGTACTAAAGAATTCCCAGAGTAAGATAATGTCTTTGTAACCAGTGTCAAAAATCAACCTTTCTTTCTTTTGTATCAGAATTGTTCTCAGAAGCTCTCTGCCCATCATCTTTTATTATCCATCGACCAGGTATTCAGTAAGTGTGCATTAAATTAATTAGAGACTTTTGTTGAAATAAGATGTTCCAGCAAAGAGAAATCTTAGTAGAACCAAGATTTCCAGCTCTGTTAGCATAATGAAAAGTGTGTGTGTGTGTGTGTGTGTGTGTGTGTGTGTGTGTGTGTGTTTAATGCTATGGCACAATAATGGTAAAATTCCACCTTCAGATTCATGGACAATGATTATCATCATTGCCCTGCACACAGTCTCAACTGCTCCCCCTTTTGTTTCATTCTACTGAATTTACAATACTAGCCCTGGTTAAATTTTACATTGCATCTTCACCCGCACAGCTAAACATGGTTGGAGACTAGAGGCTATGTTGGCTGGTCTCATTTTAAATCCATGATCACTAACATCCAGTGGCCCCTAATACTGCCCAGTGATCAGAACACATTTCCCTGGTCTAATGAGTTTCCATCTCTCCTAGAAAACTATGTCATACTTTCTCTTCTCGCCTCAAGTATCTCATACAATGGCTCCCAATCTTATTTTCTGCTGATGACATTGTGTCACTTAGAAAATTAACAGCAGTCTCACCATTACTCCTCACTCCTCACAAAGTGGCATCAGTTCAACATATTCTGCCATCTCTTCTAACACCAGTGGTAAAATTTCCCCTCAAGGACATTGCTCTGGCATTTCCCCCTCAATCCTGCAACATTGTTTTCTCTCTCTTCTGGATCATTCCTATCAGCATACAGGCATGCTGTTAGTTGTCCCATTTTAAAAAACAGAAATAAAACAAAATAAAAATCTCTCTACTTCTCTTCACCCTGCTCATCCAACTCCACACCCTCTTTTTCTTTGCCTTATAACAGCAAACCTTGAAAGAACTCCCTATGCTTGCGTCTTTAACTCCTCTTCTCCATTTTCCTTTGAACCCAGTCCAAAGAGGTTTTTGCCTTTACCACTTCACTGACACTACTTTGTAGAGGTCACCATGGCTTTCATGTTGTGAAGTCCAGTGATCAATTTAGTACTCCTCTGACTTGACCTGTCAGCATCACTTGAGAGTCACCCCATCCTTCATCTTTAGTTCCTTTCTTCCTTTACTCTAACTCTCATCACATCACTTCTATGTCATGGACCTGTCTTCCTCATTCTTCTTTCCATTTTGTTCTCTTCTTTCTAATGACTTAAAGTAGGAGTATTCCAGGGCATAATTTCTATGGCTCTTCCTTGGTAGTCACTGATGACTATCAAATATCAGTCTCTGTCATCTTTACAAAGGGGCCATGTTAGTCTTCTCTATTTCATTCCAATTTTAGTATATGTGCGGCCAAAGTGAGTGCTCAAATGTCTGTCTCTGGCATGGCATTCATTCCTAACTCCAGACTCATACATAGAACTGCCTACTTGATATGTCTACATATGTGTCTAATTGGCATTTCAAAGTTAACATCACACAAATCAAAGTCTTAATTTCTACCACTTCTGCTAGCTGCCAAATCTGCTTGAACAAAAATTCTGGAATCATTCTTGACTCCTCTGTTTACTTGCACCCCACAGTTAATCCATTAACAAAATGTGTTATCATGACCTTAAAAACATATCCAGAATATGACGCCTTCTTTTCACTTTCATATTTAACTCCCCTGCTCCACATGCTCTGCTCTCATGTCAGGATTATTTTACCAGCCTCCCAACTAATTCATCTAGTTTTACTTTTGTTTGCCCTTTGTTCTTAATACAGCAAGAAGAGTGACCCTCTTAAAATTTAAGTCAGATTATGACTCCAATAATAAACCTGTAATAAATACTGTTATGGCTATATCTTACTGCATAACAAATTAAATTAAAGCTTTATGGTTTTAAACAACAATTTTTTTATTATCTCTCATGAATCTCTGTGTTGACTGGTCTTAGCCAAGTGGCTCTGGTTGGGTTTTTTATGCAAGTGGTGAATCCTAACAGATAGTGACAGTGGATGAAGTCATCTGAAAGCTTGATGGGCTGGATGTTCAAGGTAACTCATCCACCTGGCTGGCAGTAGATGCTGGTAGTTGACTGGGAACTCATCTGGCTGTTGATCAGATTGCTATCATGGCCTTTCCATATGGGTTGGGCTTCTCAGAGTATAATGCCCTCCAAGAATGAGTATTCCAAATAACAGGAAACAGAGACTGCCAGTCTGTAAAGACCTGGGCCCAGAAACTGGCATAGAACCACTTCTGTTGTGTTCTGTTAGTCAAAGCAGTTACAAATCCCACCCCATTTCAAAGGAAGGGACATACTCACTACCTCTCCAAGGAAGGCACATCAAAGACTTGGAGACCATTCTTAATCTGCTGCAGTACCCATCTCATTTACAGTAAAAAGAATATTTTTCCCATGGTCTTCAAATAGCTACACAATAAAAACTTTAGTTACTTCTCTCATCTCATGGTCTCATCTTCTGCTGACTTCTCATTGTTCCACTAGGCTTCAGCTACACGGACCTCCCAACTATTCCTCAAAGTTTTAATGTTTGCAATCTTCTCTTTCCATATCCCTTCTGTATTTACATATCCACATGGTTTGATCTTTCTTTTAATCTCTGTCCATATGTAACCTTCTGAGTGAGGTCTTCCCTGACAGGCCTCTTTATATATGCATGTATTTGTTGTCTGTCTTTCATCACTAGAAAGCAAGATCCAAAGGATAAGGATTTTTTTACTGTTTTATTTACTGCCACATCTGTTGTGTCTAGAATAGTTCTTGGAACATTGAGGAAGCTCAATAATTTTTTTGAATGAGGGAACATATGCCATATTAATTTAATTCCTCCTAGTAGTTTTATTCCCTTCAATCATAGTAACTTAGGATTTTGCCTACTTGAATCACTTTGACTTTATTAAAGAACTGTGTTCACAGAAGGGATGCTCATTCCCCAATTACTTGATCACCCTCAGTGAACAACTCTTCGTATTTGGCATTTAGAAGATTGACTTGTTCTGGGGCACCTGGGTGACTCAGTCAGTTAAACATCTGACTTTGGCTCAGGTCATTATCTCACTGTTTGGGGTTCAAGCCCTGTATTGAACTCTGTGCCGACAGCTCAGAGCCTGGAGCCTGCTTTGGATTCTGTCTGCACCTCTCTCTATTCCTGCTCCCCACCCTGCCACCCCGCCCCTCAAATATAAATAAACAGTTTTAAAAAATTAAAAAAGAAGATTGACTTGTTCTGAACTATTGACAATGATGAAATAAAATCTCATTAAAAAGCAAACATTGTAGTAAGATCAAAAATTCACTCTCTAACACCACCATGGAATTTGAAAAATCCAAGTAGTTGAAATGATTGTGTGTGGTATTTTAAGGTCCACAAGGCTATTTCCCAGGATTTATATATACATAGATTTAAATCAGGCTAAATTCAGGCTAAATGTTATAAGCTCAGAAGCCATCCACTGAAGACTTTCAGTTTCTCTTCATCTTTAGTCAATCCAGATGTTTTCCGTCCATCCAACAATATTCCCTCCAGCATACAAATCAGGGCCTTGATAGGTGAGCACACACTTTAAGCCTTCACTTGTAAGGCCTTCTTAAGATTTCTCACCAGCTCAGCCTCATATGAAACTGCAAGATATAAAGAAATTTTTGAATTGCCAAATGTATCCTTTTCACCATGGACAAGAGACATTATTAAAAATTGTAAATTCCCCAGTTAATTAATTCACATTCTATTGTGGTTGTTGTTAATCATTTTTCAGAGCTATGCTGTCAATACACCATTGTTTAGAGCATGTTCATAGCTAACTTACTGATGGTGAAGCTAGAATATGGAACTTGAAGTGAAGTTTTCCAAAGGGACTTTTGCCTGAATGAAATTTGACCCTCGATGAGACTTCAGCACTACATATCAAAGGAATTAAAGAGGAAGTTTCTAGTAAAAATATGTTATTGAAGACAGAGTCACCGGGCTTTTAGCAACAGGGGCAGCTGAACCCAGGAAATGCATCCTACATTTTATCTGTGGATCAAAATAGAACAGCAACCCTTGTTCCAACTGTGAAAGGTTACACAGTTGCAGAAGCAGAGTGCAAGTTCGGCAGGAACAAAAAGGGTGACCCTGCAAAGAATGTCATTCAAAATTGGTTTGAAGGGTACCCAGAAACCATCTAGTGGGTCAAGTCTCCTGGTATCGGAAGATGATTATTCACCTGGCAGCAAATTCCAGGAACTATTTCACATTCAGTAGGTCAATAAACTTCAAGATCCTGCATTGATTACAATAATTACAATTTTGTTAACCTTTATCGAGGACTTCCTCTGTGTCAGAGCAATCACTGAATGGAGGTATTATGTCACTGATCTTAAAACAACATCTGGCCCTTTAATGTTTCCTTCTGATACATATTAATCTACCCATATCAGTCCATCCTCACTACAAGCATCAGGCAGCTTTGTTTTTCACCTGGAATACTTCGGTAGTAACCAGGTGGCTTTCCCAGCCTGTATTCTTATAGCTTAATTACTTCTCCATACAGGACAGAGATTGATGTTTTCACATGGTCATGATTTATTGTGTGTGATCTGGCCCCTGTCTAGCAGATTAGCTTAATTTCATACTACTCTCCCCCTCAGTTTCTTTATTCTATTTGTATCAGTCTTTTGGTAGTTCCTTGAATGTGCCTTTCCTCTTTGTGACTCACAGACACTTTCCGACCGTAGGCATATTTTTCAACTTATTCTCACCCCTGTTACCTGGCACGCTCCTATTTTTCATTTCAACAAGTCCCAATCTTCCTGTTAGGCACTTCCTTAAATTACATCTCTCTTTCATAGCATTTACTGTAACTGAATGTAAAAAGTCTATTTTGTGGTCGATTTTTTCCATCTCCAATCCACTAGAAGGTAAGTTTCATGAGGGCAGGGGCCCCATCTTTTTGTGAATTTCTTATATTCCTGGTAAATAAATATCTACATGGCAGGCATTAGCACTAGATGTAAGTGAAAGAAATAATGGACTTTTATGCCCATAATATTAGAAGGAAATGATATTTTGAATGAGAAGCCTCACTTTCACAAAGAAGATATAACATATAAAAACTGGACAAAAAAGAATACTTGGGAAGCCCACCTCCCTAATATTATGGTCAAGATTAGGTCATAGTGATGCCCTTAAAAGACAGTGACTGTGGAAACCGAGAGTCATTCCACATGTATATGCAAATAAAGTATCAGTTCACTTTAAAAGGAGAACTGTTTCTTCTCTAATTAGATAGATAGATAGATAGATAGATAGATGAGACAAAGATTAGTGATTGTCCACACCAACTTGACATGACTTTTCTGATGCCTTTGGCTGTGCCTCTTGCTCACTTTTCCTTAATATATTTTCCTTCCTCAGCTGAATGTGTTACTCTTTTCTGTTGTTCTTGGACTTGCTTCTCTGACATATCATTCTCATGTTCTTCTCTAATGTGGTGGGGTTTCCATGTTCTGTCCATAGTCTGTTTTTTCATATTTTCTATTCATTTTATCCAATATTCTACATTGACTGGGCTTTAATCACTAAAAAGTTAGAGCTAAAAATATCATAGTTTTTTTCTTTCTTTTAAGTCAGCATCTCCTCGGATTCATCACATCTTATTCAAAGCATCTGTGAATGTTCATTGGGCTGGCAACTTGGAATAAAATGGAGAAGATCTGTGCCCTCACTGACTTATAAAAGAGCACAAGAAAGATTACAAACCAATAAATATAAATATCTAATAAAAGTAGATAGATCATGATTATGAAGAGAAATGTATAATATGTTGTGAGGAAGGAAAACCCAGAAGACATAAATTTAACAGGGGTCAAGCGTACCCGTCATGATAAAGAGGATTTTCAGCTGATTCCTGAAAAAAGATATTCTTTAGACATGCTAAGAACATGGAAAATAAGAATCTGGTCCAAGGACAACAAAAGGGATGTTGTCTGAAGATGAAGAAGAGTTGTTGGGCTAGAAAGGCAAATCCTAAAAGGCCTTTGGTTCACAAAATCTCCAGTCATCAGTTCAATAAACTGGAGCATCTGACATGCTCAATAGGGGAGGCAGGATGTTTTATGACTAAGAGAGAAGTATGACCCTTTCAGAATTATGAGATCTCCAGGGTCCTAAAGGAAATGGGGAGCTCTGAATATGGACAAATCGAGTGTCCTGGAGGTGGCAGGAACTTTGATGGGGATAACAGGTGGGTGCCTGAATGGGCCAGGTACTAATTGCTATAGCTTTTGAAGATTTGGTGAGGTTTTCTGTGGTCCAGCTTGACATTGAAAGGTTGAGATTACTAAAAGAATTGCTCAGATATATTCTGGGAAAAAACTCACTATGATAGTGATTAGTGAGCTACACCATGAGCCATATTCAGCCCATTGTCTATTTTTTCCACATATAATCTTAGTGAACACAAGCACATTCATTTGAATTATCTATAGCGTCTTTCATGCTACAGTAGAAGATTTGAATTCTTGCAACAGATACTTCATGGCACACAAAACTTAAAATACCATATGTTTCTTTTCAGAAGAAATTTCTGAGCACTGCTCTCATCTATACTTTCTGTGCCTTCTGTCTGGGTTGTCCTTTCTGTCATCTTTTTGATCTATAGAACTCCAAATCATACTTCATGACACAGCCCAAGTGTCACCTTGACTGATACACTTACCCCCACACCTCAGAGTTGATTACTCCTATTATTTATTGTGATGCACTTATTACAATTATATATTTCTGCCTCCAGAAATAATTGGCTCTGAGTATTTTGAGACCAAACCTTTCTATATATATCATATATAGTGTACCAGTAAATAACTAGGCATAAGAAATATTTGACAAAGTAAGGGAAAACATCAATGTTAAATAGTTCAGAGGTCCTCCACTTGAATATGTATTTCTCCTCCTTTGATATGTCATAGTTGAAGTGTAAGTTAACATTCTATTCCACTCCTTGTTCTTTTGCAAAATGTTTTATAACAGTTTGTTTCAGAGAGCTTGAGAGTCAATTGACTCTATTAACACAAATGACCAGGGTGATTTTCAAACAAAAGATTTGTTTTTGTTATTCTGTGAACTAAGTCATTTGGGTACTCTTGGATTTCCATAAAATACTAATATATTCACTAATGTAATTCAGCAGTCCCTCTCTAGACATGCAATTAAAGTCCACTCCCATCTCAGCCACCATATATCAGAAACTTATTGGCCCTGAAGGTCATCAGAATTTAGCTCCAACAGAATACAGAGAAAGCAGATGTCTCTTTGTAGAGAATTATCCAAATGAATTTGTCTGAACAACAAATTAACAGAAAGCATTGTGATAGCTCACAAATAGTACTCAGTTGGAAGGTGGTTTTCAAGATAACTATTTTTAGAAAAGGATTTTAACCATGAATGTTCATTAAATTTTCCACTGGTTTTAAATAGCAAATTAGTTGGAACTGATATTCATTGATCAATGTGTGCCAACATCATCAGAATATACTTACCGCATTTCCATATTTGGCATAACATATTTTTTCTGCTTCGCCTCAATGAGACACCAGGGATTTCTCATAATAATTGTAGAAAAGTAGTAAAAGAGATAATCCCCACAGATTTTCCAAAGAAAGGCTATCCCTCCCTAGGTGACAATAGAAACTCCACAGTGACCTTAAAGTGTTAGTCAAGGACCAAGAAAATGATCGGAAGTTCCTTTGAAGCCATAAATTCTTAATAATGAAGTCAGTTATGTTTTCCTTGAAATGTTTATCCTAAATGTTGTGAAATAAAAAAAGTAAAACTATTGGACAAAAGAGATAAGTGAAATAGCCTGAGGGTGAATTCTTTCCAAAAGTTCATGTAGCATGAATATAATAATCCACACACCTTTCAGATGAGTGGTATTGCTTATGTACCCATTTCTCCTCACTGTAGAAAGAGGTGTCTGGAAGCAGTCTTGGCCTCAACGATTCTTCTTTTCCTTGTCCATATTTTTGTCTTCATATCATTACATTTTCCCAGTTAACTAGGGGTCCCATACAGCGATTGATCAGTGCAGATTAAGACCTTGTTATTTTCATCATAATTTCTTCTTTCTCACTCTGGCTATTTTTGCTCTGTTTCTTCTGCCCTCTGTGCCTCTAAACTAAACTTCTTTACTGCGTTGCCTTCTGAAACTCCTCTCAGGGTAACAGTTCTTCCTTGACTACTAACCTTAAAAAGAAGTTTTAGATGTAAAGCACACCCCCCCCCCTTAGTCGGATAGTCTCAATGACTTCATTGATGGCGTATATCTGTCCTACTGCTGATCACACTGATGGCCTTGTTTGCACCACCCAAGTCTAATATTGCTCTGGTTTATCTTTTCATCACCTACCACATCTATCCTTTTTACTTTTAATATATAACATATTTAATATATGCTCTGATGGCACAATTATTCTATGATGTAGGTAGAGGTAATTAGCTCCATTTATCCCTGCAGAAACTGAGGCTTAAAGAAGTTAAATGACATGTCTAAAGCCATCAGAAAATAATTAGTTGTCAAACTTAGCATCCAAACTCAGGTATAATTTGAAAACATCAATGAGCTACAACATCAGAAACAAGTGTCATATAAAAGCCTGGGTTTCCAGCTTTCTCTGAATGATCAGAAGTGCATGGTATCTCATGAACTCTCAACAGCCAATTAACCAAACAGAGAGAGCTTGTGGTATCCTTTTATGGTGACCAGGTCTATGGCAGTTAGTTTGAGGTTATAGAGAATTTCCATAAGACATAGAAACTTCCCTTGGGAAGCTTGGAATCTTATTGAGAATAAACAGTGGTATAAACAACATTTCATAATATTATATAAAAATGTAATCAGGTAGGCGCCTGGATGGCTCAGTGGGTTAAGTGTCTGACTTTGGCTCAGGTCATGATCTCGCAGTTCCTGAGTTAGAGGCCCATGTAGGCTCTTTGCTGACAGCTCAGAGCCTGAAGCCTGCTTCGGATTCTGTGTCTCCCCCTCTCTGCCCCTCCCCCATTCGTGCTCTGTCTCTCTCTCTCTCTCAAAAAATATAAACATTAAAAAATGTAATCAGCTGCTAAAATATTTGGAAGGAAAAAAAATAAGTGACCATTAATAATGAGTGGAAGAGGAAATGAATACTGGCCTGAGTTATCAGTGAAAGTCACAAGAATGAGGTAACTGAAGGGAGGTGTGTTAGTCTGGGTATTAGGAAGGGTTAATCTCGTGGATTAGTCTGGGTTCCCTTGGAAGCAGACACTGAGACAAGGAGTTGACTTCAGCAGGTTTACAGAGAAAGGGGAAAGTGAAGCAGGGAAAGGAAGAGAGTCAGGTAAAGTAAAAACAAAAAAAAAAAGTGATAAACCACTCAATGGTGGCAGAATAGCAAGTTCCCACCATGGGCAGCTGGGGCTTAACCCTAATGGGCATTGTGGCAAACCATATATGGCATGCCTCACAGTTACCCAAACTGAAGGATAAAAATGTTGAGATATTTATTCACAAAATCCTTATCTGCTATTAGCTATGGGCTACCCCCAAGGAGTATAACTCTTTAGTTCTGCGGGTTGGCTTTCCACAGGTGGAATTGCTGTCTGAGACAGAAAAAAAAGTGTTCTTGAGCAAAATTAAAAACTTTAACCTCTAGTATGTGGAGATGAGTGCTGTGAGGACGTGGGTGTGTGGCTGATGGAGTTAGCAGTAGGAGGGCCAAAAGACAAAGATTTTGGAAAAGAGAAGAGGAGAAGAAAGGAATTTTCATATGACAGATGCATAAGTACACACATGGAGGTGAAACTGCTCAAAATAACCTCTCCTCTTTAATGTCATTTTATAATATATAAATCACTTTCACATATGAAATACTAAATAGAGTAGTTTATATGGGACTATGGGAAAACTAATGGGGCTAAACCTCAGGAGCTGCACTGAAGGGTAAAGAGAATTGAAAGAGCATAGATCTGTGTTCTAGATGCCCTGAAAGGTAAGTCAAAACATTTGTCTTTCTCACAACAGAGAGAAAAGTGGGGGAGGTACTGGTGGATCTGAATATGTAAGTGCTGTGATAAAGGTTGCATTTTGGAATGGTGTCTGACAAGCAGGCAACCATTCACTCATTTGTTGCTGGAAGTATTTGTTGATCACCCTTTATATGCCAGGTGCTAAAGAAGAAGAAGGATAAAACTAAATAAGATGTATAAATTGACACATAACAATGAGACTGTTGGGATAGATGCAAAAAAAAAAAAGAGGCAAGGTGATGCAAATAAAGGGGAATGGATTGGTGGCAGGAGAAACTGAAATTCAGAACATAAATAGGAAGTATTTTTGCATCTATCCCAGGGTGAGTCCTGTGCCTTTCTCCATTAAGAAAGTATCCTTAGGGAATGGGAGAAAAGGAGGGAAGGTGTGGCAGGCATTGCTAGTTGCTCATGCTAGCAGCCTTGCTAACACATTCCCTATTTGCTTGGGATTGCACCATGGCCAGCCTAGAGATGAAAGTGCACTTAAAACCATTCCAATCCCCTTTGCAGATATGTCCAGGTTCTCTTGAAACTAGAGTAGGCTGTGTGAGCTAGTGATGTCCATAGAAGATATTTGCAGAAATGTAACAGAGGAAGTGTAGTTTTCTGTGATAGAAGTAAAGATGTTTTGCTCTTATGTTCTAATTCTGAAATGGAAAATAACCCTGAAACCTGATTCTTAGAGCTGCTCTTACAGTCATGTGCAGTGACTTGGATGAAGAAAAAGAGGCCACATGAGTATAATAACTGAGCAAAAGGGTGAGAACTGGAATCTTACTGACATGACTGGGCTACTAAATGAGCCCTATAATCATTGGCCACAATTTTGTTAAGAGTTCATGATTATTTGGGTTCTTCTCCATATGCCTAATGAATATTTTGTTACATGTAGTCATGATTTTTCCTGTCACAATGAATGAAACACTGTATAAGAAGACTGCATAAAAAATAAAATGGAGGAGGGCAATGGGCTTAGTTTGGGACATGTTTTATTTAAGGTTGTGGGTGTAAAAGTGAATACGGTATAGATGGCTCCAAAATTCCATGTGGGATATTTATTTTAAATTGGCTAATTGGGATTAATTCATATCTCATTTTTAACAAAAAGGAGATTTCTAAGAATACTCAAGAGAAGTTGTCCTTGACTTTTCTCTGGTCAACATTTTTTTCCAAAGTTACTTGGCTAATGGCAAAGAAAGCATCCATATCACATGTTAGGATGAATCGAATGTTAGATAACTGATAACTCGCAACAATTAATTGAGAGTCTGAAAAGATTCTGGCTAGAAAAATAACTAAAAATTTTTA
Organism: Cryptoprocta ferox; assembly: GCA_028646485.1. Classification (NCBI taxonomy): domain Eukaryota; kingdom Metazoa; phylum Chordata; class Mammalia; order Carnivora; family Eupleridae; genus Cryptoprocta; species Cryptoprocta ferox. The sequence goes on along the minus strand of CM053567.1, from coordinate 177,160,314 downwards.
GATAAAATTGAATATTAAAAAACATATAAACTTTTATACTTAGGTTTACATGACTCAAACAGTGCATCTAGAAGTTGTGACTCAACAGCAGTTGATGTAAAAATGGCACATGTTATTTGATTATTTTAAAACTCAATATAAATCAGCTGGATGATAGTTATTCATTCATTCACTAATTTATTCATCCAGGCCTCATACTAGCTAAGAGGCACGAACATATGAAAAAATGAGACAGTAAAGAGCTTAATATGTGCTGAGAAAGATCAATAAGCAAATTACTGATTATAATGTTGCTGATGTTTTAAAGATACTATAATTTAAAGGTATTTATGACACCTTTACTTCAGTAGGTAAAGAACACTCTGACAAACTTACTAGCAATCAGTAACATAATAAAAGTTCCCAATTCATGTGAATGACAATAGACTAATATCAAAATTCCTTCATTCACTTATCCCCCCAAATTATTAAACACCTACTATGTGCTATGCACTGTCTTCTTTGGGGCATTTTAATACTTAGAAGTCAAGAATAAGAAGAGTAGCCAGTAAGCTAGAAGTGATATTCTTTCAAGAGAGAAGAGTATTTCGGAGTTAATGAAAGAGTAATTCAGAATAGAAAGCTTTATCTACTATGTGTTATGTTGGTGTGAGAGATTGATTTAAAAAAGAAATGAGAACTGACCACAGGATTTGGCAAGATGGCAGTAATTGGAAACTGTTGATTCAGTAAATGGTGGGAATTAAGGAATCAAGAAGAGAATTGGATGTAAAAAAGTGAAGGAAGCCATCATAGGAAAATGCTGTTTGAAGTATGTGTAGAAAGTAAAAGGTGAAGATATAGGTAGAGAAGCAACTGGTCTGGGGTGGGGGGTTAAAAATAGACAGTATTATATGCATGCATGTATGGGTGGAAGTAATATCAGAGAAGGTGAATCTGATGATGAAAGAGGGAGAAGGAATTATTGTAAGGGTAACAAGGTCTGGAGTAAGTCAGAGGGCATGAAATGACAGTTCTTCTTTATCCATATAATGACAGTTCTTCCATTTTAACAGAAAACAATGCAGAATATACAAGTTCTTCTGAAAGTGGGTTTGTAGAATAGGTAGAAGGGTAAGAAGTGTTGTTTTCTTGGTGAAAAAAAGCAATCCATCTTCTGAGCTGAGGACGTAAAGGGGAAATGTGAAAAGTCTGAAGAGAAAGAAAATATTTAAAATAGCATTGTATCAGGACATAACAAGGGATGCTGAAGTAACAAATAATACCTGAGTTTCAGTGACTTACGACACAATGTGTTTTTCACTCATGCAAAGTGAACAGCAGGAGTTAGCAAAGAATCAAGGGATGATTCATCTTGTTTTGTTACTGAAATAACACTGACACAGTGAGAAGGGAATATGTTCACAGGTGTACTGACTTTAAAATGTTCTGCCTGAGCTAATTGTTACGTGGGTTAAAAATAAGTGTAGTTATATATTATAAATACATATTTAACTTGCACAAATTCAACTAGGTGTTCCTGAATTGAAAGTCAAGAGTGTTGACTGTATCATATAACTATCTTACAATAGATAAAACCAATGTGTTTTGTAAACCTAAGACACATAATTTTATGGCCATCTCCTATTCATTAATAGTGTTCATACTTTGTAGATAATCTTTAAAATGGAAACTTTGGATTGATTTTTCACTCTAAACATTGATTTTATAATCTATTCTTCATTTAAGATGCAACTGAACTGCTTATTCTCTAAATGACAATCTTATTTGCTCAAATACTTGACTCTGCACATCTTCATAATAGTTTTAGTGAGAAATGGTTTCAAAAATTCATCTAGAATTCAATTTCAGCAAATAGTCTATTTTGCTCATTTCTCCTTCCAAATGCTTACCGCTGGGCAAGATGTTCACTGGGTTCCTCATAGACGTTGAATTCCATAAAGTAGAAGAACTTAAGTTTTGTTTCTATCTAATGAAGGGTAAATAAAATCTATGAGGTGGAGGATCACTTACAGAGCAAACCAAGGACGACTTCAGGCCTATTATAAGTAGGGAGTATTACAATTAAAGGAAAGAGTAATTTATTGGAGAATTATCAGAAAGAACCCAGAAAATAAAGAAAATCTTAATCAGAAAGAAACTCAAACTCCACTTCAGTATATTTAGGAATTGGCTTCCAAACAGAGAAACAGAGCTAAGTATACATACCCTGTGAGCCAATGAGGAAGAGAATGGAAAAACCATCTAACATCATCTGAAGTATATGATATGTAAATATCATGGAGAAAAAGAAGTTAAAAATGGTGATCCATGTATACAACACACGTACACACACTCACACACACACAAACACACACACAGTATGAAAACACTTTTTGCCAGGAAAACCACTGAGGCACAGAACACAGAGATTAATCTCTTACAGGAAGCATTAGAAACTCATTTGCCTGAACAAATTAAATCTGGATTGACCACAATGACATTTTATCTCAGCTAGCAAAGAGGGCCCAGGTACGAAGAAGCGACCAATGGATTATATCCTTACTCAGGTATCAATGCTTCTATGAAATGAAAGTGTAGAGACCAAAGCACTACATTTTCAAATATTATCTATTCATGTATTTCACATAAGGGATTGTTTCCTTCACCTTCTCAGTGTGGAAAGAGATTCTGTGAAAATAAACAGGAAAAGGGTGGTACTTACAGAGGTAATCGCATTTGTAACGAAATCCAGCATGAGAAAACCCTATGTGTGAACAGACATTCAAGTAACTGGTAAGAGAATAGTTGGATTAAATGAATGGTGAAAAATAACTGGTAAGAGAAGTAAGAATCCCCAAATTCACTCCAATTGTTCAAAGAATCTCAGATTATAAAGTCAAAATTAAAACCAAATTGAAGAAATGAATACTTTCCATTTAAATGTATCAGCAAAGGCATCAAAACTGGGCATAGCCATGGAGGAGACTGGACCTATTCAGCCAGAATACCTACATTGATACCCTTAAAGTGCTGGCTTCACTACCTCAGCCCTATGTTACTAAGAGTAGAAAAATATCCAAGGAAAGTCTACATCTCTTCAAACAATGCTCTAATATAGAGTCACAATATTTATATTGTTCTTCTTGTCCAATAAATGCAATAAGCCACCAAGCCACCTAAGTGCACTGATGAGTCTGATATCACACATCTATGTTCTTTCAAGCCAGCCAAGCTCTTCATTATGTTACAAACTGAATATCTATTTAAGAAACAAATGACATGAAAAGATGAGAATAAAGTTTTAAATTCTGAAACTTGAGAGCTGATACTTAAAGATGCTATGTTTTGAAACATGTGCTTGGGCTCTGCCTGTTTTATCTGTTGCCACCACAGTGCATTAGAAAAATACAAGGTTTTTTTTAAAGCAAGAGAAACCAAAAGAATAAATAAATTTAAATAATAAAAATTTTAAAAGTACAATAATGTTCTTAGCACAACCTAAAACTCCAAGGAAATGGCATCATCTTCACTACTTTTACAGGTATTTTTCCACATCTTGAAGTCAACCATGCATTGAGCCTTAGTCTGCTCTGGTGCTATAGCAAAAATACCATACAGAGGCTGGGTTTAACAAGTATTTATTTCTCACAGTTCTGAAGTCTGGCAGGTGTAAGATCGAAGTGCTGGCAAAACCCAATGTCTGGTAGAAGCTTGCTTCCTGGTTCATAAGAGGCTGTCTTCTCTCTTTGTCCTCACAAGGAGCTCTCTGATCTGAGTCTATCTTCATGATCTAACCAACTCAAAAGGGTCCCAACTCTTGTACTATCACATTAGGGGGTAGGATTTCAACATATAACTTTTGGGAAGACACAAACGTTTTGTTTATAGCGCATTGGAAAACACTACTCTGAGCTAAATTATACTGATAAAATATTAATTTCAAGTATAGTGTTTTAAAGCAAACTATAAATAGTATATATGGCAGTTCTCGGGATGGAAGAGAAGTAAAGATGCAGTCCATGGTGTTAGATATAAAAAGTGTTCTCATTGTGGGTGAGAGAAAAGCAGAAGCAAAAAGGAGATGTGACTGGCCGTCGACCAAAACTCAACCCTGGAAGTTTGGCATTTCCAAAGATCTGTTTTGCCATTTCCCAAAGCAATACGAGGTTTGAAAATGAGATGCTTGTTCCTGGAGAGGAAATGGGTGTGGGTTAGTGGTTTCCAGACAGCGGAAGGGAAAATCATTGTGTCTCATGCCAGGGTCATGTTTTCTCAGGCTTGGGAATGTTGATAGTACTTAAGTAAAGGCAAGAAGACAACTAGATGGTTGGCCTTTCATTGTTCCTTGCTCACATTGGCCCACAAGCAAGTTGGTATGGAGAAAGGCAGAAGGAAACGTAAAGGTGACCCATCTTTTAACCTCTTCGAAGCCTGAATTAACTTGTCATAAAAGCAGCTGCCAGAAATGAAGAGAAAGGAAGTCTATCAGAGTCTAAGAAAAGCAGAGAAGGAAGGGAGCCTTCAAAAAGCCACCATAATAATCAGTAATTCATCTGACATCTGGTGAGGAGATACATCTGCAGGGGGCAACAGGGATGAGTAACTGAACTTTGATTTTTACGTTTTGACTGAATGTATATGTTTAGCACCTAAGTTTTAAACACAGGATGATTTTAGGAAATGTGCTCTCCAAGTATTTGTTTCATGGGATACAGGAAACATCTGGAGTAAGATCAAGTAGGTTTAATGACTGCATGGGTATTGTTTTGTTATGAACATATAATGTGTGCTTAAAATTAATTTGAGGGTTCCCCTAGATGTATATGACTCTGCCAGCTTCTCTCAGACTCAAGCCTGAAACAAGACAAAAGATATTTAAAACATATGTCAGACAAGGGAATAGTATCTTAAACTGAGGACCTGTGAGGAAGGACTAATCTATTTCAAGTTAAAGTGGACTTTCAACATAATAGATTGCTAAAGAAGTCATTTATTTCAACAGATTTGTAATATTATGAGGAATACCTTTGTGAATCAAACTTAGTCTTATTCCCTAGTTTAAGATAACCTATAGCAGACTGAGTTCAAAAAAAGGGAATTTGCAAATATAGCCTTATAATAGTTTTCTGAGGATCCATCTTTTAACCTGCTCTAAGGATAATTTGCTGGTTTATAAGTACCACCCCAAGTTTTGCATCTCCCCCCCCCAAAAAAAGTCAGAACACATATGCAAGAAGGAAGTAAGGCAAAAATATAAAGAATCAATATTTCTTTAGTATATGCTTTAATAATCACAATGGTATTATAGATTTAAGGCCTTAAAATGACTATCTTTGTTAAACTGAACCCCAAATAATCATATATAAAGTTATCCATCACAAAATTATTAATAACAAAGAAAAATTGGGATCAACTTAAAAAAACTAAACAGAAATTGGGCAAATGATTCTGGGATTCATATGGCAGGATGCTATATTCTAATAAAAAGTAAATCCTCAGTCACTAAGTTATAGGCTAATTATATTGTGAGAGTACTAACAATATAATTTTAATGATATATTCCCTTCAGATCGATATAAAATTATGTAAAGCATGATTCCTACATCCCACGTGTGTGTGGGGGGGGGGAGAGAGAGAGAGAGGCAGAGAGGCTTCTACAAAAGCATGAACAGTTCCTCCCATACAATGTTGCCAGTATAGTCTCTTTAGTTTGGCTTAATGGGTGTTACAGTTGGAGGGGCTTATGGCAGAGAAACAAGACCTTAATGGATAGATAAAGAAAAAAGATTCAGGAGGATATAACTCAGGAATACAGGGACAGATTCATATATATGCAGGATGAAATTTGTGAAAAGCTACAGATGAGAGGGGGCGCCTGGGTGTCTCAGTCAGTTAAGTGTCCAACTTTGGCTCAGGTCATGATCTCACTGTTCTTGGGTTTGAGCCCCGCGTGGGGCTCTGTGCTGGCAGCTCGGAGCCTGGAGCCTGCTTCGGATTCTGTGTCTCCCTCTCTCTCTGCCCCTCCCCAGCTCATGCTCTGTCTTCTCTCTGTCTCTCAAAAATAAAAATAAATACTAAAAATTAAAGAAAACCCTGCAGATGAGAAAAAAGAGAAAAGAAGACTGAGTGCTTTATTGCAAGGAATTCCAGCTGGAGATGTAGAGTCACAGCAATTAGCAAGGAGACTTGAGTAAGAAGGGATTAATTAAAATAAGGGGGCACCTGGGTTGCTCAGTCAGTTAAGCAGTGACTCTTGATTTCGGCTCAGGTCATGATCTCACAGTTTGTAATATTGAGCCCTATGTCGGGCTCTGCTCTGACAGCACAGAACCTGCTTGGAATTCTCTCTCATTCCTCTGCCCCTCCTCTCCCCCCACCCCCGCTGCTCTGTCTCTCAAAATAAGTAAACATTTAAAGAAAAAAAATATAAGGTTTACATTAATTAGAAACCATAATTCAGGGGAGCCTGGTTGGCTCAGTCAGTTAAGTGTCAGACTCTTGATTGTGGCTCAGGTTGTGATCTCACAGGTCATGAGTTTGAGCCGCACCTCAGGCTCTGCACTGATAGTATAGAGCCTAATTGGGATTCTCTTTCCCTCTGTCTCTGCCCCTCTCCCACTTGCATGCATGCTCTCTCTTTCTAGCTCTCTTTCTCGCCCCCCCCAAATAAACAAGCTTAAAAAAGATATAATTCATCATTTGGCTCATTATAAATAGTAACAAAGTAAAAACAGCAGCAAAAATAACAATAGCTAAACTTTATTTAGGGCAGCCAGGCAGTAGTGTGAGTTCTTTGCATGACTTAACTTACTGAAGCCTTCAAGCAAACATGGAGTAAAACAGATGAGGAAATTGATAGAGTTTAAAATGCACAGCTAGCTAGCTAGCTAGGTAGATAGATGATAGATAGATAGATAAAGCATGAATAGATAGATGACAGAGTAACAGGTGTGTGTGTGTGTGTGTGTGTGTGTGTGTGTGTGTGTTTAGCAAGCACAATTGCTCTTGTGGTGTGAGTCAGCTAGTAAAGAGTTGAGATGTAGGTAGTCTGACTTAAGCTCTCCAGCACTTTTATACTTGCCATTATACTATGCTAAATTAAGCCCTTTTAGTGGAAAGTATTCTTTCTAATCAGAGATATAAATAGCATTTTTGGATCTGTGTGAGTAACATTCAATATGCTCAAACCTCTTAAATGAAGAAGGTTTTTCATTGTAGAAAATGTCAAAGAAGACTTAAAAAATAATAGTAACAATGGGGGAGAAAGGGATCTGCCATTGGCTTTGAGTATCTTGCTTCATCTACTTCACAGGTTCCCAAAACTCTGATCCAAATAGGGGTGAGTAAGCCATCAGGGCTGGAGGGGCAATGGAGGAAGTAGAGGCAGTGTGTCAGATAACAGGGGGCTCAGAACTCTGCAAGTCTTTTAAATAACTAACCTTGGTTGTTTGCATGCTGAAAATAGCAATGCCCTGGGGCAAATCTGCATTCACCCCATCCTAGTTGCTAAATTGGTTTGTGAAACTTGGATAGCTACAGAGCTTGTTAGTGCTTCTGTTTTTCTAGTTATCCAATCACACAAAGTATGATGCAATTGGCCATGTTGTGGTTTTAAGGCTTAAGTCAGAGTACACAGTTGTGTTCTGCTCTTATTCCTATTAGGGAGAAAAATAAGTCAAGGGCAATAAAGGACTGATTGGGTATAAATGGGAGATTATTCTTTAGTCCATGAATTTCTGAGGATTAAACCACAGTGAATATAAAAGTGTCAAGCATAGGGATAATACCACAGTAGAATTTCAATAAATTTAAGATTCTATTCTTCTCCCCGACCTTCACCAGACCCATTTCAAAAATTATCCAATTATTCCCCTCAAGCCTCCATATGTACTACTTAATATGATAAAATAATTCAAAGGTGTCGATGCGTGGTTTGCCTATTCACTCTCTAAACGTTTACAGAGCACCTACTATGTGTCGGGCACAATGAAAACCATTGGGTATATGGTTGTGAAGCAGACAGACATGTTCTTATTCTCATGGGACAATGATCTAATTCTTCGGGAGTAAAAAGATGGCAAAATTTGAAGGGGGTGGAGCTCAAGCTCTGCAAACAGACCCCTTAGTTCAAACCTACTACCCATCTAAGAGCGGTAGCTGGCCACAGCCAATCTGCTTGGTGTTTCCATCAGTCTGCTGTATCTATGAAGTGGTTTGGGGGATAGTTGCTAATTCATATGCTTACTTAAAAAGAAAGCTAGTTAGCAATGTAAAGTATTTAGAGTAGTGCCCCAGTACCCAGCACCTAGTAAATGCTCCTGAAAGGTTAGCATAATAAGTTATTCCAGGGAATGTTTTAATGGAGGTCTTTGGCTTGGTGTCACCATGAGATGAGATAATCTGGATTCAAGAAGACCCTTTCTAATCCTCTAGAAACCTGGCTTCCTCTTAAGAGGCTGCATCCTGTCCTTGGAGGTAAGAAGAAATTTTGGTGTGTGGATTAAAGAAAGACTGGATAGAGATTCAGAAGATTTTGTGATCTTGTGGTTCCTAGTAGTAACACTAGTCTAGACATTGCAGAATTATGGAAAGAAATACAAATGACAGATGACAGAAAGGGATTTTAGCCAAGGCACTAAATAACAGCTTGCAATTATAGACTGCTTAGTTTGGAGAAGTTACTCTTAAAACCACTTTATGGGAATTAAATTGCTTAATGCTCACAGTATGGCTCTCGTAGTGGGTTTTAAACATTTGATGAATTAGAAATAGAAGGATAGAGAAGTAAATGATGTAGCTAAGTTTATGAAGATAGAAGCGGGGGCAGGTTTCTTACCAAAACAGACTGAACCAGAGTTTTAACCCCTACACCTACCTCGTCTCTTTGCTTGCCAATGCAATTAGCATTGCCTGGGTGACTCTGTTGGTTGAGCGTCCAACTTCAGCTCAGGTCATGATCTCACAGTTTGTAGATTCGAGCCCCGCATCAGGCTCTGCACTGACAGCTCAGAGCCTGGAGCCTGCTTTAGATTCTGTGTCTCCCTCTCTCTCAGCCCCTCCCCTGCTCATGCTCTGTCTCTCTCTGTCTCAAAAATAAATAAAACATTTAAAAAATTGAAAATTAAAATTAAAAAATCAATAAAAAGTATCCGAGAAAAAACCCAAAATGCTATCATCCTGTAGTGGTGATGTTAGATCATGAAAAATAGGAGTCATCTTTCTCATGTATAGAATATAAAGCTATTTTGAAAAGAAAGCAAAGACATTAAAGTACATGGATATAATATCCAGAAGAAAAATTTGAGGACAAGAGTAAGACATTTCAGACTAAATAGATAAGCTCCATATTGCTAATAGATAAAAGTAATCACTCATGAAAAGAAATGAGAATAAATGCACACCAGGGTCATTTTGGTTCACTTTGATTCACTAATACTGCATCATCATGAATCACTTAGGTTGTTTCACTGAAAGGAAATGATTTTTGCAACTGACTTAAATGGTTCAGCAGACATAAGAACATAAAGTCTAGATCAAAAGTTGGAAACCATAGGGCTGAACTTTACAAGTAAGAACTTTATAAGAACTGTACCTATCCAAATCCTGATTGTATCTGGGGAGTTAATGAACCAAAGCTCAGGAGGGTATGCAAGCTAGGCTAGGTAGCCCTTGGACAGGAATGCAACAAATCCAAAACTGGGTAGTCTGTTTAGTTAACTGATCTATAAATTGCCTTCTTAACCAAAGAGTCAAGGAAATCATTAATTCCTTCACTTCTCTAATCATTCTTGAGGATCTATATATTCTTCCCTGTGCTAAGAACTAAGAAAATAAGATGTGGCCCTTTTTAAACCATTATATTATCATATCCATAAATATGGTATCTTAGTGACACTGAGATTTTTCTTCCTGATTTGTGCGTACCCTTATAAGTCACATACTTAAACACCTACTAAAAAAAGAAATTATTGCATTTTGTTACTTTTTTTTTTAGCAGAGCAGGGTGGGAGGGGAAAGGTTTTGCAGAAAGTGAATATGTCTAGCTCAAAATAAGGAAGAGAATGAAGAATCCTTAAAGAAATGAGCTCTATAACACGTGGAAAAAGAAAGAACCCTTATGAAGAACATGACATCCATATCCATATTTCTGCTGCCAAACATGTGTGCACATGCCGGAAGGTGCAAAAACAGTCACACTTGGGCCATGTGCAGAACTTAGACTGGGATCTAATACAGGAATGCATCTGCATGTGAGCAATGAGGTCATCACACTGTGTTTTTCTGACATTTTATTGACTGTGTAATGGCATTTGATATTGCTAAGACATGGCTGTTCTGGACGCACTGGTGCATTACAGCAGAGAGGTGTATTGTGTAAGATGAGTCATGCTCAACAAATTTGTGCTCAGTCTCTATAGGGTATGAAAAAAGAGAGCAAGATTAAGTAACAGAGACCCAGGGAGGGAGAAAGTTCTCACTGCAGGCACAAGGGCATCTCTACTTTGTGTAAGTTGGAGAAGGCTTAAGAAGACTCAGTTTTCCACAGAGTTCCGGTAATCTTCAAATAGTTCAAGTCCTGGATCAAATATTAGTCTAGTAATACTTCCACTGGAGAAAAAGCACTTCACTTTTCATCTGTGAGTCACTCTGTAGAAGGGATAATGTCTAAACACTGCAGCCTCTTCTTGGTTACCATGAGGTTTGGATGCCTGCCCAAAAGGAAGTACAAGAAACAACATGACCAAGGCAAAAAGTTCGATGAAAAACCCTCGGTATTTTTGGAGGGAGGGGAGGAAAAACAATCTGAAACACGAGTATATAGAAGATTAGTTCATTTATGTAACCCACGGTGACTGGCAGGGATTTTCTGCCTTTCCTGAGCCAATCCTCAAATAAGAAAATGGACACACCTCAAGCGAAAAGAATCCTTAGAAGGAAATGCATGTGACCATCTTCACTGCTCTGTGGTTTTTAAAGAGGAGAACCCATTGCCTGCTACCATAATCATGGCTTGATAAAGCAAACCTGCTTAACACTCCCCCAAAGTCCCTTTTTTTCAGTAGGGTGAAATGCAAACATTTTGCTTGATACCTGTGAACTCTCCACCATTTGTCCCTGGTTTTATTACCTAATATTCCTTTCCTGACACCATTTCTTTCCATTTCCCTCACAGTCCAGCCACATTCCACTCGACCCAGTGTTCAAAGGAGGCTTTTTTACACATCAACCTTTGGTGCATGTTCATTGCCAACCAGAATTCTCTCCACATCTTACCTGTTTGACAAAATCTTATTCTCTCAAAATACAGCTCTAACATTCTCTCCTGGAAAGACTTCCGTGGGCAGCCTTCACTCCACTCCAGTTTATCCCTCACTCCAACCTTTGTCACCATTGCATAACAGCAAACCCTCTTGGCACTTTCTTTGTACCAGATGCAATTCTAACAAGTGTTTTTTATAAATTAATCCAGTTAATTCTCACAATAATTCCCACAGAGTAGGTACTAATATTATCTCCATTTTACAGGTGAAGGGAGAATAAATGATTTGCCCAAGATCTTACCACATGTACACACCAGAGCTGGGACTTGAACCCAGAAACCAGGCCCCTACCAACCAGCTCTGCTGCCTCTTTACTTGGTTCCTGACCCAATTATATCATGAATTCATGATTTATTTCAAATATTTGTTAGGTGTCAGGGCCTTGAGCGCAGGGTCTGAGCTATACCCGTTTGCATTTTTTTAAGTATTTATTTATTTGTAGGGAGAAGGCTAGCATGGGTGTAGGGATGGGGCAGAGAGAGAGAGAGAGAAAGAAGGAGAGAGAGAGAGAATCCCAAGCAGGCTCTACACTGTCAGTGAAGAACCCAATGCAGGACTTGAACCCAGGAACTGTGAGATCATGACCTGAGCTGAAATCAAGAGTCAGATAGATGCTTCACCGACTGAGTCACCCAGGTGCACCTTCATTTGTATTTTGAACACCTTTTGCAGGAACTGCAGGTAGTAATAGGTGCTTTTGGTAATAAATCACCAGTAAAGAAGCAAAAAACAAACAAACAAGCAAACAAACAAAAACAAAGAAGAGTAAAGGAGGAGATGGGTGTAGCAGACAAGTTCTGAGGCAGAGGAAAAACCACATGAAAGCTCACCCCTGGGAAAAACAAGAATGTTGTGATTTGCATCTGTTTGTGATTTTTCCAATTAAAACAGAGGCTGCAGTGAAGACATGGTAGAGAATTAAGGAAGGAGTGAAGACCTGAAGGAGGGCTGGTTCTTATTAGGAGTTAGAAGAGGATCTGAGGCTCTGAGGAGAGAGCAGAGCACCTGGCTGGGGGAAAACGTCCCAGAGCCTCCACCATGGTGATCTCTACTTGATGCTCTGCAAGGGCAAGTGCTGGCGAGCTTCCTCTGCAGAGCGGTGCAAGGTGGGGACGAGGTGGGGTGGGGCACTGTGGTTGGGAACAACATCTTCTCTTGGGAGAGGTGGGGACACCTTGAGGACTAGGTCAGTCCTTTGCCCAACTGCCTGTGGATGGGAGCACGCTCCAACATCCCTTCACAAGCGATACTGTGAGATGCAAGTCACAGGTGGTAAAGGGCCACATGGAACTGAAAAGAGTATTCTTCCTACTCAGGTGAAGATGGTTTTATGGCTGTCCAGCAAGACCTGCAGGAAATGTGGTGATGTGGGCATTGGAGGAGCTCATGTGTTCCCTGGAGATGGAACTTCCAGCAACAACTGCACCCTTTTTAGCAAGGACTACTCAAAGAGCATCCCCTTCTCTCTCTCTACAATCCCCTCCACTGCCTTCCTTGTAAGAAGGGGTGAGACATTTGATGAGTGAGAATGGGGAGAGCAGGATGTCCCTTGTTTTGTGTTTATGACAAGGCATGGTTTCTTATTGGAAGCCAGCTGGGCCATTCTCTTTCTTGTACCCTTTTTTTCCTTTTTGTTGTTGTTGTTGTTGTTGTTTTGTTTTATTTGTACTACCCAAGTTCGAGGAGGGATGGGGTCCCCTTGAATTCATTTTCTATGTGATAAACAGAGCAAACGGCTTGCTGCTGATCTTTTTTCTTTATTTTATTTTTTAAAGTTTATTTATTTATTTTGAGGGAGAGAGAGAGAGAGAGAGTGTGAGCGAGCGGAGCACCAGGGAGGGGGAAAGAGAGGAAGAAAGAATCCCAGTCAGGCTCCACACTGTGAGCACAGAGCACGATGCTGGGCTGGAACTCACGAACCGTGAGATCGAGACCTGAGCTGAAATCAAGAGTGGGATGCTTAACTGACTGAGCCACCCAGGCGCGCCTGGTTTCTGCACTTTAGATTCAGACTTCTCCACGTGAAATTGGATGGGTAATAAAGGCAAGAGCTTCATTGGGCACCTGGTGTTTTCAGTATAGGAATGACAGATTAGGTCACCTTTTTCAGTTATAGGAACAAACTGCATGCTCCAATCAAAATGTTAACATGTTTATAATTTAGTTCCTGTTTTCCCTTTATAGACTAGAACTTGGAGAGAGGGAGGGCAGGTCCCTGGCACACGGGAACATCAGACACAGAGGATGTCTGCATCAGTGGTGCTGGGAATCACCTTCTGACTGCAGAAGCAGTTCACAAGTTTGCTGGGAGCAGCGAAGCAGACCCTGAGAGGTGATTCCAGCTTACAGACACATGCATGAGCTCGTGCACTGGACTTCCAAACCTAAGTAAGAAGACTTTGCTGGGAATTGTATGAATAGTCAGGGACAAAAGTCAGTGAAATGTGGGTTATTATATTACGTTTAGTACCCTGTGCATAGCCAACGACTGATCAGGCCTTGGGAAATACAGAAAGTATTATGTCAAAAGAGAGCTGGCAGGAAAACTCAAAAGGAGTAAATTGTTACATGAAAAGCAAAGCCTTGTGTAAAAAGTAACCCTGCCTTCCTTTGGTGAGAGTGAAGTTTGGAGACAGACAGATCTGAGTTCAAATATCAAATCTCCCATCAGGAGCTCCATGGTTAGATGCTGGCCCCATGACCTCTCTGAATACCCTTTCCTAGAGAACATTTGAGCTCTGCAATCATCCTCAGTCTTCTCCAACCATGCTGGTAACCACAATACAGGGAAATACCTTGAGACTGTGTTCTGTAGGAAATTAAAGTAAATGAGAAAACTGGTATACAAGAATTTTGTTTTTACTCTTTTAGAAAAGTTTTAGAAATGTTTTAATGTCACATAACATTACTGGATCAGATCATAGATTTCAGAGAAAACCACAGAAAAATGCTAAACGTAGGAAGACTGATTTGCATTTGAATCTCCACTGGGCTGCTTTTAAGTATAAGACTGAGGTTAAGTTAGATAAGAAATCCAGTTAGCTCATCTGTAACATGGACACATAATACCCAGATTAAAATCCTGAATGCTATGATCTAGCCTCATCTGAGCAGCTGGTGAGCAATAACCTTGTATAGCTCAAGCTTTCCTTTCTGCTTCTGAACAAAGGAGATAGAAATATCCAAAGGCAACATCTAGTTATAATGTTTGGTGGAACCAAGGATAAAGATTTTCCTTTTCTGCAAGTGATTTAATCTGGTTTTCCCTGTGGGAAGGCACTAAAGGCTATCATTTTGTTTTCCTTAGTTGAAGCTATTAACTGTAATTGCTTTCGTTAATAATACTTTACTTATTATAATAATCAAAACTCAATTTTTGTACTTATACCCTGGGGCCAGCGTGCAGAGGCACAATTTATAAATGGATGAAAAACAATTAATAACAACTGGAAAAAGCATTAATGATCTTATCAACAAAGTGCTATGTAATCTTGAATTGCAAAACACACACACACACACACACACACAACACATGGCCTCAGCCAGTGCTGTGGGCTCCCCTAATATTGACTGAACACAGAGTATTTCAATAGTGGAAAAATAATACCTCTGAGGACATCCTCCTCCTGGGCTTAACAGGGGATGTTTCTATTAATCTACTAAAGGTCAGTGCAGCCTATTACAGTTCCTGTGGGGTGTGAGCCTTCAAAGAGAGAAACCACAATAATTTAAAGAGAAAAATATTCCATCATCTCCCCATACCAGTGGTCGCTCACTGTGACCAGCAAGGTAGTATGTAATAAGGCTACTCCCACCCTGTCATACCAGGCCACCTCCTTGCCCCTGAAACACCCTTTTCACTCCAGACCCCACTTCTATGACTGAGATTTGTCTCAGTGTTTTGTGCCGAGACTCTTTCATTTACTCTCTCCTCTGCCTGCAGTAACTTTTCCATGAATGCCTTCTTCTCCTATTCAGATCTCAGCTCTAAGATACCTCCCGCTGACCCCCTTCCCAATGTCGCTCTCAGAAAGCCAGTCACTCCTTAGTACAGTCTCTCTTACTATCTGAAATTGCTGAATTACTTGGTCAGTGTCTTGTTTACTACAATACCCCCCATACCTCGATCAGGGCCAGAATTGTAGCAAGTAAGTACTCAACAAATATCTGTTGAATAAATGGACTTAGATAAACTAATGAGTTCCCACCAGCTGTTGGGAACAAACCCAATAATAACTTTCTTATGCCTTTTCTGTCCAGAGAACAGCAGCCCCCAATGGTTCTATGCCCCCGACCCCCCATACTCCCATCTCTTCCACCCCCTGTTCTTTTTCGTCTCACCCATAGTTTTTCACTGGGAGCAGGCTCAGGTATCTGATCCTGTGTTTGACTTTGGACCACACTTGGTTGTACACCCATGAGGACATGTAGGTTAGCAGATGCCCACTGTTTGTTACCAAATGAGGGGAAAAAAAGAATAAATAAGTGCTTCCTACTTTTCTATTTTCTAGTTGAGTGATATCAGATGTTACTTAACCTCTCTAACTTCACTTTTCTCATAAGGAACAACTTAAAAATATCATTTGTCACATGGGGTTATTGCAAGGATCAAATGAGGCCACATATGCCCAGAGAGAGTAAGCTTTCAATAAATGATTATGGAGTTATTATTAAAATATCCTCCATTCATAATTAAAATATAATTAACTTTGGTCTAATCATTCTGTTTGGATATTTCCATCCCTGCTTTAATATAGAGCCTCTTTCCTAAAGAACCAGGCCACCAACAAAAAACATCTTCCTCTTCCAGCTTTGAAGGTGTATAGATCTCCTCCTCATGGAACTCATGGTTCCAATTTCAAGGTCATTTGTAACCTGAAGCTGGCACTTGATGCAACCTCAGACATGGATTTGGGGCTTGGAATGTCACTCACTCTTCCTGGCCACTCTAACCAGGTCCCCAAGACCCAAGATGTCCCCCATCAGCAGGACCACCATTCTGATCACGGATATTCTTACTTTGAGTGTGCGAATATCCATCCTTATCACATACAACTTCTTGGATGCCAAGTCTGAATGAGTTTCATCAAATATCTGCCTTGAAAAACAATGTCATTTCTTCATCTACCCGCTCTTGTCATCAATCCAGATGAGAAGCAAACATCTGGACCTCAAACCCAGCATAAAAATAGCTGTGTCTTCACAACATCAATATGAGTAACTGTACCTGAGCTGCGTCTGTGTGTGCTCACCAGCATATCGACCTCCTGAATGTCTTAGAAACCCTCTTGCCTTTCTACACAGGGCTTATGCTTCTATAAGCTTCAAGCACAGTATAGGCATTATTCCCTTTGCAGAAACTTCAACGTCTTGCACACCTAGAGCGCTTTATAAATTCTTTTATTTGAAATTTTTGTTTTTAATTTTTTAATGTTTATTTATATTTTTTGCGAGAGAGACAGAGTCAGAGACAGAGACAGAATGTGAGCAAGGGAGGTGCAGAGAGAGAGGGAGACAGAATCTGAAGCAGGCTCCAGGCTCTGAGCTGTCAGCACAGAGCTCCAAGAAGGGCTCAAACTCACGAGCTGTGAAATCATGACCTAAGCCGAATCCAGATGCTTGACAGCATGAGCCGTTTAGGCACCACATTTTTGTTTTTAAAACTTACGTGTGCTGAGCACTCTTTCCAAAATTGCTATCCAGCATTGAAAAACAATATAACAGTAACAAGGAAACTAAACTAAGCAAGCAAAAATTCTCATTTGTATAAACCTTACATAATAATAGGGGAGAAAGAGAACAAGGAGAAAAATAAGTAAAATTTAAAAAATGGTTACATAGTTTCTGAGAAGAAAGATAAAGCAGATAGGGAGATAGGAGATGTACAAGGAGATCCAATTTTATATAAAGTGGCCTGGAAAGCCTCACTGCTTTAAGTGGCATTTCAGTAAAGACTAGAAGGAAGGGAAGGGTGAGCCCTATATATCCCCATCTTATCACTAAATACCATTTAGTAATGTCATCTCCTTATATTCCTTTTACTCCCAGTGCCATCCCAATGTAAATCCCCCAAGTGAGGGTCAGTCTACTCATGATCTTATCCGCAGAATTCAGCCCAGGACAGAGAATGTACTATGTGCTTAACACTAATTTCTGTACTCCACTGCTGTTCCATGGATCATAGCCAAGGGCTAGGTCCTGTTTCACCTTGGAGTACTTTCTAGCTATTGCCATTACCTGCCTCTCTTCTTTTTTTCTATATATGAGTCTGAATTCCTCATCATGGGTTTCACCTCCCTTGTTGGGATACCCATCCAGAAGGGGATTGACAGTTTGAACAGCCGGGTTGGGAACAGGGTAGGAAAACATTACTGAAAATATAATTCACTGGATAGAATGTTATCTCCAATGCATCTTCTTTTTGTGTTTGGAAAGACCAATTTGATAAGCTGCAAAGAAGTGGGAGTTAGACTTTCAAGGATCGTGCTTCTTAACACTTGATCGTCATTAAACTATACATTGGTCCCTTCAGGTTGCTATAACAGGATACTATAGAATGGGCAGCTTAGACAACAGGTATTTATTTCTCACAATTCTGGAGGCTAGAAAGTCTAAGATCAAAAAGTCAGCAGATTCAGTTCTTCATGAGGTCCTTCTTCCTGGTTTGTGGAAAGCTAATTACTCATGATGTCCTCACATGGCAGAGAGACAGGGAAAGCTTTGGTCTCTCCTCTTCTTTGTATAAGGGCACTAATCCCCTCAAAGAGATCTCACCCTCAAAACTTTATTTAAACCTAATTGCCTCCCAAAGTCTCCCACCTCCAAATACCACCACATTGGAGGTTAGAACTTCAACATATAATTCTGGGGGGATACAAACATTCAGTCCATAACAAAACACCATGTGAAGATAACTGAAAAATGCATCACTCCTAATATTGCAGGGTTGTAAAGCAATGAAGAAAAACAGACTAAGTAAAGCCCTTAGCATCACTCAGCTGGGCAATATTTGCTACCTAACTCTGGGTCTTTGAAGTCAATACTTCCTGTATGATCTCCCAAAGAAAGTAGACTGTCACATAAGTGGATTCACACAGAAAATAGTGTGCATCGGTCATTATTATATTCATGCTACTTAACCAAATACTACCAAATCTCAAAGGCACTCAAAATAAGCAACGATTATTTTCATTCACACATCAGTGGTCAGCTGGGATTCAGCTGATCTAGGCTGGCCTTGAATGCCACTGACTCTGATTATGGGTTAGACCAGTGGCTACCCCGGGGAATGTTCTCATGGCAAAAGTCAGGAGCACATGAGGGCAAGTCCATTGAAAACCTCTGCCATCACATCTACTAACACTCAAAACTTCAGATGACCCTTAACACATCAAGCCCAAAGTCAAGGTACAGGAAAGGATATTCCATTCACCACAAAACCATGGCAAAGGTATAGGTGTGTAGTAATATTCTAGAATAATGAAGAATTGGGATCACTAATTTAATCTCCCACATAATTCATATCAGTTCAGGGGTTCATCCAATAGTTACAATGCTTGGTACCGAGTCTTATGATTAATAACTTTTGAAGATTAAATTTAAGTAAATTCCCAGGTTCTTTTAATTTACTCATACACAACTACGTTATAGGTTTTTGTTTTCTGTTTTTTGTTTTTAGTAGCTAAGGTTCTTCGACTTTTCAAAAGCCTGTAATCTCTTTATCATGGAAGCAATATTATACTGTGGAAAGGATGTTAGTGGGAATTCAAACGTTCAGAAATCAGTTTTGTATCTGCCACTAATTAACACTGAGACTGTCAGCAAATTATCTCGAGTTTTTCTGTCTATGTTCTCCTTTTCTGTAAAATGAAGGCTTGGACTGGATAGTTACATTTCCTTCCATTTTTTTAACTGCAAGAGTGCATGTTTACTGACATGGATGTGAGCCAACAGGCCTTGTCTCATCTTTCATCTTTTTCTTTTTCTTTTATTGTTGCAGCATATTACAAGTTCCCTGCACAAAATAATCCGTTTGAAAAATAAAGTGGGGATCATCTCTAAGGTCATGGACTACATTCAAACATCCTTGGGTGGACCCAGAGTGAAATGGGCCCCCTATTTTCCGGCCTTGTACTGTCAAATGTGGAGGATCTTTGACCATGAGATAAAGACCACTGGTGATCCTAAATTTCAAACCGTATCCAGAACAGAGGGGCTTTGCAGAGCCGGAATGAATACAAAAACATGTTTATTTGTATGTCCTAGGTTTGCATGGAAATCCAAAGTACATTTGGCAAGTGTGATGGTATTTGTCTTCCTGAAATCAACACAACTGCATGTTTGTTTGGGAAGTTAATACTATTGCATATGTGTCTTACAGTGACGTACCGACAAACTATTTGTGCAAAGCATTGCATGCAGTTCTACCACGCCACAGCTGAGGGCTGATTCAGGCTGAAGTCCCAAGTGACTATAAACCAAACAATTATTTTTTTTAGCCCTAATGTGTTTGCTTCCTAATGACCCACAGCCTTAAACTCACACTGGGCAGGATGGCAAAAGCTTTCTTTTTCACGCTCCGCGCCCCAACAGGGCAAGGCATATTCTGGAAGACTAGCTGTGGGTGACCAAAACGCAATTTAAAACATCAGCAGCCTTTGATCAGGGCAGCTTGCTTACTTTTAATTGTTTCCAGAGTGCTTGTTTGAAAATTTGTTAGATTACACATCACATGCAATGGGAATTGACGGCTGAATTCACTGCCTTAATTCTTGGCTTGAAAAGGACTTATGCTTATTTCAGTTACACTTAGGAAGCTGAGCTTTGGGCCAAGCAACATAAAGGTGATTTCAGTTGCTGTCTCTTTTCACCCATACCCAAAATAACAAGAAATGAACTGAGGGATCTTTTAGGAAACTGTGAGGTAATTGGTTCCTGACTATTTTTCTCCAGCTGCACTAACTTTAATCAGTGTTTTATTCTTTCTTCTTTACGGATGTTAGTGCATGGAGATACTATAAAGCTGTCCCTTAACAAATTTGAGCAGTCAGAGCACAATTAGCATCAAAGAAAATTTGCTTAAAACCAGGTATGGCAAAATCCTTCAATGTCAATGTCTATGGGTGAGAATCCCTCTCTCCTGGCACTAAAGGAAATGAAGAGCCACAGAAAGTGAGAGAAACACTCTCTTAGTGTTTAATGCCCAGCATTCTCTTCTTCCATACCCATCTACCTGGGTGACCTCACACGAAGTCCACAGATCCAACCATGGCTTTTGTGCAGATGACGTTTCAAGTTTCATTTCCAACCTCGAGCTCATTTCTTCAATTTACACTTCAGACTACCAGCTGGACATCACTGACTAGACGGAGGTCACATGTGCACACACGTCCAATGTAGGTTGACAAGTTGATTGTCTTTATCCAGCCACCTCCCATACCCAACCCCATCTCTTTCTATATATCTAATTTTGTGAATGGCTCCAACATTCTGTTCTTCTAACCATTGCCAGGAAATTAGACATTATCTTCCTCTGTTTCATGTTCCCTGTGTCATACACTCAATCTGTCACCAAGCCTTATTTTTTCTATACTTCCTCCCACATAGTTTTTCCTAAATTCAACCTACTATTCTGTTTACAATGCCCTGGGAACAGGTTTCTAATGGGACCTTGAAGCTTCTAACTTGTCTGATGTCAGTCCATCTTATATTTTAATGTCAGAATTATCTTCTTTTTTATGTTTATTTTTGAAAGACAGACAGAGAGAGAGAGAGAAAGAGAGAAAACAAGTGGGGGAGGGCAGAGAGAAACAGAGAATGAGACTCCGTGCTGATGGCAGAGAGCCTGACGCAAGTCTAGAACTCACAAACCACGAGATTGTGATCTGAGCCAAAGTCAGATTCTTAACCGACTGAGCTACCCAGATGCCCCATAATTATCTTCTTTAAACCCACTTGATTATATCACTTTGGGGTTAAAGTTAGTTAATACTATCTGCAGCCCAGTGGGTAAATGCCTATACTCTTAAACATGACTTAACAGATCTCCATTTGCCACCCCTACGCTGTATCTCAAAACTTTCTTTCTGCCAACTCTGCAACCTGGGTTGCAATGATAAATTATTTGCACACTATTTCATATGCTCTCTAATCCGTGGTGTACTGCATCTGCCTTTCCCCTTGCCGAGAAGCCTGCCTCCTTCAAATCCCTACTTCATCTTTAAAAACCCAGTTCAAATGTGACATCTCTTCTGAATCCTTAGAACTCCATGGATGAAGGCAAATCTGCTCCTCTTCTGTGCTCTTACCGAGTCTAGTGGAAACATGTATCATTGGGGTGACCAACAGTCCCTGATTACACGACTTTCCAAGTTTTAGCATAAAAAGTCCTGCACCCAGGAAATTTCTCAATCTTAGGCAAGCTAGGACAGTTGTTCACCCTTGACACAGTGTGTGGTCACTGTTTGCATGTGTGTCTCTCATTCATCAGACTGTGAGATGCTTGAAATCAATGAAATAGTCTAATTAATCTTTGTAGCCCTAAAAGTTAATCCTGCATCAGCAAAGTAGTTGATTTAATAGTGGATTTAATATTGTAATGTTTTGCTCTTTTCTATTTAATCCTCAAAATCTTTGAAGGGTGTCAATATTAACTCCATGTTTTTATTCATGAAAAGAATAAATCCAAGAGAAATTTAATGATCTTCCCAAAGTTACACGGGCAGACGACACACAGATGTTTTTCTGATTACTAAACTATGCTTATTCCTCCGTGAAAACTGAGTAAATCATTGACTGGGATATTCTGTGATGTGTTAGATTGAGTATTTTCCTACACATAAACTGATTTGGGGAGGAAAATGATTAAAATCAGATAAGCAGTTAATTACCAGCCCTTCCACTCAATTAAATTTTGAAGTAGTTATTCGTTTGAATTAGATGTCGTCAAACAAGATTGACTGTCTTGATATAACTAGTACAACCAAAACAACAGAAAATGGAAATAAATGTTATTTTCAGAAGAACTAAATGAGTTAAGTTAGAAAATGAGACCACTGTGATTTTCCAGTTAACATATTTGTAAGTTTCAGTCACGTGCCATTATTTAATACAGTGGTTCCCAACTGAGAGAAATTTTGCCCCAGAAGACAACTGGCTATATTTGGAGATATTTTTAGTGTTCATGATGAGAAGAGGGATAGAGACTAGAGATGCTGCTAAACATCCTACAGTACACAGAACAGGTCCCCTGAACAAAGAACTTTCCAGACCTAAGTATCAATAGCGTTAAAGTTGAGAAATCCTAATTTAAACTACAAGATAGGTAAAGCAAAGATTATCACATACATATTTTACTAAATCTTGTATAAGAAGTGGAATGTTTTGATTTTTTTTAATTTTTATATAAATTCTGGTTAGTTAACATACAGTGCAATGTTTTAGGAGTTTAACTCAGTGATTCATCACTTATATATAACACCCAGTGTTCATCAGAACAAGTGCCCTCCTTAATACCCAACATCCATCTAGCCCATTCCCCACCCACCTCCCTCCATCAATCGTCAGTTTGTTCTCTATCTTTAAAAGTCTTCCTTATGGTTTGTTTCCCTCTCTCTTTTTTCTTTTTTTCTTTCCTCCTCTCCCATGTTCATCTATTTTGCTTCTTAATTCCACATATGAGTGAAATCATATGGTATTTGTCATTCTTTTATTGGCTTATTTCACTTAGCATAATGCCCTCTAGCTCCATCATGTCATAGTAAATGGCAAGAATTAACTCTTTTTAATCACTGAGTAATACTCATTTTATGTGCGTGTGTGTGTGTGTGTGTGTGTGTGTGTACCACATCGTCTTTATCCATTCATCAGCCAATGGACATTTGGGCTCATTCCATAGATTCCATAGTTTGGCTATAGTTGATAATGCTGCTATAAACATCAAGATGCATGTACCCCTTTGAATCAATACTTTTGTATCCTGTGGGTAAATACCTAGTAGTACAATTGCTGGATCATAGAGTAGTTCTTTTTAACTTTCGGAGGAACCCCCTTACTGTTCTTAGGAGTGGCTACACCAGTTTGCATTCCTACCAACAGTGCAAGAGTGTTCTACCTTCTCCGCATCGTCGCCAACACTTGTTGTTTCTTGTATTGTTCATTTTAGCCATTTTGACAGGTGTGAGGTGGTATCTTGTGATTTGTATTTCCCATATGATGAGTGATATTGAGCTTCTATTCATGACATGAAGTGGAATATTAATAGATGATTTCACAAATGTATTGAAAATGTGGTCCCTTGTTTAACAAATACTGATAATAAGTGTTTGCTGAATGAATACATGTTGAACTAATACAGTCATCCCAGGAATAGGTCTTAGGAAGGGTTTTCATGTGACGAAACTGCATCACTGCATCACTGCATCCCAAATCCCCTTATTTTTTTCCTTTCATCCTATGAGGGTCTCTCTCATTGATTTGGCATTAGTGAATACTGAGTGAAGAAAGGAGAAGAAAATTCATTCTGGTAACCAGAATCCAGTTATTATATATAATGAAAAATAAATGAAAACTAATTAAAATTATTTATAATTAAAATATTATTAAATATACTATTTTTATGTTCCATATAATATTACATATTAATATATAATATATAATCATAGTAATTCTGAAATTCTGCTTTGCCAGATCCTGACTTAGAATATATGTATATATAACATATCTTTATGTAAATAGAAAACATTATTTAAGAAATCCTATAATCCAAGCATTGAAAAGAAATGAAAGCATTTGAGTATATTGAAAAAAGAAATGTTTTATTGTACTTACAGAGAGTTTTGAATCATGCTTTCTTTACTCAACATTATATCATGAAATCGCCTTCTAAAAATGTCATTTCACTATTGAACAAATGCCATCATATGAATAGAGCATAATTTATATAATAAATCTCGTAAAGTTGGATATTTGGGATTTTTCCTCTGTGTTTTGCTGTAATAAATAACACCATGATGAACATTCTGGCACATAAATCTTTAGCCCTTTCTCTGATTATTTACTTGGGATAGATTCCATGAACTAAAATGTTGGGGTCAAAATAAAGCCATTAAAGGTGTAGGATTTCAGTGATATAATCCATAAAACAGAAATAATAAACCATGGCTTCTCTCTAGTCCAGAGTATAAAAGGGTCATGGAACAGCGATTTATTAACATAAACCACAGACTAGGCATCTGACTGTGAAGTTATCTCTACATGTGCAAATATAGATGGGGGGGCAGAGAATACACAAAGGCCCTGTTACAGAAGGAGACCTGTTCGCGTTTATTTTTGCTCTGGTTCAAAAGCTGTGAGTCACATAAGACCCCCTTTTCAGACACAATGTGGCAGGCAGAATCTTCTGAAGAGAGTTAGATGTCTGATGCCTGCTTCTTCCAAAGATAAAGCAAAAGAAAAATGCATTTCCAGCTTATACTTGCTGTAACATGCATACTGTATATCATTCAGTGCTCATTTGGTGAAAATTTAGCAAAATTATTCCAGACACTGTGTTATCTTTACATTCTTCATTGCACATTTTGTTTCTGACCTTTATAGAATTTCTGAAGTAGGTATTATTTCCAGTTCACAAATAAGGATCCTGTGGATCTGAGGACATTAAGTAAATTGGCCAAATAAACAGATTAGTGACTGAAGAATCTAGTATCTAAATGCTCATCTTCATGACCACCCCAAGCAATTGTTCTTAAACCCAATACTGGCCTTCAGGTTCATAATATTCATAGCTCCACATAGGAGTCTCCTAAGTGTAATTAGATAGGTACAGAGAATTAATATCTTCTTTCCCTCTATTTAATATTTTCCTAATCCTGACTGTTCCTCCAACATTGTAGCCCATCACACTTCACTAGACCTTCTCCATGAGCTTTACAATACAGTGAAGTCATCCACCCAAGGAAATACACATGAGTTCCCTCTTTGGAGGCTTCACTGCTGGAGGAGGACTTAAACAATGGGGTTCATTTTAGGTTACAGCCTTGGAACCTTGGTGATGTTCTGTATTTCTCTCAAGGACTCCTCATGTGTTAAGGAAGCCATTTTCAAAAACCTGGGATCCATTGTCCTGAGAAGAAGAAACCACCTCTCTATGAGAGGGCTTTCAGGTGCAGATTGTGTACCGGCTGCCAAATGTAGATAAACTATGTAGGGTCTGAGCTTTGGATTTTTTTTTAAATTTGTTTGCTGTCAAAAAATTTCCTTTCTCCTGAATTTATTTTTCACAGTCTTTCTCTTGGCCAAATATATAAGAAGGATGCTTTGTTTTCTTTGTTCCTCCATTATTTCTCTTCAATCCAAGATAGAACTATATTTCCCAGCTCTCTCCCTCCCCACTACATGTCCATTTGTCACTTGGTGTTGGGGGTGGGTTGTTTTTCTGATGGAGATCTTCATATTCTCCCCCATGATCCACATTCATATCGGACTTTGTGACTATTTTCTAGATTCATCTCCTGATTGTGCACATTATCTCCCTTAGTAAACAATTTTCACACATACAATTCAACAATCCTGATTTCTTCTCTCATCTTTAGAGTCTTTCCTGTCATTCCTTTTCTTTCCTCATTGACTCATTCATCCTCCTGATGGAATCTGGGTTCCCAAATTATTGTTTTCTGAATATCATAACATAGTCTATTATAGATGAAATATGGGCACTTTATAAATGCTGTATTTAAAACTCATTGACTAACTCTAGTCTCCATTAACATGTAATCAGTAAATATAAACATATCTATATATGTAAACATCTATATATGTAAACATTGTCCTTAAGCTTTATAACAGATACTCAGACTATAATTTTCAATTCCATTGAACTCTTCACTAGTGCCTACTATATGACAGAAAATGCTCTAAATATTGGCAATGCAAGCATCCATGGACTAGGAATCATATCCAAAAAAGGTGAAAAGACCTGCCCAAGATGATCAAAAGCTATGGTTTTATAGATATGACCTTGGACCTCATTTGGGCTTTTAGAAATATCCACTATAATCACTTTCATGCCAGAAGTTCAATGACCATCTCCATCTTTTCAACCTGTTCTTTATAGTGAAATACTTGAAACACAATTTACACATCACCTCTTTTTGAAGTCTTCCTCTGCCATTATCTCTACATCAGGAAGAGCTACCCACACCTTGCTCTCTCTAACAGAATACTGCTCTTGTAGAACAGTCATAGTATTGCATTAGACAGTATCTAGTCTCTATGTCAATCTTCTTCATTATCCTCTTCTTACTCATTTTGTACCTGCCTTGTCTGGCAGTGTGATGTCTAATAGACATTTTCTTGGATGAATTACCTGCCATACAATGCTCTGAATTTGAAAACTACTGAAGAAATTAGAGTTAGAGTTTCTGCCCTTTGGATTCAGTACAAGTCACATATCTTAGTCTGTTCAGGCTACTAGAACAAAAATGTAGACTAGGTGGCTTTGGTAAAAAAAAAAAAAAAATTTCTCATAGTACTGGAGGCTAGAGATCTAAGACCAGGAATCTAGATTCAGTGTCTGGTGAGAGCCCACTTCCTGGTTCACAGACCACCATCTTGCTGTGTTCTCACATGAAGGGATAAAGTTGTTCTCTGGGGATTTTTTAATAAAAAACTAATCCCATTCATGAAGGTTCCATCCTCATCACCTAATCACCTCTCAACTCCAAATAATATCATATTTGGGGTTAGGTTTCAACATCTGAGTTTTGTGAGGAACACAAACATTCAGCTCATAAGCAGTGTGACAAAAACAAAGAAAAGCCCCTCATACCCCAAGTATTAGGAGTTAATCGAGATAATATAATTAACTTATGTATTCAGCCAAAACAGCCCATTATGCTTGTTGCTGTTTTTTGTTTTGTTTTTTGTTTTTTGTTTTTTTGGGTGACCTATGAATGATGCTTGATCAAATCTTCCTTTGCTTTCTAGTTTCGTGAGGTGATGACTTTGGTAAGTGAGGTTGTGAAGTCATCTATCCTGGGGTAGAAGCTGATGGCATGATCCTAGGCAATTTAAATGGCCTCGTTCAGTTATTTTTTTTTTTCATCTATAAAATTGAGTTAATATTATCTCCCTCTATCTACAAGGTTTTTGAGTGTCATATGAAACAAATTTTAAAACAGTTGATATCTGGGGCATGTGGGTAGCTTAGTCAGTTATGCAATCGACTGGCTCAGGTCGTTATCTCACAGTTCACGAGTTCGAGCCCCGCATTGGGCTCTTCGCTGACAGCTCAGAGCCTGGACCCTGCTTCAGATTTTGTGTCCCCCTCTCTCTCTGCCCCTCTCCTGCTAGTGCTCGCTACTTTCTCAAGTAAACATTTAAAAAAATTGAAATCGTTTATGTCTCAATTGTAGAAGGTGAAATAATGGCCTCTCAAACAAGTCCATTCAAAATCTTTGAACATGTTGCCTTCACAAAAGGGACTTTGCAGGTGTGATTAAGATTAGTGATCCTGAGATGGGAGGATTATCCTGGTTATCTGGGTAGGACCAATCGAGTTACAGGCATTCGTGAAAGAGAAGAAGCTTCCCAACTGTGTTCAGAAAGAAGAGGGCAATTGAAGAATGGCGAGAGAAATATTGTGTTGCCGGTATTGAAGATGGAAGAAAGGTGGCCTTTAAAGCTGGAAAAGGCCAGAAAACTGAATCTTCCCTCGAGCCTCCAGAAAGAAAAGTTGCCTGGTTGTTTTTGGTTTTAGCCTGGTAAAACTCCTATCAGACTTCTCACTAAGGATAATATATTTGTGTTGTTTTAAACCACTAATTGTGGTAATTAAATGTTTGTCCTGGCCTTATTTAAATGCTGTTTCATCATATGGACTTCTAATGAAAACAGGAAGGGCAAGCACTTGAAGCTTATAAAAAGTTCATGAACTATATTTTTATCTGGGCTGACTATTCGAGTGAACAATTGCTAGAGTTAATGGAGTGAAGACTTGCTCAATGACCATTTCAAGTACTCTCTCTCATGGTTTGCATTAGGGATTTGCAAAAATCTGAGGCTTCTAAAGGGCTTAATGTTACCCAATAGATTAAGTGATGAATATTAAACCCCAATTATTTGCATTATTCATTCACTTACCATTTTGCAAATATCTGTTGAGAATTTACCCAAGGAAAGAAAGCATTACAAATTGAAAAATGCACTTAAAAAAAAAAGAAAAGAAAAATGCACTTAGTAAACCCCTTCTGCCCTCATGGAACACCCAGACCAGTAAAACACAAACACCCGAGAAATAACCCGAGTGTCTTACTCACTGTTGCAATTCCAGGTCTCAACACAGTCCCTGGCACATAGTAGGTGTACACAAAGTAATTGGGGAGCTTTGTTGAATTGATTGCACATATGCCATAAAATTATAATTTGATAATTTACAAAGGGGACAATAAGCAAAAGCTCCAGAAAAGAAGTATAATTTTAAATTTGCCTTGAAATATGAGTAGCAATTGATAAAGAAAAATTAAAGAACTTGGCCAAGAGGAAGAGGAAATGCTTAAGAATTGCTGAGAATTGAATTTGAAAGTCTAGATTGTGTAGGAAAACAGAAAAATGGAAAATGAGGCTAAAAAGTATTTTGCAGACAGATCATAAGAATCCAGTTTTCGATAGAGAGTTCCAGACTAGAAATCTGAACAAAATTCTTAAGAAGCCACAACAAATGCTTCTTTAGTCAAATACAATTGACTGAATTAAACAAAGATACACAGGTTTTTTTTCCAGTGCAATATAATTTCAGGCCTTACAAGGCTAATGTATTTTAGGCTTTTTTAGCAAAAGAAGGTATGACTGCATCCCTTACCTATTAATCAATGAGCACATAACCCAAAACAGTGGCTTTAAATCATACTTTGTTATTTCTCATGACCTATGGGTGGGCTGAGCAGTTCTGTGCTCACTCATGCATCTGTATTCAGCTGGTCAATGGGGTGGGCTCTGGGATCACCTGCATGGCTGGCCCCAAAACAAAATTTTTTCAATTGTTTTTATTTTGTACTTTTGATTGTTTGTTTTTAACTTCAAGCTCCTTCACATGATGGCAGAAGTGTTCCAAAAAGGTGAGAGGGGAAGGTGCAAGGTTTCTTGAGATACAGGCTTTGACAACATATGGCATCATTCTGTCATATTGTAGTGGTCCACGGCTAGCCTCAATTAAAGAAGTGGAGAAATAGACCATACCTCTTAATGGGAAAGTGGTGTATTAAGGCTAGCGTCTCTCACAAAATTCATATGTTGAAACCTAACCCCAAATATGATGACTCTCCACCCTTCGGCCACTAATTGTAGGAAATTTGTGTGTTCTCGCTATATCTTGGTTTTCTAATCTGGAATAAGTAGCTACCATCTGCTTCCCAGGGTTAGGGGAAGTCTTCAGTAATGCAAAAGACTGAATGTTTTCGGCCCCCTAAAATTCATGTTGAAATCCTAACCTCCCAATATGATGATAGTAGGAGGTAGAGCCTTTGGGAAGTAATTAGGTCATGAAGTGGAAGTCTCATGGGACTAGTGTCCTTATAAAAGAGACTCCAGAAAGCTCTCTCAGTCCTGTGCCCATGTGAGGGCACACCACGAAGATGGCCTCATCTATGAGCCAGGAAGTGGCTTCTCACCAGACACTGAATCTGTCAGTGCCTGATCTTTGATTTCTAGCCTCCAGAACTTTGAGAATAAATTTCTGTTGTTTATAAGCCACTCAGTCTATGGTATTCTCTTAAGCAGCCCAAACAGATTAAGATGAATAACAATACGTAAAGCATTAAATACAAGGTCATGACTCTTGTGAGTGTTCAAGAATGGTAGGTTTTATTTTTACTTTATATTTATGACTATTTATTATTATTATAACCTTATATTCTACTGTAACTCCTGATATAGCTTATTTACCTATTAAACCAGATAAGCGTTTCTTTCTTAAAGTAGCCTTACTTCAGTTTTTACTCATACTGTTCCTCTGTATCACATTCTATCCTTTTCCATTTATGTACAAAATCTCTCCATAATTGAATTCCCAGTTCAAATGTCAATGCCTTTGTGATGTCTACATTGAATATCTACTTACCCACTAAATCCAGAAGTGACCTCTCCTTCACATGTTCCCACATGTACTACCTATACCCTGGCTTGGAGATACATGGTTTTTCTTCCCTAGAAGATTTTAAACCTTTGAAGATAGGATCCAATCACTCCAACTCTGCATTCTCAGGGATGCTTGGTGAATACACACCTTTACCCATCTAATTATAACAAGAACTGACTCCAGTTCAAGGAATAATTAATATGAAGGTCACTTCCTCTAAATCTATTCAAATCACAAATCTGATAAGACAAATGTAATAACTTCAGAAGGTATATAAAGTGATGCATTATTAGTCTAATGGAAAAAATGGAATAAAAAGAGTTGAGGTTAAAGGCACAAAAGCCTTGATATTATGAGAAGAGAACATATTATTAGATAACTCAGGTTTTTATAATATAGCAGGATGCCCAAGGATTTGCATATGGTTAAGCTTAAACACAACTTACATGCTGTAACAAAAAGAGAATTAACTGTTTTTATCAAAACACCTCACTTCTTAAGCAATTTGCTTAATATGATTTGCATAATTTTTCAAAATATGCAAAGTGAATTTAATATCCATTATTCATGATGATCTCCAAAAGAGCTTTTGACAATTTGCTACTCTGATATTTTTTCTCATTTGTAATCCATATCTGAAAAAAAATTAACATTCAGAAGCTATAAAATACTAAGACTTGGTGATAGCAAATTCTCAAAGAATATGGGTTTTTAGAGTCATCAAATATTTTCCTAAAAGAGGTGCACATAATACACTTCATCCCTTAAATCCATCAGGTTAATTAAAATAAAATCATTGAGATGACTTTGATAGAAATAAAATACATGCAGAAAAGGGTAAAAAAAAATGAAGATACTGAGAACTGAGGCAACCTGAGAAATGGAGAATAAAGACTAGAAGCCAGAGCCCTGGGTGCATCTTGGATCTTTGCTGGTAACTCTGTAGCTTAGTGAACTTATTCAAGTCACTATTCATTACCCCTGCTTCAATTGTCCCACTTATAACAGAAATCCACTAAGTTTTCTTCCATTTCTAAATTTGAGGAAACTGCAGAATATTTTCACCACCATCTTCTCACAAATTGGGTGTGTGTGTGTGTGTGTGTGTGTGTGAGCACATGTAAACAGTAAAGACATTGGTAGTATCCTAAATGAGTTAGTTGTGGAGGGGTCATAAGTTGTCATTTGAGTTCTATTTCTTCCTTACGAAAAGATTTGAGGAAACAAATGAGTTTTCTCAATGATCTTTCTGCCTAGTGACTTCTAAAAACAATTCAAAGGCAAATTGACATGGTGAAAATTGTGTAAAAGACCCCAGTTAAAATATCTGGTCAGCTACTTCTAGAATCTTGGTTCAAGTTGCTTATTTCTCCTATAACTTCATTTGCTTCTTGGTTAAAATAGAGCTCAGCAGAAGCAAACTTATGGTAACACTCATGAGGCATGTTTCAAGGCCTCTCATGCATGAATCCATCTGTAGTGAATTGAATAGCACCGACCTCCACACCCCCAAAGATATGACCAAGGTGTCCGAGTCTCTGGAACCTGTGAATATGACCTTATTTGGAAAAAGGGTCTTTGTAGATGTAATGAAATTAAGAAACTTGAGATGAGATCACCCTGGATTATGTGGGTGGGCTCCAAATCTGATGATGAATGTCTTCATAAGAGACACACAAAGGTAAGACATACAGATAAAGAGAAGATGAAAGCAGAGATTGGACCTGGTCAACCATGAGCCAGAGGACTCCTGGAGCCCTGAGAAGCTAGAAGAATAAAGGAAGCATTCTTTCTAGAGCCTTCAGAGAGAACATGGCCTTGCTAACAATTTGAGATTATACCTCTGGCCTTAAGGGCTGTGAGAGAATAACTGTCAGTTGTTGTAAAGCCACCAAGTTTGTGTTAATTTGCTGTAAAAGCCCTGGGAAAGGAATCAACTTCCTAATGGCCTAGAGAGACATGGGCAATGTGTTCACAGGTTTTATGTTTTGTAAACACTGTCTACACTACTATTCCCCTGTGTCACACTTTCACTATGTCAGATGATTGTGTAGTGGCCACCAACATTATCTGGCTGCAGCTAAGACAAAGTTGACATGGAGGGACCTTTACTTGGGGGTTGGTGTGATGTGTTTATATGGTTCCACCTCGTTACTATATTACTATTTATCCTGATGTGGAATGGCTTCCAGGAATGCTCCTACAACCTACTGTGTTGACTTAGGACAGTGACATGAAGGGCAAATGCAGAGGTCAAATGTCATAAGGACCATGTGCTACTATGTCCTGCACTCTATTTGAAAGTATTTAGAAATCAGAGGACAAATAAGTTTGAAATGCACAGAGCCAAAAGCTGGTCTAGGGAAAATTCTCCGAATCATCAGACACTTAAAATTAGAACCAGAGAAGTTATCATCGATGCTTAATTAAAATGCAAGTTCACTGTTGACAGAAACACTCTCTGTTGATACAATGCCTACAATTATAATTATCTTACTTAATATTTCTTTCATGACAGGTATCTAATAAAACATAATTGTTCAGAATCCCTTTGTTTTTAAGGCACAACTCTGTCGAAATTCTACAAACTGTGAATATATATGTGTGAAGTCATATGTCTTATGCATTCTGACCTCAAGAATAAGAAAAAACCTATTTGACCAATGGTTTTCTAGGAAAGACTGATTTCTTCTATATTATTTTTAGAAAAATTATGTCACAAAAGTATTACATGAAAAGGTGATCAAATAATGTTTCCCCAAAACGTAAGAGCAACAGCCTTATTGAGGTACTTCTGGAAATTATTGATAAAAATATTGCTATTTTTTTGACTCGCTGATATTTGTAGTATTTGTCAAATTTTGTGATTTTTTATCATTATAAATAAATATTTGCTTTAATATCTAATTCATATTTAAAATTTAAAATTATTTTTCTTAAGTAAAATTACTGGCATTTTATATATTTATATATTCATGTGTATATTATATATATATACACATTCAATGTGCATGCATGTGTGTGTGTGTTGTGTATGTGTGTGTGTGTGTGTGCGTGTGTTCTTCAAAAGATTTGCCTTGGGTTAGCATATATTCTAAAGTTTATAAATCACATAGATAAAACATCTAGCAAAATCATGATTTACTTCGTGGCAACTACGATTACGTCCTTAATTCTAATCTGTACATAGTTAATGTTTGCCTCTAGAATAAACAATCCACATGGAACCAATTTGTACTAAAGGATACAGTTGTCTTTCTAGAAGATACAGCAAAAGCAAACAAAAGCAAAGATAACTCTAGAATTATACGTTTACTCAGTAGTGATTCAGAAAGCATGCACTTTATAACAACAACCAGTATAATATATAAAAATTCTAACTGATCACGGTTTTCCAAGCAGATAAATAATACTGAAGCATGATTTAAACTCTATCACACAATCTGGAAGAAATCCAGGTTTCATGAGTCATGCTATTTATATAATTTGGGAAACCTAATTGAAGACAAAGAATACAAAGTTACGAATTGAGCATTAGAGTTGACACATGTGAACACTTTGCTAGAGCCCTTCCCAGGTCGTTGGAAAGAATCCTGGAAGAGAGGAGACATAGACTGTAAATTCCATGAGCTACATAGTAAACCCACTTCTGTTCACAAAACAGAGCCAATAAGCCGGCAATGAAATAAGTCACTTTCATACATTTCTAGTGTCTTCTGAAATTTCATCTCAGTTAAACAAACCAAAATGCTGAAAATATTTTTATTCCTAAAAATATTTCTATTCATTTCCATGACATTTATATCAGTAAAAATATAGGATCACTTATACAAAAGTAAGTACTTTTTCATAGATATCTACTTCACCAAAGAACTCACAAAAATTGAAAATAAGGCTTAAAAGGATTTTATAAAACTCTGGAAAGTTTTAGACACAAACATAGGACACAGAACAGGCCTTTCTGGCATGAGCTCTTTCACATGCATGGATAGCAAAAGTGGAAGAAACCACAAAATCTGAATAATTGCCCTATTTGAATGAATGCTTGTTTTCTCCTTTTATCTATTCTTTTCTAAAATAAGGATGTATAACATTTTCAGTGGAAAATTTATACAATAAACTTTTGAATTTTTTTGAGTCATCACAGGAAAACAATTCGTAAATAAAAGTTTGGCTTATCACTTCCAGTATTTTGAAATTCTCAAAAGAAAAATTTAATTTTAACTTCCTTTAACATATAAATCAGTTTGCACTCTCCGCAATATTTTTTTTCCCTAGACTGAGATGTCATTCGACTTTGGAACAACTAAACTCTGATGAGGTGTCATAATTTCTAGAAGCCCAAAGAGACAGAGGAAATGTGTTGAGAGACCAACTAGCCAACCAGAAGCTTCCTTGGGTGCTGGAAGTTTCCTGTGTCCTCACTGCGATCTCACGCCTCTGCCCATGACCTCTGGGGAGCTCTTCCAGCTGTATCACTTTTCACTTTATCAGACCTTGTCATAAAAATAACTGTTGTTACTTGGAAGTATAAAAATGGACAACTAGAACAACAACACAACAATTTTACTCATAGCAAATAATTTTTTCAGCCCACATCTTCAGCTTTTTTTGTTAAACTTATTTAAAACTCTCCCGTGTGAAAGTTTAGCAAAATACAACCAAGGTGCCCCAACTTCAAATACCAGTTGAGTTGTTTTCTGATTGTGTGACCCGATATAGTTCATTCAACCTCTTTTAAATTAAATTTTTCTTGTCTCTAAAAGGAACTTGAATGGGTTCTGCAAAGGATCAAGATGCAATCTAAACAAAATAAAGTAGTAAAAGTGCTTGATGCAGTAACTTAGTGATAAATTATATTTTTACTAGCTTTCACAAGATAATAATGAGCTACCCATAACATTTTGCTAAATTTACTTTATTATTATTTTTTTTTATTTTCTAAATGAGAAGAGATTGGGAAATATGCTGCCGCGTTTTGGGGACTTCATTCCTTCCTATGCTTTTATATGCCTGTCTTTTTCTTTCTTTCTTCCTTCCGTCCTTCCTTCCGTCTTTCCTTTTTCTTTTTGACTTAAGCCTCTCTATCTTTCCCCATCCTCTATTTTCATCTTTTTGTACAAACACACACAAACACTCATTCTTGGTCTTGCCTGCTCTCTTTGACTCACATACTCTATCCTCTACCAATCTTTCATTCTGTCTCTCTGTCTCCCCCAACACTCACACATACACACACTCACTCACATCCACTCTACTTACATTCAAATATGGTGAAGGATAGAATGATCGTTTCAGTTCAGTCTTCTTAGTCTTAGTCTATTCTTCAGCTAATAGAAAGAATGTTCTGGTCCCAAGCCTTTATGTATAAACAAGCCCATGTGAGTTTCCAGTGAAAAAGGATCGTTAGGCTCTCTGTCTTTGAACTTTGAACAATTAGGTGGGTCTACTTCCTGGGGTTGGCAGCAACAGCAGCATCATGTGGAAACTTGGAAATGCATAATCTCAGGGGCTACCACTCTTTTGAGGAATCAGAAACTGCAGGTGGGCCCAACAATCTGTGTCTTAATCACTTCCTGAGGTGACTGCATGCTAAAGTTTGAGAACTTCTGGCTAGAAGAAACCCCATTTTCCCATACCCTCTATAGCAGATCATTGCTTAGTGGCTTGTCTTGCTGAAAAATGGATTTGCCAAAATGGTGACCACAATCACTGACATATTAATTACAGAATAAAGCCCTTTCAGCTGCTAATGTCTATGATAAAATGATGAGGAGTCTCATTATATTTTACCAAAACATGCAGAAAAATTAGGACAAATCTAATTAAAGGTCTTTTCCTACACAGATTTCCAAAGAAACAAACATAAAGCAAACAAATGGGTAAAAACCATTTAATTCTTTGGGGATTCAAACCAAGATAATAACCAAAGGATCGAGGGAGCAAAACATTTTATCCTTGTATCACACATTCAGTGGACTCCAACATGTACAAGCATCTTTGGAAATGAGATTTTGTAT
The DNA here is from genome assembly GCA_028646485.1 of Cryptoprocta ferox. Lineage (NCBI taxonomy): Eukaryota > Metazoa > Chordata > Mammalia > Carnivora > Eupleridae > Cryptoprocta > Cryptoprocta ferox. The sequence continues at coordinate 177,123,859 of CM053567.1, read as the reverse complement.
AATGAGATTTTTTTAAGAGCTTGTTTCTTTTGAATTGAATTCTAGTCATTAGTATTCTTTCAGTAAGAACAGATGGTTCCGAAGTTACTTATCCTCAAAGGAAAATAGAATGTAAGCTCCACGAAGACAGATTTTTCTTTTCTCCCCTTGTCTACTGATGTATCCCAAGCACCTAACCTAATGCTTGGCATAAGGTAGGTATTTAGTAACTATACACTGAATGAGTGATTGAGTACAAACTATACTTATATAAATTGTGCTTGTCTCTCATTTCTCCATTACCCAAAAAGCTGGATTCATGGGCTTTCTATCAGTGAAGTCACATAAGACCTGGCACTCAGAAAGGTCCCAGTGTTTTATATAATGTTTTCCTGTTACTATCTTTAGGTTCTGAATAATTTATTTTTGAAAGTTTGTTTTGTAAGTGAAGTTCTAAGAGCATGGCAGAAGATACCTGGGAATAAGAATGGCCGCCATTACTTGCCATTCCGTTTGAATAGTGTTCACCATGCCCCATGGGCACAGAATTCTCATGGACGCATGATGTGTGGGAGTTCAGCAAGACTCAAAATAAGTATGAAGTGTGTTACCTCTACCACTGGGTAGGCAGGGCTCTAACAGACCCGAGAGGCCATGTCTTCTATTCAAACAAAAACTCTATCAGAAAGAAGGCAATGGTACTCTAGAAACACAAATGATCAGGGAAGGCTATCATACCCTTTCTTATTGGTATTACTTCCCCATATTAGCCAACCACTTATGATGAAAATCATGGCATAGAGGAAAGGAAAAATAGGGTAATCTACAGGGTTTTTTTAAAGTTATTTCCTACCCACCAGTGAGCTATAGACAATGGATATTGGTTGAATGTGCATGTACCAAAAAGTGAAATAAAACCAGTTGAATTAGTTCACGTTGTGCTTCCAGTGTTCTGGTATTCTGCATGTATGAGCTACAAAAATACTGAATGTATAATTTGGGGGATTCCACATATGACTTATATGCACTTATATTTTCATTTAAAACTGATATAGATGACAAGAAAGATTTATGCTAATCATTTATAATTATAATTTTCTCTGCTTAGAATGACATTAAATAGCAAATAAAAGCACTATACAAATTGAGAGTGTGTGGAAGAAAAGGAAAACTTATAATTTAATACTTTTAACATTTTTTTTTCATTTTGAACAAACGTGGATGTATTATTATGTTTCAAACTGTATTGCTGGTCCTAACTACTCATAAGCCCAGAAAGAGATCCAATCAGTAAAACTTTCTAAACATGCCAGCCCTTTCCCAAGTTTTTTCATTTTTACACATATGATTTCTGCTGTCTGAAAGGTCCATGTGGGAAACACCCAGTTTCAGAGCCAAAGAGACTTGAGTTTATATCCTGACTGCTATTTTTAAGTGTATGACTTAACCTCTACCCCCTCTTAGCTTTTACCTCCTTAACTATGAATAGGGGCTTGCTAATACCTACTTCTAAGGGTTGTCAAGAGAATAAAATAAGATTTATGGGAAGTTAAAATAAGACAATCTGTATAAAACTCTTGCCGTAAATAGTTTCAGGGCCAGGCAGATGGCACAATGGGTTTGGCCTCTTGGCATCAGCCAATAGGTAATATTGAAAGAAACTAGAATGGCAAGATTTGCCCAAAGGAACTCCAATTTCATAAAATGTCTTAAGGCATTGTGCTTGACTGTGTATTTCTGCGACAATGGAAAATGTGAAAGACTGAAACCAAGGGTTGGCAACCTTGTGAACCAACTGGAACTCTCATACGCTTCTCATGGAAATGTAAAATTGTGTAACCACACTGGAAAATAGCTAGATAGTTTCTTTAAAAAATTATATGTTCATGAAAAATAGATTAAAGCAAATGTCCATACAAAGGTCTGTGCACAATGCTTGTAGCAGCCTTATTCACAATAACTAATAACTCCAATCAACTCAAATGAGGTAGCAAAATGCTTCTCAATTAAAAAGAGGGAATAAAATATTGATTGAGGCACAACATAGATAAATCTTACAATCATCTGCTGACTATAGAGCCAGATATAGAAGATTACTTATTATGTGATTGCGTTTATGTAGAATTCCAGAAGAAATCAAACTAATCTGTGGTGACAAAGAGACGGATCCAAAGAGGGTAGCAACAGAGGCTGGGATGGATAGCAAAGAGCATGAAGAAACTTTGGGGGAAGATGGAAGTGATCTATATATCTTGGTTTTGGGAGTGTTTATGGAAGTAGTTAGGTCAAAAAAACATTTGCATTTCATTTGTATGCAGTTTATCTTATGTAAACTAAATCTCAATAAAATTGAGTAAAACACAAACAACTGAACGAGGAAGCTGACAGCTGGTGGAAGAATTCACAGACTTGCCCAAGGTCATGCTGTTGACCAGCACAAGAGCCAGACAGCCAGACATAACTGCCAACCTGTCTGCATCCTAGGAACAAACAGCAAAAACATTTTGGGGGGCAGCAAATAGATTTTACCTGTAGAAGGCTGTTTGTAGGCTGACAATTTACAACCTCTTCTACAGATGGTAAATGAATGTGTGGATCCCTCTCACCATGTTCTTCAGAATTACACTTCTACAACACCTTAGCATGGAAACAATTTCTTCCCCAAGACCAACCAGAACCATCTTCTCTTTGGTCAAAGCTTCTTCATCTCTTTGAGGTGGTTGGCCTTTCTGTTCTGGGTTCCTGTAGCACTGGGCGCGTGCTTTTACTCTGGCTCCTATCATATGTACTGAAGTCAAACTTCTTGAATGTGGATTTTTTTAGTTATTTATTTTTAAGAGAGTGAGAGCACAAGTGGGGGAAGGGGAGAGGAAGAGGGGGACAGAGGATCCAAAGCAGGCTCCAGGCCCCATGCTAAGAGCAGAGAGCCAGATGTAGGGCTGGAGCTCATGAACCATGAGACCATGACCTGAGCCAAAGTCAGATGCTTAATCGACTAGGCCACCCAGGCGCCCCTTGCCTGTGAATTTTAACTCTATTATTTGTTACCATGTCCCTTTGAACAAGTAATAAACTCTTGGACTTCAACTTCTTTATTCATAAAGTGAAGTTTATGATGATGATGATGATGATGATGATGATGTTGATAACAATAATATCTTTTTCTTAAAGTTGTTGAGAGATGATATAAACATGCAGATCATGTGATATAGATCCTGACACATGATAAACAGAATTCAGTGAATGTTACTTTTTTTCATTGTCATCACCAGCATTAATATTTTGGATTTCATCTGTTCATGTCTTCTCTCCCATTTTTCTAGGAGTCCCTCTGGGCAAAGAGTGTGTCTTGTGCATCTTGTCCCCAGCATCTGCACAGAAGTGCTCTGTGAGGACACAATGAATCAGAGAGTGGGTGAGTCAGAACCTTACCTCTTATTCTCATTTCCTAGTTCCTTGAGAGTGACTAATGGGAACCTAGGTCCTTGAGAGTGCTGACCTTCACAAGTGCTGAGGAAATATTTTTCTTCTTTTCTATGGAAGAAGTCAAGCTTAACGTTCACTTGTTAGGCTCTTTGCCAAGAGGAAGGCACAAACTAGTAGTTCATCTAATTTATGAAGGTGTAGTAAAAGTAAACGTCCCACAGAGGTCCTGAGAGCACGAGGCTACTGCAGCTGGTGGAGTGAACAACCTAGTAGATGCTCTGCAATCCTACTCGGTGCATCACATCAAGGAACAAATGCCAACATAGAGAAGAGAAGAGGGGTGTGTGTGGATCCTACTGTATGTAGTCCTTTCTGGAGAACAGAATGATTTACCTTCAGGAAACAAGCTATGCCTCCTGAAATGCCATTTTCAAAGCCCAGCAAATTGAAGTTAGGTTAGAAAAGTGATGTGCCTTAACGGAAATAGCAGTAGATGCTGTGTACCCAGGAGGGGAGTAATGTAGGGTCAGGGTGCTTCAGTTCTCATGGGTTCATCCCCAGGGAACGTTTATGGTTTCGGTATTATTTTACTTAGACATGTGTACCTTTCAAATATTAATTTATTCAATGACTTCATATATTTATGATTATAAAAGCAATATATGCCTCTTTCAAAACATGCAGAAATATACTGCTGAAGATAAAAGGGGATCCTTATTCAGAGATAGCCACTGTTGAAATTGTGGTGTATATTCCTAAAGTTTTCTGTAAATTTATAACTTATATAACAAAGCAGAAATTAACCAGGGAGTTCCCAGATTTCACATTTTCCATACTGATTGAAGAGAATCCTTTCTGGACATGCCCATTTCTCCTTTCACCACTTTCGTCCAGCCTTTAGAGAGTGTCCTATAATTTCTAGAAATGCCCTTTGGACATTAAATCTTCCAAATCAGTACAAATAGTAGGGTCGCAAGAAGTTTTGGCTTGGAGTAGGAGAAATGTTTGAAAGGAGATTCTGGAAGATGAAGCCAAGGCAAAGCTGGGATATGTGTAGGAAGAGGATGAAAGAGAAAGGGAGCTTTTAAAAATGGGTTGTTAAGCGGTATGACTAATTTTTATGGTGTTTGAGAAAAATAAGGAAAATATTTGAGTCATTGAAAAATTAGTTTTTGGGTTTCCAAACTGTGGTTTCTTGACTTATAATCAGGGTTTATAACAGTTGCTGAGGCAGAACTGAGTGTCAGAGTAATAGGTCATTAATGATATAAAAGTAGATCTCAGTGTGAATTTAGAAATAAGCACAAGTCCAGGCATAGGCATGAATATAGGCTATAGGGGATATATATTTTTTTTTCATATAAGTATCACTATCAACACCACTAAAGAATATAGAGAGAGAGGTAGAAAAAGGGAGAGAGGTTAGAAACCAAATCATATTATTTTAAAGGAGATTTTCTCAGTAAACATAAAATGAACACAGTCCCATATCAACAAATCCTTCAGTTATGATTTTTTTCATTAAAGAAACAGACATATACAAAAAGCAGCACAATTGAATAGGATTCTATTAGAATATGTGGAGAAATAAAGGAGTAGAAACAGAACAATTTTTGTTGTTGTTAACAGGAGGTCCAAGCTTTGTGGAGACTAAAATTAGAGAATTGTCTGGATTCACAGCAGCCCTGGGGTGTTAGCACTGGGAGCTTTGTGAAATGGCATGATTGTGGCAAGGTATGAGTTAGCAACAAATGAACTGTCTTTTCTTTTTTATTCTAATCAACTATAAAATATACCCTTGTTTCTCATTTAAGTTTTTAAGATAGATAGGAGAAAGAGAAAGAAGGAGAGAGAAAGAGAAGCTGCATAACCTATGAATCTGATTGGGCTGGATATGAACTATCACCTCAACTGGAGAGCAGAATTTGTCACACAAAGTTAGGCATAGATAGCTGGCAGCATAAGTATGAAGTCATTACTCTGGGCTGAGGGGGTAAGGGGAATACGGTCACAAAATATTTGTATTGTTCAGGAATCTTTGTTGCAGCTGAAATTAGACAAGAGAAAAGGGATTTACCAGCTCCCATATCTTAGGAGGTCAGGGATAGTCAAGGTGCAGATATGGCTAAATACATATGGTCAAATTATATCATCAGGGATATACTGGTTTTCATTTCCCAACTGTGCTTTTACCTGTCTTTCCATCATTCCTTCGGGAGTTTCCCATGTGGTGACAAAAATAGCCACTAGAAGTATTAGACTTTCAGTTTATTAGGGGAAAGATAGGCCCCATGGGAAAAGATTGCTTCTTTTACTTTAACTACAATAGAACCCCCAAACTTGCCTCTGACTCACCCAGTTTGATAGGTTACATATACAACCCAAAGTCAATTGACAGATCTTGAGCAACGAGTTAATCATATTGGCCAAGCTGGGATTCTACACATGGATTAGCCTCACGTCATCTGCTGGGTTCAAAGTCAGGGAACTACAGTTGATGAATACCGTACAGCGAAAATCAACAGGATGGAAACAGGCACACTCAAACTGGGCAGGTGTGGTATGATCATAAACTATTAACAAAGGTGTGGACAGTACTTAGGAAAAGTAACAAACCAATGGTATAATGTCTCAGAGTATTCACAGGCAGCCGTTACTCCTTTTAAGTCCAAAGAGGCAAGAAAGAAGGAGTTCCAGAGCCCAGGGAGAGCTGTAAAATTAGGGCGCCCTGCCCAGCACAGTGCCCTTTAATAGAGGGACACTGCCAATCCATGATAATCTAACAGGACAGGAAACATTGGAAGCAACATTCTGAACTCGGTCTCTCCGTATATTTCTTCTAAGTAACTCAGTTGCCTCCCAACCCAACTACAAGCCAGAGGGTAAGGATGCTGATTGCTGTTTGTTTCTATTTATATTTTGTATAAAGTTAACTAAAATAATCTCCCAGAGGTAAACAACCATAAGAGTTTGATACACAGAACTTCAAACTTCTCTGTTTCTACATCTACAAACACACACTCATGTACATAAGCACATTTATTTGTCTGTGTAAATAAACACGTGTGCATAAATACATATGCAAAATCGTATATTTGAACCCATGTATGTATGTGCCTTACAAAATAAGGTTATTTCATATGTATTGTTCTCTAGATTTGTATTAATGTTATACATTTTGGATATATTTCCAAGTCCATATATTTATATTTCTGTGATTCTTTTATTAGATATCTAAACACTTTATAACCTCGTCATGAGTTTTTATGCAACTTTCTTGTTGAGAGATTTTAGTTTCTGCCTGAGTTTCTGCTGTCATACACATTGTAACAATATATTCCCATGCACATATCTTTATGAACTCCTGGGGCAGTAAAGTCATGGTCACACTATCTTTTCTAATTATCTTCCAATATTCAGTTTCACACATTTTTTGGTTTTTTTGTTTTGTTTTCTTTTAATTTTTTTATGTTTTATTTATCTTTGAGTGGGGGGACATCATGAGCAGGGGAGGGTCAGAGAGAGAGGGAGACACAGAATCCAAAGACAGGCTCCAGGCTCTGAGCTGTCAGCACAGAGCCTGACATGGGGCTCGAACCAACGAGCTGCGAGATCATGACCCAAGCTGAAGCTGGATGCTCAACCAACTGAGCCACCCAAGTGCCCCTTGTTTTGCACATTTTTTGAAGTTTATTTTATTTATTTGAGAGAGAGAGAGAGAGAGAGAGAGGGAGAGAGAGAGAGAATGAGTAGGGGAGGAGCAGAGAGAGACAGATAAAGTGAATCCCAAGCAGGCTCTGTATTCTCTGCGCAGAGACCCAGCTAGGGCTCCATCTCACGAACCATGAGATCATGACATAAGTCAAAACGGAGTCGGACACTTAACCAACTGAGCCACCCAGGTGCCACTCAGTTTTGCACACTTAAAAGTGGGAGATAGAATGCTTCCTACTTTGAATAATTTAAATGTTACCCATCTGAATTAGCTTCCTAGGGTTGCTATAATGAATTACCACAAACTTCATGGCTTAAAACAAGTTCTTCACAGTTCTGAAGGCCAGCATCTGAAATTGAAATGTGAGGAGGATTGATTCCTTCTTGACAGAGGTTCTAAAGGAGAGTGTGTTCCGTGTTAGCTTCTAGTGGCTGTGGATGATCCGTGGCCTTTCTTGACCTGGGGTTGAGTCGTGCCAATCTCTGCCACAATTTCACATGGCTTTTTTTATCTGCATCTCTGTGTCTTTTCTTTTTCTAACTTTGTAAGCACACCTGTCCTTGAATTCAGTGTGGGCCCTAAATCCAGGATGAGCTCAACTTGAGATTCCTAAAATTATATGTCTAGAGACCCTATTCCCAAATTCACAGGTGACAGGGGTTAAAATTTGGACACGTCTTTTGGGGAACACAATTGAACTTACTACACAATCTTTCACATCTTCTTTAGCCAGTATGTGACAAAAGACTACTTCTTTTTTATTATTCCTGCTGTCAGTTTGTTTTATCTTTGTTTATAATTATTAAATGTCAAATTCTTTTTGTGTTGTGTTTTGTACATTTATGTCATTCTTCTGTCTATTGCCTTGGTTTTTGTATGTTTGTATATATTAGTTTTATCGTGGCCTGAATACTTAAAATGAGATATACTCTCTTAATAAATGTTTAAATGTAACATTATTGTCACTGCAAGTAAAATGTTTCCAGCAGACTCCTAGCACTTACTCCTCTTGCTTAACTAAAGCATTATTCCCAGTGGTTAGCGACTCGCCATTTCTCACTCCCCTGTCCCCCTGCAACTACCATTCCATTCTTTGATTCTATGAATTTGACTATTTTGGATACTTCATATAAACACAATCATGTAGTAGTATTTGTCTTTCCATCATGGGCTTATGCTATTGGGTTTTTTAAATGATTATTTCTTGTTATTAATTAGTAGAGGGTTTAAAATCTATTATAAATAGTAGATCTGTGTTGTAAATTTCATTCAAAGTAATTCCACTCCTTTGGATCTTTTTGTCCACATAAAATTTAAATTTTTTGAATAATTAAACTTGTCAATTTTCTTGATAAATTGTGGAGTTCACTTCAGGCTTCAAAAAACAAAGTTTGTAAAGATACTCTCCTATAGCTCATATGAATGTTTTTTAGCCTTTAAAATAAACCTTGAAAGCCCTCATTTATTTTGAATTTAATTTTTGTGTATGTTATGTAGAAAAGAGTTGACACTTTCTTAAGTAGGAACAGCATTTTGTACCAAAATTATTTATTATTATATTATTTTCTCACTATTTTTAAAATTTTTTAAAAAATGTTTATTTGTGTATTTTGAGAGAGAAAGAGAGCAGGGGAGGTGCTGAGAATCCTAAGCAGCCTTCACACTTTCAGAACAGAGCCTGACATGGGGCTCGATCTCATGAACCCTGAGATCATGACCTAAGCTGAAATTAAGAGTCAGATGCTTAACCAACTGAGCCATCCAAGCGCCCCTGCAATGTTGTTATCTCACAAAATTTTTATTATAAATTACTCTGCTTCTGGATTATTAAATTGATTGCTAAGATTCATTTACCTGTATCTGTGCATACTCATTTAATATTATTTTCTCTGTAATATATAGTAAATTCTAGTAACATAAGTGTACCTTTGTTGGTCATGTTTTTTCAGTATTTTCTTGGCCTCTCTCTCATATTTACTCCTCTGGCTGACATTTGAAATTTCTTACAAAATCATCAAAAGATGGAATTCTGATTTAAATTCAGTTAAATATACAAATTATTTGAAATGGAGAGATATCATCCCATCCCAAAGGATAATATAATTTTCCAAATCTTAAAACCTTATTTAAAATCTTTTAGTAGCATTTGTAGATTTCTTAGCATTGGTCTCACATTGATTTATATTAAATATGTCTCTTTGTATTTTATAATTTTAGCTTAGATTTTTGTTTTGTGTTTCAGCTTTTGAATTTCATTTGTTCCTCAAGATGTGTTCTAAATTGCTATCATAAACATAAATAAAACAACTTGAATTGGTTTATTTTCTATCCAGTCCCCTGATGGAATTTTTTTAATTTTTGGTTAAAATATAAGGTAATGGCAATATTTATGATGGGTATGATAATAATGGCTAGAATGGTTAATAGCCCTGTTATTAATTAATAATTAAGTATCAGACATTTTGCTAATCACTTTACAAATGTTATTAGATTGAATCCTCTCAGTACTCCCAAGGGAGGGAGATCAGTGTCTTTTTCCCAAGTGAAAACTTGGAGCTTATGAGGGTTAAGGGATTACTCCAAATTTTCCAGGTAATAACTAGCTGTCCCAGAATCAGAATTAGGATCTTCCTGTGACTTCTGAGATCATCTGAGTAAACATAAAGCTATATATATTGCTGTCTCTTTAGCTAGAGACTCGAAACCAATGCTGAAAAACAGTGGTATAGTGGTGAGAATAGCATTCTTAATTGATCTTGAATTTAATGAAAGAACAAAGCACTTCTGATGGCATTTCTTGTTGGCAAACATATTCTTTCTCATTTTTTAAAGATTTATTTTATTTTTTGAGAGAGAGAGAGAGAGAGAGTGCAAATGAGTAGGGGAAGGGGCAGAGGAAGAGAGAGAGAGAATGAGAATCTCAAGCAGGCTCCATGTCCAGTGCAGAACCCAACACAAGGCTCAGTTCCACAACCCTGGGATCATGACCAAAGCTGAAATCAAGAGCACTGAGGCGCCCCTCTTTCTCAATTTTTAAAGAAAGTTTTGTTTTATTTCTGTATTATTTAAAATTTTTAAAAACAGTAACAAAAATAGAATGCTTTTAACTTATTTATCTACTGACAGAATCATAGATTAAAACACTAGAAATACCAGGTAGTTTCCTAAAATTTACCACCTTGCAATTTTGAAATAAACTCTACTTCCACTTGGTATATTAATATCTCCCTGAATGTTATTTGCATATTCATCATTCTTTTCTTCATTTATTTTCAGAATAACTCTTACATTGTTTCATTTTTCAGTGTCATCTTTGTTGCATTTTGATATGAGGCCATGCAAGTTTATTTTTTTTAGTGGTTTTATTTATTTTGAGGGAGAGAGAGACACCAGGGGAGGGGCAGAGAGAGAGGGAGAGAGAGAATCCTAAGCAGGATTCACGCATCAAGAGCAGAGCCCTACATGGGGCTTGAACTCACAAACCATGAGATCATGACCTGAGTCAAATCCAAGAGTTAGACATTTAACCGACTGAGCCACCCAGGTGCCTCAGGTCATGCAAGTTTAGTAAGATATCCATATTTGTCTATTTTCTGAAATAATTGTATGACATACACATTGTTAGTCTTAAAAGGTTTGATAAAATTCACCTGTAGATTCATCTTGGTTGGTAGGTATTTTAGGGTTAGACCTCAAAAGTCTCTATTATTTTTCTATAAAATTATTATTTCATGATTTTTAGCTCTGAACTTATTTTGGAAATTTATAGTATTTCAAAATATTCTTCTCTTCACTAAATTACTTGCATTTACTTTCATAAAGTCTTAAATAAAATTGTTTAGAATATTTATTGGAATTTTTGTTGTATCACATTGATTATTTTTTTAATGTTTATTTATTTTTGAGAGAGAGAGAGAGAGAAGGAGAGAGAGAGAGACAAAGCATGAGTTGGGGAAGGGCAGAGAGAGGGAGACACAGAATCCTGAACAGGCTCCAGCTCTGAGCTGCGTACAGAGCCCAATGCAAGGCTCAAACCCACAAACTGTGAGATTATGGCCTGAGCCAAAGTAGGATGCTTAACCAACTGAGCCACCCAGGCATCTCTCACTTTGATTATTTTTAATGTCATAAATATTACTTTACTTTTTCAAAATTATAATTATTTACTTGATTTGGCTACCTTTTAATTTTACTAATATTTCCTTCTTAGTATTTTTGGTCACAAGAGTTGTTTTCAATTTCCTTATTAATTCTTTCCTTCCTTACTTTAAAAATTTCATAATTTTATATTAACCCATTCCTTCATAGTCTTTTTTACTAACAAAATTATTCAAAGCTTTAAGTTTTCTTCTGAGTATGGTTTTACATATTCCATATACTCTTACATGGAATTATCTACTTTTTGCTAATCTTTAAATGATTTAGAATTATAGTTTTATTTACATATTTTATTGATTTAAATTATTTTTGTGGACAATTTAAAATGTGTTTTAGTATTTTTGTAAGACTTTATGCTTTTTGGATTTTAGTCAAAAAATGTGGCTTCTGCATTTTCCATCTTTGGGAATTTATTAAGATTTATTTTATAGCCAATTTACATGTTTCTTGTTTGTTTGTTTGTTTATGCACCTTACTGGTTCTTGGTCACAAGAGTAGAGTATGCATTTTATAAGGTATAGAATACCATGAATGGAAACTAAGTTACTCTTGTCATTTTTGTAATGTAATCTTGTATATTTTCATGGTTTTAAATCTACCTGATCTGTTCAATTCTGACTCACACTGTAAGTTTTACTTTGCTACCTCTTTTTTCCCTGATTTTATTTACCAAATGTTTATAGATGACATATCCTTCATGACCTATCCTCCATTTTTTAATGTAAAATATGCCTCTCTATCCTGATTAAGTCTTTAATCCTTCAATCTTTCTTTATTGGTATGCTCATTACCTCTGGTATTTTATTTCTGTTTCTATTTGCCTAACATATCAATTATGTGTCTATCTATCTATCTATCTATCTATCACCTACTTATTATTTTTTAATCAATCATCTATCTTATTTATATTTTTACTTTTAAACATTATGCAATATTTTATTTTAGATGAGTCTCTTGTAAACCATTATACCTAGATTTTTTGCCTAATTTAAGTGAATTCACCAATTTAGGCTAAATGTTCAATTCTGGAATGTTTACCTTATAATTTAATTTTAGACAAATCATAAAGCAAAGGAAGCTTTGCAGATACTATGATAAAAACTCTTTTTATGGATGTTTGAATGTTTTCCTCCATGTTTTCATATTTTGATTACTTTTGTCATTTTTGTTTACTTTTGTCAATCTTGCATCAAGCAGATTAAGACCCATAAGGTAATACAAGGCAGTATATACATCCCTATAATCTTCTTGTGTCCTCACAGTCTGTCACCATAGAAATATTTGTTTTCTAGTAGGAAAAAAAAAGCAGCATAATATTGGGATGTCTTCCTATAAAGAACTATGTAAATACAGTCACCTTCAAAACTGCACAACTGTAAACATTAAGAAAGATTTCCACACAGAAATAACATGCCACCCCATTTTCAGTCTTTCCTTTCAGCTTTACTTCCTGGTAAACTGAAATGTCCTTCAAGGAAATTTTCATTTTCTTTAATTTTGTCAAGATCAGATTGGGAGAGGAAAACAAAATGATATGAATGGGAAAGAAAAACTTGCCAATACAGCAGGAAAATGAAAGTGTTCAGGGCTGAGAGTAATCCTTGGCAACGTCTATTGCAACTCTGTACTTTTACTGATGTGGAAATTAAGTCTGGAAAAGGTTGACCAGCTTGCCTCAAGTTACATTGTTTCAATAAGGTTACTAAGGCCAGAGCCAAGAAATTTCTTCCGAGATAGACAAAACTGGTTTAAGAAAAGGATTCACGGGTTTTTTAATCAGTTGGGCTGGTATTATTTCTTTATACCACACATACTAACCCAAAGACAGACATACCTGGCATTAAATTCTATCTCTTCATTTATTAGTGGTGAAAACTTGATAGATAGAGATACTTAACTCCTAAGCCCTGAATTGTATCCAAAAATAAGCATTCTATTATCAAGCATGAACATCGTTCTAAGGAACAGACGAGGCTGTGTGTATGAAGTGTCTAGCACTATGTCACCTAATTACTCCCCAACAAATGTTCATTTCCTTCCCTCTGTTCTTGATGAAATTGGTCATACTGGCTTTCTAGGGGTCAGATTAATCATAGGAACAATGCCTATGTACCAGTGTTGGGATCCAAGGGCCACTGGTTGGGATAGCTGAAACTCTGCAATGACAACATCATCTTGGAAAGTGGGCTGAGTGGGATCAGGTGAGCATTATAAAATTAGAGGATTCTATTCTCCTTCTTAACCAATTTCTAGGCAACACTTCAGTTTTCCTCCTCAGGCATGTAGCTCAAAGCTAACTTTCCATTTTTCATAACTCCCAGAAAAGCTTAGAGGTACCAGTGGGAACCATCAAAAAGAATTAAATTGTTATGTTTCCCAGGGTTAGAAAAAAATGAAAGAAAAAGTATATACAAAAGTCTATTTCATGTAATCCTGCCATGGCACCATTTTCAAACAATCACTTAAGATCTCATTAGTACGACCTGAGAATAGATTTCTCTCATTCCAGCATTGCCTGAACCTAACCCTCAGGTTAGACATCCATTGATTTTAGCTTCCATTGCTCTGTAAAACACATCTGGGTTCTTAATTAATAATTTGCTAAGTTGGAGACAAATTTGCTCTTGCTTGAACATGTCTGATTGAAAGCACAGACATAATGCTCATAAAATGTTGGGGGGAAAGTAATTGAAAGTAAGATTATAAATTATTCTTGGCTTTAGGCTTCCCTCAAGCTATGGAAAGCAAAAAGCAATTATTTATCTTTGGAGTTGAAATTAGCCTTTTTTCTGTTATCTAATCAATGCTTGTTACTCTTCCTTACCTGGCTCTCTCTTTGGTTAAGGAACTTACAAGGAGATCCCAGTTTGCTCGTTGGTTAAGGAACTTACAAGGAGATCCCAGTTTGCTCGTGCACTCAATCTATTCCACATTTCTTCACTTTTTCTTTTTGAAAATCCTTCTAAAAAGGACTGTTGTTTAGCGCACTAGGGCTTGAACATGTCAGGAAAAACTGTTCAATACCTATAATTAGTGACCTTGTTTTAAGTCTCCATCACAAGTGAGATTTGATTTATTAACACTCCTGTTCCATTCAATCACTGCTGACTAAGAGGCACCTGCATTAAGCATTTTAAAAACATACTGAAAATCCAGCCACGTCTATAGAAGCAATTGTACTTAAGTGCACAAACGGTTGGTATTGCTTATTTTGCAGCGCTCTTTGAGGTTTTACTTCTGTGGCATGGACGCACATTTGTGGACCTAATCCTGTTCAACCTAAGGCTAGACAAGCAGAGAGAGTGCTCTCTGCAGGTAAGCACGTCCCAAAAAGAAAGCTTATTAGTAGAGTATCATTAGTATGTGTCAGAGCTTGGCAGGAAACAGAATCTACCCCAGATAGCTCAAACAAACAGAAGGAACTTTTATAGGGGACTTCAGTGACAAGACTATTTTTAGAAGTGAGGTCAGGGGGCACCTGGGTGGCTAGTCAGTTGAGCGTCTGGCTTCGGCTCAGGTCATGATCTCGCATTTATGGGTTTGAAGCCCCGAGTCAGGCTCTGTGCTGTCAGCTAGCTCAGAGCTTGGAGCCTGTCTTCAGATTCTGTGTCTCCCTCTCTCTCTGATGCTCCCCTGCTAATGCTGTCTCTCTCTCAAAAATAAATAAAACATTAAAAAATTAAAAAAAATAAAAATATAAGTGAGGCCAGGTTTTCTGAAACAAAGGAGGGAGAGACACCAAGAGACCAGCAACAGGTAGAAGCTGGTAACCACTATTACGACTCAGGAGATAGGGAAGAAAAACATATATTTGGACCCTAGTGAAAACTAGACCCTTAGGGAAAGAGCCGCCAGTAGTAGCCACCACTGTAGAAACCATAGCTACTTCCAGGGGGAAAAAAAATTGTGACTAAGGCAGGGAGGAATTTGGAAAGAGGAAAGAAATATCCTGACATTTCTCTCCTCTTGCCTTCCACTCTCCTGCTAGTGGACTCCATTGGTCAAACCCAACAAGAAGCCAGAGGGTGATGCAGTCCATGGGAGTCAATCCCCCACCCACCACTACCACTCAACACATAGCAGGCTGAGGAGGGTGGAGAATTGCCGGAGTCCAGCTCCAGCAGGTCCAAGGTTCCCCTAAAGGATGGACAGTGTCGGCACGAAAATGATGAGAATCACGAAAAAGATGAGAATCGGCAAAAGGGGAAGGAAATGAGAGAGCCATGAGGTTCTTTCAGATCAGCAGGGGGGCATCTCTGCTCTCCAAGTCAGGCATCTCTGCACTGCAAACAGGCATCTCTGCACTGAAGGAGAGTCAGCCTTTTTTATTGAAAAAATGTATGGGGTACAAAACAAGAGTGGCAATTGCCTTAAACAATGATTCTGGATTGACAAATTCATTGGTATGTAAAAATTTCCCAGAACATAGTTTGGTAGAAGACTCATGCATAATCTTTATCAATAGTGATTGACTGTAGGTCATTTAGATGCTTATCATATGAGGAAGGAAGGTAACCTCAGCATTCAAATACAAGGCAATGGTTTTAGCATAGTAAAAGCAAAGGTTAGTTCTTGGTGAGCAGGGTTGAATAGGCTGTTTCCTTGAGGGGAAGTAAAACAGGTTTCTCAGGAAATGTAATATTTGCTCCCATAAACACAAAAGAAGAAATTCCTATAGTCTCCTTCATAAGGTACAATTTAGCATTAGCATAAGAAGGCAAGTCCCTGGATTGCAGTTGGCAATGTGTCGTGGGGGTCAGTGCTCAGGCAGAAATGGTGGAATGATAGACAAACAGTAATGGCGGAAAGGTAGACGACGGTCGCCATCTGACAGCAGGAGCCTTGCAAAACCCACCTTACCTCACAGGGAGTATTTTCTCGGCTTTGTGAGTCCAGAAACTGACTTCCGGCAAAGAATGGATCCAATAGGGAAAAAATAATGGCTAATCAGAACACTGATCAACAGGAAAAAGTACATTTCCCATCGGAAGGAATGGAAAAGGGTGAGAGGAGAAAGACTGGGGAGGGCAGGCATTCAAGTGGATTTTTATTTTTCTCATTTTTAGAGACAAGAATGCAAGGCAAACTTGATTCATAGGTAAGAACATACACCCACTGCTTTAATCTTCTCCAGTCAATCCAACTCACACAGCTAATCACACCATCTACTAGGGCCTTCACTGGTCCAGTCTGTTCTGGAGATCTTTCTGTGTCCTTGGGCCTTTGAACCACTCCACTTCTCTTTATGCCATACCTTCTCCTTAGAACATTTCAAGCAGCACCCACTGCTGAGTCACCAAGAGTCTCACCCTGTCTTTCTGGCTCAGGCAAGGCTGGTTTCTCTAGGCTGCTTCTTCCAAGCTGATCTCAAAACTAACCACTTTCATCATTAGGCAGTATGATGTAGTGGTGAGGAAAATGGACAAAGTCCCAAGTATAGATGCTCTCTATAAACATATCTAAGGTGTCTATAGTAATCTACTCCTTCTGAGACATTTACCTATTAGTTAGGGATAATCCTCCTGTGATAAGGTTGTTATATGGGCTAAACAAGACAGTTTTCAGATAATTCGTAGCATGGGAAATGGAGCAGAGGAAGCCCTCATTAGCTAGTAGTTATTGTCAGTCACCAACCTGTGTCCTTTCTCCTGCAGCCAAACCTTCTCCTCTTCATTGTCACGTCATCCCTGAGTGGGATGCCGGACTGAGATATTCACTGCATTAGCTGTGACTCAGCCAAAATGCTCTGTTACTTTTTTTTTTTTAAATATAAAGACAGATGGAAGTATTAGAAGTACTATGCTAATATTTTATATCTTTACATAGAAAACCAGCTTAAAGTTTAAAACAAACTCACTTTTCTTCATTCTCCATTAACCTTTGACAAATTGCAAACCCCGAAGTTTCTATAGGCGTGAACGTGGCCAGTCAGGCCATTACCCATTACCCGGCCTGTTAAAATATGGCCTTACAGGCAGCTTCCTGTGTGCACTCACCCCAGCCAGAAATTCTTTTGATAGAACTTATCATGCATTATTTATGTTTCTCTGAACCTCTAATGCAAATTTATGGAATATAATGGAAACATCCTGTACATCACCGTGTTCCTCTATCATTCTATGTCTGCCACAAGAGACTTACAAAATTACTTCTGTGGACTAATCCTATATAAACTATTATAGCTCAGCTGTAATTCCTGGGAACATTTCAATTCTTAGCTTTTCCTTCATCGTGGAGACTTTATTTCTTTCACTGTCCAAAGTATTTATTCCTCATCTAATCACAGCACTTGTATAAGAACATATTTCCCTTGAAGCAGGAAGAGTGGCACATTACCATTTTCCTTTCATTTAGTGAGGTTATTGGGGGAGGGAGATTCAGGAAATTTTGTCTATGTGCTATATAGCTATACAGAACTGTATATTCCTGTGAAAGCTTATGTGGTTGGGAGCCTTTTCATTTTAACCACTATGGCCATGTGACACAAAGGAAAAGTTGGGAAAAACTTGACCCTATGATCCTAAAATTTTGATTCACCAATATCAAGATCATTCAAACCAATTTAAGGCTTATCTCAATCTCTAAATTTGTGATGGAGAGAAGGAGTTAGGCAGGAGATAATCTAAGTAACACTTGATCAGTTTTTTTCTAGTATTTTTTTAGCAGTTGACCACAAGTCTGGCCTTCATTAACACCACCAAAGCATTGCATTTATCAGAAACAAGAAGTACTTTATACATTAAGGACAAGGTAGAGAGTCAAAGAGACCCATGAGAAATAACCTGTTGGTGCTTCCTCAAGGTAGGAGTCATTTTGGACAGACAATCTGTTATGTCTACACAGAGCATGTGAATTATTGATGGTTCCATTCATCATTTCATTTCTTTGTGGCAGCCAAGTACATCTTCCTTGTTACATGCTTTTGTTGGCCTTAAAATTAAATGGATTTCTCTGACTGAGGACACATAAGAGCAAATAGAAGTTAATATGTTTTCTAAAGTCTGCCACATGGCACCATATGTTGCAGGCAAAAGTCAAGAAAGGAAATCTTACAAAGAGTAGCCATTTATAGGCCCAACTAGAACTATTCTTCAGGATCAAACTCCATATGGCATGAAAGATACAGTTCTGGTTTTTTTCCCACACGTTTCAAGAATTTTATTCTCTCCACCTTTCTCTTTTAAAAAAATGTAACTTTATTGTTCTCTATTTTTTCTTCAGACTTCTCAACTATTACTGGTCTTATGGGTAAACTGTAATGTCTGGAAAATTAGCTGAGGTGTCTTCCACCTCATTTCTGGCTCTTGGGTAGCTTTTCTTCTATCTATATAAACTCTCATGTTCTCTTGTGTCTTTTGCCCGGTCATGCCTGCTTATGGGATACACAAAAAATAAGACTGGCATCCGTTTGTTCTAACTATAACAAGGTATATCACAATTTCTCATGGGCTTTTAATACCAACCTTATGAAACCGATACAAAAAAAATTACCAACAAATAAGAAAATTGAGACTATTTTTTCAAAAGCAGATAATCTGTTTTTCCTCCACTTTGGTTGAAGTTGCCAGCTCTTGATGTAATCCTGATCTAAAGTCATTAAATACCAACTGGAGATGTATCAAAGACCTAGTGTTGAAACTATGCTGATGGAGAGATTGGGGACAAGGTCACATTCTAGGTTTAAGAGTGCTTTTAATTTCCTTTTATATTCAAAATTCTATCTCTAACCTAATTCATCAAGATATAATGATGAAAATCACATTTAAAACATTGGGTTTTAGTCAGAACGCTTCTTCTACATTTTTGTTTATTTGTCTGTTTGTTCAATCTTTGAAGGGACCCGTCATTCTAAGTCACCTCAACATGGATTTGTTGGACACATATTAGATGCTAGATCTTGTGTTAACTACGAAGGACAATAAAGGTGATTAAATGATGACCCGGTCCTAGAGATTTTTCTGTGATGATGATAGGCAGGCAGAGTGTCCAATCCTTGGACTGGATTGTTAAGACTGAGGAGGACCTCACTGGTGAATGTGGAAGATATGGTGTTTTTGAGCAGACAGAAGACATTCCAGGCAAAGGAAAAAGTTTATGCAAAATATATGAAGCAGAAAATAGTATGACAGCATGAAGAAATTGAATTGACTAATTCTGTATAGCAAGAGTATAAAGTCCAAAATAGAAATGGCTGCATAAGTGACCAAGTTTCACACTGTACTTGGCCTTGCCAATAGTGGTACAACTAGATTTAAGGGACTCTTAGTGAATGGACTGAATTAGGTGGACAGGGAGGGGAAGAAGGAAGTAAAACTGAAGATGACAAAAACAAAAGATATTGATGTTCTGTAAGAGGAGGTAGTCAGTTGACGTATCTTATTTTCATGACAGGAATATATTGCTCTTTTTTCTTTGTCAACTCAAACCCATCTTTTTTCAACTAATTTTATTCCAAGATGGACAGTTCATCCTCTGAAATTCTATAGAACATTTTAGTAGTCCATGTTCAAAGGACTGTCCTGCATGACAAACAACTCCGGAATATTAGGGGCTCTCAACAACAAATATATTTTTTTTTTACTTACACATCGGTAGGTTGTCTCTGAGTATCTGCTTCAAGTTGACAGCAGGGTTTGGGCTGCTGCATATATCTTCATTCTGAAGGTGCAACTCAGATCTGAAATAGGCACATTAACGAGGCAGAGGGATGAGTGAGAGATACAAGTTTCCATTGGGATGTGGCATATGCCGCAACAGTTCATGTGATATTGGACACAATTTATGACCAAATCCAACAACAAGGTGGGGATATATAATCATTTTCTGGTGAAGGTGAAAGTACCACATTTATTGTAATAAATAAATGTAATTTAATGAATACTTTAATGCTTCCTGTCACTGTGCAGTATGCTTTACTTATTTGAAACTTAATAATCAGAATTTTCTGAGAAAATGATTATTTAATATTATTTTACAAATGAAAAAGCTGAGGGTCTGGAAAAGCCCAAGACCACACAGCTAACAATTGGGACATTTACTAATTTGATCATTCATTCATTTATTCACTCACCCATTCATCTGTTATGTGCTATGAACTATTCCAGGCTTTAGAGATACTACAGTGAAAAATACGAATGAAGCTCTTGCTTTCATGGAGCTTTTACATTAGTAGAAGAAGAGAGACCATAAATTAATATAAAAAGAAAAAAGTCAAATTATTATAAGTATTATCCAAGGAATTAGAATAGGTTAATGTTCTAGACAAGGCTCACAAAGAAGGAATTTTAGGAACCACACTGAGGTCTCTTTCATGCCACAGTCCACGTTGTTTTCACTATGACACAGCCAGATCTACCTTGTAACATGTCCACTGACTTTTCAGAACTATTATTTTTATGAATCATTATTATTTAACATTTCTCGTCCTCATGTTTTATTTCCCCAACTGATTGCAATCAAAATACAGAAATATCCCATTTAATTTAGATGTTTGTAATATGATAGTCCCCTTTATCCTCAATTTTGCTTTCTGTGGTTTTAGTTATCCATGGTCAACTGCTGTATGGAAGCAGTTGATCTTCCTTCTGAATCACCATCAGAAGTAGCCAAACATGGTATCACATGCCTGTGTCATTCACCTCCTTTCCTCTCATATCATGCAGGCATTTTATCATCTCACATAATCACAAGAAGACGGGTAAGTTCAGTATAATAATAATTGAGAGAAAGAGAAAGCTCACATTCACATAAATTTTATTAAAGTATGTTATAATTTTATTAGAGTTGTTAATCTCTTACTGTGCCTAATTTACAAATTAAGTCTTTTCAGAGGTCTGTATGTATAGGAAAAAACATAGTATATATTGTGTCAGGTTCAATATTAATATGAAGTTTCAGCCATCCACTAGGGGTCTTGGAATGTACCCCCACAGATAAAGGGGAAATTGCTGGAGTCTGTTTTGTTTAATGTATTGCAGTTACCCAATTTGTTATAAGGTAATTTCCTAGATAATCCTTAAATAACTCTATCATCTCTAAATAATTAAGATATTAAGATAAGACAACGTTTTTAACTTGCTTTGATTCACTGGCAACAGCGAATGTATTAACTGGGATGAAGCAGAATAGCTTACTTAATTTAGTATGTGCCTCCCTATGTCTAGAATTCTGATCTTGTTTCTTTGAGGAGAGAACATCTTTGAAAATGAGCAGATACAGTAAGTGTTCTTAATTAATTTTACAAATTTCAAACTTGTATTAAAAGATGTGAATGTGCCAATTTCTCATCTATGCGATAGAGAAATTGTGTGAACATAAAGAAGTAGCTCTTTTTTTTTTTTTTTCCATTCTCTAGTTATCTCTTTATAAGCCTGGGAAAGGGAAAGACTATGCTAACTGCAGTGTGGCATAGAGGGAAATAATTTACTTTTTGTGTTATAAGACATAGTTTCTGACCAAGAATTCCATATCTGATGTTGTCTATTTATATGACAGAGGATAAATTACTTAATCTCCCTGAATCTTTGTTTATAAAATAACACTAAGGATGGTTAGACGTTCATAGCTTAAAGGGCTGCTGAGTTAAGAGAATTTAAAATAGTAACATATATATATAACAAACTCATTGATAATTGTAGTAATAGCAGCAGCAGCAGCAGCAGTAGCAGCAGCAGCAGCAGCAGCAACAACAGCAGCAGCAATAGTAACAACAGTAATCCAAGCTAATAGAAAACTAATAACAGATGTGTAAATGCCAGACAGCTAATCCTTTATCAGGTATTACAAAGATACACATATGGTATGTTTATTAAAGTTGAAATAATGTAGACACATGAATAAATGTGCAAAACCAAGATCACAGTATGTACCATATGCATTCTGACACCTTAATTTTAAAAAAAATAATAAAAGTGAATATTGAAGCTTCTTAAGTTGGTCTTAATCTTTCATACATAAAACTTGGGTTAGAACAGAAATAATATACTAAGTTGATAGACAAAAAATTCAATGTTGAAATTGTTTATTTTATAGTGCCTTTAGGCTTGCAATTATTTGAATATATTGCCAATTCTTATTATGTGATTAACTTTTGTTTATGTTTTTGACTTTTTATTATTTTTATCTTTCTGGCTACCTTCTCTCATCCTTTCTCCATGAAATAAAAAGATATAAGTAGACAATTTTATATATATACATATATGTGTGTGTGTGTATATATATATATATATATGTAGTTATAACATATATATATACATATACACATATATATACATTCACACACACATTTAGGCATGCCTGGGTGTCACAGTCAGTTGAACATCCCTATTCAGCTCAGGTCATGGTGTCACGGTTGGTGAGTTCTAGCCTTGGATCAGGCTCTCTGCAGTCAGTGTGGAGCCTGCTTGGATCCTCTGTCCCCCCCCCTCTGCCCTTCCCCCACTTGCATGCATGCTCTTTCTCTCTCAAAAATAAAATTAAAAAATTTATAAAAATAAAAAATTATAAATATATAATATGTATAATATTTACTTATTTATAAACAAATATATATTATTTATAAATATCTAATCTATATATAATTATAGTATCATTGCTGTGAGGCTCCAGAATACCCACTTGAATAATAACTGAAGACAACCCTGACCTGTTCCCCTCAGAAAAGTGATTCTTTTCAGATTTGAAAAGTATGGACATGGATATGTCCTTCTGGGGACCATACAACACACATATGTCACATGAAGAAAGATTCTTTTTTTTCAAAACACAACTTTTCTTTTTCTCACATCATAAGTAAAACCCTTTCCCCATGGTTGAGAATCACTGTCAGAGTAAATACTGCCATAGATGGAGAACATTGCATACTCATTTAAAGGCACTATTCTAGAATTTGACTAAGGGTTCTGTGTTGTAGATAGTAATGAGCTTCATGGAAGAAATCGGATTGCCACAGGATGTTCATTCACTCATTGTTTATCCGAAATTTGAATTTAAGGTGATATCATATTTTCATTTGTTAAATCTGGCTACCCTAAGACTAAGAGAAGGAGACATATATTATCATATCTGGCTTACCCTGGTATTCTTGGCTTCTCTTGGGTCCTTATAATACTTGACATCATGGAATAGATAACAGAGCTATTCTCTATTACTAAGCACAGCTGAAAGGAGCTGTATATGTAATTACAGAGGATCATGTACGTCATGAGTTCCTTCCATTGCAACACTGAGCAATTCTCTCTTGGGTTAGTCTTGCTGCTATTGCTATAACCCATCTCACCCCATTAGGAGCAGCACAGATATTTCCAAAGCAATGGGAGAAGTAGACCTGCAACTAAGACTTTTATCCTATATTCAAATGTAGAGCCACTCATTCCCTCAGAACAAATTTAGTAAATCTTATATCAGACATTAATACTTTCTTCTTTTCTCACTTTTATTCCTGCTGCCTGGGGGTCTATGGCAAATATGTGCTAAATGAATGAGTGATTGAAAAATATGTCTTTAGCATATCAGCTAGGAAAATGGTAAATGCAGAACATTTGAAAACAAAGGGCATGCAGATTATTACCATATCTCTGTTCATTTGCAATACAACTCACCACCATTATTTTGAGTAATTTAAGATTCCTGTGACCAATAAAATTATAATTTTCTCAGGAGAACTTACTAGTTTAGAATGGACTCAATACTGAAAAACCTGTAATATAATATTAAACATAACATGAAACATATCCTCAGTTTGAATCTCAAACGATTCGGGTAACATTAACTCAAAGATTAGTTTTTACAAAAATCCTCCTTTCCCTTAAAAGCCAAACCCATTTCCTTGAACTTTCACCGTATTGTGGGACACTCTCCCGAGAAGATGGATCATCTAAGGTGATCTTGTTGAGAGCTTTCTATGTCCCACACACCAGGTCAAACTACTCTGGTCCAGGAAGTATGCACCTAATCCCACTTACATGGAGCCTCAATTTCCATAGCTGTGGTCACTCTCATCAGTGAAGAGTGAACATCCCAATTGACCAGATATTTTTCCAAGTCATGTTCTCCATTCTAGGTGCTAGACCTTCCTCCCATTACTGAAGTCCATTCTGCTCAGCAGCCTGGTATGGTCAAGGAACCTCACTATAGAATCCATCACTGGGGTGCCTGGGTGGCTCAGTCAGTTAAGCATCCCACTGGCCCACATCATGATCTCATGGCTCATGGGTTCAAGTGTTGGGCTCTGTGCTGACAGCTCAGAGCCTGAAGCCTGCTTTGGACACTGTGTGTGTGTGTCTCTCTCTGCCCCTCCCCACTGCTCTCACTCTTTCTCTCCTTCAAAATTAAATAAACATTAAAACGTTTTTATAAAGTATAGAAAATCCATCACTACTTGATTGGTCTGGGTGCCACACCAGTGATTTGTATTTCCTATTCTAATTTCTACAGCTAAACTTTTCATGAACTTACAAAGCTTCGATATCTCCATTATTTTTTCCTATGCTACCTCTAGTCTTAAATTTATTAGTAAATAAATATAAAGGCTGTAGTCTTATCCTGATGCATGGACTGTCTTCATGAATTATTTTGATCATCACTTTCCATCATGAAGTAGAATTTATTAACAAATTGTCCCATTGATTTACAACATCATATAATTAATTAGCCAGGTGTATTGTCTTTGGATACAATATTAATTTTTGAAAAAAACACTGTAATATAATGCTAATTATCTTACATATGGATAAAATCAAAGAATACTTAGAGAAGTACTTGTAAAAGCTCTCTCTGTGCAAAATAAAATAACGTGTGCAAATGATATCCTAAAGAACTTGGAATTCAAAATATTAAGAATATTGTGATTAAGTGGCACTTGAAAAAAATTCCAAAAATAACTGTAAAATAAAGGGAACACTTGTCACAAGTTAACATTATTTACCACATAAATGCTATACATTGTATGCATACTCAAAAGTGTAAAGTAATGAATATTATACCTAACATATACATTTGAGCTGAAAATGGATCTAGTTCTGTATAAAACTGCAAAACAAGCAATGATATGTTGTCCTCACTATGAGAATGTCAGTTGTTTTCACTTCATGGTGTACTTTTGTGACAATAACTTTACAATTTCTAACAGCAGTGCCATGGGTACTGTTAAAGGTGGAGAGGAGTCACATAAAGAAACAATATATTTTTTAAAGTTTTCCAATTCAAATGCATGAACTTATTTACTTCAAGAAATCCATTTGTTAGTATCTGACTCACATTTCCCCCAGACATTTTAAAATATGATTATTGCAAACTGAAATCCATAAGCTGACTGAACCTTAACTGTTCTTTAATCCCCTTTAGCTGTTGGTACTGCATAGCACACAGTAGGCATTTAATTATTTATTGAATTGATAACACGAAGGCTATGTTCTTAGCTCAATCACAGATTGTGGAAGAACTAAGGACTCATTCATATCTATTTGTTTTAGTTTGCTTGGGCTCTCATAACAAAATACCATAGACTGAGTGGCTTAAATTTATTGTCACAGAGTCCTAGAGGCAAAGCCTATTATCAAGGTATTCTCAGTGTTGCTTCTTCCTGAGGGCTGTGAAGGAAAAGTCTGTTTCAGATCTCTCTCCTAGGCTCATCATTGGTCAGCTTCTCCCTATTTCCCTTCACATCATATTCCCTATTTGCACGTCTGTCTCTGATTTCCCATGTTTCTGTAGGACACCAGTCCTGGTAGATTAGGACCTACCATAATGACCTCTCAAATGTCTCTGTCTTCAAATTTGGTAGCATCATGAGGTACTGGGGATTAGAATATCAACTTATGAATTTTAGGGGGAAGAAACTGAATCCATAACAATCTGACTTTTGACTTCTCCCAAATTCATGTCCTTTTCACATGCAAAGCCTATTCATTTTGTTCTTGTTAGAACAGAGTTTTAACCCATCCCAGTATCAATTCCAAGTCCAAAACCTTATCCAAACAACATCTAATTCAGTTCTGGGTGAGACTTAGGGTATGATTCATTCTGCGAAAAAATTTTCTCTGTCTCTAAACCTGTAAGAACAGACAAGGTATGTGCTTCCAGAATAAAAGACAGAATAGCCACAGGATGGACTTCGTGCTCCGAAAGAGAGAATGGAAGGAAAAAAGGGGTCATGGTATCTAAGCAAATCTGAAATTTGCTTACATCATTAGATTTTAAGACTTGAAAATAATCTATTTGAATAGAGGCTCTGTCCTCTGGGCCCATTGTGGTGGTAATTCCACTTCCTCAGTGGTAGATCCACCCTCTGAACCCACAGAGATCTTTGCCTTTCAGAATCTAGGAGAAGATGGCCTTGCCCCCTGTGCCTCTACCCTTGGGGTCCATGCTGGTGGTGGAAACCTTGCCAACTTCTGCACTGTGGCTTTGCCCCCAAAGTCATGCTTCCTTCACCATCTCCCATATCCCTTTGAATCCAGACTGATAATGTTTCTACCAATACAAATTTCTAAAAGTCCTACCTGGCCTTCGTTGCACTCCATATGAGTCAAAGCCATCAGAAAAAAAAAGGTGCTCCACAGATATTTTCTGGATAAATGATCTCTATTTCTAGCTTCTTTGAGATAGTTGATTGGATCCATGAGTCACACACATAATCTCTTTTGATTAAACTGTTTGCTCAACAGTTGTCCAACCACACACTTGACCCTTTTTACAGAACACCCTATCTGGATAGGTTGAAAATCTTCCAAATTATCAAGTGCTGGTTCCTCTTTGCTTCACAATCCCCTTTCCAATCTCTCTGTGCTCTAGTGTTGCACACCACTGTTACTCAGCAAGGAGAAACCAGGCTGTGTCTTTAACACTTTGCTTAGAAGTATCCTCAGCTAAATATCCAAGTTCATCATTTACAATCTCTACTTTCCACCAAACACTAGAACACGATTGAGCTGAGTTGTCTGCCACTGTTCTTTCTTATAAACTTTCAAATTTACTTTTAATGTATTTCAATATTTTCTTTTCCCTCAAGGCTCTGTGAGGTCAATGGACTATTGTACTTTGAGAGTCTAAGGACAAGAGTATCAAAATAGAACCTTCTCAGGCTGCTCCAGGGGCTGGGAAAAGAGAGTCCATTGTCACATTCCTACCCAGGCTTCTGTGACATGGGGGTGCCCATGCCTAGTCTTTGCCATCTAGACTTAATCTTAAGGCACAAGGGCATTGGCAAGAGTGATGACAGCTCACTTCAAGCAAGAGCAGCCTAAGGACGTCATCACCACTTTTTTCTAAATAAACCCTAATTTGACCATGGAGTATACAGTCAAATCAAGAAGTAATTGTTTTCCACAGGGCACAGTGGATGTATCCGTCTGTGAAAGCTGTATGGCATGGCCCAGCTTTCTCTGAATTCTTTAGCCAATTTGTCAAGTAGCCTTCCTAGGGAGAAACCCCCAACAAAATCAAGTTTCTCAGTGGGTCCTTTAATTTCTGCTCAAAACAGCACTAACGTCTCTTGATTTTCTGAAATTGTTGCTTTATGTGAAGTGCAGTTTCTTAAGAAGACCTGGGAACTGTGTTCTGTGCTCACCTGGGATCACACCTAGTCTTTATTCCTCTCCTCAAATTGTTAGGTGACATTTTTAACTACATTAATCAAACATGGACAGGTTACACATTAAGCTTTTTCTAGCAGTTGGTTTAAAAATAAATTTGGTATATTAAAACAGCTCAGCATTCTGGTCTTCAAGCCAAAGAATATACTTTGTTGTAAAATCAGAAATTTGTTTTCTAGCATACTGGAAAAACAGGGGTGGCTACATAAATATGGAGTTAGGAGATGGGGAAATAGATGCATTCATCTTGAAATAAACATATTATGTGTTACACTATAAAAATAAGAACAAAGAAAATATGAGTCATCTTATTTCCTTAACAAAGATATCACCAAATAATCCTTTTTCCAAATATTTGTGTTCCTTTGTTTGCTTTTTGCTCTGCATCTATAGGTATCAGACACCAGAAATATACGTTTAGAAGGAATTAATTGATCTGGAGTTCTGTGTAATTTCTCTTTTGCTCTTCCTCATAATTTCTGTAAATGAATTAAATATTAATTATCAGCACATGAAACATTCTCTTTGAATAGGCCCTGTTGGTAAGGACTGTGTTTGCTTATTATTTTATAAAACAGTAGGCTACACTGCAAGTACTAAATTCACCTAATATATACTTCCAGATAATATATGGCAAATATTATCTTAAGGACTGAGGAAGATTCAGGATCTTTAGAGATTTTGGCTTTAGCATCTATCCCAAATGTGCAATGGAAAGCTTGTACGGGAGACAACAGATCACAAATGTGATAGCCTGGAAAGGACCCCCTCTAAGCTGCAATTGCTTAAATAAGGAAATAGCTTCATTTTATCCACTGCCAGTCAGAATGAGGGGAAAGTTATACTTCCTGTCCCAGGGAAGTAATACAGAGAGTCTCATCAGTTAAACCCAGTTTCCACAAAGGCTTGTACTTGCTTGCCCTTGTGCCTGGAATGCTCCTCTCTAATGTCTGGCTCCTTCTGGGCATTCAGCCTCAATTCAAATACCAGTCCTTGAAAGAGATCTTGTCTATGTCTTTCTAGAGACTATGATGTTTGCCTCAGTATTGTTTTAATAGCCAACCAAAACAAAAGGGGGATTGAGATGGGGAGAGAAAGAGAGACACCCAAAAGATTCAATAATAGTTTGTTAGAAGAATAATGGCATAGCCATGTGATACAATATTATATAATGAATATAATAATATTTTGGGAAAATATTAATAATCTACATAAAGAATCATAAATTCATTAGAAAGAATACACAGAAAGAAGAATACAAATGGAATACACAGTGTGATCTCAGTTTTTAAAATTTGACATGATACCTGTCTAAATATCTTTACCTATATACATGTATTCATGAGCAAAGAAAAAAACATTGAAAGGACATTTAAAAAAATAACCATATTTTTTTGAGTTCCCTGTATTTTAAAAAATTATCTATATGTACAGGTAATACTTTTAGGGGGAGAAAGAGCATGGGAGAAATATTCATATTAGGGTTTTCTTGCTGTAAAGGATCACATACTTCGATCTTAACAATACTTTTTTTTTAATCATTGCTTTTCAGTTAGCTGTTCTGTTGTCACAGAGATGCCCTTCGGTTGCTGTGGTAACAAATGAATAATAACCCACACTTGTGTAGCACTTCACAGCTCGCACATTCCTTTCTCATGCGGCACCTCATTTATGATCAACAAAAACTCAGAAAAGGTTCTGAGGGAGGCAGACCTGGTATGCTCCCCAGTGTACAGATGAGAAATTAGAGACTCAAAGAGGGTAACTAAGTGGCCTCTGGTCACACCACTAATAACTTAAAGAGCTAGTAGAAAATCCAAGTTCTCCCAGATTCTTAATGCATATCAAAGTGGGTTTCATTCATCTGTCTACATGTCCATCTTTCTAGTTACTTATATATTTATATGCACCAAATAAAAGCTTTTATAAAACCCAGTATATAATAAAGTGGAGTTGGTCAGCTTTCATCAGAAGTGAGTTCCCATAGGTTCATCCATTTGTTTGCTATTTGTAGGTTTTCCAAATCCTGGCATATTTTGAAAACCACTGCTCCCTCTTCGAGTGCCCATACTTATTATCCTTCTCACAGAGGCATAGAGAAATATAGCTCCATCAGCCTCATATTCAAACACTGATCTTCTAAACTTAATCAAGATGTGTGTGTGTGTGTGTGTGTGTGTGTGTGTGTGTGTGTGGGCGCGCGCGCATGCGCACGCACGTTTGTGTGTTTCTCTTTACGCTTTCAAATGCCCGAGAAATCTGAAATCTCACTAGAGCTACAGCAATTGTCTAACACATCTCATGATCCATAGAAATTTGGAAACAGTGGGCAGATGAAGCTGTCTAGAGCATGGCTGCCCAATATAGCAGCCACTTCCCATATGCAGCTATTTAAATCTAAAATAATTTAGATGAATATAATTAAAAATTTACTTCTTCCATCACACTAGCCACATTTCAAGTACACTCAGTAGCTACATGTACCTTGTGGATATCATATTGGATAGCTCACATAAAGAATATTACTATGATTACAAGAAATTCTTTTGAATAGTACCAAATTCTGACCACTAACGCCAAGATGTTAGATTTAAGCAAACCTGGTCAAATCTCTGTTCTTTAGTGGCTCCCTAAAGCCTCAGAACCTTTATCTGTAGAGGAAGGATGGATGATATCTATCATAGTGGGTTATTGTAGGGATTAAGTGAGATACATGCAGTGAAGGTAACCAAGATAAATTGTACAAAAGTACAAACAAGTACAGAAGTACAAATAAGAACGACTGTTTTTTTTCATCATGCTGCTCAACCATATTGCATGGCTCTCTCTCTTATATCCCTATATTATAATTTGGAATGACATCTTGGCTCACATCATGCTGGCTACTAAAAAACCAAAAAACAACCAGTTTTCATAGTTATGATTCCCTTTCAGATTTTACAATTTAGGTTAAGATTTTGACCTCATCTCAATGCTTCAATTTCACGTATAATTAATTATTCTCCAGGTATGACAATCGAGGCATAATCTTTCTTAATGGTGAAATGCACTTGTAGGGGAGTTGTGGTTTTTTGTTACTGTTTTTCCATCTTCAAGTACCTCCAGAGACAGAGGAGTCCATGGAGGAGATTGTCTTAAAAGAAAAGGAACACATACCTCACATCCAGGTATTACTACCGCCATTTTTTTCTTGGACATTATACATCCATTACAGAAGGCTTCCAAATCAAGGCTCTATTACAAGTTTTCAAAGCCACTGCAGATTCCAGTGTATACCTTAAGAAATCCTTCCTCTTCCCCTCAGATTCTGTTTTCTGGCCATTGCAAGGTGCTCCTAAAAGCTGCTTGCTTTCAAAATTATATAGTTGAGAAGCAAGATGTCAATTTCCATAGTCACGAGTATCCCAAAATTCAGGGTACATGTGTCAAGTTCTCCCAAGAACTTTGTCACACTTGTTCTGGCCTCCTAGTAAAAAAAGGGCCTTAAGTTCCATAAGCCCATAAACATTCAATCAGTACCCACCAAATCTTTAGAAACACATCTCTCATAACCATCCTTCCCTGCCTGGAGGTAAGTAGGAATGAAATTTTCTCTTCCTCCATGAGAAACAATGCAGACTTCTCTCATAGGTAAAATAATTCCCTACTTCCTTCATTTTTTACTTATAATTTTAAATTTCTCAACTTATAAAACCTGGCACTAAGTAACAGAGGCTTATAATGTCTGGATCAGTTTTGCTATCTTGGGAAGCACAGCATAGATGTGTTTACAACCTCTCTGTTGCCCTTTGTCTTCAACTCTCAGGCTTTAGCCAAAATTGAGAGACAATGAAAAACACTCCCTTTGACATCTAGTAAGAGATATACTAAATGCTACAATTGGAATATAGTTCACTCTATGAACATAGTAGATGTTATTATCTCCAAAACTGTCAGGAAATGCTTTGTTAGTAGCATCACTGGTAAAGAAATAGCTGGTCTCAGAAACATATATGGGGTTACTATGATGTAAAATGTATATAGATTGATGTGATTTCCCAAATGGTGGTTGCATGTTCAAAACAGAAAGCGAACGGTCTTCTGCTTCTGAAGCCTTTCCTGGTTGCTTAAGACTGAACCAACATTAAAGAAGATGAGAGTCTGGAATGTAATACCAAATAGCCTTGCCCTTCCAATGATCTGACTAAAAACCTTGCTGTGAAATCATGCAACAAAGGGTCCCTGGTGCCCCAGCCATGTAATCTCACACATTATCTCTTACCCTCCATTGGCCTCTGAGAAAATGGATGACTTGAACAAGATCTGTGCTCTGACAAACTCATTCAAAGTATCAAGCATAACACATATGTAATTTGTTCAAAATATAAGGGGTATTGGTAAAGAAGAGAAAAAGGTCACAGAAAAATAACTTGTTTCATTTATGTGAAGTCTAATATTTCAGCCAGCACCCCACTAAATGTTACCAGTTTTGTCCAGCTATGATAGATGGTCATTTAATAATTTCACAACATATATGGTTATTTTCTTTGTCATGTAAATGAAAAACTCCTATTAATATTCATGGAATTATTAATAATATACATTTCTAGGTGAGAAATACTGCCAGATACCACCCCCTTGTAAGGCCAGTTGCTTCTTATTGATCTTGCTAACCTATATACTTATTTCTGTAGGATGTCAATTTTTGAGTAGCTGTATTACTAACATGCTCTTGCTTTTCTAAAAATGTAAGGACTCTTTGATCCACAGTTACCATTATTTCCAGACTTCTTAAACTGTGCAGTAGCATTCATAGAAAATACAGACCACATTCAGCTTGAACACAGAATGACTTATTTGGGTGGCAAAAAATCCCTAGAGAAAATGGTTATTAATAATTGTAATTAATTTTGGTGTAGCAATATCCACAAAGATATGCAACAGTGAGCTCACTAATTTCTTTCCAGATAATTCTTTCTGACAAATAATTCATTTGGTTTCCTAAGATATGTAAATGAGCTAAATAAAGTGCCCTACACAGATTTCCCGACCGGTATAGAAAATTAAAATGGCTGCCCCTACCTAATCCCTGGGTTTACCTCCACAAACTTTTAATCACTAATCAGTCCTCTTATACTAGTTAGTTATTATTCTTTCCAAATGTTTTTGTGTGTTTTAAAAAATGCCTTAACTGATCTAAAGAACTGTATAAGACACTGACTTTAAATTTGGTGCAGTTTTTTGTTGTTGTTGTTTGTTTGTTTTTTTACACATATATATTTATCTCGCTCAGTGTTGCTCTTCTTTTTGGATTTGGATACAACATGGCCAGTGATATATGGGAAATGTGCCTGCAGTGTTAACAAGTACTGGCAAAGAAGAGTCAAATGTTTCCTTTGCAGAGAAGGGGGCATTTTGTGCTGCATCTTGAAGGATGGATTTCATGAAAGGAGTCAGAAAGCCTATGTTTGACTTTAACCTTCTTAATTAACTAAAGATAGTCCTTTGGGTAAATTAATGTGACCTCAAAAATTTTATGGTGTAACTTCCATAAAATGGAGATAATTACTCATTCTAACTACTTACAAAATTTCGGTGAGGCTAGAATGAGTTGATAGTACAAAACACTATGCAAAATATTTAAAAGTTAGTTTTATTTTTCTAATACACAGCCAGCCCAGAAAGGCATCATGATTTAAAAAAATACGTTTCAATTCCAAGGCTGTAATATAAAGTTGGCAGCAGGCAGACCCTTCCATTGTTGCCCAGTATTGGGCAAAACATGCAATGATTAATGTTTTACAATGAATGAGGTACACAATTTTTTGAGATTCAGTTAACATTAGTATTGGTTGACTCAAATGTGTATTTATATGTGTTGCATAGATTTCAAGATGCTTGCTAAATAATTCCATAATCTGGGTTATGTAATATTAGACATTAGGTATGCTTTAACTAAAAATATCATTGTCTGGATATTATTAGAATTAGAGAAACACAAAGAAATACACCACATTCATAGCATCATTCTTCCATCTCAACACAAAGGTCAATTCTACTCATGTAGATGATCTGTTCAGTCTTTTTGAACCTGGTTGTGATACTTCTTCCATTGACATTATTTTCAGTGCCCTACTAGAATGTTTTGGCAAACTAAGAAATCAGAAGGCCACTATGAACTTGAAATTCAGTTTGTGCATGCAGTTAATTAAAAATCCAGAAACTGTCTTATTCTCCATTGGCAACTAGATAATAGATTTAAACACTTGACTTCAGTTTTGCAAATTATTGGCACCCAAAGTATCCTGCACAGTACTTCGCAGGACCTAGCACATAGCTATCACTCACTGTAGATGGACCTCTCTTATTCTGATGTGCTAGATCTTTAGGGTATCCATTTCTGCTTATTTGATTTGGAAATAGCTCTCTCCCTTGAATTCTTTTCCCTAACGCCTCAGTTTCTTGAGGATTGCGAAATCAATTTTTCCCCAAAATCATCCACTTCACTGGAAATATGGTCTATTTTAATATTCAAAGTCAGAGGATAAGGTATTTAATTTACATGTCATATTCAGTCTGAACATGGATTCTCTTAAAATCTATACATTTTTCTTTCCCTGATAACACCTCAATCATCTTTGAAATTTCAACTCCTTTTTGTGCTCTACCTGTCATGTACTTATTTCATCTACGAATATAAACACTATTTCTCAGCAGAAGACTAAACATTTTTAATATTTTATATAAAAGTCTATTTATCCTTTCAGAGAACTATAATTGATAGTGTACGTGTACTTGAATTTTTCTATGCTTTCATTATCTTGGACAGAGAAATTGACCTTGTAGAGATATATCTGGGAACAGCATGGAAGGGTAATTCTCAATAAATTCTCAATCTCACTAGTCAAAATAATTTCCTGCTTGAGTATTGACCTTTCTAATGTTATCCATTATTTTCCAAGACGTTTTGAGTGATGATAGTCATTTGGACATGGATCTCATAGTTTATTACAAGATAATTTATAAATAAGTAAATAAGATATCATATGCTTTGCAAGTGCCAGATCAAGTCAAACAGTGGAATTGCAATTAATGTGAAGAGATTCACTAATGGAGAAATGCCAAACAATATTAGGAAGAAACCAAATGAAATAAAGTCATCTCGATTATACAAATGAATACAGCTTCAATAATTGTTCACCTGTCAAAAGAATAATGCAGTACATGCAGGATTGAATTTTATTCTATTCTATATCTTACCCATTCTATATTCTCAAACCATAAAAGAATCATAATTAAATACCAATTTGTGATTGATAGCAATCTTCTAGGAATGCCATCTCACCTTTACTTTTCTGAAGCTAAGGATCTGCTTAATCTTTACGGCCAATTTTATGCTGTTCTCCCCCCATGTCTTAAATCGATCAAGGTGATATAACCAAACTTTCTTCTGCATAACTTCATGACTCCCTGAAGACCACTGTCATCATTTTTTTTTATCAGAAACCATGCATAAACTTATTTTAAAACTGTACTGTATAAATTTTAAGATCATGCATTAAGTTTGCAATTATCAGGATTGCAAACTATCAGGATTTCCTGATAGTGATCAGGAAAAATTCCAACTATAATTGTGACTTTGCACTTTAAAATATTTTCCATAGCAAATTCATAGTAATAATAGATTTCATATATGTATATGGATTATATATAATATATATATTTATATACATATATAAATATATACTAATATATATGTACACATATATATGTCATATTTTGGTATAAATGCAAAGGTCTCAATGTACCAGAATCAGAACACAAATGTTGCATGAAACTAAAACGCACATTTGATGAACTCTGTGTCCATAAGTGAGAAGAAAGAAGAGGCTTATAGTGCCCTACATGAGCAGATGACCTGATTTAGGTTTATTGCTAGAAACCAGAGGCTGGAGAAAGGTTCATAAGATGCAGTTGAAGATTGTTGGCCATAGGTAGCAAGCTGAGGTTGTACAAAATCAGAAAAATTTAGACAGCTGTACCCACTGGCTTGAAGTCTCCAATATCACTTTGGGGCAGTACTTTTGACCCAACATTACACATTTTGTAAAACTAGTAGACGATTGTGGTAGCCAGTCTCCAAGGAGCTCCCTGCCCCTGTCTTTTTATTTTTAAGCCTCTATTACCCTCATATAATGAATAGGACTGGCTTCTATAACAATAAGATATTGTGGAAATGATTGGGCATGATTTCTTAGGCTAGATCATACAAAACATTTGACTTCTATCTTGCTTTTTACATCACTTTGGTGAAGCAGCTGCTACATTAGAGATTTCCCAAGCAGCCTTCTGGCAAGATCTCCATGTTGAAAGATGAAACATTCTACCAATAGCAATATAAGTGAGCTATCTTTGAAGGGGATCCTACAGTTCCAGTCAAGACATCAGAGTACTACAACTCTAGTGATACCTAAAATACAAGCTCATGGAATATCTCAAACAAGAACCACCCAGCTAAGCTTTTCCTATATTTTGGACCCAAGAAACTGTAAGATCATAAATGTTTATTGTTTTAAGTGTCTGTTTTGAATGGTTTCATAAGGAAATCATTAGAAAAACAGACAACAGAAACAATTATTGGGTTATAAATGTACTTTAGTGAAACTCATCTTTTAGAACATATTGACAAGGGTTTTTTTATGTTTATTTATTTATTTTGAGAGTGAGAGAGAGAGAGAGAGAGGGAAGGAGGGAGAGGGCACAAGAGGGACAGAGAGAGAGGGGCAGAGAGAGAGGGAGAGAGAATCCCAAGAAGGCTCTGCATTGTCAGTGTAGAGCCCAAGTAAGGGCTTGATCTCTTGAAACATGAGATAATGACCTGAGCGGAAATCAAAGGTTGGATACTCAACTGACTGAGCCGTCTAGGTGTTACCTGACAAGGGTTTTAAAATAAGTATGTATAGGAACATGAAATAGATAAATTAGGGAAAAATATCTATTTGGAGAAAAGTACTTTATTAAAGGAAGACAAAGAAATAAACAATAAGTAGACAAGAAAAATAACTAGTTAGACAGCTTATAATATTAAATATAATTATTGATTATAGTTTCTTATTCAACATAAATCACAGAACGCAGTTATTTAATGAATTGGAAAATATCATTCATTTAATAAAAGATATCAATTATATACCTAATATGTTCCACACACTATTCCACATATTGAGAATACAACAGTAAACTACACAGTCTTCTTAGAATGAATATACTAGTAGGAGAAATCAGTCAATAAATAAATTACTTGAGGCACAGTTAGTGACATGAAGGAAATAGAGTAAAGAAATGGTCAATTATCTTGGAGGTTGACATTTTAGATGGGAATATCAAGGAAGTTCTCCACAAAGAGGTTCCGTTGAGTGCATATTTACATAAAGCTTATGATCAGCTATGCATAAAAGCAAAACCCAGCAAGTACAAAGTCCATGCATTATGAGCAGAGTTAGTAGCTTTTAGGAACAGGAAGAAGAGATACTAGTGTGGTCAGTTGTGTAGTAAGCTAAAAGGAGAGTGGTAGAAATTAATTTAGATGGGTAGCCAGGGGCCAAATCATGTAAGGTCTTCTAAGATATGGTAAGGACTTCAGATTCTATTCTATGTTTAATGTAAAGTAATTAGAAGTTTCGAGGAAGGCTGTGATTTGATTGTTATTTGAAAGATTCACTCTAGTTGCTTTGTAGGGAATAAACTTTGAAGTAGCACTCAAGGAAAAAGTGAAAGAAAGGTGATCACTTAGGAAGTATTTTCAGGAGTCAAGATGAGAAAAAGTATTAGTTTTGATAAGGTTGATAGGAATGGAGGTGATGAGAAGTGGCCAGATTTGCTGTATCTGCATGAGATAAGATTAAATAATGTCTCCACAAATGAGAGTAAGTAATGTCTCCAAGAATGTCTGGATACAGAATGTGAGAAAAAGAGAGGATTCAAGGGTGATGTTAATATGTGGCATACCAGCAACCAGATAGATGCATAAATAATATACTGTGATGAGGAATTTCTGGGTCAGGAACAAAATTGGGGACTTAAAAACCAGAACATGTTAATCTTGAATGCCCTAGACTTCCAAATAGAGAAGTTGAATACACTTCTCATATAATGTGATGGCATTCATGCAGAAGGCTAGAGTTGCGGCCTTAAATTAGATAGCCATGTACAATATTATATGTATTATATTAAGACATGAGATTAAATAAAGCCACATAGAGATTAAGAGTAGATAAAGAAGCAACAACATCCAAAGATGGTGCTTTGGGTCATAGCACCATTTAGAGGTTAAGAATATGAGGAAGAGGCTGCAGAGAAAATAGCTAAAGAGTAAACTGTAAGTAGGAACAGCACCAAGAGAAGACAAATAAAAAGGTACTTTTAGGAAGAAGTGATTAATTAGGAAAATTCCTTCTGAAAGGTAAAGTGAGACAAGAACTGAAAATTGGGGCGCCTGAGTGGCTTAGTCGGTTAAACATCCATCTTGATTTTGGCTCAGGTCATGGTCTCACAGTTTGCAAGATCTAATCCCATGTGGGGCTCTACACTGACAGCATGGAACCTTCTTGAGATTCTCTCTTTCTTTTTCTCTCTCCCTCTCTCTTCCCCCTCCCCCACTTGTGCACTCTCTCTGTCTCAGAAGAAATAAACTTAAAAAAAAAACTTGAGAATTGGTAATTGGTTATGGCAATATGGAAGTCAATAATGACTTTAATAAGAATAATTGAGGAATTAATTCCAAAAGGATCATGGAAAGAAAATGAAATTACAAATATACATTAACACAGTAAAAAGATATGAAAGAAAGATTGTGGAGCTAAAATATATATTTATAAGGCTTATAAAGAATGAACAAGAAAGAATGGTAGAAAGCATCATTTGAATTTATTATTGCTGGAATACAAATTGATCGGCAATGCTAAGTACTAAGACAAAACACTAACGATTATAAGTCCACACATAGAAAAACCATAATCAAATTGGAAAACATCAAAGATAAAGATAAAATCCCAAAAACTATCAGGGAAAAAGTATAGATTACCTACAAAGGAATAGTGATCAGACTGACAGCAAACTTCCTTTTCCAGAAAAATTGATGAATATCATCAAAATTAGAGATAAAATAAAAGTAAACCTGGAACCTTATACTCTTTTCAAATACTATGCAAATGTTAGGGCAAAATCAATTACATTTTCAAACACAGAGTGATGATGAACCATAAGTAAGAAGAGTACAAACCTAGTGAGAAATTATTGAAGATAAGAGGGCAAACTTTTGCTAATGAGAGATTTTAAATTATGATAAATGTACTTACTATAAAATAGCTTTGTAGAGACTCTAATACCTCATGTGTCTAGGAGAAATTGTAGTTAATGTTGTATCTTAAAATTTTAACAACTAAAATATAAATATAAAGTATAAATAAGAGCTTTCAAACTGGCAGAGGAAATTATGAATGAATTGGTTAAACCTTCCTCCTTTTAATTGAAGGCATAAAAAAGGGGATAACAGTAAAATACATTGTGATCAGGAAAAATTAAAAAAAAAACTGAACTGGTAGTATTTGGCTGATCTCAAAACATAATATCAAACAAAACAACCCAGTTGTTAAAGATGTACTGTATGACAGCATTTAAATAAATTTTTAAAACATGAAAAACAAAATAGTATGCTTTGTTGATGTAGATATATGTAATAAAAGAATAGAAGCTACAAGAAAAAATGCCAAATGCATGTTCATGGAGGTAAAATGCCATCACAGAAATGCACAGAAGGGCTATCATTATATAATTCTCTTTTATATAGTTTCATATAATTTGTATTTTTATAATTCCAATTATTTGGAAGGTTTCATAATAAGGCAAAACATGCTATAGAAAGAAATGCCACTATAAAATATATGTTCCAGAAAAAGGTAAACCTAAAGAAAAAATATGTCATTCATCTTCTCTTAGTGTGATGACCTCCTCTAGTGCTCAGTCCATCAGATTTACTCTGCTTCTCTAGGTTATAGATTATTTATCCTTTAAAGCTAATGCTGGCATGCATTTGGGTTCTACCCGAAACTACATGGTAGTGATAAAAATGTGAAAGACACCAAAAACTCTTTTCCCTTGGAGACCTTATAGGTTAGTAAGCCACATACAAGAGAAAATAGTCAGTAGTGAGATGAATGCATTTGGAGGAGGTACAATGCAGGATAAGGCAATTGATGTAGGTACATAAGAGCAGGGGACGGGTTTGGGAAGGAGATGATTTCAGAGCCAAGATCTGAAGGAACAGGAGTTGGCTGGCCATGCAAAGAAGGGCTTGTGTTAAGATACACAACTGGAACTGAGAAAATTAATTAATGAATAAAAGACATAAAGGTGAAAGGAACACTGAAGGCACTCACTGAATGAAAAGGAGAAGATACTGAAGGTAAAAAGATATCTACAGAAAATTTTGGGTATTAGTCAAAGAGAAAAGTATAAGATCACTCTAGAAAGGAGAGATGCATGGGAGAACACAGGCACACCGAAATGCTTATAGTTTGAGTTATCACCAGAATAAGTGGAATGTGCAACAAGACGGCTCTAGAAAGAGTTCCAGAACTTTCCTGGTGGGCAACTACAATGGAATTGGCTTCACAGCATCCAATATCAGCTGACTTTAACTTAGAAAGGAGTCGTAGTCTTTACAGATAGATGGTCTGACTCTTACCCCCATCAAAAAAGTCAGTTGTAGTCTGGAATGGTTAGCATCACAGCAGATGTGTTTACCACTCAGCAATTGTTACAATTCACATTCTTCCTCCATTTTTATCTTTAAAAGCAAATCTTAGTGGAGATCAATGCATATAACAATTGGCTGTACTTAAATACACATACTTGGGATAGGTTCACAGATCATAAATTGATTCATAAATTTTAAGCATTTTTAAAAAGGGACACAATGCATGAGTGAATTTTGAGGAATCATGGAGAAGTCCAGAGGCACAGAAATCTAGAAAGAATAAACATTTGGCTTTCAAAAAATTGTTTAACCTTGAAAATTCTTAGAATAAATTTTTTAACATACAGATGGTCCTGAAATATTTAGAAAATAAAAGTGTATTGGAACCCAAAAAGCCATTATTGAGAAAAGTATGTTGATAGAGGCATGGCATTGTGTAGTAAGAAGACACAGAAGTGAAACCTGATACTATCATTTACTTCCCCTGTGATATAAGATCCAGGGAGGATAAGAGTGACAAGATGGAGCCAGAGAAGTGACCAGGATCTGTTTATGAAGATAAGCCACGAACAAGATTTGGATGTTGTTTTGAAAGACATCCCAAGACAATGGTGGACTTTGAGCAAAATAGTAACATCAGCTGTATTTTACAATCAAAATGCTGTTTCCATCTATATAGCTTTCTGCCTTTAGTCTCACCCATCCC
Source organism: Cryptoprocta ferox (assembly GCA_028646485.1). Lineage (NCBI taxonomy): Eukaryota > Metazoa > Chordata > Mammalia > Carnivora > Eupleridae > Cryptoprocta > Cryptoprocta ferox. Next base: position 177,082,547 of record CM053567.1, on the reverse strand, counting down.
CAAACTAGGCTCTCATTGTGCTTAAGAATTTTGTGGGAAAATAATTTAGTCCTTAGTTAGGGTGTCAACCATAGGATTCAGACGCTCAGTTTGTACACTTGTTGCACTTGCACTGACATTTAACTCTACAGACCCTGGGATCAGCGAGTGTCTTCCCTAGAACCCAGCTGTATTTATTGTCTGCATTTAATGGAGTGGTCTTTCCTTTCTCTCAGACCCCTGGATCATCTATAGACTTCATCTCTGATTTTCAGAGATTTCTACAACCAAGACCTCAATTCCTTTTAGAGAGTTTTGCTGTTTATATACCATCTAACTTCGGGGATTTGCTTTCCAGTAGTGGCCCCTGTTCAGCTTGATTCAATAAGGGCAAGGATATTTTCTTCAGACTGCATTCAAACTCACCTTTTTTTTCCCCGCAGCTGTAACAACTTCCAGCTCCTTCGAGACTTTTAAGAGCAAATTGAATATGCTCTTATTTGTCTAGGCTTAGCTGTCAGCTAATATGCTAAGAGTGTATTTTATATTGTATTTTCATCATAGCCCTTTGATTGCTTTGCATAATAGACCCTTTATAACTGTCTCTGCCATTCCCCTCTTGCCTATAGAAGTGAGGTCTGTGCTGGCAAGAGGGACTATTTATTTCACCTGCTCCTGTTATCACCGCCCCCCCTTCCCAGTTCTCCATTGTTGCTAACAGGCACTTGATTTAGGCAGACTTGCCAGCAGTAGTCTCTCTTAACTCCTTCACCACTGCCTTCTGCCAGCTGTCTGGATTGTAGGAAGAGCCAGCCAAGATGAATTTCCTACTTGGTTATAAAGATGTCATGTGAGTATACAGTCTTTGAGCGCATAATTCATTCACCTAGGTTAAGATTGTTATCTTTAAAAACCAGTGTTACATATAAAGACTTCCACAGAACAAAGAAAATAGATTCTACAACATTGTTGAACTTGCTTATTTTGTCATTATGAAGCTTGCGTAGGGAATATGTATATTTCATTACCCTTGCCATAGCCTATAGGTTCCATCTACACTCAAAAGGGGAGGATCACACAAAGGCATGAACTCCATGAGGCAGGGGTCATGGGGACTACCTTAAGAGCCTGTCGGCCACATAGGTAAAAAAGAATATTAGCAAGTCATTAGATTGTAGTGACGGTTATTGTGACTTTGTCAGACTCACAGTGAATTAGTAAATATGAGCTGTCTTTCTATTAGATCTAAGACATTTTGACTAAAAGTATAATCGAGATTTCAAGGGCAGGAGTGCCTGGGTAGCTCAGTCAATTAAGCATCAGACTTTCAATTTCATCTCAGGTCATGATCTCACAGTTTGTGGGATCGAGCCCCTCATCGACTCTGTACTGACAGTGGGGAGCCTGCTTGGGATTCTCTCTCTGCCCTCCCCTGCTCATTTGCTCTTTCTCTCTCTCCCTCCCTCCTCTCTCTCTCTCTCTCTCTCTCAAAATAAATAAATAAACTTAAAAAAAGAAAGTTCTAAGTGCAGTAAGAAATACACAAAGAATCACCTCTTCGTTGCGAATTAATAATAGAACAAATTCGGTCTTCACCATTGCCTCCTCTACAAGCAATGGCTCATTTCTTTATAATCAATCTTCTTGAAACCATTTCTTCATTTGTCACTCAACAAGTTGTGTCTGATTTTCCCCCCTCCAGCCAGGGATACCAGTAAAACCTCAAATGCCAAACCCAATAGCCTCCATTCTAGCTTATCATATTGAATAACTGCATATCTTTGAACAGTGCTTGCCAGTCACTCTCTGTTCCACTGCCGTGTTTTATTTGTTTTTTTTTTCTTTTCCATAGACTTTTATTGTCTATCACTTTTATGTTCCATTTGAATAAGAAGCATGTCTGTTTGATATACTGCTGTGTTTGCAGAGTTAGAGCAAAGCATGCCATATTGTAAGCATTCAATAATTGATTTGGGAATGAATGAGTGAGTGAAAGAATATACAGCTACTTCACAAAACTATTAGTAAGGCTAGTGGGTGGGGGTGAGTAACACCCTCCATCATGACTCATCATAGTCTTTCATTCATCCACACATGGATATGAACACTTCCTGTTACAACATGATAGAATTTATGAACAATCTACATATTTATCTTTATGCAGCATAATCTCTTTTGTCCATTAAATGATGTGGATAAGACTCATTCATTTTCACTGGATCCATCAATTAAGATTCTGGAATCTGACAGAAGAAAGGAATCTTAAGGAAGAAAGGAAAAAGAGAGAGATATAACTTTGGTTAATGTTTACATTTTTCAGCTACAAAAGAAGTGCTAAAGACAGAAATTTACTGTTTTTAAGATACATCACACAGCATTCACAGTATGGTAAGCTGTTTTCTTTCCCCACTTTTTTGTTAGGAATCAACTAGTATGAACCATGTATGGTACCATTTATCCTAAAACTTTCACTGAAGAAATGAGAACTAAATTACTGGCAAAGGTGCAGATGTTGTGAAAATTTATCCTTAGTCTCAAAGATTCTATTAGGTTCATTTATTTCAAAACGAGCTTTGTTGGTTGGTGTAGCAAAGGCATTTTTTGATTAATAAATATCTATTTGCTCCCTTACATTTCCTAATCTTCCTTTCAGTGTTTTTGGGAGTCATGTGACTAATTCTAGCCAAAGACCCAAAGATATGTGAGCAGAATCAACAAAGGATGAGACATTTGAGAGCTGGTAGACCAGTTCCATGCTGTCCCTTTCTTGTATTCCAGCCCAGAGCCTTCATGTTCCAGAAGGTGTGGCTCCAGCATTCCATAGCTTCTACCAGTCTTAGTCACAGAGTGATAATGTCTTAAAGTGATTCCACTTTCTATCTCAAAACCTACTCCAAGAAATGGTCCACTTTAGATACATGACATAAACAAAGAATATACTTTTTGTTGCTGCTAGAACATAAAGGTTCATGGACTTATTTGTTCCTATAGCATAACTTACTTGACTAATGTAATTACTCATGGAAAAATACAATTTTGGAAGATATTTATTCTCTCTTTATGATTAAAAACACTCTGTAATATTTCAATCTGAATATTTCCATTCAAAATAATAGAGAGATCTATTGCCAGCAAGCAAACTTCAAAAAGATGACTGGGATGTTTTTCTTACACTTACATTTAAATTTTTGTTAAAATTTTGAAAAGGAACCCCTGAAAGTATAGTTGTAAAGGAATCATTGTTGATTGAATGTAGAATTAAAAAGGAATGCAGTGAATAATTGAATGAACACACCTTTTTGAAGAGATTTTTGAGAGAGAGAGAGTGCAAGCAGGGAAGGAGCAGAGGAGGGGAGGGGGACAGAAGATCTGAAGCAGGCTCTGTGCTGACAGCATTGAGGCCGATGTGGGCCTTGAACTCACAAGCTGTGAGATCATGACCTGAGCAGAAGCCAGATGCTCAACTGACTAAGCTACCCAGGTGCCCCACACTTTTTAACTACATAGTAGAGAGTCTAGAAAGCACATGTTCATAGCAAACAAACAGCACAACACTATTGTTTGTACTCTCTGTAGCCTGAAATCTCTGATTCCCTGAGCCTACCAAGACTTCAAATTCAATGCCTTTTGTTAGGTTACTGCTGTATGATCAATAGAAGAAATAAGTAAATAAATAACCACCATACACACAAAAAAAGGTAACTATGTGATAAATATGTTAATTAACTTGAGTCTGGTAATCATTTCAGCCTGTATGTGTATTAAAGCATCACGTTGTACACCTTAAAGATACGTAATTTGTATTAGTCTCTTATATCTCAATAAAGCTGGGGGGAGAAAAAGAAATAACCAGGTTCTTGAATAGAGTAGGATTTCAGAATCTTAAAACTAAAAAGTGCATCCAGGACCAAAAGGAAGAAGATACTTCACAATATCGTCTGTGAAATGTCACATACAAAGATAAGAAACAAAATACTTTTGGTATGGTTGCCTTACCATTTGGATTGATTAGCAACTGGAAATAATCTCATGGAGAATGCATATACTTGGACAGAGAAGAGTTTATTTAGAATTTCTGCTTCATCACTAATTATTTGTGATGCTCTGGGAAAGTTATGTAAATGCTTTAAGAGAAACAGATGGAAAAGGGTCCTCACAGGTTTGAAGTCAGGCACTGACTGCTTTGTACCATGCAGTGTTTGGGGCACCAGGGGCACAACACCAAACTAGACTAACCAGGTCCCTCAGGGAGATTAAATGTAAATGAAAGCTGTTTGCATAGGAATGCAAATCTCAGTGTTCCAAAACTTCCACTTAAAAAAATAACCTCTCCCCTTGGGAGAACAGAATTTATAGACCCTCTCTGTGATTAACAATGGAAGCAGTGAACAATGGACTTATCTAGTGAAAATAATTTCCCTTACATCTGATGGTTGGTTCTATTTACCTGGTTTGGACAAGCTCACATTATTAATTTCTTCATTCATTTATTCACTAAATATTTATTAAGCAAATTCTTTGTGCTTGGCACTGTGGTAGGACTTGTTTGTAAAGCATAACTGGGGATGTATGCCTCTTGTACTTAATCTAACATGGTCCAACATATGTAAATGTACCAGGTAATATAATCAGATAGCTGTGCTAATAAATGTGCTCATAAAATGTTATTGGAACACCAAAGAAGAAATATTTGAACGTTCTGATGTTGATAAGATGGAGTGGTTAGTTGTAGAGGGGAAAGATTTCACAAATCTTTTATACATATATATATATATATTTTTTTTTTTTTTACAAATTTTTGAATAAAGCTATTTTTGAAGATGATGTAAGAGTTTTTCAGATCGATGTCAACTTCTGGTTAGCAAGTTTAGTCTAAGGAGAGAGAAAAATCTTTCAGGACAAGGGACTATTATGTGCAAATATACAGAGACATATTGGGAGAATTTTATGTAATTTGACTTTTATTATTTTTTTTATACAGTATGAAGTATAGGGTGGGAGGATTATTTCCTGGACCCCAGCCATTCATTTGCTAGGGTTTAAAAAGTCCTTAAAACAGCTAACCTAAAAATGTTAGCAAAGGAAGGAAGAGGTGTCTTTCCTTTCACATCTTATTTAAAATTCAATTTGAAAGTTGGTTTTCTAGGTTATATTTAGACATTTTAGTGTAATGGAGAGAGAAGCCTTATCATCTCAGCACATCGGCATGCACCTTGGGTTTGTACTTTTTAAAGTAATTACAGGGAAATGTGTGTATTTATAGTTGACTTTGACTTTCTTACAATTATTTAATAAGGCAGGCTCGCAATACTGCTCTCATGATCTAAGAGCCTGTAATCTCTCTGGGGTCTAATTATCTCCCGATAACCTTGCCCCTTGACGACATCTGTATTGCTATTATGAAACATGTTTATTTTGGGAAAGAACATATATTTTGTAGTGTAATAGCATTAAACTGTCAGACCTGAGTGTTAGCAATTTGCCCAAAGAGCTTTCAGAAAAGATTAGCTCAGGCATTATACATGGCTTATCAGACAATCTAAGAGGATCAGAAGTCATTTTTATAACAACTACATTTTTTTTCCAGGAAAAAGGAAGCCTTGCAGCACTAAAACCTGACTGCAATATCCACAATTAGGGCTATCTACATTTTTACTGAAGGATGGAGCCAATTAGGATGATACACAAAAGAAATATAACTGGCATGAAAAATAAATAGAAACCATGTCCAAAGCAATGTTGGTGAAATTTAAGAGTATGGTTCTAGAATCAGAAATGTCTTGCATCAAGTCCCAGCTCTGTGCTTATTGCCGGTGTATGTTTATGAAACGTATTATTTAATTTCTTTCAGCCTCAGTTTTCTTCATTGAAAAATTGGGACAATTATCAATGTGGGTAGATAATAACAGTATTCACGTATTATAAGAACACAATAACCTCTTAAGAAAGTTACTAATTTATTATTATTTTATTATTAATTCATTATTCTGCAAATAGGTAATCTCCAGCTTTGTGCTATTACCTGACTGCCTTGATGTAGGTGTGTAGCGGTGAGCAAAATGGACATGTTCCCTGCCATCAAAAACTAATAATAAATATAATTGTATTCCATTATTATTCCAAAGCATTAAGTCTTTGAATCTTTAATAGAAATTGTCCTCCAAGACTGGCATTTAATGTTGAAATAGAAGAGACTCTCAAGGACCCATATATCTGGGGATTCTATCAAGATATATTATATCCAGAGTCTTGTTGCCCATGCCTTCTTTAAAAGTAAAGAAAGAGAAGAAGAAAGAGAAGTTAGTGTACTAGGATGTATCAGTTGTTTCAAAATATGCCATACCATTACTCTTTTTTGAAACTGCTTTGAAGTAGATATTCATTAAAATTTATCCAAACATTTCCCTATATGCTCTGGGTATAAAGCAGTCAATATGGAACTACATTCTAGCTGAAGGATATAGAAAACAAACAGACAAAAATATATCTAGCATGTCAGGTGGTGGATAATCTTGTAGAGCAAAATAAAGTGGGAAAGATGGAGATGGTGTGTAAGGTGAGTGCTAACATTTAAAGGATTTTCAAAAAATACCTCAATAATCAGAGATATGTAAGGGGGGAGAGATGCCTCAGATGAAGAAACAGAAGCTAAGAAAAATGGTTTTATTCATCTATATGCTTCAATATTTATTGATGCCCTCTCTTTGTAAATTATTTTTAAGTAGCTTAAAAACAGATGTAAAATACAGCAAGAGAAGATAAAAAGGGAGTAAGAAAATCCAGGCCAAGGAAAGATAATGTAGGGAAATAAAACAACAACAACAAAAGACTTGGGTTTACATATAAAATTTACTTTTCAAATGCAAAACATGTCTTTGAGCTTTCTACTAGCCAATGAAAAGAAAAACTAATAGGTACAAAATTCAAATAAATTCCTAATACAAAACCCAACCAATAATTCAGGAACTGTTGAACTACTGGCTGGTATTGAGATCACAGATGTAGGTTTGATCAAGACACTCAACAATATTATTACAGTAACACAGCCATGGACCTCCTAGTGTCATTCCTCATAATAAAATATTTCTCCAAAGTAAACAAAAAGCCAGATGCCAAAGTTCAATTCCATCAATAGTATCCACAAAAGCAAAAACAATGCAGTCTAGTTACTTCTCTCTAAGAAAACCTAGCTGAGACCCAACAAAGATTTTAGATTATCTCAGCAAATGATAAAAGGGATTTTTTTCAGAAAACACCATTTTACTCAACAAAAGGAACTCCACCATGTCCTATTAATGGAACTTATCTATGGGGAATATACAATGTAATTTACTAAATCTGAGGAACATAACATTTCTGAGAAAGAAAAGACATTTTCTGAGAAGTCAACTACTACACTGATACAAAGATAAACCCACTTATAAAAGACTACACAGGGAGAGCATGGAAAAGATAAGGTTCAAATCTTAGTATATCTGACTCTTTTACATCCCAATTGAGTGTACTTCTCCATCTGTATTTAAAATTTTCTTAAACAGCATTTACTTTTATTATATCAGTAGTAGATGCACATGGAACAAAAACAATATATAATGAAATACAATAAATAATAAATTAAATGATACATAAATTAATAAATAAATAAAAATAAATAGTTAGAAATAATTCTACAACAAAATTGCATGCTGCTATTCAATAGGAATATATTCTTATATATATAATATATATTTATATATTCAATTATATAAAATAATTATAAATTTATTTAGGATATCCCATATCTGAGACTAGCCAATAAAAGTATGAAAGAAAAACATTGTGAGGAGGCATATGCTAAGTATGAGAACTTACTTTCAAACTGTTATGATCAATACCCAATGCCATTGGTACAAAAAGGAGAAAAAGATCAGTGGAAGAGAACAGAGTCTAAGAGTAGATTGAAATATATATTGGAACTTGGTAAGGGCCAAATATTCTATTCAATGGGAAAATAATCATTTACTTAATAAATGGTAATAGAATATTGTGATATACATTAATAGTAAATAGGTGATAGGAATTAAGGAGGGCATTTGTTGTGATGAGCACGGGTGTTGTGCAAAAGTGTTGAATCACTAAATTGTACACCTGAAACTAGTATTACACTGTATGTTAACTAACTGGAATTTAAAGTAAAAACTTAAAAAAATTTTAGAAAAAAAATAGAACAAAGAAAAATCCTTACATCAATACAAAATACAAACTAAGATGGGTTAGGAACTTTTTTCAATGAGAGAAATGGGTTTTCAAAAATCCTGTTCAATACAATATACAAACTAAGATGGGTTAAGAACTTTTTTCAAAGAGAGAAATGGGTTTTCAAAAATCCTGTTGACTTTAAGTCTACTGGAAAGTCTCTTTGTCTTACTATATCTGACTGAATGAGTTAAGGAGCTGGTAAGAGATCCCTTCCCTCCAACAATGTCCCTCATTCTTATTGCTCCCGAATATATTCTCTTTGTAATTCTTTAATGCAAACTCAGAGGGTTATGGTAGGGAGAGATGTAGACACATATATTCAGTCTCCCATTTGTAACTGAAATCTTCTCATTGTACCTCCCTGTTAGAGGGTCCATGGACATGTGTGATATTGTAATACAGATCTACTGAATTGTAAGGGGCTAAATCTAGCACAAGGATTCCCTCCGTAGAATTCCTGGATGGTATTAGTCCAGTCTCTTACTCAACATTTCAAATAATGTTTAGTTCATAACATTTGTTAAAAAACCTGTTCTGTGGTTGAAATCTCCACTAATCAGATACCTTTTCTTGAAACTTCTACCCATTTCTCTGAAATATTTTTTCTATTTTTATTCATATTTTACACTTAATGTAAATCCTTTAATCCTTTTCAAATTATATATGGCATAATGAATGAGAGAGGGATCTTATTTATTCACTTTAGTTTATTTTCTAAATGGCTACTCTATTTTCTGATATTTCCTAGGAATAAATTACATGATCTCTAGGTCAATAATTATACCTCCTCCATTCCAATTCTTATATCTGGTACATTTGTCTTGCCAAATTGCCTTGGCTTATAATACGGCAAATAATACATCAGCAATGCAATACTCAAGATTTTTTTCAATAATGGGACACTACTGAATTTTAAATGTCCCATGAATTTACCTAGCACTAAGTTAGGAAAAAGTTGTGTTGGTAAAACTCTGAACATGTTGCTAAACATCATTTATTTCAAAGCACATCTCACTTTTGAAATGTTAATAGACTTAAAATGCTCATGTTAGAATTGAATAGAACTAATTCTGGTCATGATGAGCTTAGTCGTTATTTTTCTGGACTTTGAAGGGATTGTGTCTAGTGTTTCATCATTTACTATGACTTTTGCTTTGGATTGCTTTTTTGTTGTGTGTATTTATGTATGCTCACATATTTTAAAAAATAATCTATCCACTACTACCATGTTATTATACGTTTTATCTATGATCTTTTCCTTTTATTTATATTAGTGGTCATATTATTTTTCCCTAGAATCTCTATTTGTTTCTTTTATAAAAAAGTGTCAATCCCTTTCTTTTAAAAATTATATATTGCTCTGGTCTTAGAAGTACAAATTATGGCTTTTTCTTCTTTTATAATCCTAATGTACTTATTTTAAAATTTCTTTCAGAGAGCCCATCATCTTTAATTCTGCTATCTTCTTTAGTTCCCAACCAGAATCAGATGACAATCTCTGGTTGTGGGTTTTCATGAGTGCATAGTTATTTTGTCCGTTATTTCATTCAGTGGAGGTTTCCCCTCATGAGAATCCCATTTTTTTCTCAGCTTCTGGAGACATCCTTAAGAAATGCTTTTATATTTGTCTCTGTGAAGTCTCTACAGGGATTTCTGTTTTCAGGCCAGTTTTAGATTAATTTTAAGGCTTGAGGTTTTCACACTGCACGAATGATTTGAGGTTCCACACACACATGCGGTTTTTCTGGGTATTCTGATTTCTCCTTGGGATGGTTTCTATTAGTGACTCAGGGGTAGAGGGTTTACTACCAGGCCAGAATCCTAGGCTGGTAAGTGTAGATTTTTGGACTTCAGTGAGGGAAGAAATAACATCCCCCTGGATTTCAGGGCTATGTAAAGATTCAACATCAAATTCCATACATAAATAAGAATCAACACTCCGGCTTACTTTGTTGTGAACACTGAGGAAAGTATATCTGAGATTGGTCACTGGCCAGTACACAGTAACAGTTGTTAAAATATTAAAGTGTTCCTATATCTTTAGCCACGCCAATTATCCCCATCCCTTCATTTTAACACCTCTTTGGGTCTCCACACTATGTTCTAGCAAATGAACCATTCTCCAAGACTTAACTCCCAGACTAAAGCCCAGCATCCAATACAGTGCTGTACTAGTTGGTATATATTTGTAATGTTCTCAGTATATATCAACCACAAATCCCCACAAATATTATGATTTCTATTTCATTCCTACTCTGATTATAGATTCTCTTTTTGTTTCTTGCTCTATCTTCAAAACTCCATGATTATCTTTATATCTTTTCAAATACACCTGGCATTGTGTTCTTGAATTATTTGAGATATAGCATCCATACTCAGCATTGCAAATGAAGCTTAAAGATTCTAATCAAAATACAAATGCTTTCATCTTTTTGTTCTTTAGCCAGAGATAATATCACAATTTGAGGAAGCAATCTAGATTTTTTTTTTAAATCTCATTTTCTAAAAACAAGGAAGTTTCATTAGTTTAGCATCTCCTAGCATCAGATCTCAAAGGGCTGATGTGATTCTGAAGTTTCATTAATGGCAGATCCCAGTCAGGCAATTTTCATGGAAAGTCTGTTCAATTAACTTTACATTCACAATACAAATGCTTGATTTCATTGTTATGTTTCCTCATTCTAGTTTAAGAATTATAGGAAGAATTAAATTAGTCATTCCCTTACATTGCTTATTTCTCTGCCATTTGTGTATTTTCTTATAATTCCTTATTAATTAAGTGGCACATCGACTGTGCCATACCATAGGCAGGAATTAAGTTCACTTTAAGTTTACCACCTTGGACACTCCTGAGTTCTCTCTCTTTCTGTGGGAATGTGAAAAGAACTGGCAATATTTTTTTTCAATATCCTATGATTTTCTCCATAACCACTGAGTTTCCCTCATATTGTCTGAAGAACATCAAATCATATCTTTTCATTTTGCCTACATTTCCAGGAAAAGCCTTTACTTTTGGTCATAATATATGTTTTGTTTTGGTAATATTTATTTTGGTCATAAATATATGTTTTTGTTGTTGTCCTTGTTGTTCATGTGTGTGTGTGTGCACATGTGCACATGTGTGTGTTAAGGGAGGACAGTACAGAGTCACAGATCATACATGTTGACTATAACCATTGCTTTAACTTTCCTTTATGCTATAGAAAAAAATTACAGGGTTAAATAAAGTTTGTTTGCTTTTTTAATAACTTGGAAAAATACATCTTTTTAAAATACATAATGACTGGAATAAACAGCAAACTAGTACTGTTATCTCCACATGTCTCTGAGGCTACTGAATACCTTTTGTAGAGCAATAGAGCAATGGTCACGAATCAGAAATACCAGGTTTTATTGAGCACCTAATATCCTGGCACTACCAATGCACTTAATCCTTAGAACTACCTGAAAGGTTAGGAAATATTATGCTAATTTTACAAATGAAGAAACTGAGACTTCAAGAGATTAAATAGCTTACTTAAGGTCATACCAATTGTGACCAGAATGGGATTTGAACCCAGGTTAGTAGGACTCTAAACTACGTCCTCTTTCCATTACACATGACTGTCTATAAACTAGGTATCAAGTTTACTGATTTCTGAGCATATTCCACTTTTATGAGAAATTTTGGCCTTTCTGTTGCTTTTTCTGGGAGGAATATTCTCATCTCCTTCACTACCTGCTTGGTATTCTATTGAGAATAGTAAATCAAGCCCCTTGACCTTGGACATAATAACCCCGTATTATTCCCATGATTCACTAATTTCAATAGGGTGTGGATCAGGTTTTCAAAATTTCCACATAAATCATTCCATCCTGGCACATATCTCCTGCCTAAACTGATTGGACAGCCTCTTTCTGGCAAGATTGCTATTACAACATTTTCCCTATGGCCTGTGGTTTCCAACTTATTTGACATGTTTTCTTTAATTTGATCAGAATGTCTTGGGATCTACACGGGCTCATTGTGACTGACACTATTTCTTCCATGGACTGCTTTTCTTCTGCACTCTGAAACTTGCCACCTATTTAAGAGCTGTTAATCCAATCCCAGGGTTATTCAGGTTTAGATCACTTACATGAACGTAAACTATTGCAATGACTGTGACACAAATACTCCCCTAACCACACATCACTGGCTATATCTGAATTCACCAGGTCTGATTTTTTCAACGCCCTGCTCCTTCAGAAAAATAACAGAGTAAGAAAATCATCTCTATTGTTAAATGCTGTATTTTTTTCTCATTCCACATACATGTACTGAGCATTTACTGAGCACCAGATACTATGCTAGAATCAAAAATACAAAGGCATGGTTCTTGTACTCAGGAAATTGAGTTCTAGTGGAGAAGACAAGTAAATTCATACAGAGCTATAATAAATATTATATGTCAAAAAGCCTTCCCCCACAACATTCTCCTTCAGGTTTCCTTGTACCTCTTTGCCCGTTCCTTCCTTATCAATCAGTTTCCTTTGCTGGCTCCTGCTTTTTTGTCTTTCCTGGAACCTTTGCTATAAACTTTTGGTGTGTTTCCAGCCAGCTTCTCTCTTCACCTTCTCATGCTCTCTGAGTGCTCATTTCCAGTGTTGTCTCTTTACAGATGAATTCAAAATGACGTTTTCTCAGAGTTCACCATCCTTCCATAGATGATGTGTAATCTCCAGCAATATGCTCTCCAGAAAATATGCCCAATTTTGGTGACCGTTGTCTTGCCTTCTGGTTTCATCCCTCGTAGTAACTGGTGTTATCATCTAACTTGGAGGCCAACTTAAAAACCATTTTTGATGTCTTCCTGTCTCTAGCGGCCAATATCCAGTTACCAGATCCAGCCAATTATACCTCTTTAGTCTTGAGAATCCATCCTCATTTGCCCTAGTTTGGGTGGTCACCACCATGTCACGATCATATCCCTACAACAACCAAAACAGGTTTTGTTTTTTCCTCTGAATATTTTCCCTCTCGATTGCATAATCTATACTATTATAGAGATACTATTAAATATTAACAGAGTAATATTTAAAACCCTAAATCAAATAGCTTCTCTGCTTCAAAACTTTCAGTGTCTCCTCATCACTCTTAGCCTATCTCCAACCCCCTAAACAGAGATTTGGCAAGGTTTTGAATGATATGCCCCTAGATTACCTCTTCAGAGTTTGTTCAGTAGTCTCAATTTTTCTATCCTACAAAAATGTGGAACTGCTTTTAATTCCCTTTGTATTTTTTTCCCTTTAGGCCATATTCATGCTAATTTTTGTGCTGAGACATTCTCTCCACTCCTCTCATTTTGCTGACCTTTTCTATTAGACAATTCTTATTCTAGAGTTCCATTTGAATGCCTCTGATATCCTCCAGGAAACATTGTTTGGCTTCTTAATGCTATTTAAATTGCCCCCCTCCCAAAAGTGCTCTGATAGCACTCCATTCCTACAATCTAAGCATAGCACTAAAAATAGTGAATTACAACTGTCACTTCTCTCTTTTCCCCAACAGACTTTAAAATGATGTAAGACAGCAATTGTGTTCTTATTCACTCTTAATTTCTAGAAGATTGTTGTGAAGATAGCAAGTGTTCTGATAATAGATGCTAAAGAAACAAATGGATGGACAGATGGATGATAAGTGGAAAGATGGCTGGATGGTTAATCTTCTTGAGAGGTGGAGTTAGCTGCTAAAGGGGAGGAAATATCAGAGGAATCAACTATTAAGCTGTGCCTTGGAGAATGAGATTTCCAGAGGTAAGAGTGGGAGAAAGCTTAGCATCAAGAAATTAGCAAGTAATCTGACAATGAATGAAGAATGAAGAATGAAGAATAAAATATCTGTGCTACTTAAGTTTTTATTTCATTCTTTTCAGTGAAAGAAAAAGCTGTGTGACCAGTCCATGGATGGTCTTAAATACGCTACTAAGATTAAACTTTGTCTTTATATAGTAAATTTAACACAGGGAGGCATCATAGTTATTTAATTTTAATAATATACATTGGGCATTTACCATAAACCAGGCCCTCTTCTAAGTACTTTAGATGTTAATTCATTTTAACCCTTCCAAAATCTCCAGTGGCAGTTTACAATAGCAAAGGCACTGGGGTCAGTCTGCCTCTCGATATAGGCAATAAAGTGATAAAATACTCTTTCCTAAAAATCATAATTTAAATCCTATAATTGCCGATTACTGTGATTTTAACTGGCTTGTTATGGCATTTTATGTGATCACTTGAAATTTCATAGAATTGCAAATTGAAAATAATCAAACAATGCAAAATACAAAATGCGTTTTTTTGCATGGTAGGTGCAAGTTTTAGCTCACACATGAAATATTTTACTTATTTGAATAACATTCTTAGAACTAAAATTTCTTGATCCTGTTATTCAGCTGTTCACTCAAAAATTGTTTCTCTTTTATAAAAAGTGCTTCAATTTTATCAAGTATATATATTTATAAAACATATAATTAAAATTACAAAGCCATTACTTTTTTTATTATGATATTTATTTCATTTTTTGGTGTTTAATTTTACTGGCACAACTACACAAAGGTTAATGAAAATTATCACTGTGTTCCTTTTCTAGCCATTATTATATTCTTTTATTTTATGGTCATTAATGAAAATAATTTTGTAATAATATTGTCACAAAATGATTCACTCTAGTTATCAAGTATGCTAAGTGTACCACAAAGTCTATAAATATTATAGGTGTAAATATTACCCCTGACTTTCACAGATTGGAAATACTGAGAAAAACTAGCAAGTGACAGGGTCATAGCTGCATGCAAAGTAGATTATTCTGGATAAGGACAGACAGGAGGCAGGGAGACCAGTTGGAAGACCGTCTTAAAAACCTGGCAGTCACGTGTGGAGGGGATCACGTCTTTGAAAGGTATCAACAGCTCCGCATGGGAGAATGTTCCATGGACGATTCTTACTAATATTTATGCACAAGGTTTCTAGTGTACTGTTCCTTCTAGGATATGATTGATGAAAAAATCTCATCTCTGGGGAAAGAATTGCTTTTCACTGATTACAGGGCCAAAGCTATAAAAATAAGATATTGTAATTTCATAGTCACAACACTGGTTTCCTAACTGCTTTCCCATTCCTTATTTGATATAAATTTAATGAGGCTACTTTCAGAACATAATAGGATATGCAGGAAATATTAGTAGTCACTATGCTGACCTGTGTTACACCATTAAGGAAAAAGGCTCCATATCAAGTCAACGATAACAGATTTAACCACCTCCCTCTGGATTGCTAGTGACAGAACATGAAATAACCAGTTAAGTTTCTTTCCTTTCTAATAGTGTTATCATCCTGCATCCATGCAGTATTCGTCACTATTATTATCCAAACAGGTTCTTGTTGGGTGTTTCTGCAGCACCCCTAGCTCTTTCCTCTGCATGTCCATAGGAGACAAGGGAAACAACAACAACAACAAAATGGACTTAACCATTTAAGATTCAGATCACTCAGTCAATTTGGAATCTCTGCTTTACTTCGGATTCTGTTGTGTTTGTATTTCTTATCTATAAAAGAATGCATTATGCTGCCTTTTTCTTTGGTTTTTCTGCTGTTATGAATATAGGAGACAAAGTCAGCCAGGCTATTTTATATTTCACTCACAATATATGTTTTACTTGAAATTTTACATAAATAATAGATTGACAGGCTCAGAGAGTAGAGGAGGAAATAATCTTTAATTGACACAGAAGATACCATCCAGTCTGTTGAAACCAAAGATTGGCTGAACATTTACCCAGAGATCATTGCGCTTTGGCATGCCTTAGGCCTCTAGGTTCATTCAACATTAGAATTTCTGGTGAGAGTGGAAAACAAAACACACATCAGGGTCCATGCAGAGATGAGTACTGTATACACTAAGGCCACCAATTTATTTTAAATAAGCCAAAGTATAGATTTTCATTTGCTGGTAATTATTCTGGGTGATTGCTCTTCTACAATTAATTCCACACTACTTTCAACATAAAGGTGTCATTCTGAGGAAAGGGTGATAGAAACAGCTCACCTCAGGGGATATATCAGGAGAAAATGAACACGAGTACCAGGAGAAAAAGCAATTTGATTCAGATTCCAGAGTTTGTATTTGGCTTGTCTGTGTCTGTCATCATTGGAAAACTGCCTAAGGAAGTGTTATGAACAAGTTGATCATAAGGTAGGGATTTTAGTACAGTTCTGCCTTAATTCTGTAAGTGAAAGTAAGGTGAGCATAAGGTTCTTTCCTTAGAGGAAGGAGAAAAGTTTGAAAAAAAATCAACAGCTATCTACAATCATGATGTTTGGTTTGTTTTTTTTTAGCCAAAGATGGGAGGAATTTCTGAAGGTCACAAAGTTTAGCCTAGCGAGCAGAGAAAAACTTAACATTGAAAATCTGATATTTAATGAAAAACCTAATGATAGCCTTATGGAGTTTCCCCTCTACATAATTAGTTGTTTCTCTCTTGCTACTTTTAAGATTTTCTCTTTAACCTTTGACATTTTACTTATTATGTGTTTTGGACTATTACTCAGCCATAAAAAAAGAATGAGATTTTGCTATTTATGCTAACATGGATGGGCCTAAAGGGTAGTATGCTAAGTGAAATAAGTCAGACAGAAGATGGCAAACACTATGTGATTTCACTTATATGTAGAATATAAAAAACAAAACAAACAAACAAGCAAACAAACAGAAAACAGAGACAGAATCATAAATACAGAGAACAAACTGATGGTTGCCAGAGGTAAGAGGATTGGGGGAATAGGAAAAATAGATAAAGGGAATTAATGGTACAAACTTCCAGTTATGAAATAAATAAGGCACAGAGATGGTAAGCACAGCATAGGGAATATAGCCAATAATATTGTAATAACATTGAATAATGATAGATGGTGAGTGCACTTACTATAGTGAGTGTAATTTATATAATTGTCAAATCTTTATTTGTACACTTGAAATTAATATATGTCAACTATACTACAGCAAAAAAAAAAAGAAAAGAAAATTAGATATTTTAGTCAAAACATATCGGGAATGCAAACCTTCAAGTAATAATGGAGCCACCCACAAGCTGAGCATTTTTAAGTTGTGATATGTTTCTAGCACACTGTTGACACGTAATCCCCTGCAAATTTCAATTTAATGACTTTACCATCCCTGTGAGAGATATCCACAGAAGCCATCTAATGCAGTGATTTTCTCTGAGTTGAAGAGAGAGTAGGGCAAGGTGAATTAGAATTCCCTGAAAGGTGTTTTCAAACTACACATCTCCAGCGTAATCCAATACTCTCGTCCTCAGGCGCTTGAAGTATGTGGACCACCAGAGGCCTGAATCAATACAGGAAAAGTGAAGGCCTAAAGAGAGATGAGATGATAATGACTAATGCAATTCTCCTAGCCAGTCATATAGCCAGACATCCAGCCCACAACTCCTGAGGAATTCCTATATGATGCTTATGAAAATGGACCATGGAGCTAGATATCTTGGGTTCAAATCTTAATTATGCCTTATGTACACTGCATGATGTTTGGCAATTTATTTAGACTCTAAATAATTCAGTCATCTCGTCTTTTCCTGAAGATAATAATATAAATTATTCAACATAAAGCTCTTGCAAAGATTATATGTGTGTATAAATGTTGATAGATAGATAGATGTGGATTAGATATAGATAGAAAGATGGATAGATATAGATTCGATAGAGATAAAAACAATGTCTGACACACAATCAGTGCTGCATAAGTATTAGATGTCATTAATAAGTTTAAATTCAGGGGAAGTGCTATAACTGGGAAATACATTTAGGGGGATACGAAGACATGACCTTAGCAGAGATGGAGAAAGAACAAAAAGAAGCCTGTTCATCACAGTCAGGACAAGCCTTTCCAGCAGACTACATTTTGCAAAATAGTCCTTACACGTGTTCTGTTGGTTTCCATGGTGTTTTTAAAGACTGAGTTTCTTGTTCACATTACAGAATTGGGAAGTTTCACATCAATATCCACATCATTTGACACTTGACTTTTCCTCTTTGACTAATGACACTTCACCTGACTCCCACAACAACACACCCTCATTGTCCCTGCATCCCTTATTGGCTGTTCCTTCTCAAAGCCCTTTGCTGGGCTCCTCCTACCCTGGACTCTTAAGAGTGGGGGTGCCCAAGACTTAATCGCTGGACCTCTTCTCCTATCTACAATCATTCTTTTTTAGATTTTTTTAAATGTTTATTTATTTTTTAGAGAGACAGACAGAGCACGAGTGGGGGAGAGGCAGAGAGAGAGGGAGACACAGAATTTGATGCAGACTCCAGGCCCTGAGCTATCAGCACAGAGCCCAACACAGGGCTGAAACTCACAAACGGTGAGCTCATGACCTGAGCTGAAGTTGGATGCTTAACTTATTGAGCCACCCAGTCTCCCCTACAATCATTCTTTTGTGGAGACCACCCAGTCCCACAGCTTTAAATATCATTTATGCCCTGATGACTCCAAAATGTATGATGTATGCTCCTAGTTTGGTCCTCCCAACACCGCCACCCTGATACTTCAGTCTGTGATCTAATTTTCTACTTGGCAACTCCACTTAGAAGTCCTACAGGCAACTATTCTAATCTAGGTCCTGTGGAAAGAGATCCTGTATAAGGATTACAGTGCAAGTCACCCCCCTCTCCCTCCTCCCCTGTCACCGCAGGCAGTGATGGTGATAGAGGTGAGGTAAGACCATGAAATGAAGCATTTTTTCACTGGCTACCTCAAAACAATGGCTACAGAAAGACATAGAAAACTGTTTAGGAGGCTTTTTTCGCTCCACATCAAGGAAGGGTTGCAAGAAAGAAATACATCATGGAGTAGTCCAAGGGAGAGAGATACCTGCTGGCTGCCTCCCACAGAGGGGTAACCTAACTTTTGGCTCTTTGATCCTCTCTCAGCATGCTACCATCCAAGTGATTGAATATAAATGTTGTCTCATCTAGGTTCAAAAGTGGAAAGATGTTCCAACACAGGCAGGAGACAGCCAAGAATAAGAAAGAAGGAAGAATGCAGTTGAGGGCATCTGAGAAGGTGCACAGGTTTGGTCTCCCATAGATGATCTTTAAATTAACCTATCCCAAACAATCTTCTCTCTTGAACTGCCTCTATTTCCAATACCTCCTCCGTCTCATTTACAGAGAGTTCCAGGTGCAAAACCTCGGTATCACATTTATTTCCTTTCTTTCTGGCACACTTCGTATGTAATCTCACAGTCAATCCTCCTGATCTTTTTCCTTCAAAATATAGTTAAGGTCTGGATGCCTCATCTAGGGCCCAAGCACACTTTGGGTTGTGAATGGAGCTGCATTGCTGGCTTTGCTGAATCTCCAGCTTGCAGACAGCACATCATGGAACTTCTCAGCTTCCAGAATCGAGTAAGATAACCCCACTTCATAATAAATCTCTTCCTGTGAATCTGTATCTATTCTACCTATTCTGTTCTTTCTAGAGAACCTGATTAATACATAGATGTTAAAAAAAATCAAGTAAATGATTTCCTTTTGTTTTATTCTTTAAAAACATAGGAAATACCTTAGGCATGTTAAAAAATGTGGAGAGCTGAATGATAGTCTGATCTTATTTCCCATGTGCTTAGATCCTTTAATGGCATTTCATTGCCAAAGCCTAAAAGCTAACTCCTTAGTCTAGCATATAAAATCTTATCTACCTTTCCAGAGTCATCCCTTCCTATTCTCTCAGATGTTCCTTTATTTTGGACTTAGATTTCTTCAAAGTTCTCATGTAAGGACATTTTATTCTCTTTTCTTAAAATGCTCTTCACTTTCCTTTATCAACTTGGGAAATTCCCACTTCAAGAAGCAATTCAAAATTTACCTCTTTCCATGAACTTTCTCTGGACTCCCCAGTGAGCAAAATTGGATGCTCTCACCTCCACGTTTCCAAAACTGCTTACATATTTCTGTTTCATAGCTTATAACTGTTAGTTTAAAAGTCCTTTCCACCCTTGTCATGGAGTAGTCCTCATGACCCATGCTGATACAGGGTCATGGTTTGTTTCTACATTCCCACATGTGTAAAATCAATCAAGTTACTTGAACCACTGGATGAAGGAATGAAAACTAGCATTCCTGCATGTACCTAAACTCTTTGTCCCCCTCCCCAAAAAAGTATGATATTAGAATATTAACTAAGTAATTTTCTCTTCTATGAGAAATCTTTTAAAATCCATTGTCAGGAAAATATCACATCTTCTATGGGGCAACTTGAAATGCTTCAATCCTTTAAATGAGGGAAAGTCCATAAATTATTTTACTCCTTGTGGTGCACTGGGATATTTATTCCCAATGATGAAAATGATGTTAATTTAAAATATATATTCTTCCTTTCCATACTTCTGATTTCTTTTCTCTGTTATTTTGTTTCATTTGCTCTGTAGTGTGTGTGTGTGTATGTGTGTGTGTGTGTGTGTGTGTGTGTAGTCTTGTTTTTAGAAAGAGAAGAATAAATAGTAAATAAAGTTCTAAGATTACTAAAGTTCTTTCAAATTCTGTCATTATATAAGGTAAAGAAATTAAAAGATTTCTTAGGTTGGAGATAATGTGGATAAATTAAAAATGACAATCACAAAGAAAAAAATCCTTCCTTATGAAGAATTTCTCCTACACATATGTGTTATTTAGAGAATATATTCACATTCTCTCTACTTTGAATATATTTATAATTTACTCTACCCTCTTAACTTTATAGTTGCCTGTTTGTATAAATCCTTTTCCCCAACCAAGCTTCTTTCTTCCCCCAAAAGCTTCACTAAGTGAGTAATGCAAAAAAGGCATTTGGATCACACAAAAAAGCAAAGAAACAATATATTACATCCAGGATATGTTTTGTATTTTTGTAATCCTGTGACCTTGGGCACATTATTTAATCTATTTCAGCCTCAGTTTTCTCTTATGTATTTGAATATGCTATTTATCCAAATTCACATGATTATTAAGACAATCATATGGGGCCTTTAAAGAATTATTATCCTTAAGTGTAGGCTTAAATGTAAAATATGGTATTGCTTAATTGCAGTACTTTAACTATTTAATTTTATCAGTTAGTATCAATGGGCATAACTACTTCTATCATCAGGGTAGGCATTACCTCTAAGACTTAGTCCATCTAGTGGTCCCTGGGTCATTGTAAAAGTGACTCTCTGGTAATCTCCAGAACTTACATGCTAGGTCACAAATATAGTCACTTACTTCTTGTCTTTACTTCCTTCATTATCTTATCATTGTGCTTATCTCATCATTGCTGGGACTCTGCTTCTTTGTCACTTCTACCTAGATTAAGTAAATTTATGTATTAATGTATTTAGTCACTTATTCACAAGCTTTATGAAAACAAGAATACTGATATGTTTTGTCTGTGGCTAGAAGAGTGGTTGGCATACAATAGCCCCTTGATATATATTTGTTGACTAAATTGGACAAATGGAATATTCATTGAGCACCTATTGTAAGCATTGAAGGTATAATGGTGAGAGAGGTGGTCAAGAGCTCTCCTTTTCCAAAACTTTGATTCTCATTTGAATTGGTAGGAGAAAAACATTTAACAATTAAATAAGCCAAAGATAGTGAAAACAGTGGTGTGATAGAAAGTGATGGAAGATGACAAGGGCAAATTCAATTGTGTGGTCAGAAAAGGATGGCAAAGAAATGTGACCTGACATCTTTATGCCTAGAAGGAAGGAGGCATGGCAAGGTGAAGGAGCATAGCGTTTCTGGCTGAGGGAATCAAAGATACAGTCTTGATCGCTGATTGATTTCTTGGTTCTGATTTGGAATGTCATTTCAGGTCTAAGCTCTCCTCAGTAGGTAAAGCAACCACAGAAATATGACCTCATAACAGTTCCCATGTTGGCATGGCTGGAAAATCTTTCCATCCACATATACTGACTTTTGGGCCATTTTCTCTGGAAGCAGTCCTGCTACGCCATGGATGACTATATGACTATACTTGTATATGGATGTGCAATTTTATGCATTCTAGACAATGACAGCCAAGGCACTTTCTATTAATGTCTAGTGCAACCTAGTCTTTGTTTTGGGTAATGCTCTAGGGTAGGGTTTCTTAACCTTGTCATTATTGACATTTGGGGCATTTTAAGATGTTCAGAAGCTTCTTCAGCCTCTACCACTAGATACCAGTGGCATCTCCCACACATACCCCTAGTGATGAATCAAACATGTCTACAAACAGCTAGCTATATTTCCCCTAAGGGTTGTTGAAAACCATTACTCTAGGAAAATAAATATCAGAAGTTTCCCTTTCTTAAAATAAAACAAACAAAAAACACAAAAAAAACTTGCTCAGTGATCTGGAAGAACAATATTTGCTTATCCTATTTTGTAGAGATAATATCTTATCTCTACAGTCATCAGGTATTCTGTATAGTGTCTGAATTCCTCTCTGTGTGTCCAGGAGCTAATCTTTGCAAGAATTATATCCTATCTCTGGAATTCTGCTTTCTCATCTCTAAACTAAAAAGTAGGACTAGGTGATATCCAGGAAGCCACCTATCTTAAACACTTAATGATTTCTAGAAAACAAAATCATAAAATCTTTATCAACATTGACAGGCTCATGATTTTAATGATGTGACTTATTGGGATTTGAGGGACTTGGGTCACTGGTATGTGTATGGAGTAAAATGTGTGCTTTGTCCTCTTTAACTTCTGGGCTTAGTATTTTTTTTAAATCCCAATACTGTTTATGAAGCCTTTACCGTTTTTCCTTCATTTTTTTATAGTTATTTCAACCATTTTGTGTTTTAAGTTCAAGAATCTAGTAATAGAAGGTTTAACACATATCTTTCATATGTTTTTCTACCAAACGATAAAAATAATTTACTGTTTGAAGTGAAGGTAAATATCACAGGTGTGTGTGTGTGTGTGTGTGTGTGTGTGTGTGTGTGTTTTCCCTTCTGTCCTTATACCTTAAACCTTAAACTCTACTATTTAATAGGTACTATTGTGTATTTAGATCCAGGGACTGATGTGAGGAAAATACGGAAACACGCTGGCCTGCTATTAACGAGCTGATAATTTAATGTGTAATATACACATGAACAATTCAATGTGATATGTGCTACAGATAAGAAAGTACAGAGGATTAAGGAAGCAGAAAAAAGACCCATGTAACCAAACTCACTGGAGGGATAGATTTAGTGAAGACATTCTACGAATTTTAGCACATTTATATATGTATTTAGACTCAAAGATGCTAACTCAAATTTTTTAGGGCCATATGTGAACAGTAGTCAAATTAGAATTTGGGACAGACATGTGAGTATGCAGCTAAAACCTTTCACATGTTATGTTTGAGTGCACTTGTTCGAACATTCTTGCTGGGCACAGCATCTCTATGACATTTAGGTAAAAGTAAAAAAGCAAACAGCAACAAAAAAAGCTTGGAAATCACCTGAGTGTTTATTCTGTGCAGTGATGCACATCAAGGAATTTGAAAGCATGAAGCTCAATAAGATGGTTTTTCAATTTGCCAGGGGGCAGCAAGAGCAGAGACCAAAACCAGAACAAAGAGATCGGGGTGTCAGTAAAACTGTGAAACCCCTTTAAAGTGGCATTATATTTCCTAACATCATATGTATTCAATAAAGTGAAGATATTTGATTGCAATTTGTCCAGCATCCATTTGAGAGTTAATAATTAGCCATCAGGAGAAATGACTCTATTCAAAATTATAACATAATAGAATGTGTCATAGTAAAACCTTTGAGGAGTGGATGAGTGGTTTCATTTTGTTTCAGGATCGCAATTGGCTTCAATGTATAACCTCACTAAGCATTATGGCAGAGAAGCTTTTGTGCAAAATGAGTGTAGCACCAGGTCAGCACCAGTCAATCACTGTTCAATAGGCTTCCTTCAGATAATACAATAGGCCTCAAAATAATCCAAGAAAAACAGTGTGAGGCCATTTCAGTTGAAGGATTATCCCATTGAGAGCTTAAATTTCACTTCTCTCTACACTCATTTTCACATTTTAATTTACACTCAGTTCATAGATTTCCCCCAAATAATGATTTAGCTGTTGGGTAATATTATTGCTCAAGATGCTTTCATTGCATATAATATCCCCTTTGTATTTAAGAAGGCCCATCTCCTCTCTCAAGCTAGTAGTGTTCGACCAGGTAGAATACAGCCCAATTGAACATCCAGTCTATCAGTTCATTCCTTCATTCAGTCCGATAGCCAGTCAGACACATTTCTGCAGAACTATGGTGTATATTGTACCCAACTATATTTTCTGATGGGATAAAAATAGAAATGGAAGTTTACAATAATGGCTTATATTGGTGAGGATGAAATTAAAGTGGTACTCTCACACACTGTCAGTGGAAGTCATCATTATGATTCTTGATTCTCCTACATCTCCTTCATCCTCAGTGACTAGTCAATTATGATCCCTTATAGAAGTTGGTGGGAATAAGCATGTGGTCAATCTGGCCAATGACTTAAGTCTGTGAAGACTCCTGTGAAGGTTTCCTTGCTGGTATGAAGGAGTCACTGGGCCTCACTGTGTCCAGATGAAATCCTTGAAGCTGTTATGGACACTGCCACCGGCCTGACTATGATAGCAACACCAAGAAACTTAACAGATGGAAAGAAAATTGTTCCTTAGTGATTTTGATCCTTCTTGTCAGGCAGTTTTAGAGACTGGACTACCTTTGAAATTTCTAATTTTTTCCCCTATTTAAGACACTTTGAAATGGCTTAAATTTACTGGCAAATTGAAACATCTAAAGGAAACGGTGTAACTTGATATTCCTTCTGTGCAGAATAATTTGTATATGTATGGAGAATCCTAAAATGGTTGCATGTACTTCAGCACGCTTAGGTGTCATTCAGTGGATTTTTTCTGACTAAATCATCAAAAAAGCCTATCAAGTTTTAAATATAGAGGCTTGCCATTATCTTTTACAGTAGTTAAAATTTAAAGCAACATAAATGGCCAAAAATGGAAAAAATAGTTAAGTTAGGTATATGAGGCAATAGATATTTATTAAAAATTATGTATTCAGAGAATATTCAGTGATACAGGAGAATATTTATGTTATGCTAACAAGTGAATATAAAAACAGTAAGTACACTGAATATGAAACGGTATGTTAATACTAAAATGAACTATCATCTAGTTTCTATAGTGTTCTGGCCACTTGCCAGGCACAGGGCTGTGACTTAAAGTGGATCATTGAACATAAATTTCCCAGCAACCCTAAACTTAGGTGCTTTCATCATTTTAGTGTTATAGAGAAGCAAACAGGTTTTGGAGATTATATAACTTGTCAAAGATCTTACAGGCACTAAGTAGTGAACTGGACTTTGAACCCTGAGAATTATCTTTCTGTAGTATATTTAGGATATATTAATTTAGGATATTAATAATTATTAATATATTAATGTATTCTAAATATGTACTTAGGATAAATAGGGTCTAGCTTGTGTCCAAATCTGAATTCACCTGTTGTGTGGCCAGCTTTCCTGGTCTTTGGATCCTTCCCTGGGACTCAGATGTTCTGAAGGTCATCTTTCTCTTCACTGTGGATCATCACCTCCCATTACCAATGCCAGATAATAGTAAGGCATCACTTCCTATCTCACTTAAATCTCTTGCTTCCCATGGTTCCATTGACACAAGGCTGTTGTGAATTGAGGACTTTTAATAAAATGTTGGCATAAACTGGAAAATATACACCATAGAGACATACATTTATAATTTAAAGCTAAACATTTCTGTTCTTCAGAGTCCCTGCCATGGGGAATTCCCCACTAGCTGCCTCTTTCCCTCTCACTGGACATCCTGCTATGTTTCCAGGGTTCTTCTTCTCTCCACCTCCTGTCTCTCCTGCCGTCAGATTCCAACCAAATCTAAGTTGCTATTAGCATTATTTTTTTTTTAATTTTTAATATTTATTTATTTCTGAGAGAGAGAGAGAGAGAGAGAGAGAGAGAGAGAGAGAGCACCAGCAGGGAAGGGCAGAAAGAGAAGGAGACACAGAATTCGAAACAGGCTGCAGGCTCCAGGCTCTGACCTGTCAGCACAGAGCCCATCGCAGGGCTTGAACCCACAAACTGTGGATCATGACCTGAGCCGAAATCAGACGCTTAATCCACTGAGCCCTAAGCTGCAATTAGCTTTCTGTGCAAAGCGTCACATGCTAGGTCCTGGGGGCATTTTCACGTATCCCAAACTCCTTAAGCTACTGTTTTATTTCTTAAGAGGAAGAGGACAGCATCTTCTATTATCAGCATTTAGACTACCAGATCCTACAGAAGCTGGCAATCTTTATGATAATATGATTCTACGTGATACATTTGGGGTAGAACTTTTAATGAAGAGACTTCTTATTTATTATTTGCACATGTTCTAAATTTCCAAAGTAAAGATATATTTTTGAACTTAAAAAAAGCTTTATTTACCTTAATAACCAAAGCCAATTAATTTTATTATTATAATTTTTTTCTTTTAATAATATTTTTACTAAGGCCAATTTAATTATTGTCCTGTATCTGTACTTAAACATGACTTAGGTGAATTTATTTATATTTTTTATCTAAGGCTTCCCCCCTATAAAAAGAGGGTCCTTCTCTATCTTTTCCATACTTTCTCCTAGCTCATCCATCTTTCACTTTTCTCCTGCTGCTCAGAAAACCCCAAAATGAAGCCCCTTTACAATCCAGGACTGCCAGAGCCATATCCTGTCTCCAGAAATTTCCTAGTGGCCGCACTCAAATCTTATTAACAAGATTGCCATAGAGTTGCCTGAGTGGCTCAGTAGGTTAAGCGTCCAACTTCAGCTCAGGTCATGTTCTCACAGTTTGTGGGTTTGAGCCCCTCATCAGGCTCCGTGCCAACAGCTCAGAGCCTGGAACCTGTTTTGGATTCTGTGTCTCCCTCCTTCTCTGTTCTGCCCCCACTTGTACTCTCTCTCTTTCTCAAAAATAAACATTCAAAAGAGTTAAAAAAATAAGATTGCCATATAATTAATCATTCATATTAAGATGATTTTGAGAATGTAAATCGATGCTATAAATAATTACACTTCATAAACCAAGACTGCCCATGCAACTGGAGACCTATAGTCAGGCTTCGTTAGGCGAAGTTTGTTTGAGATGTTGCCCACATGTTGGGTACACTGTGCTGTGTTGGGTGTATCTCTTGTTCTCACAAGAACCTTTCAAAGGAGGGTTACTGTATTTCATAACTGCCTGGTTGACAAAAGAGAAATGCAGGGACAGAGGAGTCTTTTAGCATCTGTCACATAACCTTTTGGCAGCTGTTGACTTTGTCCAACAATGCCAGTTCTTCAAAGGCAAAATTAATCCCACCTTATGCATTTTTATCTACTGAAGTGAAATACCTGGGTTCTTTGTCTATTTTCTAATGATATCAGTGTCTTTGATCTAAAGCCTTCTATTCTAATTCATATTTAATATCTGTTTCAGAGCTTCTTTTTAAATGCATATTCAATATTCAAGTTACTCAAATACAAGTAGCACATAAAAATCTTATTTTTATGCTTAAACAGTAATTCTTTGTTTCTTGTATTTGATTCCTTGAAAAGGAGAATGAGGAAAGAGGAAATTCACTTCATTCTTTCCTGGGATTCGCAATTTATAAAAAGAGTTCGTTGCTCTTGAAAAATTCTTTAAGATAGCCACTGCTCATCACTACAACAGCAGGAAGCGGCTTGTATTCATCAACAGAAATAACTCTGGTCCAAATGGAAGAAGCTGAGGGGCTCACAGTCGCTTTACTTGTTTTCTTAAGCTTTTCCATGTTGTATTTCAATTAATTTTCCCTCTGACAAAAAACTCATGAGGAAGCAGAATAGGAAGGCCATTTTATTTAAACAAAACTATCTGGGGAAAGAAAAAAAGGTACAGTTAAAAGTAAGCAGGCCATATACTTAATTAATATTTTTAAACTACAGTATGCTTCAACTAGAGCAGAAAAATATCCATAGGCAATAGAAACAACTTGATATTAAGAGTCCCAGAATAAAAGGACACACGCATACACACTTACATACACATATATACCATCACCAAATACAGGCTGAAGGCAATTTTAGCTTAAAGAGGAATAATGTTTTTGCCTTATCCATACACACATATATGTAGACAAATCAATTATTTACTATATATTCATTAAGTGCCTACTCGTACTATGTGCTATGAGTAGTTTCTAGGGATTCAAAAATACATAAAAGCTAGTCTTGCCCTCAAGAATTTAACTTTAAGTGGAAGATACAGATACAACAGTCTATTTTAATCCATTTATGATTAATTTTTTGGTATATAGAAGAGCCTTTTAAAGGAAAGTATTTAACCTGGTCTTATTTAAACTGAATCCCAAGGAAAAAATTGGCAATTTTATTGCAAGCATACAAAAGCATTTTGAAAATGTATTCTTTAATTCTTTAAAATACATTCAATCTTGTTTATTACTCCCTGGGAATTTCTACTGGGCTTTGGAAGATGTGTGAAAAAAACACTTAAGAGCAAATAGACCAGAAATATTAAAGCATTAAGGAGTTCACCTAAATTAAATATTTATGCAGGAGCAATACAATCTAAATTTAGTATATGCCAAGAAAATTTAAGTAGTTAATATGAAATTATGAACAAAATTCCTACAGTTCTACCAGCATGTGAAATTGACAGATGGAAAAATATTAGAAATATTAGCAGTTTTAGTAGTATTCGTTAAATCTATAGTATCTTGTGATGCATGTTGCTATAGACTTTTATATATTTTAGGCAGGCATCTTTTTTTTAAATGTCAATTTATTTATTTATTTGAGAGGGGGCCAGAGAGAGAGATGGACAGAGGATCTGAAGCAGGTTCTGCACTGATAGCAGCAAGCCCACTGCAGGGCTAGAACCCACGAACTGCGAGATCATGACCTGAACCGAAGCCAGACACTTAACCCACTGAGCCACCCAGGTGCCCCTAAGGCAGGCATCTTACATACTGAAAACTGAAAGAAAAAAATTCTGAGGAACATTTTACACCTTTTTAAAATGTAAAAAGCGTCTTCACTGATGAATGAAAAAGGAAATTTACAGTTCCAAATGTCTGAAAAAATATATCAATTCTCTTATGGATTTGGGGGAGGATATTCTATAACAACAATTGATTATCTAAGTGAGGAATTAAGAGAGTCTGTTTTTAAGATTTGTGAAAATTGAGAATCTGCCATCTTAAGTTAAGAATTGTATGGCTTTTTTTCCCCCAACATTAGCAGTGTCTACCATCTCCCCACATAACCATTGTTGAATTTGAATCAAGGGGCTGGTTGCAGCATCAGCAGCAAAGATGAGTGAGTGGCATTGCCCATTACATTACATCAAGTCCTTTCTACAACCTGAAAAGAAATTTCCTTCTGGTCTTAATCATTGTTGCCCTTATTAATGTGTTTGATTTTGTCTAATAGTTATTTTGAATTGTCTCCTCAAGATTCCCTGTTGCAGTAGTTGCAAGAAAGTTTAGATACAACTTTATGACCTGCTATGAGGAACTGCCCTAGGGATGCAGACAGGATTTCATTGCCCAAGGGGTTATAATTTGTCATATAAATGCATTTTTTTGGTTTGTTTTTTAATTTTTCAGATGATCAGAGTTTTTACAAACATGTACACACAGGAACACACACACACAATTCTAGCAACAGTAGACCCATATTCTAGCCACACATGACTAGACTCAGTTTCTGTTAAAGTAGGTAATTGGCCAAAGTCCCCACCCCCCACATTACCTTATACTGGCTCATGTCACTCATTTATATCATTTGCTTGCTTCCCACTAATTATTTGTTTTATGCTCTTTACTTTTTGCCATATATTTCCCTCATTTCTATCTCAATTTCATGTTATTTCTCTTGTTTATTCTTTTTTCCTTCTCACTTTTATCTAATTTATGTTTTCCCAGTTTTCAGAAGTTTTCAATCCTACTAAAAGTTGAGGTATCAATAGAGGAAACACATGCTAATTAAGTTTGACTTAATGTATTAACTGGTTAAGTATTTCCATATCTTTTCCTCTTCTCGTATTATATTGTGTATTTTCTTTGTTTTACTTTTTTAGCTACTTTAAATCTGTTCTAAAATGAGTTAGGGACTGTTTTAAAGCCAATCTTAACTTTTTAAAAATCAAACTTTACCAATGTTATCTTCAAATATATACACAAAATCCAATATAGAGGCTAGGCTGTTTGGCTGAAATGTCATAAAAATCATGAATGTGATGGTTAATTTTGTGTCAACCTACGTAGGCCATGGGCTGCCCACATGTTCTGCCAAATATATTCTGAGTATACCCGTGACAGTGTTTTGGATGAGATTAACATTTAAATTGGTAGACTTTGAATAAAGCAGATCATTCTAGTAATGTGGGTGGGCCTCATCCAATAAGTTGAGGGCTTGAATAGAACACAAATGTCAGCCTCCCTAAGCAAGAGAGAATTCCCCAGTAGATTGTCTTTGGGTTTCATCTGCAGCTGTGGCTCATCCTGGTTCTACAGCAGACCACCGTGAGACTGGAATTAACCATCACATTCATGCATTTGTCTGTTTCTGTGACCATGTTTCAACCCAACAGGCTCACATACCTGTTGCTTCTCTTGCCTCTCCAGTCTGTAGACCCACGCTGCAGATTTTGGACTTGCCCACCTCCATAGTCATATGGCCCAATTCTTTATAATAAATTTCTTTCCATATATACATATATGCAAATATACACAAACACGCACACACACATACACACACACACACATCCTATTCAATCTGTTTCCCCGGAGAACCTTGACTAAAATAATGAATTTATATTCATTTAATCTGACAACTAAATTGCCAGATTACACAAGAAACATCTGGTTATGACAAAAATTTAAGTCAAGTATGTTTTTAACTTCCTTGAAGTCTGATGTGGGTGTAACTGGCTTTCTTTTTGAGCACCTAATGCTTGCTGTATTTCACACTTTTTAAAACGACAGCTGCTATTTATTGAGTTCTATGTTTTAGGAATTATAGGGGTGCCTGGGTGGCTCAGTTGGTTGAGCATCCAACTTTGGCTGACAGCTCGGAGCCTGGAGCCTGCTTCGGATTCTGTGTCTCCCTCTCTCTCTGCCCCTCCCCTGGTCATACTCTGTGTCTGTCTCAAAACAACAACAACAACAACAACAACAAAACATTTAAAAAATGTTTAAAAAAGAAATTATACTACCAGTTACTTACCTGTCTTAGTCCATTCAGATTGCTGTAACAAAAAGTTCTATAGACTGGGTGGCTTAAAAAGCAAACAATTTCTCACAGTTCTGGAGAGTGGAAAGTATAAGATCAAGGTGCTCACAGATTTGGA
Source organism: Cryptoprocta ferox (assembly GCA_028646485.1). Lineage (NCBI taxonomy): Eukaryota > Metazoa > Chordata > Mammalia > Carnivora > Eupleridae > Cryptoprocta > Cryptoprocta ferox. Next base: position 177,050,873 of record CM053567.1, on the reverse strand, counting down.
GTCTTGTGAAAGCTCACTTCCAGGTTCACAGACAGCCTCCTTCTCACATGTCTTCACATGGTGGAAGAGGCAAGGGAGCGCTCTGGGATCTCATTTCTCAAAGCATGAATCCAATTCATGAGATACATGAATTCATGGTGGAATTCATCAATTCATGGTGAATCCCATTCATTCACCCTCATGGTCTAATTACCTCCCAAAGGTTTCATCTCTCAATGCCATGACACTGGGGATTAGGATTTCAACATATGAATATTATAGGGTATGCTAATCTTTAATCCACAACATTAACATATATTATTTCATTTAATCCATTCAACAACAATTGAAGTTTGGTATTAACTTCCTTTTAAGGATGAATCAACTGAGATTAGAGAAGCTAAGTAACTTGCCCAAGGCCACATGGGTAGTTTGACCTCAGGTTGAGTTACTTCAAGGAACATGCCCATTTTAACTCTTCCAAATTTGTTACTCTGTGAACAGGAAGATTCTTGCCCAAAAGAGCTGGTAAGATATGGCACATCTAAGCCTACTACCAGAGACTAAAAACTTCCAAAGTCAGCTGCTCTTATGATGAAATTCTAGTAGAAACAGAGTTGGTGGGAGTAGAAGAGGCAAAAGACAAAAATAATTTTTATTTCTTTTGAAAGAAAAAAGAAAGAAAGGAAGGAAGGAAGGAAGGAAGGAAGGAAGGAAGGAAGGAAGGAAGGAAAGAAGGAAGGAAAGAAGGAAGGAAGAAAAAAAAAGAAATCCAGAGGGTGCCTGGGTGGTTCAGTCAGTTGAGAGTCCAACTGTTGATTTCAGCTCAGGTCATGATTCCAGGATTGTGGGATTGAGCCCCACACCAGGCTCCACACTGAGTATGGAGCTTGCTTAAGATTCTCCCTCTCCAGGGCACCTCAGTGGCTCAGTAGGTTAAGTATCTGATTCTGGCTCAGGTCATGATTTCACGGTTCATGGGTTCAAGCCCCACATTGAACTCTGATGTTGAACTCTGTGCTGACAGCTCAGAGCCTGAAGCCTGCTTCGGAATTCTGTGTCTCCCTCTCTCTCTCTCTCTCTTCTCTCTCTCTCTCTCTCTCTCTGTCCCTCCCTGCTTGTGCATGTGCTATCTCTCTCTAAAATAAATAAATAAACATTAAAAAAATATATATCCTCCCTCTCCCTCTGCCCCTATCTGCCACTCACACTCTTTCTGTATCTAAAAAAATAAAAATAAATAAAAATTCACTCATTTGACACACATTTTTAACATGATCTACTCTTAAATGACAACAGTTCCTGGAATCAAACCTAAATTTACTAATCTATCCCAACTTGGTATGAATTCTTCATGCTTCCTCCTTCTGTTCCTCTTAGTCACTACATTTTTACATTTCAGTCATAGTGCATATTCTTTGGCCCTAAAAAATACCTTCCATTTTTTTTAAATCATCAAAAGGACCCTTTATTTAAAATGTAGATAGTACCATAATTCATCAAAATAATTTATAACAGTTAACTGCCTCTTAAATATACAATTTTATAAATGAGGCCTTCTGAAGTTAAAAGTAATGTGGATTCAGTTTATTTAAAATAAAAATACCCTCCTTTAGGATCCTACATTTTATTCCCTCTCTCATCAGGTATACCCCTGGATTATTTCATGCTTGGCTTCTCCTTCTTCAGGACCCATCTTAAATATTACTTTAAGAGTAGCTTTCCTTAAGGTGCTACCTAAGGTAGATTCCTTCTCCTCCCAATTTTTTTCTGTCCTATAGCAATGTTTAATTTCATTATGATATTTATTACACTTTGAAATAATTCATTTGAAAATTAATTTATTTTTGTAGTTTGGGTTACTTGTCTTTAGTAGCTCTGTGATGCATTTATGTTTTGTTTTATTTTGTTGTTTTTTTACATTTACTTGTTCTCTATTTTCCTGTTAACCATATCAGAATTCTTAAAAGTAATTATCCCTCACCTTTTTTTTCTTTTTAATAATCTTATTTGGACCTTCTATTACATGTTAGCCAAGAAGGTTGCATATAACCCAGCTCAATTAGAATTCTTCTTACTGGAATAGAAAATTTTCTTTTTTTAAATATATATCCTCTAGCAGCCATAATTTCTGTACTAATCCCTTAGTTGTTTTGTTGTTGTTGTTTAATTTTAATTTATCACATATTCTTTCAATATATTATTTAATTTTTGACATGAGTTAAACAAAGTCGGCATCTGTGGTTGTAATGCTCTGTCTCTGCAAATCAAAATGCAAGCTCCATGAGGAAAGAAACTCTGTTTTATCCATTAAACATCTAAAAGAATCTGATAGGAAATGGGCTTCTAATAATTTTTTAAATAATGAATGGATTGATGGATGAATGAATGAATGAAGTCTACTAAGTTTCTTGAAAAAGGCCTTTAAAGCTGGGATAATTTGATCCAAGAGACATGTATATCTCTAGCTTTAACTCCTCTACAATGAGTTTGTTCCTATCATGTATAATTGTTTTCTCCCCAAAGATTGTGAAACCTTCTGACTGTATTCTGTGGTCCTCATTGTCACCTCCAGCAGATGACATGTTCTAATATACTGTGAGAATCAATGCCAGACTAACCAGACAACTTATTTGGCTCCATTACCTTAGCAAGTTGAGTAAGCCCTTTCTAAGTCTGTTACCTTCTCTGCAAAGTAGAGATAATGATACTTCTTGTTTCATGTTTAATGCCATGAGTTCACCAAGCCATGTTTCATTTTCTTTCCAGGCACCCAGCAAGTCTCCTTTATCTAAGCTTTAACAGTGAGTCAGGGACAATGTGACTACTGTTGGAACTAGCGCATGCCACTTTCAAGCCTGGTGCGTAAAATTTTAGCTTCAGTACTATACAAGCACCCTTTCCCCTGGTCTGTTGTCCATATGCCATCCAGTGGAGAATGCAAAGGACACAGAAAGTGAAGAAAAATAAGTCTGGATGGGCTCTGAATTATTGTATTTTACCTAGATGTGAGCAAGCAATAAAACTGTGTTTAATTAAGCTACTAAGGTTTGGACTTTATAAAAAAAATACAGCATATAACCTAACTTGACTAAGTAGACCCATAATTATAAAGGTCTTTATGAAAATTACTGAGCCTGTCTCATAAGGAAAATTCAATAAATGTTATTCATTTCTTTTCCCTCATTCATTTTTACCCCTGTCAGTTTAAAAAAAAATATCTCTGTCAGCCCATTTTTGTACCTTTCTTATCACTGAGATGAAAACTATCCTCTCTCTTTATTAGATTAAAAAATACTATGTACTTTTTTTATCCCAGTCTGTGGAACTTGTTCACTCAATTAATTTCCCTAATTTCTTTTGAAACTTTCCTTCTCCAGTGGTTCTCCCATGCCAAAGAATATGTTTTCATTCATGCATTCATAAGGAATATCACTTCATCTCTGCTCTGCCATTAATCTACAGTCATTTCCCCTATACTTCCCAGAAAAAAATTCTATTGAAAAGATAACTTATATTCTCTGCTCCTACTTTTCTGTTACTCTTACTCCTTCATATTTTACATCAGATTTTTCATCTCTTTCCTTCTACTTCAAATGTCTTCTCAAAGGTCACACATTTAGAAATTTCCAAATTAAATTAGCAATTTTCCTTGACGGTTCTTCACCATTGAAAAGTGCTGACCCCAAACTCTTTATTAGGCTAGAATTATAGTAACTTCAGTCTTCTTCCCCTTAACAATTCTGTGACCCAGTACCTTGTCCCTCAGACCTCTGGAAATTCAGCCACACATAGAATTTCCATAGCTTTTAACGATGCTTCCCAACTACATAGATGCAGTCTTAGTCTGTCTCTTGAAATCCACAGGGACCTTTCTAATGGTCTTCTAGCCATAACCATGTGTGAAATTCTCTTTATTTTAACACCTAAACTTTTCCTCTTCTTAAACTATTCTGAACATGTCTCAAACTCATCTTTTAATTACCACCTGGACCATCTCTTCCTTTTAAATGAGGTAAATGGCATATTTTTTTTTCAAACCATCCACGTTTGAAGATGTAAACCACCAGTTATATGGTATTCTTCATCATTCATCACATTCACTTGATCAAATCATTTGCTATACAAAAGAAAATATTTTGAGTATTTCTTTTTCTTTTCATTTTCTTGGCTCATGAATGGCTCCACCAATGGAATTACTTAAGCCTGGAAAGAAGGTTTCATCCTTAATTATTCCCATTCTTCATCCCCAAATTCCAACAATCCACCAATTTCCAGAAATACTAATCATGAAATATTGTTTGAATTCTTCTTCAGTTGTCCATCCTCACTACCAGTATCCTAAATTAGCCTGTGTAATTGGTATCACTCTCAAATTTTTCAGGTAGCTTTTCCATCATGGTCATTCTTTTATCCCACTTAAATCCCTAAAATACATTATTTGCAGACCAACCAGAGTGGTACTTCTAAAGTTAAATCTAATCATCTCTTAGTGTCCTTCAAATACTTTCCATTAAAGTTAGTATATACTTTACAATCCTTAAGAAAGCTCTTACAGTTTCTATGTCTAGAGCTCAACTAAGTGCCCAACATCACCTCTTGTTTTCTATCACACTGTATTTTTGAGCAACAATAATTCTTTTTTTATCAGTATTCTTTGAACACACTACATTATCTCCTGCTTCCAGGTCTATGTACATGCCATTTATTATAGTTAAAAGATTCTCTACTCCCAGCTTTTTATCCAGATAACTACAACTCATCTTTGTTTTCACTTAGACAAAGGGTTATCAAATAATGTTTTGTTAAACCTGGGATTCTTTGAGAGTAGAAGGTACTAGTAATAATTAGACCAGGAGAACAGGCATAATTGGGAACTGTTCTGGGAAAACCAGGGTATATGATAGCCCAAATTAGGTACCACTTCCTGGAAAAATTTTGAAATCATCATTGCCAAGTTATTTGTTTTTCATTATATTTACAATGGTATCTGTTTCCCCTATAATGACACATCATACTCTATTATAATTTTCATCGTTTTTTTTTTTAATTTTTGGACAGTAAGTTCATTAATGACAGGGACTATGCCTGTCATATTCATCCATAGACCCCAGTGTCTAACACAGTGACTATCCCGATGAATAGCACATAGAGTATATTCAACCTTTATGCATTGATAAATGAATTGTCACCAGCCTGCAATTTTATTTCATATGTCTTTTACTATGTAATCCACTATTGTCATAAGTATTGTAATCTTATACACTGTATTCAGATGCTTCTCAAGAAGGCACAGCTACAACAACAAATGTCCCCTATTAAATTTATTCAAGATGCCCCATTGCCTTGCAAATTAGGAATACAATTCCTAGGATAGCATTCAATGCTTCTTTAACAACTCTCCAAGTTGTCATTACTCACAATAGTTTTCTGTATACTATGTGTTCCAAACAAAATGCACTCCATTCAGTTCTTTAAAAAAAATCAAAAAACAAAAACTTCTATACCTTCACAACTTTATGCATTTATTGCTATATCTTCTTCCTTCTTGTTTTTTTCATTCTTGTCTACATTCTACCCATTGTTAAAGATTTATCTTAGATTATACCATCTCCTAGAATATTTCCTAATTTATTTAGGAATGTAGTTAATTGAATTATTTTGAACCACCAGCAAACATTTTCTTTCTTGCCTGGATTAGCTGAGGGAAGTCACAATTTGGAGCCACAATACTGAGACTTCACTTTCAACTCCTTTCACGTAATAGATACACAATTGTGGGCTACTCCTGGGCATCCTTCAGCAGTAAAATTAAGATAATAACAACAGGTAACTTGGGATGATTTCTGTGATCACATTACCAAGTGAATGCATTTGTACTGCAGTAAAGGACTCTTCAAATGTAAGTCAAAATTTTTATTAGCTGGACTAAGCAAGAAAACATTTATGGAACCATCGGTTTCTATAGTCTTGCTTAGTTACATATTAGGTAATTTCTAAATAATGGTAGATTCTATAATGAGATTGCATACACTTACTCTTTTCTGTTCACCACTGTAAATAGAACAAAATACCTTAGATATTATTTTACTGACTGTGTTAAAGGGATCCAAAACCTAGATATAAGAAAAAGGCAAACTGGATAGAGAATTGAAAATTTCAGGAACACGAAGGCAATATCCTTAGATTTTCTTTTTAAATCCCCTTTAACCCCAGATTGACTGCCAGAGAAGCTTGTTGCTCTGAGTCACCAAGCACTGTACAAAATATACAATAAAGTCTGCTCTTTCCAGCCAAATGCTCAGTGAAAGTGAAGTCTAACATAGTGGAAAGCCCCAGCAACCACTCCTCAATCCAGACCAGCTGGCAGTGTGATCCCCTTGCAGTAGTGAAGTCCTGGACTGATGAGTCGCCAGTTCATAATCCGGATGTCAGCCAAGCTGATCTGCCAGCAACAACAGCAACAGTAAAACCCTATGTCACTCCGTCCTCCAAGTGGCACAAAATGAGCCAGGACCAGCTTCTGTAACTCCCCACCAGAGAATCACCCTGCAACAGCAGGCAACCCAAGTAAGTGTCTTCTATCCCCACCGTGAATGCCAGAAACGACTGAGTAGGAGCCCCAGTGGCACTAGAAAAATAAAACAAACCAGAATAACATTGTAAAGGCTCAGAAAGCTAAGCTGTCATTGAAACTAAAGTCCACACAAGTTCACCAGAATACAGACTAAATTTATAATGGCTGCAAACTAAGATAGAAGATCCATGTTCAAACCCCTTCTCTTGAAGGTGGACTGGTCTTTATTACCCATTTCTAAAGAATAGAATACAGCAGGCGGGTCTGGGTGGCTCAGTTGTTTAAGCATCTGACTTCGGCTCAAGTCATGATCTTGTGGTTTGTGGGTTTGAGCCCTGCATTGGGCTCTGTACTGACAGCTCAGAGCCTGGAGCCTGCTTCAGATTCTGTGTCTCCCTCTTTCTCTGCCCCTCCCCTGCTCACTCTTTCTCTCTCAAAAAATAAAAATAAACACTAAAAATAAAAAAAAAAAAAACAGGATACAGCAAAGGTGATGAGATATCGCTTCCATGATCAGGCCATGTAAGACTGTGACTTCTGTCTTACTAGTAGTCTGTCTCTCTTCTCTGCTGGCTTTGATTAAACAATATACCATGTGAGCGAGGCCAATATGGCAAGAAACTGAGCATGGTCTCTGGTCAACAGAGATCCCCCATTAGTAAACAATGATACAAGTATACAAGTATACAAGATATAAGTATAGAAATTTATCCTTCCTCAGTTACAACATCAGATGAGACCCCAGCACTGTTTTGACACCTTGACTGCAGTCTAGAGAGAAAGGCCATGAAGTAGAGAACTCAGGTCAGCTGTTACCAGGCTCCTGGCACACAGAAACTCAGATAATAAATGTATATTGGTTAGGGTGGTAAATTTTGGTAATTTGTTACACTGCAATAGATAACTGATATACATACTTTATAGTCTTTTTAATTTTTTTAAATTTTCTACTTTTTTCTGAGAGAGAGAGTGAGTGAGTGCAAGTCGGGGAGGAGCAGAGAGAGAGGGAGGCGCAGAATCCAAATAAGACTTCAGGCTCTGAGTTGTCAGCATACAGCCCAATGCAGGGCTCAAACCCATGAACTATGAGATCATGACCTGAGCCAAAGTCAGATGCTTAACCAACTGAGCCACCCAGGCACCCTTACATACTTTATACTCTTGACTATGATTATCAATGAAATATTTCTCTAATTATGTGTAGACATTGGGTTTTTTTTAAATTGAGGTAAAATATCTAAATACATATTCCAATAAGTTGGCCAATTTTCATGTACTTTCCTACACCCGCTAGAGATCAAGTAAAGAAGCCACAATAATCTTTACTGTAATAGAAAAGTTACCCTTTTCCTTTATGTTGGCTGTTACTTGTGCTTAAAGTAAATATTTGTGGTTTAAATGGTTAACTAGCTGAAACATAAAGGCTGTCAGTATTTTATGTTTTCTTCAAAGACATTTGTAGCATTGATTAAACCCACAGGCATCTGGGAATTTGTTTTGGCCTCAGTTGTTCCAGCAGGTGGTTGCACGCAGTGGCGGGACGGCTCCACTTAAAGGCGGAGCAGCTTAGGAAGATATTAGCTCTACAAGAAGCTTTTGTATTTAATGTAAAAGCTTTGTGAAAAAGTGCATGTACAGAATTATACATATATCTGCGTGGAATTTTCCTATGTTGGAATAAAGTTGATACACAATAAATCACATTGTAGAATCCTTAACTTAACTGAGTTCCACTGGCAAGCTTCCCTTTTAGATTTAAACATTCTTCCTGCCTGCTGAGTTTGGATGTTCTCTCTAATTGAAGTTGATAAAGGGAGATACTAGAATAATTTGCATATAATTTATGAGGTTTTATTTTCATTAGAAGTAATACTGACTTCTATAGCAAACAAATACCAAAATCTTACTGTCTTAACTTATGAAATGTCTGTTTCTTATTTATGTCAAGTCTAAGGCAGATGTTTTTAGGTGGTAAGAGGACTTCCATGTGGTTTTCAAAGTCCCAGACTCCATGTATCTTATAGCTCTGCCATTCTCTAGAACCTCAGAGGCATCTCTCTGATCCTTTACAATCAGCTGCTAGTCAGGGGGAAAGAAAGAGGATCACTGGACAAAAATTCCATGGTCCACTTCTCAAACAGTTCACATAATCTACTGACAAAAATCAGTCAATGGCCTCATCTAACTGCAAGGGAGGCTGGGAAAGGTAGTCTACTTTTATACCCAGGAAAAAAAGAAAATGAGAATTGGTAAAGCCGTCTATACCACAAAGGTAGAGAAAAAGTTGCAGTGTCAGTATGAACAGGATTAGTGCTGCAAAAATATGGTGCATAATTTATGAAACTTAGTCCCAACACTGATCAGTAATTATTAAAAGAGGGGACTTATTTTCAAGGATTCTATAACATCTAAATTATATAAAATAATGCAATATATGTGAATTGAGACATATTTTTTCTAATTTTACTTTTGATTGTAATCATTTAGCTTATTTCTTAATTATCTATATAAAGTTATTTTCCTTTCCCCAATTCTCTGTTCCTTTACCTTTGACAGCTTATTTCCCCCTCCCCATATTAAGGGAAGTTCTTTCTTCGTGTTACAGAAAGTTGTGAATGAGGACATTCATTTTTCAGAAACACCCACCTGGGCATTATTCCTAGGCTAGGTCAAGTTTTCAAATAATTTTTATTTTAGTTAAGCAGTTCCTACAATCCTTAACCATATGAGAAACAGGTTGAATCAGCCTCCTCCTGGGCTCAGAGCAGTTAAATGGTATCTCAGAGTGCACTAACTACGAGAAATGAAGTTAAGTGACCAAGGAGATGGATGAAAATAGAAAACGAAATCTGGAAATTGATACCAGCTTCTCCCAGTAAGTATTTAACAACTGCTTCTATGATCTCAGCCGCTAAAGCATCTCTAGTGAAGTCGGTGTGTGTTGCTAACCCAATAAAGGTCACATACTGTTAACGCGCAGCCAACACTGAGTGATCTTAGTCATGGCCTTGACAAATCTCTCAGGTTATGACTGTCAATATGCACCCTTGATCTGAAGTGTTTTATATTTTTCTCTAGATTTGTTTCCTGGGAAGGAGGTTATGCTGGGCCTGCAGTTCTGAGTGACCTATGTAACCCTGAAACTGTAATTGGTATTGTCTGCTCGCAAAGTATTATTAAAAATAGGTGTTTGGGGAAAAATGTTGTTTATGTTGTTTTCCATCATAACATAGGGAACCCAAAGTTTCATTTCTGAAATTGATTTTTGCAGCATGTTCCTATGCCTCAGAAATATTTAATATTTCTAAAATAAACTAAATGTTAAGTTACATACATAAAGTATCATAAAAGACTAGAAATCAGTTGAATTAAAAAATGAGAAATCTTCAGCAAGACATAAAGACTTGTTCTGCTTCCCTGTTCTCTGTGTCCACCTGACTGATATTTTCCTATGGAATTTTATAGACGTAAGGGAAAAACAAGTATTTTTTGGTTTCCTCTTAAGTTATTTTTATACCAAATCTTCAGGTCTAAAATATATACAGTATCATATATACATATATAAATATAATATCTAGTTCACATGCTAACCATTTGTTTCAAAGTTGACATACTAACCACTTATTTTAAAGTCAATATTTATACTTAGAATGCTAAATAAAATTTTAACTATACTTTGATAATGTGTGTATACATATGTATATACTGACATAAATTGTTCAAACATCATCAAACAATTTATGGCTTTGGGCAGTGAGCTTTTAATATCAAGGACTGGGCATTATCTGAAGGAATTTATTTCCTCAGTTTTGGAGAGAGAAGAGTGAAAATCTGATTAGCAAGGGATTTATCAGAACATATATTCATCTAAATCTACTTGGTTCCTAAAATATCAGATTTGAAGAAGAGTGTCTGTATGTGAAATTCTGTATACTTTTATTTTTAACTAACAGTATATCAACTGAAAGTGGACAAAGCAATCCCACATAGAAATTCATAATCAGGTATTTAGCAAGATTGGCTTGGCAGCCCAATAATGTCAAAGATTTTGAACCAATTCTCAGTGACATTTCTGGTCAGTTTTTAACGTGCCCTTGTGGTTGCAATATGGCATTACCTGTTCCAGACACTGTGGACTCATATGATAATATTAAAGGTATAAAGGGAAATGGGAAATGGTCACATTTTATTAGATAGAAGAAACCTTCCCATAAACATCCTCACAGATTTCTCATCATGTTCTATCAGCCAGGATCAGTTTGTGTGCCCATGACCTTGCTACAGCGAAAGCAATTGTCTGACGTTTGCAACTTCTGTTATAAGCAAGCCATGGGAGCAAGGAGAAAGAGGAGGAGGATGGGTTTTAGGTAGCTAGAAACTTTTATTACTGTATGTCTAATATAAACGTAGTCTATTAGGTGAACCAAATTATTCTTAGTAACTAATAAACCTAAGGGCTTATGCTTGATTATTTCAATGAGGATATCGGTGGCGATCTCAGTGGGCATCAACTTCTCACAGGGATGTAGGCTGAAGCTTTGCTGGTCGCCATGGCAGAGGAAAGGAAACAAGAAATATTGTGCACTGACTCCAAAGGCTTTCAGCTGTAAGTCATATCTTTACTCTTGCTCACATTTATTGTTCAATGGAAGTCACATGACCACATCTAGCTGCAAGAGAAGTTGTGATACATCATTTTTATCTGGGTTGCCCAATGCCCATCTAAAACTTTTATCACTATGGAAGAAGGGAGAAATGCATATCGAGGGACAGTAAATAATATCTGATGACGGTGGTCGTAGTAGACAGAATAATGCCCCCACTGCGTATGTTCACATCCTAAATTCAGGAGCCTGTAAATATGGTTCTTTATATGGCAAAAAGAACATTGCAGACATGATTAAGTTGAGAATCATGAGATGGGAAGACTATCCTAAATTGTCCAGTTGGGTTCAATCTATTCACAAGGGCCCTTATAAGAGGGAGTGAAGAAGGCAAAGTCAGTGGAAAGAAATCTGATGACAAGCAAGATATTAGAGGGATGTAAAGAAGGGAACAAACACCAAAGAACATAGATGGCCTTAGAAGCTGAAAAAGGCAAGGCAATGAATTCTCTCATCAGAGTCTCCGTAAGGAACCAGCCCTGCTGCCCAATACCTTGATTTTAATCCTCTAAGACTCATTGGATTTGTTGTCCCCTGAATTGTTAGAGAATAAATTTGTACTGTTTTAAGCTATTAATATTGTGTCACTTTGTTATAGTAGCAACAGGAAACTAATACACTGGTTATGGAGACTAAATCTTATGATGTGTGTCAAGATTTAGCAGGATGCCGGGCACACTGGGTACCTGGTTTCATTTATGTAGATGGATGTCTTCATGTTGGAAGAAACACAGCAAGAAATAAAATTGCCACTAATCTAGAGGAAACATACAGGTAGAACACCAAAAACATCATTGAAATAAATGTGTAAGTACTTAAGGCTGAAAAAAAAAATGATTTCTTAAAGGACAGCCATAAACATATATTTATATCCACTTTATGTTAAGTATTATAGTAACAGTTGGTTTTGTGTAAATCCTCACTGTGGAGGTTACCCTCTATTCCTAGGGTACTAAGAATTTTAATCACAAGTGGTTGTTGAATTTTATCAAATGGTTTTTCAATTGATATGATTGCATGATTTCTCTTCCATAGCTTGTTGATAATAGTGAAGTGCATTGATTGAGTTTCAAATATCGAACCAGCTTTGCGTATTGCATACGTGCAACACTTGTGTTATTCTTTTTTTTTTGCATAATTGGAATTACCTTGCCAAAATTTTGTGGAAAAATTTTATGTCTAAGTTAATGTGATATATTGATCTGTATTTTCATTTCTTTTTTTTCCCTTTGTTTCTTTTTTTCCTGTCTATGTTGGTACCAGTGTAACATTAGCCATATAAAATAAGTTAGTAGTATTATTTCTTTTTTCTTTTATTTTCTAGAAGTGATTGTGTAAAATTGGTGTTAATTCTTTGAATGTCCATTCTGCAATGAAGCATTGGTGCCTGGAGATTTTTGAGGGGGTGGGGGAGATATTTTTTAATAACATTTTCAATTTCTATAATAGTTACAAGGCAATTTAAGATATTTATTTTATCTTGTTTGAGTTTTGGTAGTTTATTTTCAGGAAACTGTTTTCACTTTTTCAAAGTTGTAGAAATTATGACTGTAAAGCTATTCATAGTCTCCCCTTATTACTTTTCCAATGGCTGCAGTATCTTTTTTAACAGCTTTATATAGGTACAATTCACATACTATATAATTCACTCATTTAAAGCGTACAAATTAATAATTTTTTGGTATAATCTCAGAAATGTGCAACCATCACCACAATGTTTTTGGTATTGCTTTATTTTCCTTAGAGTTTCAGGTTTATAGTAAAACTGAGAGGAAGGTATAGAGATTTTCCTCATATCCTGTGTCCGCACATGCATACATGAACATCTCCCCCTCACTCACACACATATTATGAACATCTCTCAGCAAAGTGATATATTTATTACAATTGGTAAACTACATTGGTACATCATAATCACCCAAAGGCCATAGTTTACATTACAGTTCCCTCTTGATGTTATGTATTCTATGAGTTTGGATACATGTGCAATGACTGGTATACTACATTGTGGTACCATACAAAATATTTTCACTGACCTAAAAACCTCTGTGATTCACACTTATCTATCCATCCGTCTCTTCAGCTTCTGCTAATGCCTGATCTTTTCATTGTTTCCACAGTTTTGCTTTTTCCAGGATGTTATACAGTTAGAATTATATAGTATGCAACCTTTTCAGCCTTGGTAATATGCATTTAAGTTTCCTTTTATGTTTTTCATGGCATGATAACTCATTTCTTCTTCAGTGCTTAATAATATTCCATTGCCTGGATGTACCACAGTTTATTTATCCACTGACTTACTAAAATGCATCTTGATTGCTTCCAAGTTTTAGCAGTTGTGAATAAAGCTGTTATAAACATCTATGTACAGGATTTTGTGTGTATAAAAAAACCAGTTTTTTTGATAAATACCAAGGAGCATGATTGTAGAATTATATGGTAAGTATGTATTTTTAGTTTTATTGGAAACCACTAACCTGTCTTCCAAAGTGGTTGTACAGTTTTACATTTCTACCAGCAATAGATAAGAGACCCTGATGCTCCACATCCTCACCAGAATTTGGTGTTGTCAGTGTTCCAGATTTAGGCCACCCCAACAGTTGTTTTATGGTATCTCCTTGTTGTTTTTATTTTGCTTTTTTCTGATGTCATATGTGAAGCATTCTTTTCATATGCTTATTTGCACCTGTATATCTTCTTTGATGAGGTGTCTATTAAGGTCTTTGCCTTTATTTTTTAAGAGGGTGGTTTGTTATTGTTGAGCTTTAAGAGTCCTTTGTATATGATGGATAATAGTTCTTTATCAAATGTTGCTTGCAAATATTTTCTCCCAGTCCATGGCTTGTCTTCCCTTTCTTGACTTTGTCTTGTGCTTAGCAGAGTTGTAAATTCTAATGAAGGCCAGCTTATCATAATTTCTTTCATGAATCATACCCTTGGCATTGTATCTAAAAATTCATTTCCATACCCAAAAACATCTAGAGTTCTTACTATGCAAACTTCTAGGGGTTTTATAGTTTTGTATTTTACATTTAGTTCTGTGATACGTGAGAGTAAATTTTTGTGAAGGGTTAAGTTCTATGTCTAGATTTGTTTATCTACATGTGGATGTCCATTTATTCCAGCCCCATTTGTTGAAGAGATTATCTTGGCTTTATCACATTGTTCTTTGCTTCTTTGTCAACTTTGTCAACTGTCAAAGAACAGTTGAATATATTTATGGGCATCTATTTTCCAGTTCTCTGTTCTATTCTATTGATCTGTTGGTTTATTCGTTCACCAATACCACATTGTCCTGATTACTATAGCTTTATACTAAGTCCTGAATGTGAGTAGTGTTAGTCTTCCAACTTTGTTCTTCAATACTACATTGGCTATTCTGCTTTTGCTTCTCTTCTTGGTTGCATGGTTTCTGAGGAGAAGTCGGATATAATTCTTATCTCAACTCCTCTATAGTTGCCTTTTTTCCTCTCACTGCTTTCAGTATTTATTTTACCTTTGATTTTCTGTAGTTTAAAAATTATATGTCTAGGTATAGCTGTTATTGTTGTTGTTGTTGTGTTTAGTATTTATCATGGTTGGTGTTCTCTGAGCTCCTAGATCTGTGGTTTGGTGTCTGACATTAATCTGGGAAAATTTTCAGTCATTATTGTTTCAAATTTTTCTTGTGTTTATCTCTGTTTCTACTTCTTCTAGTGTTTCCAATACAGGTATGTTATATCTTTGGTAGTTGTCTAACAGTCCTTGGGTATTCTCTTCTGGGTTGTTGGTTTTTTTTTTTTTTTTCAGTCTTTGTTCTCTTTGATTTTCAGTTTTTTGAGGATTCTACTGATATATCCTCCACCTCAGAGAATCTCTCCTCAGCTGTCCAAGCCCTTCTAAGGCAATCTTCATTTCTGTTACAGTGTTGTTGATTATTTTGTTTCTTAGGATTTCCATCTCTTTGTTTATATTGCTCATCTGTTCTTGCATAAATTCCACCTTATCCATTAGAGCCCTTAGTATTAATTATAGTTATTTTAAATTCTTTGTCTGATGATGCCAACATCCCTGCCATGTCTGATATTGACACTTGTTCTATCTATTCAAATTGTGTTTTTTGCCTTTTAGTATGCCTTGTAACTTTTTTGTTGATATCCAGACATGATGTTCTATAAAAAAAGGAACTGCTATAAGTGAGCCTTTAGAAATGTGGTGATGATGAGGTACATTTGGAGAGGAGATGGACTCATGATTAAGCTTCAATCTTTTAGTGAGCTGATGCTTATGGTCTATGAATTTCACAAGTATTTGTCAGTTTTTTTTTTTTTTCTCTCACCACCTAGGTGGGACAGAATGACTAGAGTTGGCTGGATTGGGTTACTTCCTTTCTCCCATGTAGAAAGTTAAAGGAGAGTTAAGTTGGGTATTTCTTTTTCCCCAGCTCAGTTAAACTCTAATAGTACCCCAGCAGGTCAGAGTCCAGCTAACAATTTTCTCCTCAGGGTAGCTTATTTCAAAACGATTCCTTTTCTTCTCTCCATGCTGGAAGCATGAGGAGATTTTTCTCAGATATTTACTGTGAGAAACTGGTCAGTCTCCCGGAGGTAATTTCACAAAATTATGGGAGCCTCCATGACTGGGTTTCCTGGAGTACTTAATGCTCAGAGTTGTCCACACTGAGCCTCTGGCAATTTGTCAGTTATATTTCAGGTTTTCATGTCCCAAGACTGGTTCCTTCAGTGGCTTCTGCTTGTGAGTCTCTGAGCTGGTAAATCATGAATCCTTATATATGCCTGTCTGTCTCTCCAGTCATGGGGAAAGTAGTTTGCCCTGTGCCCCCTCTTCTCTCACAAATCCAGGAAGAGTTGTTAATTTTTCAGTCTATTCAAATTTTTAAAAATATTTTTTGTTTATTTACTTATTTTTGAGAGAGACAGAGACAGTATGAGCAGGAGAGGGGCTGAGAGAGAGGGAGAGAGAGAATCCCAAGTAGGCTCTGGGCTGTCAGCACAGAGGCTGATATGGCCCGAACCCACAAAACCATGATATCATGACCTGAGCTGAAACTGAGAGCTAGATGCTCAATTGACTGAGCCACTCAGGTGCCCCCAGTCTATCTTTTTACTTGTTATGACAGAGTGACAACTTTGGATCTCCTTACATGTGGAAACGGACACTGCATATGGATGTGGACACAGTCAATTTTAGAACATTTTTGTCACTCTAAAAAGAAATCTTGTACCCCTTAGCTATCATCACCCTACCCTCATCCCCTCCCCACCTCCAGCCCTAAACAATCACTATTCCACTTTCTGTCTCAATAGATTTGCCTATTTGGAGCATTTTATCTAAATGGAATTATGTAATATATGGTTTTCCGTGACTGGTTTCGTTTAATATATTTTTAAGATTTATTTATGTTGTAGCATAAACCAATATTTCATTATTTTTACTGCTGATTAATATACCACTCTATGGATAGATCACAATTTATTTATTCATCAGTTTATCAACATTTGGGTTGTTTTTATATTTTGGCTATTATGAATAATGCTGCAATTAACATTCATGTGCATTTTTTGTGAATATTTGTTTTTTGTTTGTTTGTTTTTGTTTAGATATATACTCAGGAGTAAGTTGCTGGGTCATATGACAACTCTTAAGTTTTATCATTTGAGGAACAGCCAGCTAGCTTTTCAAACTGAGTGAACCATCTTAGATCCCTCTCAGCATGCATGAGGATTCTAGTTATTCCACATCCTCACCAATGCTCTTTATCATATTATTTTTTATTCTAACCATCCTAGAGGGTATGAAGCATTATCTCATGGTAAAGATGGCAAGCATATTTGTATTTTCATGATGACTAATGATGTAAAGAATATTTTCATTTGCTTATTGGCTGTTTATATATCTTTTGGGGAAAATGTGCTCATTTTTTAAAATGGATTTTTTTATTATTGCCTTATTAGAATTCTTTACATATGCTAGATACAAGTTACCAGATATATAATTTGTAATTCTTGTTCCTATTTTATGGGTTGCCATTTCATTTTCATGATAGTGTCCTCTGCAGCCCCAAAGTTTTAATTTTTATGAAGTCCAATTCACCTGTTTTTTTTTTTCTTTTCTTGCTCATGCTTTTGGTGTCATATCTAAGAATCTTTTGCCAAATCCAAAGCTTTTAAGTTTTGTACCCTTATGCTTTCTCCTAAAAGTTCTACACTTTTAACTCTTACCTTTAGGTGTTAATGTATTTTGAGTTGATTTTCACATATGATGTGTCATAAAGGTCCAACTTCATTTTTTGCTTGTGACTATCCAGTTTTCCCAGAGCCATTTGTTGAAAAGACTACTCTTTCCCCTACTGGTTTGTTGAAAACCAGTTGTCTATAAACAAATGGGTTTATTTCTAGACTCTCAATTTTATTATACTGACCTATACGTCTGTCCTTATAACAGTACTACAGCATCTTGATCAGGGTTGCTTCATATTAAATTTTAAAGTAAGGAAGTGTTAATCCTCCTATTTTGTCCTTCCTTTTCAAGAATTGTTTTGGCTGTCTGGGTCTCTTGAAATGCCATTTGAATTTTAGAAGAAGCAGTGTTTTCCCCAGAAAAAATATGGCTTCATGCTCTACATATGTTCCATCCAAAAATATAACTCTAAATCATGCATCATAAGACATGTGTAAGACCTTAGCATGTTGCAAGTGCCTTTTGCATAACCAGAAATTGAAATCAGTGAAATTAATCTGAAATCCTATGGACAGATCTGTTTTTCTTTTTTTAACTCACTCTTTCACCTAAAAGAGCAAATAGGAATCAAGTATTTAGCATATGTTTTAAGGATGATAAACACCTAAGTGTTGAATAAAACCTCCAGAGAGCTATCATTTTATTTAAAAACTTGGAAATGCAGCAGAGATCTCTCTGCCAGAGGAAGTTCCTAATATAAGGCTCCTGTAAGTGCACTGGATTTGTTAACAAGCTTCTGTATCAATTCACATGGCTGCAAGATTTTCTTAAGACACCATCTGCCTACAATGTTTGTTCAGGAACTTCTATTTTGAAGTGCTCTTAAACACTTTTTAAGCCTTCTTTTATACACACACACACACACACACACACGAACATGCATGCACAAAATCATCTTCTTTAAACTGTTAACATTATGGGTTCGTATTACTTTCACAGAATGAATCTCCTTATTCCAAAATATTTGTATATCTGGATGTTAATTATGTAGAATTTTAATTCAGGACATGTAATTGTATTTCCCTGTGTGTGTGTGACAAATTCATTCACGTGATTGACCATGGAAAAAGATTTTGGATGAAATTATGTAATCATTTCTTTCATTTGGAATTCAAGGTGTATGATTATAAATGCCAATCTCCTAGTATTTTTTGTAAGAGTCACCCAAAACCTCTTAAATAAGTACCATTGTACACTATTACCTGGAGCAATAAATCCCAGATCGAAGCAATGCATTGGAATTCTATGGGGAGTTGCTTACAATGAATTGTCTCACTTAAGAACTGCTGTATCAGAATCCCAAGGTAAAGGGAAGGGAGAAAAGGATTCCAAGTTTAGGAACCACTGCACTATGTTATCTTCAAGCCTGGTTACAGTATGAGGTTGTCAGAGTTAAAACTCTTCAAGTTTACAAAAAAGTGTAATTCAAGCTGAGTTCAACATAAATGTATGCTTCCATAGTGGACTATTGTAGATAATGCTACTCTAAACATCAAGGTGCACATATCCCTTTGAATTAATATTTTTGTAGTCTTTGGGTAAATACTTAGTAGTGCAACTGCTAAATATCATTGGATATTTCTATTTTTAGCTTTCTGAGGAATCTCCATACTGTTTTTCACAGTGCCTACACCAGTTTGCATTCCCACCAACAGTGCCAGCGGGTTGTCCTTTCTCCATATCCTTACCAACATGTATTGTTTCTTATGTTGTTCATTTTAGCCATTCTGACAGGTGTGAGGTGGTATCTCATTATGGTTTTGATTTGTATTTCCCTGATGATCAGGATGTTGAGCATCCTTCCATGTGTCTATTAACCATCTGCATGTCTTCTTTGGGAAAATTCATGTTTTCTGCCCATTTCTTAATTGGTTTATTCATTTTTTTAGGTATTGAGTTGTATAAGTTCTTTATTAATGTTTATTTTACTTTTTTTTTTCTTGAGAGAGAGAGAGAGAGAGCATACACAAGCAGGGGAGGGTCAGAGAGAGAGGGAGAGAGAGAATCCCAAGCAGGTTTCATGCTGTCAGCCCAACTGTGAGATTGTGACCTGAGGCAAAATCAAGAATTTGGTTGCTTAACCAACTCAGTCACCCAGAGCCTCTATACATTCTTTATATATTTTGGCTACCAATTTTTTATCAGATATGTCATGTGCAAATATCTTCTTCCCTTCCATAGGTTGCCTTTTAGTTTTGTTGATTGCCAAATTATGGAAACAGCCCAAGTGCCCAGCTACTGATGAATGGATATGAAAAATGTGGTGTGTGTGTGTGTGTGTGTGTGTGTGTGTGTGTGATGGAATATTACTCAGCCATAAAAAAGATGAAATCTTGCCATATGTAATGACATGGGTGGAGCTAGAGAATACAGTGTTAAGTGAAATGAATTGCTCAGAAAAAGACAAAAAGCATATGATTTTACTCATCTATGGAATTTAAGGAACAAAACAAATGAGCAAAGAAGAAAGAGAGAGAGAGGCAAACTGAAAAACAGACTCTTAACTGATAGTTACCAGAAGGGAGGTGGGCGGAGAATGGGTTAAATAAGTGATGGGGATTAAGAAGTATGTTTGTGGAAATGAGCACTGGGTGATATATGGAATTGTTGAATTAGTATATTGTACACCTGAAACTAATATTACACTGTATGTTAACTAACTGGAATTTAAATAAAAACTTAAAAAAATAAATAAGTTGATGCAATGGTTGAAATTACAGAAAACATTTCAACAGAACAGGATCCAGTCATGGAGAATAAGCAATCATTCACCATGATTTATCCATAAATGGTGATAGTAGATATTCTTGTCTTGTTCACCCTGTTCCCTTGGAATCTTTTCCTCATTTATGCAAAAATATATCAGGAATTTCAGATTTTACATCATCCAGAAACAGAGCTGTGTCTCAATTTCATAACTCCCAATAAGTTCTCTGATCTTTGTACTGATTTTGCCTTAGTGCAATGATGGCCCAACTCTGCCTTCTCCTTCCTTGTATCTTCATTCTTTGCCCTGTGGCCTCACATTTCTTCTCCAGACTATTTCCAAATCCCTTGAACATGAGCTTGGCCATTAGACTTGCTTGGGCCAATAGGAGTTTAGCAGATTTGTCATGTACAGAGGCTTGACAGAGAACTTGTATTGTCACTTCATTTCTACCTTTTCTGTGATTGCTCCAGATAGTCTCAGAAGGTGCCTTGGGCTACATGAAAGATACTGAGAGGAACGCAGAGTCAGTCCACTCCAGGCTCTCAAATTAGCCAACAGCGAGTTGACTCTCAAATTTGCAAAAGATCTCAGCCAAAATCAGCCTTCCTGACCCATAGCTGGTGGAAGATTCACAAATGAGCCCAGCTGAGGCCAGAACTCACTATGAACTATAATTCTTTTTTAGAGCCTCTGAGTTTTGACACAGTTAATATACATTATTGTAGCAAGAGATAATTGATACAAATATAGTCAAGGCAGCTATATTAAGCTGAGTCCTGAACAATGATAAGTGAGACCCTGTTGGGGGAGGTCATTGAAAGGACGTGATTGCCAATTGACCCATGAGCTGAACCTGGGCACTCAGAGGCTCCTCAGACCTGCCTCTGTCCTTGGAATGTGGGTTCTGCTTGCTTTTCCCACTCCCAGAAGCTACTCTAAAAACACAGCCTTGAGTGGATAATGTGGTGTTCTGAACACCCACATGGAATATGTGACTGCACCCAGGTAAGGTCTCTCTATAAACTTTTAAGATTTGTCAAACAAGGGCAGAGATCCATTCTACTTGCTGCTACCCAAGACAAGACTCCTATAGAAGTTTCTTTTGCTTATTAAAACTACCACCTACCAATTTAGAGTGGCCTGCCTTTTCTTCAGTCTCTCATTGCCCTCTTCATTCAGGGGTCTAATTTCAGACTACACCAGGGAAGATCGCTAGAGGGTTGCAAACCAATAGGCCCTACCACCTGTGACTGAGACGACATCATGGGCCAACTCGTTTAAGGCCAGATACTTGACAAGAACAGTGTGTTAACAGGAGAGAAACTAGAGCCAGTCAGGAGCTCTCACTGGAGCTGGGATTCTGCACAATGGGAGAGTGGGTTTGGGGAAGACTCTTTGGGTGATTCCAAAGAAGTGAAAGGCTTGCACTGTGAAAGAAGTATCAATCCAGTCATAGGACTGTGCTGCCTTATGTGGAAAGAAATAACAGAATAATCCACAAGAAAGTAGATTGTGGTAACATTGAATGATGTAAACTATAAATATGGCAGAATTTCAAGTAAAGAGAATGAAGGAGAATTGGAGACATAAAGGCAGTTTTCACAGGGAAGGAGGAGTTAGAAGAGTGATTTAAAAGATGGGCTAAGTTTGATAAAGAAAGAACAGAGATTCTTAGCAGTATTTTTTAGAACAAAGAGCAAGACTTATTAAAGACTATTAATGTGAAATCATTTCTTTGTCTGAGGTTATTGCACACAGAAAAGATTATGCAGGGTTACTACAATTTTGAAATTAATATTTAATTTACTAAAGTTACAAATGGAGAGGCTTAGTCATGGTGTTTTTTTTCACAAAGCATTTAGATTTAATTTACAAACTGGTGATGCTATTTATAAATCCAGTAAATTTTAAGTATGACTTTTAAAGCGGATTTTACAGCTTAGTTAATTAAATCCCCTTAAATATTTTAAACAACATTTATATATTTAATATATTTGGTTTTCTTTTATATGCAATTCAATTATCTGAATAACAGAAAAAGCTCCCAAAGAACTCAAGCAATTCTTATAAATCTAATAAATTAGTGACATAAATAAATCTTAAATTATTGTAAACATTACAATATTATTTGCAAAACCTGGTAGAATTATCTTATTCCTTTTAACTTAAAATTACACACTTAAATCAATTATTCAAGCATATATTTCAAGCTAGAATCAAATGGTTTATCTTGTAGATCTGTGATTTGTGACTGAGAGTAGTATGACTGCACTCCCTTTGGAGGGGGGGGCATTTGGATGCAAGAGCAGGTGCTTTGATTGTTACATTGCATGTGGACTACTACAGGCATTTAGTGGGCACAATCGTGGATGTTAAACCTCCTCCAAGAAGTGAGAGCCAAACCATGTCCCTTGAGTGAGCTAGATAATATTGTAGTTTGGGTTCTTCCAGAAGCCAACTGTGACAGAGGATTTAAGTTCAAGTAATCACTTTGGGAATGAAGGAAACACTAATAAGTACGTGGGAAGTGAGACAGGCATAAAAATTGAGCAATAAAATGTGCTTTATCAAACTGGTTACTATGAGGGCAAGTAGAACATCATTCAGCTGAGGAAACTCTGGGAGCCAACACACAGTAGGAGCCCCTGGATTATCTACTTTGGGGCAAGAGAGCTCGGTATCAATATACCACTTTTCCATTTTCATTGACTGAAGCCTGCTTCAAGAGGTGTTATGTGTCCTAGACCTCAAGCAAAGCAGAGAGGACCCTGCAGTCAGAGAGAGCCCCTAAGGGCAAAAGCTAAAACAAAATCCAGATGTTCTATGCTTGTTTCCGTTTGTTCATTTGACTCTTCATATTGCAGCATGCTATTCACTGACCAGAAATAAAATGAGTTCAAGTTTGGGGATTTGATGAATGGGCTCTTTTGCTTCCCTTTGAAAGAGTTGGAGCAATCTAGAGGAGAATGCTCAGCCAGGCTTTGAGGTGTCAGAGAATCTGATCCAGTAAGTTCGATCCTCATTTGCATCCCGGAGGTAAACACATGTTGCTTTGAACAAGCAAGACCCAGAAAATCTAACAAGGGGAAGAGAACGGCAACACTGTTTTCAGTGCTCAAGTAGTCATGCCTGCTCACTGACACCTGCCCATTGCATGTGCTGGTGGGTAGTGAGGGATGTCACACTCCCCAGTCTCCAACAGCCCTTGAAAAAGGCTCTGAGGTTTGAAATCCCACAAGAGAGTCTATAAAAGGAAAAATGGAACTGAGCTGAAATTAAAAATGTATAACAATGTTTACTAAGGACTAAGTCCATGGAAGTGTTTCACTGGGGTCTGTGAATTGTCTAAAATTATACGTCAACTTTTGTGCGAGTGTGCGTTTTCCTGGGGAGGGAGTCCACAGCTTTCATTACTTCTCTAAGGAGACCATGTCCTTCACACAAGAATAAGAAGCATTTATTTAAAACAGAAGAACTACAGTAGTGGTGGAGGAAACAGGAAAAACGAGAGGAGAGTAACTAACACCCACAGATATTGAGCATTAATTGTGTCATGACCCTCCCAAGAACCCTGCTATTATGGTGAAGAACTCAGACATAGAGAAATTAGGGGATTTACATGCTCAAGGACACAGCAGGCAAATGGTGCAGTTGGCAATCCAACTTCAATGCCTGTCTGACTCCAAAGCATATGCCATTCCCACCATGCTGCCCTGTTGTCTCCAGAGGGTCCTGGAGCAAAGCCCTTGAACATGTATTTTCTGAGTATTCTTACCAGCCATGGGAGAGAAGGAACTAATTTCATGGAAAGCGAAATGATCCAAAAGAAACTTGATAAAGTGCAGAGTGTTTTTATATCTCCATTCCCTCTAGGATGCACAGACCTCAGCCCCATGGCCATAACGACTCCTGAGTCTGCACCTGGAATGGCAGAGACTGACATTAAGTCTCCTCATTCCACAGAGAAAGAGAGTATACATTATATCCATTCCCCAGGCGATTAAATGAAACTCATTTGATGAACAATTATTCATTAGAATTACCCTAAAATTATCAGCATCTTGTAATATCTAAATTTAAATTGAAGTTCATCTCAGTAGGGTAAGAAGTTTCAAAAGTTCCAAATTTGTAAGTGATAAGCTTGGAAACCTTACCTCCTTGCAATCTTATTTCTTCCTTCACTACTCCCCTCAAATTTTCCTGGAGGGACACTAGGGACTTCCTCATTGCCAAATCTAATAACTCACATTCTAAATAATTTAATATTTTCCCTACATAAAAAAAGATTACAGTTTCATTGTGAGCAATTTAGGAAACACAAACAAAATGAAAACCATACAAATAACACAAAATCCCAGCTCATAAAATATTAACTGTGAACCATTTGGTACCTAGCATATCTTATAGATAGATGATAGATAGACACATGTATTTTTAATAAATATGAGAGACCAAAATATTCATGTATGGAGAGTCACAATGTTCAGCAGTAGGAAGGTTCCATCCATGTTCATTCTCTGTGCTGTCTCATTGAAACAACGTGAAAAGAAAGAGGCATGATTAAAAGAAGCCAGAAGTGAAACTTATTTCCATTAAAAAAGGCAGAAAGCAAGTGGTGGGGAGAAAAAAAGAGGGTCTTGGATGCAGAAAGGGAGACTAGACTGGGCCAAAATGAGAGGCCATTTTTAAGGGATTTTGAAAGTGACACTGGAGATTAATGAGAGTTTGTTTATGCTTTCTGTCACTTACTGTCCTTTCAACAAATATTTATTTGGAGTCTACTCTGCACATGCAAAGTGCCATGGACCCAGACATGGGAAAGATCTGCTCTTGAGATGTTTACAGAATAATGAAAAGCTTATATACAAATCAACAAGCAATTCCAAAGTGGTATGACAAGTGCCCTTACAAAGAGAAACATGGAAGGTAGGAGAGTGGAAGCATCTAACCCAGATTGGGCCACGAAAAAGGTTAAGCTCAGAGAGGACTTTCTAGAGGTGCTAACAGATGACCAGGAACCGAAGGGCAAGACATTAGCCAGACAAGATATACCACGGGGCTCTTCTCAGTAAAAGAGATTTCTATCGACAATAATATTACACTGCAGAGAATGACAAGCCAATGGGCTCATGTGTACCGAGGGCAGAGGATCCCAAAGAAGACAGAAACTCCGTAAAATTCTCTTGTCCCCTCACACCCTAAGGACATCATCATTGGCTACAGAACACACACATAGAGCACGAGTCTATGTAACATATAGATATGTCCAAGTAGTTATTTTCAATAGCATATTTGTTCATCAATAAATATATCCAAATATGATTAAGGAAAAAAGAAGCAAAGAGTAAAACTTAGAAGGAGACCAATTGCAGGATGCACCGAAAGGACTGTTCTAATATGATCACTATAAGAAGAAAAGAAGGAGAAAGAGAGGAAGGAAAGAAGGAACAATACTTGGAAAAGAAGCGGGTTCTCCTTTACCAGAGGTATCTCAGCAAATGAGATTACTGCACCGACTGCATAATGGCAAACATTATCTTCTTCTATGATTCTACAATTTGGGAGTCAAATGACGATAATATTTCTGGGATGCAACCATATTTGCTTTTTTATATGTGTGCATAGAAGAAAACAGAAAGAATCACATAACCATAAAGATATTAATTGTACCTATTTCTGAATGATGAAATTGCAGGTGATTTCTACTTTAATTTCTATCTTAATGGATATCCTGATCCTTATTTCACAATATAAAAATACTATATGACCAGTTCAATTTTTTACTTTGTTTTTAAACGTTAAAGTATATGTAAGTACAGAGTATATATTTAAATATGATATATTAAGAAACTCAAGAGATTACTCTTTTCATGTAAATTACTATCTTTCATTTATTATTTTTGATACAGTACTTTGCACAGAGCGGGTCCTCTATAAATCTATTGACTGTTGATTTCTGCACAATAGGCCACCTTTCTTATATAAAAAGTACACACATCATTTCTGGAAACTACTTTAAAGTAAGAGCTCCATTGGACAAAACAAAAACAAAATATAAAAATTACTATAAACAAAGGTAGAGAATAACTGATAAATTGGAAAAAATAATTGTCTCATATACAAAAGGAATGGATTGGTATCTAGAAGGTATTAAAACATTATATAGATTAATATTTAAAAAATATAGATTAATAAAAAAACTTGCAAAATGCAAGTTCTGCAATGAATATAAACAGAAACATAAGAAGCCGATAATGACAAGAACAATCTTATTTTCACTTGTGATCATGGAAAAGCAAATAAAAATTATGAGAGGTGCACCTGGGTGGCTCAGTTGGTTAAGTGTCTGACTTCGATTCAGATCATGATCTCAGAGTTTGTGGGTTCGAGCCCGGCATTAGGATCTGTGCTGACAGCTCAGAGCCTGGAACCTGCTTTGGATTCTGTCTCCCTCTGTCTCTGCCCCTTTCTGGCCTCCACTCCATCTGTCTGTCTGTCTCTCTCTCAAAAATAAGTAAACTTTAAAAAAATTTTTTTTTAATTATGAGCTAGCATATTTTTTGTCTTCAGATGGGCAACATTTTAAACACTCATATAATATAAAGAATTGTGTGATACAAACTCCAGCACTTTTTGGAGTCGTCTTTAGCAATACCTGTCAAATTGCTTAAACATGCAATTCCTTCGAAGCAACCATTTCACCTGTTAGCCTTTTCCATGTAGAATTAATTGCGTATGTGTTTAAAAAGGACCTTCATCATCATTCTTTAAAAGAAAAATAATATGACCATACTTCTATAGGACAATGGCTAAATATGTTACATACATTCGTAAGACAAGTACTATGCAGACATTAAAATATAGTTTTATCATTTTTAAAAATACACACTCACATCTAACCCATAGAAAAACATCTGAAAGCATACACATTAAAATAAACATGATTTCATCAGGGGCTGAGATGGGGGAGAGAGAGAAAGGTTAGGTCAAAACAGACATATTCTTATTTGTATTGTGTGATCTATTGTGCCTTATATTCAGATCATGTCTTGCTTGTAAAGTTAATCAATTTTTAAAGAAAAGAAAGAAAAAGGGACAACTTTATGTTGCCTCACAGAGTTTTGGGTAAAGAAAGTAATAGGGTCATCACCTAATTCAAATGCCTAAACTCCAAAATGAAGACCCTGATGCCTAAAGATTTGAAATTACTCCAAAAAGGGAAATATTTCTTGTGCCATTACTGTAACTCAAGTCTTCTGACTCAAATTCAATGTTCTTCCATGCCTTTCAGCTGCCCTGCAAGTATTCTTTAATTTTGAGCACAGTATCAGTAATTTTTGTGATTTAGATGACAACAATTCTGAAGGTAGTAAGTCTTCACTAAGTGTAAGCAGATGTGTGCATCCCCCGTTAAAGGAAACGGGATTGAGTAGAAATTAATTATAACCACATTGCTTCCCAGATTAATCATAATGAGCTTGTAGTAATGCCTCTACATGCACTGCATGATAACAGTCAGTTGAAGAGTTTATGGTCCTAATTATTTAGTATTAAAGGCCTCATTCTGAGGTATCCAGCAACATTCAGTTACAAAAAAAATAGAGCAAATGCATTTGTTTAAGCAGAAATTTATAAGGCACTATAATTGCAGGCACAACAATCAGGAAATCACATCAAGAATTGGAATTTAGTGATAACAAATCTGCCCAAGTGATAGTACCAGGCATTTTAAATTTGTAAATACAGATGTGTGTGGCAGCTTCTGAATGGCTCAATCAAAAAAAAAAAAATCTATTTACAGACAGCATTGCAATGTCTAGGGGGATTAACTGCCTCCCTGTCCCCCATCCCCCCTTCCCGCCATATCCTTTCAGTA
The DNA here is from genome assembly GCA_028646485.1 of Cryptoprocta ferox. Taxonomy (NCBI): domain Eukaryota; kingdom Metazoa; phylum Chordata; class Mammalia; order Carnivora; family Eupleridae; genus Cryptoprocta; species Cryptoprocta ferox. The sequence continues at coordinate 177,022,827 of CM053567.1, read as the reverse complement.
GGGAAATTTTCTGCTGTCCACATTTCCTAAAAGAGACCTGAACCTTTGATGTTCAATGCCAGGATCAAGTAACAACTAGGGACCATTTCACTGTGGGAGAAAAAAATCGTGTTTGGCTCCATGTCCAAATTCCACTCCATTGTTCATTTACCAAAACTAAAATTATAATAAAAACAAGATTATGGACTTTATATAGGCCTATAAACTAACTCTGGGAAATTACAGATCCAGAAAAAAAAATAATCAAAAACTTCAATATCAGCTGTAAAACTTTCTAAAAATGCAACAAATAATGTAGTAAAGAACAGAGGTAGAATTTGGCTCAGAATTAAGTTGCCCACCTGCAAGTTATTTTTAGGCATCCCCAAGATGGAAAGGAAAACAGTAAAAAAAACTTTCCACAAGTCCCTATAAAAAAGTGCTCTGTGGTTGAATCTTCACTCGGATTCCAAACCAAGCTTCAGCTCAGCTATGTACAGGCTTTGAATAAACTAAGGATAGAGGAAAATAAACAAGAGAAGATAAAAGGAAAGACAAACATGGCCCACTATAGAAAGGAAGAAATGAAACTCTTTTAGCTAATAATTTTAAAGGTTTTTCCTTCCTCCTCATTCATTCGTGCTCCAAGAGAATTATACTCACTGTATAAACAGCCCATGAGACAGGTTACTGAAGGAGAAGCTTTAAAATCTATTTTCTCTCTCTCTCTTTCTAGCTTCCAGAAAGTACCAAGATTGGGCAATAAAAGTTACTTTTCAGGCTGGGTGGAAGAAACAGATAGGGCCGTGGTATGAAATATCTTTTGTCTCTGCAAGTGTATCTTCTTTACACACTTCCAGTCTGTTAGTAATGAGGTCACAAAGTGAGTGCCTGCTTACAACCATTCTTCTATTTGGTGGATGAAGCATCATACAACAAACAAAGTATGTCCTGAAGGCCAGCATCACTGGGCCTGATTTTGTTTTTCAGCAAATTATACAAAGTGCTTATTTCAGATTACAAGGATCTCTGAATTTGACATAATATCATCCCAGCAACCAGATTGTGTGGCTCCACAGAATAAGTGTATTTAGAGAAGTGTAGCTCAGGTTTAGATTCAATGCAGAGGTTTCAGGTTAATAATAGAAAGTGGGAGCCTGGGAGTTTTCTCTTTAGCTCTCTCTGTCTGGTTTCTGTCTCCACCACTCCCAGGGAACCCTTCTTGGATGGTCACCAATGACATTTATTTTCTGAATATTATGAACACGTCGCCAGCTTATCTCACTCAGCCTGTCAACAGCATTCATCATAGCTGGCCACTCTTTCCTCTGTTTGGTCCTATTCTCCTTTCTTTCCTCCTCCACCTCTGGCTGCTGCTTCTCTGTCTCCATGCTGCACCATCTGCTTCTATCTCTCCACCTTCTGTAGAGAGTAGTACCTTCTTATCTCTGGGGCATGTGTTCTAAGTCCTCAGTGGATTCCTGAACCCATGGAGCACACCAACCCCTATATATACTATGTTTTTTCCTATACATACAGACTTTTGATAAAGCTTAATTTGTAAATCAGGCACAGTGAGAGATTAACAGCAATAACTAAAAAGGGAACAATTATAACAATATACTGTAATGAAAGTTATGTGAATGTCTGAATGTGGTCTCTCTCTCTCTCTCTCTCTCTCTCTCTCTCTAAGTATCTTACTGTACTGTGGTTGCCCCTCTTCTTGTGATGATATGAGATAATAAAATACCTCCATGATGAGATGGAGTGAGATGAATGATGCAGACATTGTGATGTAGTGTTAAACTACTACTGACTTTCTGACAATTCATCAGAAGGAAAATCATCTGCTTCAGGACAGCAGTTGACCGCAGATACCTGAAATCATGGGAAGTGAGACCATGGATAAGGGGCCACTGCTGTCTAGGCATGCACCACACTTCAGTCCTGGGCCTCTTTTTTTCTTTGTCTTCTCTTTCTTCCATTTAACCACATCTATTCTCTGCCTTTTAATGTCAACTCTAGTCTGTGTCCAACATAAAAATTCCCCCTGAGCTTTATTTTCCTATATCCCAATGTGCCCTTGATATGTCTACCAAAATATCTCATAGTTATGGTTCAAAAAACCCTCTTTTTAAATTTCCAAACCCATTTCTTTCCCCCTTTCCTACCTTGTTAAATGACACTGTCATACATCTAGTTGCTCAAAGACAATAAACCTAGATGTCATAATTCAATTCTTTCTTTTCCTGGACTCTCACATCCAATTCATGATCACATCATTTATTTTTATCTTCAAAAGGATATCTCAATGTTTTCTCTTCTTTTCTATCTGCAAGACTCCTCACTTGGGCTGAGGATCTCCTCACTTATGCCCAGATTACAGGAGTAACTTGCTGACAGGCTTCCTGCTTACATAAATGCTCACTTGAGATCTGGTTTTCACAATGACATTTAAAAGTATAAATTGTGCATTGCAATTGAACATGAACATAAAAATTTCTCCTTAGACTAAAATCCTTAAATGGCTTTCCACTGTAGCAAATTGTGAGTTCTCAATAGGACCTATAAGTTCCAACTTCATTTTCTCCCTCCAGTTCATGTATTATGTACTTGCTGTGCCTTTTGGTCCTCAATAAAATCAACTCTTTATTACCCCAGGGCCTTTGCGTTAGCTATCCTATTTACCTGGGGCTTCTTCTCTGTTCTCCCTTCTTACTCATCTTTGCAGTACTCGTTTATCCTTTTTATCTTCAGACTCTAGCTTTCTCCACCACTGTCCATAGTTTCTCTCTCTTTTTTCATAGACTTTAGGGCACTTATCAGTGAAATCATCTTGACCATTTCTTCCTTTCTTTGTTTATTGCCTGTCCCCCTTACTTCTAATGTACAACCACCCAGCTGAGAATAACCACCTCATTTCGCTGTTGTACTGACAGTGCCTAGCGAGTGAGTGGCATATTGTAGGGATTTAAATATAGATATGTTAGTTGAGCAAATGAGGGAAGGAAGGAATGAAAGGGAAGGAAGGAAGGAAAGAGGGAAGGAAGGAAGGAAGGAAGGAAGGAAGGAAGGAAGGAAGGAAAGCAAGCCAGTAGCAGAAAAGGAAGAAATGAAATATCATTTGCAATGAAACCCACAGTCCAGTGGAGAGGGTAGGCATTAATAAGTATAATGCATTAGTATACACAATAGAAGGAGGAAGCACAAAGTAAGATAGGAACACAGACAGGCTGTAACTTATCCTCTTTGGCAGGAAATGATTGAAGGGGGATGTTTTTGAACTATTGGTTCTGGGGATGCTTGTGGCACCAGGATTTGGTTCGATGCCCTTATTTTCTTCATAACATTGTGCTTTTTCCACATTGACCTCCAGTTAGAGATTTTTAAAGGCACCTTAAACCCAATTCCACAGAAACCAGAAGATCTCTAGAGGGAACATAGGCATGATGCTGTGAGGTTAGAGAAATGGAGAAGTTCAACAAGCCCTAGAATCTTGAGAAGGGGAACAGCAATATCCATGGAAATCATTTGATAATATTCATTAAGAGTATTCTTAACGTGCTTAATGAGCACACAATGTGCTGAATGAAAGCCTTGGAAGGAAGAACTTTGTGACAAGAAGCAAGCAGTGAGCAAATCCCAAGAACTTTTTTACAATTGTCCAGTTATGTCACCTCCTAGCAAATCCATACCCATCCTTTAAGAACCAGTTCAAATGTTTTTATCCTCTTTGAAGCATTTGATCAATCATTCCCTTTCCTTTCCTCAACAGAGCCCCTATGGACTTCTGTTATGACACTCATGACAGTGGATAGTTGGATAGTTGGCACATTGCATTAGTTTGCTTAGGTTGCTATAGCACAATGCCATAAACTGGCTTGTTTAAATAGCAAATATTTATTTTCTCACAGTTATGGAGGCTAAGCCCAAGATTAAGGTGCCATGGGGATTGGTTTCCTGTGAGACTTTGGTCCTTGGCTTGGTTACATTTATAAAAGGTAAATATTTGTTGATTATTCTTTTTTTAATATTTATTTATTTATTTGTTTTGAGAGAGAGAGAGAGAGAGAGAGAGAGAGAGAGAGAGAGCACATACATACACACACAAGCAGGATAGAGGCAGAGAGAGAGGGAGAAAGAGATTCCCAAGTAGGCTCCATGTTGTCAGCACAGAGCCTAATGTGAGACTCGATCTCATGCACTGTGAGATCATGACTCGAGTGGAAATCAATAATCGATGCTTAACTGACTGAGCTACCCAGGGGCCCCTCTGCTTGGTTATTCTTGATTCCACTATGCTTTAACTAAATTTATTGGAATTGTGTCAGTATTTGTAGAGTCCTACTTTAATGATTACCAACTCTCCAGTTTCAAATGTAAGCATGGTACACCCTGAACAAACCTCAAAAACGGTGTGCTGAATGAAAGAACCCACCTACAATAGAACAAATATGACTTTATTGTTTTTATGTGAGATTTCCACAAAAGGTATACCTATAGAGATAGAAAATAGATTAATGGTTGCCTGAGGTGGTAGGGGTAGGGGGTGTGGGAGAAAGAGTTTTATAGTTAGTGGACACAAGAGAATTTATTGGGGTGTTAGAGATGTAAAACTGATTTATCCTGATGGTTGTACAACTTGTAAATTTACTTTAAAAACCATTGAACTATATACTTGCAATAGATTAACTTTATGATGTATAAAATGTGACTCATTGAAATTATATATTAAAGTGTATTTATTCTGCATTAAAGATACAGCTCTAAAAGCTTCCCCAATTCTGATCCATGATTTTTCTTCTATCCTTGATTTAACACGTTTCCCAAAAGAATAGCCTAAAGTCAATGAAAAATAGCTTTTGATACCATAAAGTCCAATAGAGAAAAAGATTTTCAGAAACATTTCTGCCCTGGAAACAGATATGTAACTGCAAAGTTATCTCTTTTGAAATCGGTTTATACAATATACCAACTGTATAATGTTGACAACTCCCAACTTAAACATTTTCATTGCTTTGCTACAATGAAGCTTCTATTTGAAAATAGAGCTAAATATTAAATGACAAAAGGGCTTATGATCTGTCAAGGGAAAACAAAATAAGAGATAAGCTGAAAGCTTCACCTCATGTCTAACTTGTCATTCACTGTAAGGTAATTTATCAGCAGCAAGGACTCAAAAATACAATTCAAAATATAAATTTGATAAACTAATTTCTGAAAATGCTTCATTACCTCTTATTGGATTTTCACTAGTCACCTCAACAGTTTTTTCAACAAGACCTTGCAGTTAGAATTTATAATGAAATTGAAGATAACAAAACATATAATTCACTAACATTTCATGCAGTGAACCATTAAACAAGGGACATGTTTGCAACATCAAAACCTAGATGTATTTTTGTTATTATTTTCAAAGAAAGAACTTCTGGCACACATCCCAGACACCACATTCAGAACAGAAATTAAAGCAATTAAAGTCTCATTGAGAATTACTGATAATAATATAACATAAACATGGGTCTCACAGTCTAGCTCTCTAGATAAGCTACCATTATAGAAGAGACTAAAGAAAGTAGAAATTTCAAATCTCTCATTTTTGGTTACTATTAGCAACATTTTCAAGGAGTTAAGCCAAGATAAGGGATAACCAAGGAATCAAGGATCCAGGAAAGAATAGGATCTTAGGACCTCCTTCTTCCAACTCTGGTTTATAAAAACTGATTTATAGGGGACATAATATCCATAGGAATCACATTAATGGCATAAAATCTAATACTCAATGAAAGAAATCAAACTAAATTCCATGAAGATGATTTCAGGAAGATGTGATTTGTTGAGACTTTGAAATATCTATAGACAATATGATTTGTCTATATAATTATTTTAGAATAATTATATAGACAAATTATTATAGAATAACTCACTAGATGAGCATCTTTATTAAAAATAAGTAAATAAAATCTGCAAGTATTTTTGCCATTATTCTATCATCTTTTAAGAATAAACTGAGCCGGGGTGCCTGGGTGGCTCAGTTGGTTAAGCCTCCCACTTCGGCTCAGGTCATGATCTCACGGTTCGTATGTTTGAGCCCCGCATCGGGCCCTGTGGTGACAGCTCAGAGCCTGGAGCCTGTTTCAGATTCTGTGTCTCCCTCTCTCTCTGCCCCTCCTCCACTCATTCTCTGTCTCTCTCTGTCTCAAAAATAAAAATAAACTATATAAAAATTAATAAAAAAAGAATAAACTGAGTATATTTATTATTCTATTGTTGATTCCTCAAAATTTCAAATGATTAGCAGTAACTTCCTTAATAAAAATGCTTGGTATTAGTTAGGAATTTCAGAATATGCATTGCATTTTATTGTAACATTTTTTTCACAGCACATATCCAGAATCTAGTGATCTAAAAATTTTTAAAGTTTTTTGTCTGTTTGAAAATTCAGTAAAATATTTGCATATAGGGAAGGTCTTGTTTGAGAGGGGGTAATAAAATATGTATCTTATAACCATCCATTAAATTCACTTCACTATTATGAATTTAAGGACATGATTTTTGCCAAGTATGTTATCAAAAGTTCCTTTCAAATTACATCATATTTCACTACTAAACATCGAAGGAAAACAGATTTTGCCATATCCTCAGAATCAATACATGGGCTAAATCAGAATGCTGGAATAATCAAAAATGACTGTTTTTACACTTGAAGATTCACAAGCAAAAGTTTCCTTCATTAAATATATATGCTGCCTCCAGAAATTACTAGACTGTTATGAAAATATTATTGATGGTTGGAGAAGAATATTGTAAATTTCAACCATTCCAGCTACAACTTCAAAACTGGAGTCTTGATGAGGTAGACCATCTTAACCTGTCCAGGCTTTCCACTCTCTTTCAAGATTCATAAACAAACTTTCTGTTTGGTCCCAAAGGGTGGCTGTTTTGACCAAGTACTTAATTTTATCCTTTGATAATTTGTTACTTTTTTCTCCCTCACTCCACCATTAATATAGTCATCAATGAGCTGAATGAAGTGTATAAAACTAAGAGTGTAAATAGTATCCTGTATGGACAGGCTATGTGAAGAAAGAAGAAGAAGAAGAAGAAGAAGAAGAAGAAGAAGAAGAAGCAGAAGCAGGAGGAGAAGGAGAAGGAGAGGGAGAAGCAGAAGGAGAAGGAGAAGGAGAAGAAGAAGAAGAAGAAGAAGAAGAAGAAGAAGGAGAAGGAGAAGGAGAAGGAGAAGAAGAAGAAGAAGAAAAAGAAGGAGGAGGAGGAGGAGGAGGAGGAGGTGAAGGAGAAGGAGAAAGAGAAGGAGAAAAAGAAGAACTAAACTCTTCTCATACATTACCTCATTGTAACTATAACTGGGTGAATATTACATATCATTAATCCCATTTACAATAAGAAACCTAGATATAGGGGGATTTATGAATACATGGTCTGTCTATCCCCAAACCTGGAGAGGAAACAAGATATTAGATCTGGAACTCAAATAACCCTCCAATATATCATCACTCTGCTTGGCACTGGGGATACAATCATGACTGAGAAAGATAAAGTCTCTATTAGTAATCTACCAGTAAAATATATGCCTTATTTTAGTCTCTCACCTGGGATTTTCCCACATTCTGCTTAGTTATTTTTATCTTCCAATACTAATGCTAAAATAATTCTTAAATTATGTTAATGGAAAATTGGGGATGGGTTTCAGCCAACTATGGATGCTGAGGACATTTTCTTCATCACTGTCAAAATTATTCTCTTGTCAACAATTCTACCATCAGTGTCTGGGGTTTACAAGTGTACTTGGACAATGAGAAAGGAAAATGTATGTACAGTGCACTCCAGATAGGAACCAACAAGTACACAGAAAGAAACTTGTGTAGGAAAATACTCAGACAACTCAGACAGCTACTGATGGAAGATTCCCCAATGAAAAGTGGAAAGTCTTCCACTAAGTGGTGAGGAGGCCACCTGGATGACTCCTCAGAAGAGGACATTTAGTGCTCATTTCATGAGCAAAGAATCCCAAAGACATCAGCTTGCCTTTCATGATGCTTCTGACACTAGCAACAGATGATGGTGGGCAGTCCTCCTGCTACTGAATTCACTGTCCCCGGACCCCTTAGATATAGTTCCCTGTCCCCAGGCCCAACTGAACTTTTTAAAGACACATCTCCATCCAATTCTTCTCTACCTTCCCCACAGTCCATATGAAGTTCATTTAGCCTCTGGGATGTAAGCAGATAATCTTCCTTTATCATCAGTTTGTCTTATGCTTAAAAATATGCCTTATATTCTGCATTCTTCAAAACCTTCTTCCATTGATTCTTAAGAGTCTTTCTTTTCATAACAAAATCCTGCTCTTGTAAATAAAAAATTATATTTTCTAAAATACCCTCTTAACAAACTTGAAGAATCTATTTTAAAAACATTTGTGCCATAAAAATTTTGTTTTCCTAAAGCAGTGTCATGGTTCTGGCTGACTAGGGCAAGAATCTACAAAAGGAAAATGCCAAATCAAAGATGACAATGCTTAATTATATGAGATATGTTTTTTTACTACAGTGGTTAATATCTATTGAATATTGACCATATTCCAGGCACTGCACCAAGAAGGCTCACTTGCTCTACCATACTTAAACTCCGTAATGTGAGCCTATATACTGTGTACTAATAGTCTTCCTATTTCACAAATTGAAAACAAGTTTTAGATAATATTCCAAGTCTATGTAGCTCAAAGCAAGTTTTAGTCCTATTGAAACACATATAATGGCCCTCATGTCCCTAAAGGAAAAAAGGAAAACTCCCTAATGTGATATAAATGACCTTTCATATCTAGACCAACCTTTGTTTTTATCATTTTCTCTCCCAAAATCCCTGGATTTTTGGATTTTTGGATTTCTCACCCAAATCCCTATTCTTCCCTATCCAGCTGTACAAACATTTTGACTTTCACTGAACTCCATAATTTCGCACCCTTCAATGGCATTTCTCATGCCTCAAATGTGTTTCTCTATTCCTCTTCAACCTGAGAAATCTTTCTTCTCAGAGTTGTATCTTAACTCAAATAGCTCCTCCTTGAAGAGAGGCTCACCAATTCCCTAAGGCAGAGTTTGGCATTGCCTTCTTTGTGTTTTTTTTTTTTTTCCTGTCTTCCAACACTGTAATTCTTTATCTCCAAGTGTGTTTGTCTCATTAGTAATTGGATTAATTTAGGGGTACAAAAGGAGGAAAGAAGGAAAGAAACAAATATTAATCAAGTACCAGAAGTATATTAAGGAAGTATACCAGAAGTACATTAATGGTAGATCCTTTCTCATGCTTTTTTCCCCATGTTTACACCTATTTACTCCTTATAAGTCTTGGACTATACATCATTTCCTATGTATGTATATAGTTCATACAGATATGAAATAAGTATAAAATTTTTCATGTAAATACATATTTATATAAAATGCATATAACTATATATCATTCATTTTATGTAAATTTATTAAGTATATAAAATATAGATAAATATATATAATTTATATGTTAAAGTATATGAATACCTTAAGTGTTTACATAAAAGTTATATATATTATTATACATATACATCATATATATTTATATACGTATATAAAATCAAAGGAACCAACTATTAAGATAACCCAAGATGTGGATCCATGTCTGGCCCCGGAGCATGTGTCCTTTTTGCTGTATCCTATTTCTCCATTTTGGTACCTTTATCCCATTGAACAAAACTTGGCACATAGCCAGTGCTCCATAAATATTTGGCGATTGAATGAATCACATTTACAAACTTACCAAGCACTTTCATGACAATTGCTGCATTGTACTCCACAAGAGGTCTGAATAAGGAAGATGATATTTATCCAAATAATAATGACAAATCTTGAGATAGCAAGTTACAGAGATGTCTTTTAAAAATAAATAGTAATATTTTATTTACATAAAGTTGAACTCTATACAAAGTTCTTAGCAGAAGGCCTGTGGTCTCTGGAGATGGAGATTGAAGCCCATGAATCTTCTGAATTTTGTATGGACTTTGTGGCATTTTCTTAGTAAAGAGATTCATAGACTTTTTTAAAACAGCAATTTCCAAAGATCCATGGCCCTAACATGACCATTATTCCTATATTCATTATTATTCTAGGATTTGCAGTTGTGGAAACAAAAGCTATTCAGACACATATTATGTCTGCATCAGAGGTCTAAAATTTTATGAAATAATAACAGAGCTGGAACTGGAGAGTCAGCAGACTGGGGGAAAAATAACACATTCAGTACCAAACTTGCTGTAATCTGCCCATCCCAGCAATGTCTATTTTTATTAAGAAAGCTAAATAATACTTAACAGCTCTTATTAGTTAGTTTGCTTGCTTTGGTTTAGAAGGAGATGTGGGTACAGGGCATGGTTTTTCTTCTTCAATTTCTGAGTTCTGCCTTTTTGGAATGAGAAGGCAGGTATGCATATAAAATATAAACTTCAGGCAAAACATCTATTTCTCACACCACTTTCAAGTCCATTTGAAGTACTTATAATCTAAGTATTAATAAGCAATCCCAGACTTTGGTAGAACTTCAAAACCATCTAGTAGGAATGTATACACAAACCACACACCTTGAAAAAAAATACTCAGTCTTCTGATAATGTTCTCATTTCCCAGCAAATGTATGTCAAAACCAATATTTTCTGAGATATTTGGGAAAATGTACATTGGATGCATAACAAAATGACCACATTTATTTTGATTTCTTTTAATGTTAACATTTTAAACAGTTTTATGTCAGTAGAAGATAAATGTTACTCCTTAGATTACATGTTAATATCAACTTTTAATATACTGCTTATATGATGATTAAACTTTAAAATGATTACAAGTTTTACTTCACAGTGTTTGGGCAATCTCTCCCCGCTTATTGACACATACCACACTCCTACATTAAATCTACAATTCTTAAATAACACTAAAACATGAAAAATCTCACAATGCATATTTTAAATATAACAAAATCAATACTTATTTTCAGATAATAAAAAGTGTAGTTTCCTCCCAGAAATTTAAACATGTCATTGAACTGCCCTGATTTCTCCTAATTAGGCGAGAAATCGTTGAAAAATAAACAAAAAGAAAATGAGATTTTAAGCATAAAGTCTTGCCTTCTAACAGCAATTATAAATTAATTTTAAACAATCTCAGTGAAATACAGCACATGAAAAAACAAATTCAGGAAAAAAGTTGCAGTTTGTCACAGAGTTTCAATACCACATGAACTCCAAATTAACCATGGCTAGAGACATTCTGTTAAAAACCAAGTTTTTTTCTTTTCTTTTTTTTAAAAGCAAACTGAGCCCAAATCTTGCTTCTAGAATTTTAGAAGGCTCACAATCCCAGAATGACTTCATATGGCTGCATCGATACACAGGCGTACAAAAGAAAGTTGCTAGGAGTTAACTATATTACCACTTAAAAAGGAAGGAAAAGGAACTTTCCACTTTGTCTGGATATCTAGGGGAGTTCAATTTGATTATTTCTTTTCTTTCTCTAAAGCAGAAGTATCTATTTTGAAGTTTGTCTTGTTGTTTATGAAAGAAACACATTTCATGCAACACAGTGAGATGCAAACATTGCTTCACCAGTGAAATACACTTTGATGATCTTGAATGAATTTTCCTTTCAACCTCGAATAATTTTCAATAACGAGTAACTTTTATTTGCAAATATTGAATGAAATTGCAAATGTATTTACATTAATAGGACAAGAATTTTCTTGAATTTCCAAGTGAACTCTAGATAGAGCCATATCTAATATTACTCAAAGTTCCTGTCACCCTATGGGCTGGTCCGCTCTGGGCATTATCATCCATATGGCATCAAGTTTAAATAAACTTTCAGAAGTCTGGAAGGAGAACAAAAACACAAGAGGAGCAGATCCCATACTTAGAGGACTTTCTAAATGGAACAGAAGAAAAAAGTTTTCTTACTACTATGTGGTTGGAAATGTGAGATGGGAAGCTGGAGGAACAGGGGCAAGTAATAACTGTGTGTTTACGAGTTCAAATCAATTCTAACTGCACCTAACAGAAATGCTTAGCAGTTCCTTCCTTTCTTCTTCCGACCACACCAGTTTGTGAAGGACTCTGTCAATACCCTATTCATATTTCTAGAATCTTGCCATTCTAGCTTCTTCTGTCTGATTTCCAAATATTCAAATCAGCATCTCTAGACTGAGCACTTTTCCCAAAATCTGACAGAGTTGGTCTGCCCATGTGGTTTGGAGATAAATATCCTGAGACATTATACCCCCAGGATGTAACTGACAGGAGTTGATATATAGACAGTCCAATTCTCTCACCCCTCAGTTAGGATGATTCTAAACTGTATATTTTCCACTGTTTCCAGAACTTCCCTGAAAGATCAACTCTAGTTACCTACAGAGGCAGCTGGCCAAAAGCACCCTTTTTTGTTTTTGTTTTTTGAATTATTGTCAAGTCCTTACAGTATTTCCTTTACATCTCAAAAAAACTATTTGAATTTGAATCTTTGTCTGTGGATCTGCTTCTGGAAGAGTCTGAACTAAAATACTCTTCAATTTTAAACTAGTCAGCAGTTTTTAAAAATTTTTTTGTAATGTTTATTTCTTCTTGAGAGAGATAGAGAGACAGAGAGAGAGACAGAGAGAGACCAGGAGAGGGGCAGAGAGAGGGAGACACAGAATCCAAAGCAGGCTTGATTTTGCTGAGCTGTCAGCACAGAGCCCCACATGGGGCTTGAACTCACAGACTGTAAGATCATGACCTGAATCGAAGTTGGATGCTTAACCATCTGAGCCACCCAGGTGCCCCCTGTACTTTTTTTTAAAGCATCATTTGCTGAGAGACTACTCTATTTCTTTTGCTTAGTGAGGTCTCAAAACAAGGGCTGTCCACCCAGATACCTCCAACATGAAAAGAAGCAAATTTAAGAAGCAGCCCAGAGGGAACCCTCATGCACAAGACAGTGTATGTCCTATTTAAGGAGGACATTTGTTATTTAACTTCTGCCAACTTTGTCCATCCTGGAATACCAGCTAACTACTGCCAGGACTTCTAGTTTTTCAAAAAAAAGCATAAAATTCTTAAAATCTAAATATTGTCAACTAATTCAAAGAGGATTTTTTTTATAATACTCTGAGGTCTATGGACTGGATTTGGCCCACGGTCTGCAAGTTTGTAAACTCACACTAAGGATCAAAGATAAAAGATGTGTCACTCATATGTATTAAAGAAATATACAACATAGAAGGGGTGACAGACATGCAAGTAACTACCTATGAACTTGGATATTAGTGATAAATGAGAGGTAAATAATAAATAATAATTTGATGAAAGGAAAAGACTTTGTTTTTAGGAAAAAGATATTTTGATTAGGAATGATGGGGAAGGAGAAACACGTTAAGAGCACATCAGACAAAGCTTTAAGAGAAAGTGGTGTACCCTATAAACAACTTCCATTTGGCTAGTTTCCACAGCTAGCATAGCTATAGAAAGTTTAAAACTTGAAAAACAGGACCGGATCCATTATTCCCAAGGGCAGTATTTCCCAATCTTAATCTAATTTTGGCAACTATGGCAGGCCATGTTCTTCTCTGGAAGGTTCACCATGCCCATCAGCAGATAGAGGCTCTGAGAAGTCCCTTGGTAGAGAAGCTTGCTTACCTTTGTTTTTCCAGTGTATTCTCACTATTTGGGGTCCAGAACCCTTGTCTTCTATGTGGGAACACTATTTGAAAACACTCTACGAAATGATGTTGTGTGGGTCCCTCTGACTGTAAGAAAAGAAACTGGAGAAAAAGGAAATGTAATAACTTGTCTACTTTAAGCATAATCTCAAATTTAAAAAATCCAGAGAACTTTATAAACCCCCATTTTTATAAAGTTTAGCATGTCAAATCTGGGCCAGTAGAGATTTCTATAGGATGAGCTTAGATGCATGAATATGTGGGTCTGAAGGCCAGTATGTTTAAAACTACCTTGACCCAGTTCATCCACAGTGTTCCTCAACCTTCTACAATGTCTGGGGTTGGTACTTGTGGCCTGTTGAGTAAGATAGCCAGCACTAACAAGTCTCCAAAGACTTGAGCCCTGGGTGAACAGTGAAAAAATAAAATTCTCTCTCCATGGGCCACTTTTGAACATAACACTTCAATGCCAGCATTGGCAAGAAAAGTTGGTTATATCTCAGGACTTAAATCAATTCCTGGGCAAGTTCACCAGGATCAATGCCTGAACAAACCCAGAGAAAAGCTTGAGTCCAAAAGCAGAAATACTTACCAGAAATCTTCCAATAATCAGGGTTCTAGTAATCAGGGACAGGATGATTCCTTATCATGCAAATTAGTATCTTTCCTTCTCCATGTGCTCTTATGACCAAGTGGTTCTAGGAGAATACATTTGAAGGTAAAGAATCCCCTACATCATGGCTACAGCGTTCTATCATCACAGACATTGCAATTTGACAGGACAGTTACCAACTCAAAATTTCAAGTATGACACCATCCTATTAGTTAATTAATCTATTCACAAGTGGCTATCTCTACTGGCCTTTCTCATACAAAACAGACAATGTTTTGTCCTCACTGGAATAATTATATATTTTGATTCTAGATTATATATATTGTATGCTACATATACATATATTATATATACAATAAAAGATGTACATATATGTAATTATATTATCATTAATTATGCATATATCAATGATTCTGGGTTTTGCCACACCCCCTTTAACCATCAGGCCTCTACCAGTGCTTCAATTTATGGAAAACTAAGTATTTTCTGTCAGTATGTCACAAAACATTGCCTGTGACCAAGAACTCATTTCCCAATGAAATGTGTGATCTACAATTAATGTATCCACCAAATTATGGAAAGAGTCCAAGGGTCCATCAACTGATGAATGGATAATGAAGATGTAGTATGTATGTCTGTATGTGTGTGTGTGTGTATATGTATGTGTGTGTTTATGTCTGTGTGTGTGTGTGTGTATATATATATATATATATATATATATATATATATAATGGAATATTACTCAGCCATCAAAAAGAATGAATTCTTGCCATTCACAATGACATGGATGGAGCTAGAATGTATTATGCCAAATGAAATAAGTCAGTCAGAGGAAGGTAAATATCATATTATTTCACTCATATATGGAATTTAAGAAACAAAATAGATGAACATAGGGGAAGGGATCAAAAAAGAGAGGGAGGCAAACCATACAGAACAAACTGAGGGTTGGTGGAAGGAAAGTGGATGAGTTAATGGGTTAAATAGGTTAAATGGGTGATGGGTATTAAGGAGGGCACTTGTTCTATTGAGCACTGTTATCTGTAAGTGATGAATCACTAAACTCTGCTCCTCAAACCAATATATCTTACCTAACTATAATTTATATGAAAGTTTGGAAAAAGTAAATAAATCAATAAAGATTTTAAAGAAAGCTTCAAATAAATAAAATAAAATAAACAAATAATAAACAATAAATAAATAAATAAAATTAATGTATACAATGTCATGCATTTGATATTCTCAGAGGTGATTTTTATGTCAAGGTGACAATTTAAAAATTGCTTGCCAAATCTAGACAATATCTCTTTTCTCTTAGGGAAGAGAGGATGTCTATGAAAACTTCAGTCTTCCCATTCTACCACCATTGGTTATATTTATTGATAGCTAATTAGTCAAAACACAAATAAAATTGGAAAAGAAAAAATGATGAGGCAAATGGGTTTTAAAAAACATACAAATGCAGGTTAAAGACTACATTTCTAAAATTGTTTATGAGTGTATAGAATATATTTATAATTGCCCCTTTTCACTATACATTTCATGTTCTCATTGCTTTAGTTCAATTTCAGTTTTATTGGGTTCTTTGCCTACCAGGGCATTCCAAATTTTCATCTTTAAGGTAGTATTTTTTAAAAGAATAATTTCAACTCTGGCTCATTTAGATATCTCTCTCAGCTGTTCAAGGACTTTGTTGTTACATTAACATTTCTCTCCCTCAACTCCACCTTCACCATGCCTTTTTGTAGTATGGTAAAATTTCAGTATGGTAAAATGTCCTACCTTAAAACTATAAACGTACTTAATCCCTTGCACCTATTCAGGCACAGAATCATTGTGCATGTCCTTGATACAAAACTCCTTGGAAAAATTGTCTATACAGGTTATCCCATTCTCTGTTGAACCTGCTACAGTATGTTTTGTCTAACATCAAACAGAGAGTTAGAGTTTAACTAAATTAGAACACAAATCCCCTGACTATTATGGTTCAACATTATTTACCTATTGGGTTATGAGAAAATTTCATCTCTATACCTAATATTTACTTTTTATATTGTATTAACTGAACTATTGTTTTCTTAGCCCTCAGAGGTGAGGTGCACATGAGGACTTGAAATAGTAATACCTTACTGACTCTAAAGTAAAACATATATATTGATATACCCATTTTATTTTATTTTTTAAATTTTTTTAATGTTTGTTTACTTTTGAAAGACAGAGAGAGAGAGAGAGAGAATGAACTGCGGAGGAGCAGAGAGAGAAGGAGACACAGAATTTGAAGCAGGCTCTAGGCTCTGAACTGTGTGGGGGTCGAACTCACGAGCCATGAGACCATGACCTGAGCCAAAGTCAGATGTTTAACTGGCTGAGCCACCCAGGTGTCCCTGGTATACCAATTTTAGAGCACTCTCTAACTATATTAACTGTTTATGGTTTACAGACTTTGGGTGTTTTATCGTAAGAGGTGTTCGACTTCACAGCAAACCATGGTATCCAGAGAGGGCATCACAACAGAGGAAAATTCCTAACTAAGGAGAATCTCAGAGTAATTTTACTTTGAACAAAAGTAGATAAACTGTTTTAATAAAAGACATCATGTTTCTCAAACACCATTTTCTCATAGATCTTTCTGATTTTTCATAGGTATACCTGGACACTTTTTTTTTAACTGTGGATATCAGCTCTTTTGTTTTATATATGCAAAGTTTGCTAATGTTTATTCTTATAAAAATTTGACCAGAAATAGTTCCTTCAGATTAAAGGTGAAGAGTATGACATTTCCAAAATATATGTCTTTCCTTTGTCTGTGAGAGTAATCTGCCATCACACCTGAGAGCTAATATATATAGGTAATTGCCTACCTTTGGTGTGGAAGGAGCTTCCACAGTAGCCCTGCAAAACACAAACAAACAAACAGAAAACTTTACTGGCCTATACATGCTTTACGGTCAATGATATGCAAGATGTAAAATCACGTAGCAATCATCTCAACAAATGGGATTCTGGTTCCATTCCCTACTTTACAGATGATGCAATTCAGATCCAAAGAGGTTGAGGGACTTCCAATGCTAGCTTGCTGCTTAATGGCTTCCTGAGTCCCCGTTCTCCTGTTCTTCCATGAAATCAGTGTTCATTTGGCCTTTACAAAGGTTTTGTGAAAAAAAAAAAAAGTGGGAAAAACTTCCTGAAACAGGTAAGTTGGGCTCTGGGACAAATAAGGAATTTTTATGTATTTGTTCTCTTGTTATCAAACAAGGGTGACATCAGAAGTCACTGCCAATGACATTAAAATTGTAGGATGGAGACCTTTATTTTGTCATTCAACAAGTATTATTTGGATGCCTCCTATTTACCAGACATTGTTAAAAAGCACTGTCCTTCTGGCAATGAGTTAATTAATTAATTAATTAATACATAAATATTCATTCCTTCATTTTATGGAGTTTGTAATTTAGAATAAAATATATATATACATATATATATTACATTTTTCAAAACTAGAACATTTTTTCATCTATGGCATATGCATAAAATACTGTCCTTGCTGATCTTTTGTGATAAATAAACTACTTTGGTAAAGGTGATATAAGTTTGTTTTGAAAACAACAGTCAACACAGAAAAAGTACAAAGAAAAATGTACGTGTGCACACGCACACACACACACACACACACACAAACACACAAACACTCAAAACCCTAGCATGTAGAAATAACAAGAGACTATTTGATGAATATCATTCCATTTGGATCTACACACAGAAAGAACTTTTATAAAAATGGAAATAAGATATAATTACATTAGTTTTTTTTAATTTTAGTAAATCTTCGTTGAAATGTAGCAAATATATAGAAAAGTGTGACAGTTCTAAAGGTACAGCTTAATGAATTTTTGCTATGTAGACATAAACAAAAGCACCATCTAGGACAAGGAATAAAACCCCAGAAACCATATGACTTCCAGTGTATCAATTTTTTTCTTTACATTTTAAAGAGATTTTACCAATTTTAAACTTCAGATAGCTGGAATAATATGGTAGCAACCGCTCTGTGCCTGGCTTATTATTTCAACATTATGCTTGTGGGATTCTTGCCTGTTATTTCGTGCAGCAAAATTTTGTTTATTATCATCCCTGTAATAGTATTTTCTTGAATGTCTATACCATAATTTATTATTTTTTTCAGTTTGGTGCTATTGCGAATAAAGTTGCCATAAGCATTCCCATTCATGTCTTTTAGTAAACCCATATTTCTGCTAGATACCTATCTAATCATCTATGTATCTATCTATATATTAATATCTATATCCATTCATATGTGAATGTGATCTATATATGCCTATTCATCAGCGTATTTTGCCGGATAGTAGAGTATGATTATATTCTGTTTTAGAAGATAAATGTTTAACAACTTTAGAAATAAGTTGTAAAATACACACTACTACTAGCAATGAATGAGTTGCTCTTGCTCCCTATTCTGGTGGAACTTTTCTGTTGTTAGTCAACAGGGATGACTATAGTTCCCAGATCATGGAAATGTTTAGGAAAGCTTCAGATTGCTGCTCTCATTAGTGCATTTTTGGCAGTCATTGTTACTGGAAAAAGCATTTGTTACAGATTTTTACAAGCTATGAGGTTTCATGGGCTTTTCATGCACGCAATCTCCTTATACTTGTCCATTGCCCTGAAAGGTCAAGGACAGAAGAATGAGTCTGAGTGCATACCACATCCCACAGTATCTCAGTCATGAGTATCCCTAAGACAGTCTTCTACACAGCTACACTGAAATGGCTTGCCACCTGATTCCTTTAACTTAGCACCTCATGAAAATGGTATAATAATTTATCAATTATGATTAAAATCACACTCAAGCAAAACAAAATAAGAATTTTTATCTGCATGTGTATTTGCACAGAACTGCAAAGGACAATCATTGTAACTCTGATTTTAGTGTCTAGTGCAAACTCAATGAGGAATTAATACTAGATCTTTACTGATATGGTTGATTATCCCGAAGTTGAGAGGATTTTTGCCCTCTTGTTAAAGCTCAGGTTGCTCTCATTGACCCAAAAATTCTTGCCTCTTCATTCCAGTTCTTTGTTACTAGAGTGACGAGACACCTAGAACCTAGTTTGAGACCATTCCAGTTTAAACCCATGGTTCCAGTGCATTTAGCAATAATTCCCCCATTCGCTCTCAAAATTTTCCTTTTGGAAATGATTGTACAGTACTTGTAACTAATAGATTTCTTTTTTTCTCAGTTGATCCCAGGAATGACAGCCTGATGCTACCACTATAAGCTGGGTGCTAAGCATCTATGGTTTCCTTTTCAAGAGTTAAGGTTTCCCCACCCAGGCGACTATGCCATCTCTGGGGAATCAGAGTTTTGAATGCCCTGGTAACAGGAGGAGAAGTTTAAAAATTCCAACTTGATTCCTTGTAATGGTGATGATATTCAGTGGGGTGATAAGACACAAACACTTTTCTCAATCTGGTAATGTCATTCTTGAATTTTCTTACTCATCCATCAAAGCTTACCACACATATCACCTCCTCCAACCCTCCTTTATGCCTCCAGAGAGGAATAATCACATGGTCCATCTATTATCCAATAATATTTCACTCTTATCTCTTAATAATATGTTCCATCTTTTACTGTGTTTTTGTAAATATGACTGTTTTCACAAGTAAACTATAAGATATTTAAGGGTATTTTTCTTCCTTCCTCTATGCATTTCTAATTCCAAACAAAAGTAAAATGCTCAAAAAATTCCTCTTCTCATTTGAGTGAATGAATACATTAGTTCAACATATATTCAGATCAATTTAGGTAATTTAAAATTTTTCTTTTGTGGTCAAAAATCCCAGGAGCCATAATAATCCAAGAATCCAAACTCATTTCTGGTGAAATAAGATTTACATGAACTTGCCTTGGGCCTTGGCATAGTACAGTTGCTGGGAGTAAACTCATATTGTTAAACGTTCATCCCTGTTTATAAATGGTTCCCCTCCCATCCCTTCTTTTCACAGTCCAAACAGGAAACAGTGCATAATAAACCCCAACTCATGAAGCTTCCCCTCTCCTATGCTCTCTCTCCAGTGAATCCCCCCTAAAAATTTTTTGGCATAGATTTCATCATTTTAACACTGTAAAAAATCTACTGTAATTTTCAAGTGTCAGAAAGCACTACAGTATAGAGGAATCTTTGGCAAGAAATGTTTTCCAAAACCAGCTCAATTCTGAACATAGTTCAATTTAGCTTGCCAGTGACCTGGAGTAATCTAACCCAAAACTATTATCCAGTTAACTTGTAGCATTGTTAAACCATTACATGCAATACACACAATTTATTTTCCCTAATGTCATAATCTAAGTGCAATATCCAATCAATAATATCTGTATCTATATGTTAAATCTTTTCAGATTTGGCTTTGTCAGTAAATACAAACCCAAGTCTCCCAAAAGAAGTTCTAAGAATAGTCTGTAATCTGTAAAGTGTTGCTAGAACTAGTTGGGGAGGTGGGACATATGAAAAGTGTTCCTTGGATTTGAAGACAAGAGACATCTTGTGTTTTCTTTATTTTATAAGTTTATTTATTTTGAGGTGGGGGGAGAATGGGGGAGGGACAGAGAGAGAGGATAACAGAAAATCTGTATCCGCACTGTCAGCACAGAGCCCAAGGCAGGGCTCAATCCCATGAAACATGAGATCATCACCTGAGTTGGACGCCCAACTGACTGAGCCACCCAGGCACCCCCCTGGTGTTTTCTCTTGATTGTGATCTCCTTTGGTATATCTGGCATTGTCTTTATTTCATCCATCCATCATTCATCCAACATCTATTTGAAGAAAACCTACTCTGTTCTATGAATTGGACTAAGCACTTGGGACTAATAAAGCTAAATAAGACGTAATCTCAGCTTTCAATGAATTTACTATTAAAAAGCATAGAAACAGATATACAATTATTTTAATACAATATGGAAAATGTTATAATAGAGGAAAATGTTGGGTATCCTGGGGCTGCAAAAACTGAGATAACCTCTATTTGAATTCATCAGAAAAGGCTTGGCATAGTAAGTCTTAGGGTTAGATCTTTAAAAATAAGTAGAAATTTATTAGGTAGGCAAAGCAAGAAATGAAGTACCAGGCAGAAAGGACAATATCCTCAAGACATGGGTGCATACAATGGAATGATATATTCTGGAAATGTAAGTAGTTAAGTAAATCCATAAGAAATAAAAGAAAAATTAGTTTGAAAAGTTAGGATTCAAATCATTGCATATATGCCATGCTAAATGAAAACTTTCTGCTTTGTACTGCAGTAACTAAGACTAGTTTAATCTGAGGAGTGCCATGAACAGGTTATATACATGCTTCCATATTTCCTTTTAAGTTACCATCCTTCTCTTTACTCCTCTAGGAAACATAATAAATTTGGGACATCTCACCAAAAGGCCTAATGTTAGCATAAGAGGGAACCAGGACTGTGGTGAGTAAATTGCCTTTCCAAACCCTACACATTAGAGAAGATATAATCAGTAACTTAGCTCCATCTCTAGCTAGCTCCACCTTGGAAACCTTAGAAGGCAGTAAATGTCTAATTGGATGAGATAAATTACTCATTAGAAAATCCTGCCTGAAAGAGATAGTACAAGAATTACAAACCCCAGGGCTGGAAGTCAGAAAATGAGAATTCTGGACCCACTTCTGAAGATGTCTGCTCCTCTTCTACAAAATGAGAGAGTGATCTACTCAAGGTCTGGTGTTTATTGATTTTCTAAACAGTTTTATCCTTTCTAGATGTTTTGATGGGGGCTAGATTAAGGACAGCACCAGCTGGTATGGTAGGTTTTCAAGAGCCAGGAATAAATGCCAGGTACCAGACCAGGGACTGAGTCCTTAAGGTGGTCATGTGGAGGGATGAACACAAAATATTGGAAAAGATGTTACCTTTCCTACAATTCATGAAGATCTACCTCACATTAAGGCTTACAATTTTAACTAATAAACCAGAGATTCACTTCAAATTAAGGATGTTAGAGTGAGCTAACAAGGTGAAAGGAATCTTGGAGATTAGACAGTACAAGCTTCTCAATGTACAGGAAGGGAAGTTGAGAGGAGTTGAAGGGATGTCCTTAGGTCAGATTGATAGGACAGATCCAAGACTAGAACACAGATTTCCAGACTCACAATCCAGTACTTCCATACTCACCTTTCTTTTTTCATAAATCGCAAGGAATAAGTATCAAAGATAAGTTTTCCTGCTCCTCAGAAGGTCAACCCAAGAGTGAGTGGTGGAATAGGGTGTTTAAGACAAAGGTAATAAAGTCTATGAGAACCTGAGATGATTAAAAAGAACAGGCCTATGTCAAGACTTGCTTTGCCACACTAAGTGCTTTATGCATACCAATCATTATTCTCTTTAAGAAGTCAGCAGCCAGGAGAGGAGGGATGGAATACATGCATGCCCCATTTTCTTCTTTCATTCTCAAAAATAATTTTAAGTGTTAACAATTATTGAGCAATTAACTACTTGCTGGACAGTACATAGATTCATATTATCCAATCATCAGATAAAGAAACCGAGACAGGTGGAAGTTAAGTAACTTACTATACTATTTACCTATCAGCTGCCACACAAAGTACCCACAAACTAAGTGGCTTAAAGCAATGTCTCACAATTCTAAAGACTAGACTCAGAAATCAAAATATCCGCAGGGCCATGCTCTCTCTGATGGCTCCAGGGAGGAATTGTTCCTTGCCTCTTAGTCTAGCTTCTAGCCTTTGCCAGAGACTCTTGGCAATCCTTGGCTCATAGATGCATTCATTGTTCCTATAACATGGCCATCTTCTGCACATCATTTTTGCTTTTTGCATATCTGTCTCTGTGTCCAAATCTCTAATCTCACCTTTTTATAGACACCTGTCATAGATTAAGACCCACTAATAACCTCATTTTAACTCATTTTAACTCAATTACCTCTGTAAAGACCCTATTTCCAAATAATGTCATATTCTGATGTCCTCTTTTGTGGGACACAATTCAATCCATAACACTTGCCTAAGTATATGAAACTACCAAGTATTAGACCAAGAGTCTAATTCAATCTGTCTCACCTGAACAGATGCTTGAACATTGTTAGCATTTGGAATGCTAATGATTATTATTAACAAACCACACAAGAGAGCTGGAACGGATGGGGCTTGCATGGATTCTTTGGTCAATAGTTCTTACAATTTCCAAATCACCTTAACACCAATAACTCTTCTTGCACTTCTCATGTTTCATAATCTAAAGGCAGATGCAAGGTGTTCTCTTTCCATGCTTTGGTCTATGAATGGTGTCCTGGGTTCTTTGAGAGAAATTGACCCCACAAATTGTATACATAGATAAAAATAGGAATACAGGATAGCCAGGGACTCTATTCCAAGTCAGACTTAAACTAGGTGGTAAGTAACATTGAAGGATGTGCTTACCATGAAATATGCCCCATGGAATACCAAGAGGGGAGTACTGTGTGGGGGTTAAAATTGAGTTTCCAGATGGAATTGCCTGGGTTGATGTGTCTACTAGGCCATATTGGACATGTAAATCTAGGCAATTAGTTAATCTGTGTGCCTCAATTTTCTCTTCTGTAAAATATCAGTTAGCAATAGTATCCAATGCAGAGGACATGTGAAGATTAAATATGAAAGTTCATTAAAAACCATACACTGCCTGATGCATAGCAATCAATTGATGATTTTTAACTTTTACTATCATTTTGATGGGGAAGAGACAAAATGTAAAATTCTTATGCTTTTTCATCTCTTTTCTAGTAACCTCCATTCTAATCAAACATAACACACACACACACACACACACACAGTCTTGTATATAACATGTTCCTGTTCTAACTACAAACCCACTGCCTCAGGAACTTGCATCTGTTTATACCCCTGGCTGGAATACTCTTACTGCAAATACCTTTATGGTTAATCTCTGTACTTCCTTTAGGATTCTGATCAAATGCCGCTACCTTAGAGCCTTGATAACTCATCTAAAAAGGGCAACCCAATCGCTTTCTGTTCTTTGACCCTGCTTCAAGTTTTTCTACCATTATCTGTCACTCAACTTGTAGTCTACGTCCATTTGTGGCTAAATATCTGTCTCAAAATGTCAAGAACTGCTAGTTGCCAACTAAAAGCTATTCTTTCCTTCTCCTTAGGCATTATATATAATTAATCAGCACAACAGTACTTTTAAGTAAAAGATTCCATTTCTCAGTACATTTTGCTGCTGATTATGGCCATGACCAGCTCCTGGCTAATGAGATGTAAGCAAAAATCTGGGCCTAGATTCTCAGGAAAACAGCTTAAAAAAAGAACTGGCTCTCCACAGAAGTGAGTATTTATTGTCCTTCTACCCTTTTTCCATCCCTATTATAGGAACATCATAGCTGGAACTCCAACAGCAATCAGTGACTATGAGGTGACTTTGAGAATGGAAGCCATATGCTACAATGGAGAAGCAGATGGTATAAAACAACCATACAAGTGAGTTCTGGTGTACCTAAATCCTGATTGTTTTTATACTAATTAACAAGTCCTTGTGAATTTAGTCAAGCCTCAGCTACTAGCAGCTGAACACAAATTCCTCACTAATTCATTCCTCCATTGAAATGTAGGGTCCATGAGGCTGTGCATTATTTGTCTTTTCAATGTTGTAGCTGTTAATGCCTAGGATAGTGCTTGGCATGTTGTATATGATCAATAAACAGTTTTTAAATAGAATGAATAAAACAACTGAATATCTACTACATGTCTATGAATTTAAAAGGATATACAGATTGCAAGTGTACAAGGCTTTTTATTTAGATTTAAATGTTTACCATTAATGTTTTAATTTGGCATGTGTCTCTTGCCACTCATTAATTTTACTGTATTTATTGAATACAGTTATGCTCTAGAAATGTGTTAGTTATTGTAACTGAATTACTTTTGTCTTAGTGTCAGCATTTTGTAGCCTGGATTAAATTGATATGCGTTTTTTAATACCACCCATGAATCTGATAGTAGGCTAGGAGTTTTAAGTATGTAGTTAAAAATTTTTTGTTTATAAACTCAAGTGAACCAGAAATGTTTCATTTCTTTATTATCTCTTATTCAATTTAAATGTGATCTGAGCCTAGCATATACAGGTGACTAAAATCACAATGAGAGTTATACTGGAATTCCCTTTCACTCCAAGGCTGGCTAAGATTTCAGGTTTTTATGCATGTTTAAAAAATCTTGGAGGTCTTTTTGCTCAGAGGTTTTTTGTCCATCCTTGTTTCTGTCATGACATCCTTCTCCCATAACTTATGATTCTGTAAGGTTCAGCAAACCATAGCTATCAGAATCTTTGAAAAAGGCCCAAATCTTTAGACCTGGCTGAACTATGTATGGGTTCTGCTATACACTGCTGGGGTCTCTCCAACTAACCTCTTCCATTTCCCAGCCCCTGGAATCTCTCCTGCCATATTTCTCTGGTCCACATAACTGTTCCCCTTTCTAGCACCAGGATACAAGACTTATTTCATGTTCAGAGGGCTTAGGATTTTGTAAAAGAGAGGAAGTGCCATTGATTTAAAACAATTTATGCTTTCTGCCCTGTATATATTGCAGAAGCAAAGACTTAAAAAGAAAGAGCCTGTATGAAAACAGAGAAGGGAATAACACAGAGAAGAAAATAGAAATAAATACCTCAAAGTGAATGTGTGTCATATAAAGATCATTTCAAATTCTTCCACCGACCTTGCAAGGTGGGATTGTTTTTCTCACTATGCAAATTAAAAAAAATCAAAGCTCATAAGTTCTCATACACTAAAATGTGATTGAGCATGGATTTCAACACAGGCAACTCTATATTTAGAAATCTTGCTCCTCTTTTTTACTAGGAACATTGTTTTCAGGTTGTATTATGTAGTGTTGTAGAGGTCCACGGGATTTTTCAGGGAATACCAAGGTTCTGAGGAAAACTTTTTGGACATAGTTCCATGGTGGCCACCCTCTCTCAATCAGTTCTGCATTTACCTGCTTAGGAGTTGTCCATAAAATTAAGAGACATAATATGCCCCATTGCTTAAGACAGTGCATTAATGTTTACAATGATTTTCCCCCATTTGTCTTTGTAGATGCATCATTTGTGCACAGAGTTCAGACCTCTTCAGCAGCCTGTTTCACTACTGTGCAAGGAATATTCAAGTACTTGCTTGCTAATATGAAAGTGCCAAATTTGAAACTACTTTTATTTCCAAATTTAAGTTGGTATAAGACAAACAAATTGAACTGGTTTAAAGTCACTCATATATTAAATGTTTTCTAACCCATGCTTTTGTTTTTGTGTTTAACCTGCATTGGCTTTTTGGAATAAGAAAGAAATGCAGCTATTATGTCTTGGCCTGGGATTTCAATATCACAGATAGGAGCATGCACACGTGTAAAACTTATATGTGTGTGTCTTTGACCCTATAAATCACAATTGAAAAAAATGTCCAGGCTCAAAGTATGAAG
Organism: Cryptoprocta ferox; assembly: GCA_028646485.1. Lineage (NCBI taxonomy): Eukaryota > Metazoa > Chordata > Mammalia > Carnivora > Eupleridae > Cryptoprocta > Cryptoprocta ferox. Next base: position 176,995,971 of record CM053567.1, on the reverse strand, counting down.
AAAGTTTTATTCCAGTCCCTTTAGTAGCTTGGGCTTTTCCAGCTGGCTGTACTGTCAGAAGAAATTGAAACTCTAAATCCACATTTTTCTGTTCCATCATGGCTATAAAATCATGAAATATGGTATTTTTGGAAGATAAAGACGTACTGAAGAACACTTCTATCACATTAGCAATTTTAAAATGTTATTAAAAGACTTCCCATAGAAAAAAAATGATCCTTCTAACCTTAGAGTAAGAAAAGTGGATGAGTTGACCACTCATATAGGAAAAGCTTCTCAGATAATGATGTCTCAAATCAGAGAATATGAAATGGTGCATTGAGCAAACAAGTCTGATCTTCCTTTCCTTCCTTCTCTAATACACCTCGCCCTGGGCTTAGAAGTACTAGCAGTATTCTTATACATTCCCATGAATTATTTTTGGCCAGTGTTCAGAATGAGAGTGACAGGATCTATCTTTTTTCTATTCCCTTCAACTTCTCCATCAAAAATTAGACTTTGACACAAAAAAGGTTTTTGATTTTTATTTAGTTATGTGTTTATTTATTTACATAGTTAAATAACACAGACAATAAAAGGCCCTCTACAAGGCCCTCATTTTTTTTAATATGGTCTGGAAATACCTATGCAAAGAGGCTGACAGGTTCGCCAATGTATGCTATACAACATAATGTTAGAACCTAAATTCAAACTCAGATTTTTTCAGAAATACTGTACATTCAATAAGAACTTCACAATTTTTTAGTATTCATACAAGACTGAGTGAATAAATGAGTATTCACTTGATAAGTCAATCTGAAAAGATTCTTCTATCAAAAGCCTATCTGGTTATTCGAATCAAAATCCTATAAAGATGAAATCAGGAGAATTAAGTAAAAGCAACAGTATTATTAAAACTTAAAAAAATTAATTTAAAAACATTTTCCCATTATTCCCTAACATCTTTCCTTCTTAAATAAGCAAATATATTTTGAGGCTCTCCATATTTATTATATATATATGTACATAAATAAATAAATATATATATATATGTATAAGGATCAATGTTATAGTCATTAGACAGATTTTACTTCATCTTTGAGAACACTGCAGCCACAAAGGGTAGGTAGGATATAGATGAATTCTTTGTTTTGATCCATATAGGGAGTGAAAGGAAAGCTGAGAGTACATTAAGGAAATTAATTCCTTTAGTTATCTCTTCTTTTCATGAAGACAAGAGAATCAGTTATAGTCAAGGTGGAAAGTGTTTAGAAAGAGAGTCAGTTTCAACAATTGGTAAGTGAAAGATGAATAACCATTTTTGCTTTGTTTCATTCACTCTGCTTATCTGTAATATTTTACCCCTAAATATTCTATTTCTTTAAAAAGAGAGCACTATCTTAAGTCTCCATTACATGCCCATCAGATAGGAGAGAAGGTTACTACTGAGTCCTCCCTATGTATTGGTACTGTATGGGAAGTTTTATCTAGAACTCCTTTTGTGGAAAGATTCTCCCACCCAGCTCAAATGGTTTGAATATAAGAGAAAATTATTTGGGTCATAAAACCAAATGTTCATGTTCTTGCTTCACTCTTGCATGATATCTTTAGAATCTTTATCTCTTAGCTCTACTTTTCCCTGCGATCGATTTGTTTTAAGACTATCCCATTATGATAACACCAAGATGATTCAGAGTAATATTTTATTATCTATAACAGAGGTCAGCAAACTACAGCCATGGGCCAAATCTGGCCTGATCCCTACTTTCATAAATTGAAGTTTATTGAAACACAGCCAGGCTTATTTGTTAATGTTATTAGCTATGGCTGCTTTTTGCACTACAGAGACACAATAAATAGTTACAATAAAGACCACATGACTCACCAAGCTTAAAATATTTATTATCTGGCTTTTTACAAAACATACCCCCAAACTTGTTGACCCATGACTTATAACAACACACGATGAATTCTTTTTTATGGTAGGTCTCCACAACAATCTTAGATTTATTTCTCATTCAAGTTATGGGTCAATCCCTGTTATAGAAACAATGACTATGGCTTCCAAAATAGGCCATTCTGGGGTCATGTGTCCATGGATAGAAGTAGGATAGAGCCAGCCTTACCTGAAGGTAATTACCCAGAAGATCCTTTCATCCCATGAAGAAAGAGTAGATTGTGGGTATATTAGTTTGCTTTGGCTGTTAATACAAACTAAGTGGCTTAAACACTAGAAATGTATTGTCTGGTGGTTTTGGAGGTTAGAACTTCAAAATCAAGTAAAAGCAGTTTCTTCTTTTTTTAATTTGCTATTTTATGTTTAACTAAACTCTACACCCAACAAGGGGCTTGAACTCATGACCCTGAGATCAAGAGTCACATGCTGTATCAACTGAGGTAGCCAAACGCTCTATGGTATATAAGCAGTTTCAGTTCATTCTGAGAGCCATGTTGAGGATCTTTTCCAGGCCTCTCTCCGTGGTTTGTAGATGACCATCTTCTTCCTCTGTCTCTACACATTCTCTTTGTGTCCAAGTTTCCCCTTTTTATAAGGACACCAGTCAGATTAAGGTCTACCTTAGTGATTTCATCTTACCTCACTGTATCGGCAATCACCCTATTTCCAAATAAGGTCATATTCAGAGATAAAGTTAGGACTTCAAATGTGAATTTGGGGAGGACACAACTCAACCCATAACATTGGACTAGCAAAGATTAACTTACTCCCACATCTCCATTATCTCATTTTGTAACATCCATCCAAACTCCTTAGTATTTTTGGTCCAGTATTCTGGCTTCATAGTAATGACTGTAAAAGTCATTAAAATATACCTAAAGAGGGATGCCTGGGTGGCTCAGTCAGTTAAGCATCCGACTTCGGGTCAGGTCATGATTTCACTCTTTGTGAGTTTGACCCCCATGTCAGGCTCTGTGCTGACAGCTCAGAACCTGGAGCCTGCTTCAGATTCTATGTCTCCCCCTCTTTGTCTGCCCCTCCCCCTCATACCCTGTCTCTCTCTCTTAAAAATACATAAACACTTGGGGCACCTGGGTGGCTCAGTAGGTTAAGCAGCCAACCTCAGGTCATGATCTCATAGTTCGTGGGTTCGAGCCCACCCCTGGTCAGGCTCTGTGCTGACAGCCTGGTTCTGATTCTGTGTCTTCCTCTCTCTCTGTGTCTCCCTCCTTCCCCTGCTCATGCTCTGTGTCTCTCTCAAAAATAAATAAATGTTAAAAAAGTTTTTTAATTAAAAAAATACATAGACATTAAAAAAATTTTAAATTACCTAAAGAATCAAATTAAGTGAGGAATCTTTGGAACATTAAAATCTTTGACTCTTGATTTCAGCTCAGGTCATGATCTCATGACTTGTGGGATCAAATCCCCATGTCAGACTCTGTGCTGACAACATGGAGCCTGCTTGGGATTCTCTCTCATCCTCTCTCTGTGCCCCTCCCCCACTTGCATGCAGTCTCTGTCTCTCTCTCTCAGAAAAAAATAAATAAACATTAAAAAATAAAATAATTATGGCTCTGTTTCAATAATATTTAGTTTCTAGATACTATACTATGAGGTCACCATACAATAGTCACTTAATCTTTACAACAATCCTATGCGATATTTATATTACTGTTTTATTTATGGCTAAGAAAAGAAGACTCTGAGAATTTAGGGAAATAAGACTTGGGGAATTTTGGATCCTACCAAATCACACAACAAGGTGACAAAACCTACCTTACAGGGTTGTCATGAAGTTTAAATGAGATCACACATAGAAAATGCTTTCAATAGTGCCTGGTAAATAAATGCTGTATAGAGTTGTGGTCATTACAACAAATATTATGATTTTCACTGTAATTCATATTCTTTCCTCAAAAATGTATGTTGAATTTAATAAATTCATGTGGAAAATGATGCCTTATTTCAATTAAGATTTCTATGTTGCTACTTATATAATTTCAACCCCTCTCCAAATATATATGTATAATATATATATTGAATTTTAAAATATATTGTGGAAATTGTTTCTTTATATCTACAAATAAGGAAAACTATAGAGTAAACATTTATAAGAAATCCTGATTATATAATAACATAAACAACATGCTAGAATACTAGACTTCTCACAGAATAAAACAAATCACTTTTTGTATATTCACACTACAAGAGCTTAATATCATGAAACTACAGTAAAAGTAAAACCAGAAATATTGTTTGTCTTTAATATAAAACCAGGTTTTTTTAATCCTTATCTTTAGCATCCATTCAAAAAACTGTAATCTAAACACATGGTTATAGATGAAAAGAAAAAGTTGGCAGTAGTGTTCCTTAAGTGACATACTTGAAACTGCTAAGAGATAAGAGAGAAATAAGTCACTGTGTTATACTGAGATAAATACCTAAGATTTCCTAATCCACTGCATGTAGGTGTTGAGATCAGCAAGGTTTATGTCCTGCCATGAGAGAAAAAAATGGTGAACCCGTCCTACCTAAGGTTTTGACAGATGATTAGATTGCCCTACATGTGTTTCTCCACTAGTAACTGGCTCTTGACCAGTATTTACTTTAAAAAGCAATAGTTCTATGTTTCAGTGGGGGTGGGGGGGGGGAGACAAAAACAAAGAAACAAAAAACAAAAAAAAAACACAACTTCCATCATCTTAAGTGAAGGAAAAAGGCAAAGTAAATAGTACTGGCATTTTAGTACCTTTTTTCTCAAGCGCCACTTGTATTACTGGGCATGTTTGAGGAGACAGTCTATATCAATACTCCTCTTGTGTCACTGATCAAAATTAAGATGATATTCCCTTCAATGCCTTAGTTTATCCAACAAGGTTCAAATCAAACCCACAGGGTCTGCTTTGTTTAAGGATAAACCCTGTCATGAAGTAATTGTTTAATGTAAATGGCCCTCTGAGGAGATGGCACCTCTCTATAACCCCCACCCTCCTCAGAATCTTTCAACTAACCTGATTCCATATGCTCAAGTACCTATTTTTGTTATTTGAGACAATAATTTAGTTCTGGGTGAAATTTAGTACATATACTATGTAAAAAGAAAGAGAAGAAAATAATGTCTATAGTTATCAAAGCATTACTGATATTTCATGGGAATACCAAATCTATGAAGATTGATGCACCTCTAGATTATGAACCATATACTCTTTTACAGACTTGAAGAAAAACACAATTAATTGGAAATCTTGCTGAACCATTTTTCTTGTGGTGATGGATAGTATAATGTCCATGATACTAGGTTCAAAATATACTTTGCACTTTTGTGTTCAGAACATTACCAAAAGAGACTGGGGGCAGAGAGTAGTCCCCACCATCACAGCCTATGTAGCCTCAATCATCCTTAAATGCTGATTTGCTATCTCCAAGGTTAAAGCTCTCCTTAAATTGGGATGTTATTTTGGGGGGATCACTTAAGACATTTTTGGATTCTGACAGAAAGCAAATAACCATGTGCTCTGACATTTATGAGGCAGACAGTCTTAGTCACTGTCCCCTCAAAAAACTGTATCCCATAATAGACATACGACTTTGAGTTTTTTCCCCAGCCTGCTTTGCACAAGTTTTACAGTTCTACCAGTAGTCTTGATTCAAATAATTGCTATGTGACTGCTATTCACATAGGCAGTACTGAAGTTTTGGTTTCCATCCAGCAGAAACATAGTGGAAAGTTCTTATTTCAAGCTGGATCTGTAAGTTTCCAGGATACAAAGGTATAGAAGCCATGGAGATGTGCTTTCAGAGCTCCCTTCAAAGAATCTGCTTTAAGAAGCACGATTGAATGACAGCTTTCAGCTATGGCCCTTTTGGATTTATTAGGGCTAATATCTATGAATGATAGGAGGAGAGGAGGCAAGAATGAGAGGGCAGAACTTTCAGACTATGGTACAGGCCTGACCCCTGGGAAAGGAAATGGGAAGGAAAGATTACTGAGTAGGAAAAGAGCCTCAGATTGAAGTATAGTTCTGTTTACTTCATGTAAACAAGGGGAGGCCACATGTACCCTGGGCTACTCCCAGACAATGACTAAGCATAGTAAGCCTATTGGTGCTAGTCCATTTATTTCTGAAGTAGAAACATTAGCAGCACTGGGTCAGCGATTCACAGTCAGACTCCTAGAGATCATCTCACAACTGCCTATTCATAGTACACAACACTGTACACAACAAAAGTGTATAGTCTGTTCCAGTATCTTCCCTCAAGGAAGTATTAAGATGTAAGATTTAAATTCATCATTCATTCATTTATTCATCAATTCATTCTATCAACACATTCTTATTAGGACACTTATATAGGCCAAGCACCAGAGATAGAAGGCTATATCAGAATAATATGATCTCAGGCCTTGTAAATGTTATAGCATAATGTAAACTCTTAAGTATTTTGGTTCATGGACCCCTTGTGAACGTGATAAATGGTGTGGGCCCTGTCCTTGGTAAAATGTCACATATACATACGCAGGTAAGGAAATTCTGCATAAATACTGACTGTTTCATGAGCATAACTCTAACAGCTTGAGTCCTTGCTTTTTCCTGAGTCTGCTCACATGGTAAATTCCACTCCCATAATAGGACTCCTATTATTGTTCTTTCATACAAGGATTTTTGCTTTTGATAATTTTTCTATAATCTGGATTCTTTCAATATACCTTTTTCTTTTTTTTCTTCCATCGAGGATTAGAATCCAATCTCTGAAATAGACACTGGTTCCTCCTGAATTGCTACATTGTGTTATGAGATTCCCCTTTGTGACCACCAAAATATTATTCTCCCCTGCATAATTTCAGTAACCTCCTAATGCATGCCCTTGTTCCCAGTGCCTCTCTATTCCGTTGCTCATATTATGACCTCACATTCACGCTCCTGAAGCACAGATTTGGGAATGTCCCTTATTAACTCAAGTATCTTCCCTAGGAAAGTATATGATGGTTCCACACAACAAAATAATTTCAAACTCTGCTGCCACACACTTATGCATAAATTCCATGCCCACAGAAACTCAAGTCTTTGCTTGTCATTGGACACAGTGTTCATTTTTTTGTGCCTCTCTGCACCTAAAATGTCCTGTCAGCTTTTTTGCTGATCTCTTCCCATGTTCCAAACTTTAAATCCAGTGCCCTCTCTTCAGTGACATACAAGCAAAAGGAGTAATAAGAATGGAAATAAAAGTGGTTAAGTAAGAATGGAAAATAAAAAAAAAAAAAGGTAAGAACTATGTTAAAGGTAGAAGTAACAGTTTTTGGTTCATTATTCTAAATATGATGACTAATATTGTATCAATAAAACAAACTACCATTGTTTAATACTTATCTTCTATCAAACCTACAGAATGTGTCCTGCATATGTTGACTGTTTTACAGAAGAATACTGGGGAAGTAGCTGCTTTTATCTCAATTTACAAATGAGAAAATGGATGCTTATTGAGGTTAGTAAACAATTCAAGGTGTCCTAGCTTTTAGAGTAAAGTTGACATTGGAATGTAGGTGTGTCTAATAACATATATGTGGTCTTAACCATGAGGAAATTACTTGAAGATTTGTAGCCTGAGGGAATTGTTTGTTTTGTGAGAGGAAGAAACACTAAGGATTTCACCTTTGAAATGTTTAATTTTAAAACAGTTATAAATAATCTGTTAAGGAGACATCCACTAGTTAATTGCAAGTGTGGAGATAGAATTTGGGAACAAAATAATTAATATACGTACTAATTTAAGAGTCATTTATATGATGGTAAAAGGTAAAGTTCTATGAGTAGATGCATCACCAGGTGAGAGAACGAGGATAGAAAAGAAAGAAAGCTAAAAGATAATATTTTTGAAAACTTTGCATGAATGATATAAGGGCGATAAGTTAAAAGAGGGAAGCCAGGGGAATTTCAAGACAAATGTCAGGGTCAACAGTATCATAATGTTGCAATATGGAATATAATATGATGGTCTGTATTTAGGAACTGGTAGAGATCCTTGGAACAGAAGTTATAGCAGATCAGTGGGAGCAGGAGCCATATCAAAGGTTAAGGAGTGACTCATTTAGAGGCTTTTGATTTCATCAAAGAAAAAAAGTTGGCTCTTGATCTGGACTGTTTATTGGAAAAACTCCTCTTTGGGTGTTATTAAGTATCATTTACCCCTCTAATGACTGTATTCCCCATTCTGAGATACTTTCCAGATACTATGATCCATCCATGTCCTGACAACTACCCTTCATAGTCACTGAGTAAAATAGTACATTCTTTTTGGACAGTTGTTCAGTTCCAGTTGAATTATACAAGCTTGAAGATGTCACCACTTAGTGTCCAAATACTATAATTTGACTGAAAATGTTTGCCCTACCACTGTAATGTGTTTATTCCAATGTTTGAAGGCCATTGTGATTATATATTACACCAGATTGCAAAGTCTTTCAGAATAGGGACAATGTTATCTCAGTACCCAGCAGCTAGTGCACATCTAGTATAAACACACACACACACACACACACACACACGCACGCACACACACACTTGCCTCCAGCACCAAACACAATACATATATTTGGCATTCAAAAGTGGTTAATGAATGAATAAATAAATAAATAAATGAGAAAATAAATAACTTTCTAATTGAAGAAAGATAAAAGCATTGTAGAAACACAAACATAAATAAATAGAAATTATACTCCATGTAGTGATGTTATACAATCAGTACATAGGCTAATGGGATACCTAAAATAAGAAAGACTTTCTAAAAATGAGCCCTCCACAATGACACATGCTACTTCATATAGTATAGTAAGTATTCAAGTAAGGGTTTAATGGCTGACAAAGATAGAGCAAAGTACAGTTTTCCCTTAGTGGAATATTGATATAGACAATTTCTGCCATGCAAATCTAATATCACATGTTTTTAAAATAATATTTCAACAGATTAAAAATGGAAAATGTCTGGATTGATAAATGTTCTTTCCAGTATTCTCTTCTTTGGATAATAGCCTTTGCAATTCCCATTTATGATAATGTCTATTTCATAAATGATTATTGAATCATATCAGTCAGAATAAACTAGGGTAGGCTGTGGTAATAAACCCTAAGTCTCAATAGCCTAAAACAACAAAGGATTATCTCTCACTCAGATTACATGTTCATTTGGTGCTCTACTCTGGCAGTCTAAGAGATCCAGGCCAATGGACTCTCTCTCATCTGGCGCATTATATGTTTCCATTGCAGGCAAAAGGGCACATGGCTAATTATGCAGCAGCTCTTAAAGATCTTCAACAAGAAGTGACATGTGTTACTTCCACTCAAGTTTCTTCAGTCAAAACAAGAGTCACCCAATTAAGCAGAAGTTAATTTACTTCTTATTGTATTGTTTTAACAAATTATAATATAATGTAGTTAAGAAGTTACTTTTTTAAAAATTCAATTATTCTTCCTAAAACACCACCACCATATATGCGATGCATGTGCGTGTGTGTGTGTGTGTGTGTGTGTTACAAACTTTCAAAGTTAGAATGCAGAATTAGCAAATCTAGGACTTCAAATCAAGTGACCAGATATTTCTGCATTGTTTACTAAATGCCAGGCTCAGCACAAAGCACATAAGATGAAATACGGGGTGAACAGAGCACAGTCCTTGCCTTTGAAGAATACTTGCACTAATGGAAGAGACGGAGAAGTAAATAATTCATAATGAAAGATGTATTTGGTGTTGTGGCAGGGCAATTAATTCTGCATGGAAGGGTCAGAGAAGGCTGCATTGATACTGAGGGGATGTTTAAAAGGGCAAATGGGAATTGGTCAAATGAAATATGGCAGATGAGACGAAGCGAGCTGGGTTGGCATTCCTAGCAGAGGGAATGGTATTAAGGTGTGCAGGCATTCAAATGCATTTCATCCCATGGAGACAGAAAGCCTTTACTTCTGATTATAAACGGAGGATCCAAAGAGAGTGGCCCAAGATTAATGCAAAGGCAACCAAGGCCACAGTGTGAGGATTCAGGAGCATTACATACTCTTTCTTGATCATCTAGTTTTTAGAGTGCTTCAGTGTTATTTCTCATGAACATCTATCATCTGCATTCTTTTAGATGTTTTAAAGATAACAATTATAAAAATTTTATAATACATTATAAAAATATCAAAATCTTCACATATCTTTATGATGGCTGACATACAATACTTTGAGATATTGCCATAATATGTGAAAAATAAAAATAGGCTATATTTTGACACCACATAGAAATATTTAAAATATAAGCTATTTTCCTTAAACAAAGAGAACTCTATTTTACTTAAACATAGAGACCACAAAAGATTGAGAGGAAATATATATGTAAACAATGAATTCAACACTTCAATTTCACTCTGTTCAAGTCCAAAGGGAACAGCCTGCCAGGACCAAACTCAATGACTCCAAGTTGCACAAGTAAGCCTTTATGTTATATGGACTTAAAAATCTCCACCAGGAGTTTATAAAGTGGAAACTATCCTGAAACTAAACCCCAACCCCAATTCCTACACTCCTGAAGTCACCAAATTCCATGTCCTCTGACCGCATTCACCGCTGAGTAACTGTTGAGTCCAGTGCTATTCTGGTTGCAAAGGCTACTCTGTCTGTTTCCTCAAATATTAACAATAATCTTTCAAAAGAAATAGTAATGATCAAAATAGCTGACTAGTTTAACTGCTTCATACAACAGTCTATTCCACTATGGAAACTCAAAGAAGGTATGATAAGTTTACTAGAATACTGGAAAATTTGAGAAAAATCCTGGATGCTGTTATTCAGCAATGAGAGCAGTATATAAAGACTGTATAACAGCAATCCCAAAATTAAAAATGGTTCTCATTGGGCACCTGGCAGTTAGGCACCCAACTTCGGTTCAGGTCATGATCTCACAGTTTGTGAGAGCGCTGTATCAGGCTCTATGCTAACAGCTCGGAGCCTGGAGCCTGCTTCAGATTCTGTGTCTCCTCTCTCTGCCCCTCCCCTGTTATGCTCTGTCTCTCTGTCTCTCTCTCTCTCTCTCTCAAAAACAAAATAAAACCTTAAAAATTGTTAAACATAAAAATAAATAAAAATAAAAACATGTCTCAAATTATTTTTCAGGTACCTCTCCTAGCAATAGAATTTTTCCTTTGAAATTCTATTAATCAAGAGAATTTCAAAAAAGAAGAAAGAAAGGAATTTTAACACAAGTCTAATGCAATTTTACTTTTCATTAAAAAGCAGAATTATGCGATGTTATACATGTGGTATGTATTTGGATATTTAACCTCTTTGAAACATCAGGTCTTTGGAAACCCAACATGCGTATATTGAGAAATCAGATATCAAAGAACCTTCCACAGCGTCAGATTTAACTTCCATTTATAAGATCAGTATAAAGAAAAATTATTTAATATGTTCCTTTTACAAAAACTTATAAGAGAATATTTATCTTATGAGAAAGAAATCTTTCAACAATAATATCTTACACAGCAGTTAAAATGTCCTGTATTGGAAATAATTTCTCGTCCAAATGACAATGAGAATAGAGTTCCTTAGCTTCTACAACAGGCGCTGTGTTAGTCAACTCAGGCTGCCATAAAGAAATATCATAAACTGGCTGAAATCTATTTTTTCACAGCTCTGGAAGCTAGAAATTCCAGCTCACAGTACAGGCATACTTGGTGAGAGCTCCCTTCCTGACTTGTGGACAGTCACCTTCTTGCTATATCCTCACACGAACTTTCCTCTGTGGTGCACAGAAAGAGACAATTCTGATATTTCTTCCCCTTCTTATAAAAACACAGGTCCTATCAGATTAAGGCTCCAGCTTTATGACTTCACCTAACCTTAATTACCTCCTTTTTGGCACTACAAATACAGACACCTCAGAGGTTAGGATTTCAGCATATTAATTTGGAAGGGACACAATTCAGTCCATATAGCACTTAACTAGAAACATTTAAAACCTCCTATATAAAAGAATATTCCTATTCCTTTAGGAAAAGGCTACACTAAACCTAGAGATGTTAATATCAGTTGACAGGAGTTCCCACAAAAAAGAAAACTTGAGCCACATGAGGAAACATTACCTCCCTCCATTCTCATTGGGAAGCAGCCCACCAGAGAATCCACATTTCCACCCACCATGCCCCATAATACTTTTAATGCAATAATATAGATCTATCACCAAAATCTCCATTCCTTCTTAGTCTAAACTGTCAAACTGTGATACAGTTTGGGTCTCACATACTTGTCTGAGCAATTTAACTGAGGAGACTGCATACTAGTCAGATGGAAGAGGTATTGCTTTACATAGCACAGTGAAACACCAAGACTCCATAGATAGAGATGAAAATCCAAATATATAAAATGCAGAAGCATACAACAAGGTTAATAAAAGGAATAGATGAGTCCTTACAGATACCTGACTGGAAGTTTGGGAGTTCTAAGAATCATTAATCAGTCATGTAATTTCTGAATTTTGATTATTGCTGGGTACATCATCACAGTGTTTTATTGCATTTCATCTAAATTATCCATTAAATAACAAAAAGTTTGCAAGGCACGCTTTAAAGTTAATCTTTGTTAAGCATAAATTCGATGGAAAAATGGAACTCTTTTTTCCCTCCTAGTGAAACGTATAGGATCATATATACTTTTTAGACTATGCCTTGATCTTGTCCAGAAGTCTAAAGGTAAAATGCAGTAGAAACAGTGGAGATGCCAATAATGGAAAGGCAAGAAAGACTAGGTTCCAGGGACAACATCAGGAGGCATGATAGGGTGTTGGCTAAAAGCTTACATTTCAGGCTAGATCTGGTTTCAAATTCTTATTTCCCCACTTCCTGGATGAGTCATTTTGAACAAAGCTTTCATTTTTTTCCCCCCAAGCCCCAGGGTCCTTATCTGAAATCAAATAAAAATACCTACCTCATAGGGTCATCCTGAGGATTAAATGCCATAATATTTGTGAAGCACTCAGCATCATGCCCTGCATATCCTAAGGCTGCAAATGGTAGTGATTATTAGTATTAATGCCACTAGCAATCATACTGACAAAAGAGAGAGCTTCCACTCTCTGAACTGTTGTTTGTTTATGGAATACTTGTAATTGAACGATCAAATTCAAGAAGAAGCCTGTAAAAATCTTTAGACAAATTTCTCTTTGGTCTAAAATATTGCTTGCCATTTGTTCAGATGCACTAATTCTATTAGGCTATATTATTCAAGGTTATTTGTTAGAGATAACTCCACATAGGCATTAGATTTAGAAGGAGATCAGAGAACTACAATTTCTCCATCAGTTTAATTGCAATAAATAAGCAAGTCCTTAAATCAATCCTTATTTTCCAGATGAGGGCACAGAGACTCAAGAGAGGTTAAGTGAATTGTTTAAGTTATTCCAGCTCCTATGTGACTGTGTTAAAACTTAAATGACACCTTTACAAAGATTACTATTGAGTCGATTGTAGTTTCAAAATCAGCAAACTTTTTTTTATAAATGGCCAGATATTCCAGGCTTTTCAAGTTAACTGATCTCTGCCTCAAGGAGGCGACTCTGCCTCATAAAAACAGCTATTGACAATAGATAAACAAATGGACATGGCTGTGTTCCAATAAAACTTTAGTTATAAACATGGGCAACAGGTCAGGTTTGACTCACTGGAAGTAGATTACTGAACTCTGTTCTACTTAATGGTCATTTTATAACATAATTTTAACAGGAACAAATGCATTACAGAAAATTGTGTTTATCTGTGTGTTTCCCTAGGAGAATGTGTTGAATTCTAATTGTTTAAGTTATAGTAAAAGCGTTTTCCCATAGTCCATTAAAAAATTGTGCTCTATGAGGGGTACCTCTGGGTGGCTCAGTTGGTTGAGCATTCAACTTCGGCTCAGGTCATGATCTCTCAGTTCATGAGTTCAAGCCCTGCGTAGGGCTCTGTGCTGAAAGCTTGGAGCCTGAAGCCTGCTTCAGATTCTGTGTCTCCCCCTCTCTCTGCCCCTCCCATGCTCATGCTCTGTCTCTCTCTGTCACTCAATAATAAATAAGTGTTAAAAAAATTGTGCCTTATTATGCATCATTAATCTAACATATATGTTTAGTCACTCAAATATATTTTACACCAATTGTCACAGTATATATTCACTTAATATATATTCAATGAGCAAATGAATAATTAACCAGATAAAGGGGTGTATATTGAGGCAGAATATCTGCACCATAATCTGCCTCCTATCCAGATTAATTTGTCAGATATTTATCAGATATCTCCCATATGCCAAGTGCTCTGCTAAGAAATGTACAGAAGAATAAGACATTACCTTTCTTTTCCAGGGATTTCAAGTCTGAGAGGCAAATAAACTATATAAGCATGATAAGTATTGCATATATGAAAGTCACATTGAGTCAGGGTACTCAGATGTGGTAAACAGATTATTACAGGAATTATTCTCAAATTTAGCTTCCTACAATGTCAATCTATATTGTACTTCTAATCCAGAAGTGCAAAAATCTATACCCCTCAAACCACAAAATCAAATTACATCTACATTTAGCATGGGCTGAATTGATTTCAGGAGAATAAAAACTAGAAGCAACAATCTTTATTAGATTTTTTTTTCTTGTCATCTCCTTATTTTTTGGTTTCAAAATCAGTGACAGTCCTAAAATAAAACAAAATCAGTCCTCTGAAACTTCATTTTGGCTCTTTGGCCTCAGCATCATTTGGAAGTGGGTTACACAAATTCTATCTTCAATAGCTTGTGTTCTTTACTCCTTATCCTCATGCTGCCAAATACCTCTTCGGAATTTTTCCTTAACATCAACCATGCAACCACAATACAGCAGAGCATAAGTAGGTTTTATCTTTATTGTGTAAAATGTATAAGGTAACAAAAAATTGCCAATGCTAAACTGATGACAATAAAGGAAGATGAATCAAATGCCAAAACATGTGGGGGGAAATATCAATACATAAAAAAAAAAGAAAAAGGAGTGTCTGAAGGTATCATGGCATAGCTTTAGAAGACAAGATATTAAGAACAGATACGGAAAATAGTCATACAATCTGAATGAGTTAAGTGGGTTTCATTTGTCACAACCTGGAATATGAGTCTTTCAGATCCTTGTGAATGATGCTTTGAGTGTTATAATAGAAATAAAAAATGTGGAAGCGTTTGATTTAACGCATAGACATCAGTTTTGTCTGCCAAATCCCAGGGAAGACATCTATAAGCCTATCAATCAACATTAGGATCTCTGTGTTGAGCAAATGACATCCAAATCATAAAGCCATCGTCATTTAAAACACATTTTTAAATCACTGCTCCTACCACTTATAATGGGTATATTTTTAACTCTAATAATTAATCAACTCTGACACATTTCCTTTCTTTTCTTCCTGTTCTTTTCTGTCATCCTCCTTTTGTAAGAAGCCATTTTTAATTTCCTGTATGCAGAAAACCAGCCAAGGTATTCAGGTTTCTAAGTTTCACCTATGAAGGGGTTTTGGAGGTTTTTAAATTAAGAAAGTGGAAAAACAATCTTCAGTTTAGATAGTATCTTGACAAACATGTGCCATGATCAGAGTGACAGCTCCATCAGGAATACGAATTCGCCGCTCCTGACTGTATCTCAAAAAGGCATTGCTTGAAACTGATGTACCTCAAGCACACAGCCATATCACATTTCCCCACCTCTTTGAGAACTGGTTCATCAGATAATTTCTCTTAAAGAGATTCCAGTACTGTAATTTGCCTCTGCTTTAATCAACAGTGAGATAATATAGAAGCCGCATTAAATGATTCAGAATGATTTAGTCGGCAGGAAACCCATTAGTCTGACCATATTTTCCCATACTTTTCAGCACCATGTCCTGTCATCTGGAAATAATAGGTACCATAAAAGCAAATTCTGAAAGCTTAAAAAAATGCTAGGATAGAGCACCCAGTGTTTATTTGGAGGTTGATATTACCACAAATTAATCAAAATGAGAACTTTTTCCAGTATATTTGAATTAGATTTCCCTATTAAAGAATGCTAAGACATTATATTTAAGCATGATATATTTACATATTTACTTTAATCAGATTAGAATATGCCACATGTGCAAATGTAGAATCATACCAATGTAGATGTTTTCATTTCAAGTAAATTAATGCATTAAAAAAATAAAAACTGGGAAAAGGAATGAAGAATGGCAGCTTGAGGAAATGACTAGTGCATATTAAAATATTTGGAGTCAGGTGATAGAACAGGGCTGTCACTTGATTGTGATGATCCCATGAAGATCCCACATGTGATCAGATTGCATAGAACTATATACACTCACACAAATGAGTTTGTAAAACTAATGACATCTAAGGATGTCAGTTTCTGGGTTGTGATATTATACTATAGTGTGCAAGGTTGTTACCATTGCAAGAGGCTGAGTGAAATGTCTCCCTGTACATTTTGGCCAGCTTTCTGGGAATCCATAATAATTTCAAAATAAAAATTTTTTAAACCTCAAAAAAATAAAATAAAATATTTTGAGTCAGTGGTCTATAGAAGGGTGCGTATCTTATTATTTTCAATGGGCTGCCAAGGCTTCAAGATGTCTTAAATGCAATAGAAATAATTGTTAAAATCATAATTAGCAACACCTAATGAATCTGATGGGAGGGGGTTAAGGGGAATAGAAATCTAAAAATGAAAAATATGATCATCTTTAAACTCTGAGCACCTGCTAGAGTTCCTTGCAATTTGTGGACTCTCAATGAATAGTACCCGATAGTGATCTTACTTTCTAAAATCTCAGATTCCCCAGAACAGTCTCCAATCCTCAGCAGGGACCTGAGTTGAGGTAATGAGGCTACCTGGCAGCCAGCAGAAGAAGAGTTAGGAGAAATAAGGTTTCAAATGATGGGCTGATGGCAGTAGTTGGAATGAACTCAACTTTTTTAATTGGAAGAAATTTTCTAGTTATCACTTTGCAGAAGAAGAAATGTGTAACATTAAGGTAGTAGAAAATGCAAATCCTTAATGCGAATCCTGAGTTCCTACCCTAAACCTCAAAGTGTGCCAGGGTTTTCAAGGTGAAGGCAAGAGATGGTTATCAAGTAACGACAAATCCCTGTAGTGTTTTACTTAAATAATGCAAACTAAATAGTCTTAAATTGGTCTATTTGATGGTTACAGTGTTTATGAAAATACACTCACTCAGGCTATGTGGAATAGCCTATGTGGACTTCTAGTGAAGTCACCAAACCACAGTGGTTAAGAATTGGTTTCCATTTTCCATCTGCCTCCTATATTCACTCTATGGATTAAATGAACTAATGAAAGTGAAGAGGTTAATACGGTGCTTGATTCTCAAACCATAAAAAGCCCTTGTTCTCATGGAAGTGGTGATAAAATGGCAGGCAAGGAAAATGAGTAAGGCTACGATGGCTAAAAGAGCCTGAGTCTTTTGGATATATTTTTAAAACGGGCCAATACTTTGTGACATATTACATGCATGCATTAAGTGTTTTCGAAATATTAACCCACACAATATTCATCACAACTTGATGAGATAGATATTATCTCTATTTTCATTTTCTGGATGAAAGAAACTTAAGCACAGCAAGGTTACATAGCTCACGCAAATGCATAGAAAGAATGTGTGCCAGAGCTGAGATTTCAACCCAGGCAAACTGACACCAAGGCCTATCACTTAGACAATGGGCTGTCCAGCCTTCTATTTGCATTTGCATTACAACTATTAGCAAAGAAAGAATTGCATTCAGACTGGTTTCTTATGAATACAAATGTTTTTCCAAATAGCATTGTTGTGTTAGCAGAGCAATTAGGAGGCCAAAAATCACGAGGATCATTTTTCTCTTTATATCCAATCCTAAAGCAAAGCAGTTTAGGCTAAGTTTGCGCTCATTCTGCCTTATTGTCTTTTCTGAGAACAGGGAAGATGTCTGTCTTTGTGAGAACTAAGCTCCAGTGCCAGTAAAAATGATAAAGAATAAAGAATAAAATGTTTTATTCCACCTTCATTGTTTGACTAAAGCACTTAAGCCCCAAATGTATGATCCCAGAATTATCTAGGTGTCTATCATCCTTCATGATGTGAAAGACAATTTGGATTTGATTTTAAAGTATCCAAGGAAACAAAATTGGGAGAATAAAATGGGATGAAGAAAGAAAAAAAAAATCCCAAAAGCCTTCCAAAAATATTCCACCCACACTACAGTTTTGGACAACATTGTCAGAGGAGAAACATTTAACACCCCCTTTCTTTAAAGTTGGGTTTGTTTAACTGGCTAGGGATTAAGAAAATGTTATGTTTATTCTGTGGGAATATTTGTGAAGAACGAATTTAACTTGGCTACTATGAAAGTTGTTTTTGTTGTTTGGTTTTCTTTATATTTGGGTTTCAAAGTATTTGGGATGACTTTGTTTTCTTTGGGGTGGAGGAAGCCACTTTTCATACAATTTAGTGGTTATATGAAACCACCTCTACCAGACTCTCATGCATTTCACATACCATATATAATATATATTTCAGTTAGGTTTGTTTTCCCAAAATCCAAGAACGTCTATATAAAAGATGCTCAATTTCAGCAAGATTTAAACCACAGGGACGATAATTCTAGATGATGCCAAGCTACAGCGGTTTCCAAAGCAGGCTGCATATTATTTCACTCCTCTTCTCCATCTTCAGTCCTCTGTCTCAGGGCCTCTATTTCAAACATTTCATATTCTGACTGAGTGTATGCCTAAGTTAGAGGGCTAGACAATTTTGTATCTAATGAATGGGAAGTCTGAAGCTCCTTTCTTCATCTCTATATCTTCCCAAATGCTTACCCTCCCTCTCCCAAGGCATATACACAATACACACAAACCCAAGTCCCAAAGTGGCCTCAGGCTGGGCTTCATCCATTTTACTCTGAAGAACATTAAAACAGCTCTAAACCAGACTCCTACACAGGTAACACAAGAGAGTCTGATTACAGACTCATTTACTGAGTGAACGTGGAAGAGTTAGAAGGAGAAATTTAATAAGGTATTTTTAGTATCTTAAAAAGTTAAGTTATAGGTCATTCTTTTTCAACTTTTAGTTATCATACATGGTTTGTAATAAAATGTCCTATAGATGAAGTCTGAAAGTAGAATTTGTGTCTCAATCCAACTCAAAAATGCAAATTGGACTAGTGTTGTGTATGTACACTCCAACTGAGTTTGAGGAGAATGGAGTGGTGGCACTACTTACCAGAGTGTGGGCGGGATGAAGAAAAACCAAAAAAGAATGATAAAACACAGAGCATAACCATTCTTAGTCCCCAAGGGGAATGAAGAAGAAAAGTTGAGTCTAAGACACATCAGGCAACAGCTATGGCCTTAGGAAGATGATTGAGATCACAGCAGGACAGTCCCGGACATTTTCTCCTCCTGCCCTCTTACGTGCTCTTTCTGCACCTATTAGCCAGTAACAACTAAAAGCCAGAGGGCAAGGAAGGGAGTCCTTTTTTGCAGTCTGAATAGCAACCTCCCAAGACATAGGGCAAAATACACTGGAGACTGGGTTTGAAGGGACAGAGAATCCAGCACAAACACCCTGAAGATTATGTTTAAAAGATGATAGATGATAGACAGAGATAGAGAGATAGATGATAGATTAGATAGATAGATAGATAGATAGATAGATGATAATAAACAAAAACAGTTTATTTAGATTCTATTAAATTCAAATATGTTATAATGATGAAAACCCTAGGCATCAAATCTATAATAGATTGAAATCTGAAAGCCTTCTCCCCCACCAAAGCCAACTAAAAACTAAGTTGAAACAACATAGGCAACACCTCTATGAATAAAAATATTTATTAAGCAAAGTATTGCTTTCTTTCAAAATAAATCACTTTATACTTTGAGAGAAAAGAGATTGTAATCAGATCTTTCCCATTCTGTCTTTGCTTTGGGATTTTAAAAGGCATCCTGCTCCATTTTCAATTCAGGCTCAGAAATCAAGACTATGAGATTCTGGGAATTGCAAAATGATTATTTTACCAATAAAAATGGTTTTCAGCTAGGCTGATTGTTTTTCTAAACGGAACTTAAGTCAGAGAATAAACATTCCCCTTTAGTATCTAGTATTATTATTAAAGCTATACTAATAGCAAGAAATCCAAAAGAGAAAGAAAGAAAGAAAGAAAGAAAGAAAGAAAGAAAGAAAGAAAGAAAGAGAGAAAGAAAGAAAGATGAGAGAAAGAAAGAAAGAAAGAGAGAGAGAGAGAGAGAAAGAAAGAGAGAAAGAAAGAAAGGGAGAGAGAAAGGGAGAGAGAAAGGAAGGGGAAGAGAAAAGAAGGAAGAAACAAAGAGAAACCCCAGATGCCTCTATCCACTCTGGAAGTAAGCATAAATGGTGTTAATGAAGTGAACTATTTCTTTGAGTAATTGGATTTTTTGTAGCTTTGATTGATTTGTAAGTGATAAAATAAAATTTGCCAAATATTTCATTACTCTTATGTTTGAGTTCCACTAGTAGCTACTACCACTAGGTAGTAGTGACGGTTCGAATCTCTCAGAAAGCCAACAGCAACTCCATCTCCTAGGAAACAGGAGGCTGAATAATTCCTCATGGTCCAAGAAGAATAGCACCAGAGAGACTGAGACAGTTAGAGCCCTGTCCAGATGCCTGTGAAAAGAGTTCTTCAGATTCTATGCATAACATCAAATGATGAAAACTGTCTGGACCTACTCTATGTCACAAGGGGTTCACCTGCAAATGGTCTTGCTGGAGAAGCAGTTGTTAGGAAGAAAGAGAAAGAAGGTTGAAAGCACCAACACGTAAAGCAGCTTGTTTGAATCATGCTCCACAGCAGGTCCCAAAACAGAAAGATAATTACAGGAAATATCTATTAAATGGTCCTCATTTACAAATGAGAAAGCGCTCCTTCTTCCCTGGGCCACATCAGACACAGAAGCGAATAAGCCCATCTACACTGCCATTTGCTAACAAGATTTCAGCCATACCATCAACTTTCAGTTTCCCCAACCCAGTAACTCCTCTTCTTCCTTTGGAGGTTTTGCCCATTGGCTTCATTCTGTCTGGAAGTAGTTCCCCTGGCTTGTCACATAGCTCCTATTCACACAGTCCCCTTCCATACCCCCACCTCTCTCTCTCTCTCTTTGTATGTGTGCCAGTTTCCTGCCCATTTCTTCCTCTAGATGGTAAGCTATGTGAGAACAGGGGCCCTGTTTGTGTACCCTCTTTCCTCAGTATCTAACATATGGCCTTGCATGTAGTAGACCTTTAATAAATATTTGTTCAATGCATGAATGAAATTCTCATCCGGCTTTAATTATAGGGTAGCCTGCCTAAACGCACATCCCTTTAAAAAAAAAAAAAACACATGGGAAAATATACCAAAACTTTCCCAGAGCTTTTGTACCCACAAGGACTATGAGCAAGTTTCTGGAATGTCATAAGCAGCAATCCTTTACCACACCATTCTACCATAGAGTCTTGCAACCAACAAAGTCACAAACTTCAGTGCAGACAAAGCTGAAATACCTGTGTTCAGTTAAGTCAGTGATTGTGCTTTATTTTTGTATAGACCTTGTCCTCATCAGACTCAAGAGAGAGCATATTAATCCTTACAATATTTCAAAGAGATAGCACTGTTCTCTCATTAATATGTAATAAAGAGATTAAAGTAATTCTCTCACACACACACACACACACACACACACACACAAACACACACACACATAAAACCTACTGCCATTGTTAAATTACCACCAAGAAAATTGACTGGTTTAGTGGTGTGGCTGAAGAACCTAGTAGTCACCTTATCAAAAGTCCTAAAGATGGGGTGCCTGGGTGGCTCAGTTGGTTAAGCGTCCGGCTTCGGTTCAGGTCATGATCTCACGGTTCATAGGTTTGAGCCCCGCGTTGGGCTCTGTGCTGACAGCTAGCTCAGAACCTGTAGCATGCTTTGGATTCTGTGTCTTCCTCTCTGTCTGCCCCTCCCCTGCTTGTGCTGTCTCTCTCTGTTCTCTCAAAAATAAATAAAAAAAAAATAAATAAATTTTAAAAAAGTCCTAAAGATTGAGAGGAAAGAAGAAACAAGGTAGAGCAATTTTTTCGTTTTCCTGAGTGACAGATCGTTCTGTGAAACTCATTTTGCCTATTTGGAAAATGTGGATAACTCAGACCTACAGAATCATTGGGAGAATAGTAATAAAAACCAAATTGCATAAGTGTGTATTTGTGTATATACACAAACATATATTTTGTGCTAATTAGTTATTAAATATTTAATAATTTGTGGATTTTACTAGTGTTATGCGAAAATATTGGAAGACTGGGAAAATATTAAGTTGTCAGGTTATTATACTCTAGAACTCCATGCACATAAAAAAATTTCAGGGTCAATAGAACTATCAAATAACAAAAAAAATGTGTTAAGCAGAACAAAGAATATAGCTGAAGAAAGGTTTGCCTAGAAAAACTTAGACTGCACAAAGTAAAATATTTATAAGAAAGAAAAAATGCAATCAGGATAATAAAAGCAAAAGAGGAGTTCTTCACAGACATTTATCTCTGTAAGATAAATAGGGAGGTCACCTGAAAAATGTCTAAAACAGACAAGCACTTTAAATATTTTTAGTAACCTTGATGCTTACAAAAGCGCAAGCATGAAGTACACTTAATAGACATACACATTATATATTCCCAGCAGAAACCTCAGCAGTGGTCTTATCATGGTCTGGAGGGTCACAGGGACACATTATCTGTGGTTAGTTTTGTATGAAAAATAGAGTAGCTTCATGGGAGGGCATTTTTATGCACAATAGGAAGTCTGGACCTCCATTATGGCTGAACACATGTGCAACGTACCTGAGCATCTGCCCAAAGAGAAGGCTGGAGGCTGAAATTTTACTCAAGCTCCCTTCATTAAACATTGCACCTTGGCATGGGGTTCGGCACACACAGAAGAGCATCTTGTTTTAATTCATCCACCTCAAATTTCTGGAAGAAAGACAGGAAAACCCAGTGCTAGAGAGAGGAAAACTTTAGGTGTGTCCTATTAAATTTCTTCCTTGCTTTGACTCTTTTCTACCAGAGACTGTGACCAGAGGAGGAAAAAGTAGATGGTGAAAATGTCAAGAGGGGATAGTTCAACAAAATTTCCAGAAGTGATCAATGCCCACAGGAATAGTAGAAAGGAATGGGAAGAGCAGAAGACACTGGGGTAGTGCTGAGAGGGACAAGGAAGGAGAATAAATGCAGGTGTCCCGTAGCATCCAGGGTCATGCTCATGGGAAATGGTAAACATGGGTAGTGAGAAATCCAGAGCAATTGCCATTCTGGGGATGAACAGCATCAAAATTTCCCAGGAGCTTTGAAAAATTAAATTCCTGGCTACACTCTGAGACTTAGTTAATCTGCACTGGGGTCCTGGAAATCTTAATTTTCAAGACACCCAAGTATTACTATATAATTAAAAACAATTGATCTGGAGAACATGAGACAATCACTGGGGACTCAATTCTTGCTAGAAAAATCTAGAAGGTGTGCAGAAGGGTTGATGTTTCTATAGGGTAAGAGAGGATAAAACAAAAAAATAATATGTTGTTATCATTTGCATATCTCTATCCTTTGGTATCCTTATCAGGGTAATTTAGCATTTTGGGGGTATTCATTGGTGAATTAAGAAGCAAATTTGCATAGCAAATAAAAGTTTCTAAAAAACCTTTGTTTAATTGGGAAGTAACCATATGAAAAGTGTGGGCTAAAATATGTAGAACCAATAAATTTTGTCTGGATTTTTGTTCTTTTCTGTCAATAAAAGAATTTTAGGGGCACATGGGTGGCTCAGTCAGTTAAGCTTCTGACTTCAGCTCAGGTCATGATCCTGTGGTTCGTGGGTTCAAGCCCTGTGTTGAGCTCTATGCTGACAGCTTGGAGCCTGGAGGCTGCTTCAGCTTCTGTGTCTCCCCCTCTCTCTCTGCCCCTCCCCCCTCATGTCTGTCTCTGAAAAATAAATGAACATTAAAAATTTTTTTAAAAAGAACTTTATACTAATTTTATAGTAATTTATAGTAAACAAGAAAAGCATCAGATACTTGAGGGATTGGGTGCAGAAAAATAGAAATAAAAGCCTCATTTTGTAACTTAACTTTAAAAGTAAATCAGTAAATCATCAATTTGTAATTTTTTAAGTTACCCATTACATAGTTTCTACCAAAACAAATTGGTCCTTAAGAGTCCACTTTCTTTTGTGAGCTCTAGATAGCTCAATAAGTAGAGAGAAAAATTGAACAAAAACAAAGAAGCCATTGGTGGATTCTCTCTAGACTCCAACAATCAACGCAACAGGAGAATTAGAACCACAGTATAATATCATTGTCTACGTACACAGCTGTAGCTGCATAAAGTCTATGTTGTCACAGCTAGGATTCAAGGGAATGCTAGAATTAAACCTATATTTGCATCTGACTCCTAAATTATACAACTGAAAGATTCAGACAATATCCTTTGGGGGAAATATAAAACACTTTCCTTCGCTGTCAACGTTTAATATCACTGAATGCAGGTAAACTTAAAAAATACATAGCTTTCTGCTTAGGAAAAATCATTTTGTCAGAACGTATAACAGTGAGTGCTATTTACATCTCGGGTTGAAGATTTCTATGTTCGAAAAGGATTTTCCACCTGGAGGTGTGTGGATTTTTTAATTTTATTAAAAAGTCATTGAGAAAACATTTATGACTAACCTATACCGAGGTATCCTAAATTTTTCCTGGCATAGTTTTAATAAGTGAATAAATGAATGGGACAAATTGACATATGATTTTGGCTATTCCACTATACTTTTTATGCACATCATGAGATCTAGATGTTTCTCTGTACAACAGCATAGGCACTTTCTCTTCTTGTTGCACAGCAGTTATAAGAATTCATCTTGATTTTTGAATATTTCCTATCTTCCACCCTCCAGACTATTGTGGATATCTTTTTCTTTTTATGGTTTTTCTAAAGCAATGGTAAGTAACAATTCTAATAACCTGTCACTTAAAAGGAGTTTTCTTACTTTTAACTAAAAAGGTACTCATCACCATGGTGATGATGTTTATGTCAAGTAAAATAGACTTCCAGCTGTGGTGAACTTCAAAGACCATCAGTCTTCCCAAGCACCGTCCAATTCCTGCTATCACTGTTACAGGAGTCCAATGCCCAGCTTTCCCAGTGTAAGCCAGAATGGGCTCCACGGGCCTGACTCTCCCAAGGTGCACTGAAGAGCTTTCCTGTCCCTGACCCCAGGGACTTACACTGTGCTTTCTGTGGATAAGTCTTCTAGTTCCTGCAGAACTGGAAAGTTGTCATGCAAAATGGTCCCAAGCCCTGGGTTAGTCCAAACATATGATCCAATTGTTTGTACTATTGATCTAAGTGGTTCAGGTCTGGGTGCACCAGGGGGATTTTGGCATAAGTTGCTGTTATTGCACATCCAATTTGCTGCATGATGTGGCATAGGAAATAAAGAAGCCAAGAGGACAATATACTCTTCCTATTTTATTTTATTTATTTTATTTTATTTTTGAGAGAGAGACAGAGCAAGCAGAGGAGGGGCAGAGTGAGAGGGAGACACAGAATCCAAAGCAGGCTTCAGGCTCCTAGCTGTCAGCACAGAGCCAGACGCAAGGCTCGAACTCACAAACCAGGAGATCATGACCTGACCTGAAGTTGGATGCTTAACTGACTGAGCCACCCAGGAGCTCCCCTATTTTTTAACTTTTACCAAAACACCTACCCCAGAGAATCAGGGACATACCTCTGGTTTGTAAGGCTGAATACTTCTTTGGAATGAGCATTGTAAACTAATAACAATAGCAATAGTTCCATTATAACATAAATGTATCTGTTACCTTGTCCAAGGAGATACTGAAATGTTTAGTCATTCATTTAAATGACTCTCGGCTCACACTCCATGGTCCAGCTAAGGTGGACACTCTCAAACACGTTTGATCCTGGTTTGGCTAAGACAACTCTTACTTTAGTGTTCTCTGGTTTTATCCTATTCCCAAACAAAAATGGATTATGTTTACATGAACAATTTTAATATATAAATGAGTAAAAGGTGAGCCAAATACTAACAACAAAATGAGAGTAGTGTCAATCCTGCTATCAAACAAGTAAACCCAACGGTACATAAAGTAAATGTAGTAATGGGAAAAACAGAGGAAAACATATTTCATTGGGAGCCCAAACCCATTAGTGGATATTCACACTTGGATATGTAATTTCCCCAAAATACATGATGAGTCATGGGTTTTATTTACACCATGTTGTCCCAGAGAATGTCTAAGACAGGTATTCTAGTCAAGAGTGCTCAAAGTCTTATCGGATAAATTTTAATTCAGTCCTATTTGGAAAAATAATCTATCAATATCCGCTATGTGTCAATATCAGAAAAAGATAGGGAGTTAACTCTAAGCTCCATAATACTAAGAAAGATATCATGTCTGCTTTGTTCATCAGTTCCTAGCACAAGAACTGGCCTACTGTAAGCAGTCAGTAAGTATATATTTATTTATCTAAAGGAGTAGACTCATTCCTGCCCCACCCCCCCTTTTCTGGGATTGAAAGCATAGTCTTTGTGGTTGGATTGCACTTTCTAACCTAAAAGGATGTTTATACACCTGCTTGTTCCCCACACCCTTAGGAGGTAAGCAGGAAAAATGTAATGAGCCTTGACTGTCTGATGAAGCAACTAATTAGTGGACAGTAAAGCAATTTACCTGAAGCCAGGCAGCAAAGTAGAAACAAAGCCAGGGCTATTTTGCCCCCTCTATCAAGATGCCTAGGGAACATACTGGCATCTAATACCATCTCCATTATTGCCTGTTCAACTCATCTGGTAGGAAGCACAATTATCAGAAATGCCTCTTGCTTGGTTCACATGAAGATATCTCATTCAGAACATAACTTCCACAAACCACCATGCTTTACAGATAGGAACTGACATTTGTTGGGTTCTGATTCTGTGACATGCACTCTGTTAGATTTCACATATGTTAGCTTATTTAAACCCCACTAATTATTCTCTGATATAGGTATCATTTCCCTTTTGAGCATTGGACATGGGAAAATTGAATAACCTGTCCAAGGTTAAAGAGTTGATAAATGGGTTGATAAATGGGTTCTAAAATCTCAGTCTTGCTTCAGGGTCCATTGTCTTTATTATACACAAGAAAGGAAAATTAGCTCCTCTTCACAAGATATCTGGGGATTCGTGCCCAAGAAATAACTGAGCATGCCTGCAGTGGACCTCTCTAATAAGAAGTAACCTTGGTTTCCTTTGATCAGAAAGAATGCTTCAGAACTGCATGGTGTTTACAATGCCTTGCTCCAGGAATTGCTTTCTTTCCACTGAGATGTGAAACCACAAACTAGTTGCTTTGGGTAATTAAAGATCCTTTGCACCAACTGAATGTGTCAACAGCAAACGTCTTGGGTAAATTTCAAGTAAGTAATTACGTTCTGCCAATCTGAAATGCTTTTCTAATTTCATTCCCTTAACATATCCACTTACTGTACCTCTTCGTGTGGCTGTAGATAATTCTAAAATAACCAAGACCACACAGTCAGTTGTCCTAAATAAGAATGAGAAAATGGACTTTGATTTGAAGAGTGTGTCAACTTTGTCATTGGATAGAAGCCAATATATAAATGCTGGGAGTTCCTTTTTCCCCTTACGTATCAGATTTCCCATGGCTAATTCCAGCAACCAGAAATGAAAGCTGATTATATCTTCTTTTTCTATTTCACTCTTACCTGCTATGGTATGGGTAAATCAATTTATTCATATTATAAGAACTTTGGATTCCTTGGATAAAGAAGTCTTTGAAATATTGCATTTATTGCTACAGATAACTTAATACCCAAGATGTTTTTGAAGGAGCTCCACTCTAAAAAATAAAGTGTCATCCTAAAATTCATCACACATGCTTTATTATAACAAGCCACATTATGCCCCAAAGGGAAAATAATCTCAACAGCGAGCCATAATTTCGGAGATATTTTCCTCATAGAACTTAGTAGGGAGAATTTCCCTGCAGTAAGTCATTTTTAAATTTACTAGCAAATCAATTGGATAAGTAGATAGTACAGGTGGAAAAAATGCATAATATTCCATAAATTAATCCCAGCAAAAACCCTTAAGAATCTGCTTTTATAACAAATCCTCCTCACTCAAGAATATGGTATATAATCAAGCAATTTGTAAACTAATGGTCTAGCTAATAATTCTGTAATTGCTATAAGAGCAAATCTACCAATTGTTAATCCTATCTAAAAGCATTTGAAGTGGTTTTATAAAAGATCTCCCACGCTCATCTAACACACACACACACACACACACACGCGCACACACACACACACACTCACACACTGTTGATCGCACTTCCAAAAGTATTTTTGTAGCTATGCCTCAGAATTTTGAGTAATGTAAAAGCAGAAAAATTGGCATAAGAATACGTTTCCATTTTTATAGAGCCTGAATGTTTCTTATTTCTTTGATTCCATGAAAATTATACAACATTTTTCAAACTGTCAAAAAAAAAAAAAACATAAAACAGGTTCACCACCAAAATTGACTGGTTTCTCCAAATCAAGTACACCAATCCCTCATATTGGCAACATAAAGCCCCATAATTTTTAAACTTAATGAAATGTCCAGAGGCCATTCAAATTAAAAGATATGCCAAATTGTTGTATTATGAACTTGAAGCTATTCTTTAGGGATAGAAGATGGCAAGTGGCCAGCCAACGAACATCCCTATTTAATCATGGAACAATTTCTAATCAATCTTAACTTTAATTCTTTGTCTCCTGGAGGTCTCTATACCTGAAACTTTGCCAGAATTATACCCAAGTTCTAAAGCAAAATTGCCAAGTGAATAGTTCAGTGGCACAGTTTAAGTGTGTGTGTGTATGACAGAGAGAGAGAGGAAGAGAAAGAGACACACACACACACACACACACACAGAGAGAGAGAGAGAGAGAGAGAGAGAGAGAGAATTAGCTTTGAAGATAACTGGATCTTCAGCAGTCTCAGTCTATAGTTAATCAAGATGAAATAAAAGAAGTTAAAGAAACTTAATGAAATCAGAGCTGAACCTAGAATGCACACCTATAGGTTCTCAACTCAGCTTTTTGGTCTACTATGCTGCTATATAACAAATGATTTCCTTCTTTCACATGTCTACAAAATACAAACTCCTGGGGCACGAACTAGATTTTCTAATCTTAACTTTCTTTTTATCTGTTTTGTCCAAAATCTTGCATGAAAAATATCCAAAATGAATGTTTATTGAATTACACTCAATTCTTTGTCTAGCATCACCAAACCAACCCCAACCTAACTTTCTCACATTATCCTTCATTGTTTCCCAACATTAACCCCATATCTCTGTCCTCGATGACATCTTAGAAAAAGCAATATAGAAATCCCTTCTCCCTTAGGAAATTAATTTTAGATTTTTTTTTCTTTCTGCAAATGAGGTAATGACAAGGTCGTGAGGACTTTTAAGAAACACTTGCTGTGGGTTCAATCATCCTTTTGTTCACTGGTCATTCCTAAACTGAGAAAAGTCAATAATTTCTCTGTTACTGTAAAGGTTCTGACAGCTACACAGTCACTGCAAAAATATGCTCCAGGCCCTGAAGTAATCCATCTCATTAAAGCCTGACCTTTGACCAAAAAAAAAAAAAAAAAATGGTGAGGAGTTAAATATTTTACATGCTTCTCATGGCAAAATGTTACTTCTCCATAAAAGACCAATTCAGCAAAGGCACTAGAAGATATAAGAGGTTTTGTACAGAGTAAAGGAAATCAATACTCATAAGATGATCATGATTACCTGGGTAGGTTACTAAAGTGTCTGATAAATTGTCCACAAATGCTTTTAGATGACCGTCTAATAGGGAGAACTGAACTCACATGACGTCTTATTTTCCTATTGATGAAACAGAAATAATGATAAAGATAAATGTAATTTTTTTTCCTTAAGTGGAATGCATCTGTTTTTTATTATTTTTTTGTAATTGGCTATGATCTTAGGAGAAGAAACGGGGCAGAAGTATTCTTGGATGCTTATTTTAAGAGAAAGCCAACAGTACACATCAGCATCTATGGAATGCCTATTTTGTCACACATATTGTTCATGCCTAATTTACTTAATCCTCACAGCTCTATATGGTATTATTATCCTCATGTTGCAGAGGATGGTGCTAAGAGATTAAACATCTTGTCCAATGTTACCCAAATAGTAAATAAACAAACAGGATATGAGCCCACTGATACTATAACAATATCTACACTTTTATAGCAATACATACACTTTTCAAACACATCAAAGGATCTAGAAATAGAAGAATAAGAAATTTGAAATTTTTTTCTGGAATATCATATCACCTAAAATTTTAACATGCAGATTAATCTTTCATGCCCCAAATGGTACTATCCTTTCCATTCTTTCCGTCTGATATAGAATATCTCAAAAAGGTATTTTATCCCATGATTTAGGGACTTTATTACCTAAATCCAGACTCACTAGACATTACAGTTCAGAAATCTTTAAGCTATTCATATCCGATGTCTTGGAAACAATAACAACAACAAAAAGTTATTCAAACATAGTTCCATTAGATTTGGGGACAAACAAGGAATATATCAACTGTATCCCCATGAACAGGTAAAGGGAAACTACTAACCAATTAAGAGAATAGGAAAAATAGAGGATTTGGATTGGTTCTTTGTAGAACTGACTTCAACATTGTCCAGAAGGGGAAGAATGGCACAAACTGGCTGGAGTTACCATTACTTTCCCATCCAGTGAATATGGCTGACAAGTTTAATCAATTGATATTAACATGCTTTTCCTATAAACCAATACAAGCCTTTGAAGTCTTATAAAATCTTTCTCAAATATTTGTATTATCCTCAGCACTTCAAGAAAATACCTCTAATGAATAATTTAAGTTAGCATCTACTATTTAGACCTAAGTTCAGCATGTAACGGAAACCTCAAATAAAAGTAATTTATTATATCATGTAAATGAAGTCCAGAGGTAGGCAGATCAGGGCTGCTATCTACACAATCCTTAGGACCCAGGATTCCTTTATCCTTCTCTGTGAACCTCAGCACTATATTCCATACTCATGTTCACGTTATTGTTCAAGTCTGATCCACCCTGTCATCATGGAACGGTTAGGGTTTCATTAGAGACACAAAACAAATACAAGTGATAAAATTGGTTTTATTACAGGCATTAGACATTGTGTGATTGTGGGAACTGGTTAGGTAGTCGAGAAAAGTCTGTTGCCCCTGTGTATGTGTATGTTGACCTACAGTCAGCAGGGATCACAGTCAGGAAGGAAAGATGGATGTGAAGTGGGGACAAGCAAAGAACAAACCAAAATGCCCGAGGACAAGCTGAAATCCATGAAGATGAACTGGAACATATGTTAGTCTCTCACAATCTCCAAGAATTCTACTCTGATTTTATGGATGACCTGAGAAGATCTGGAATGCTATGTCATGAAACTACACAGAAACGCAAAGATAAACAGGACTTGAGAAGATAATGGAGATCCAGCCACTGTCCCACAGGGCACCTTGTGGCTGCAATGGTTTAAACAATTAGAATTGCATTCTGTGCAGCAAGAAAGCGTATTTCCCATCTAAAGTAGCTCTTTTTCTTTAACCTCAACATATTTTTAAGTACAGTATTAACTGTAAGCACAATGTAGGAGAGCATTTCTCTAGAAATTCTTCATCTTGCATGACGGAAACTATACCCATTAAAAAGAATCTCCACATTTCATTCTCTTCTCAATCCCTGGAAACAATCATTCTACTTTCTGTTCTATAAATTTGACTGATTTAAATACTACATATACATGGAATCATGCAGTGTTTGTCCTTTTACAACTGGGTTGTTTCACCCAAGATTCATTATGTTGTAGCATATAATGGGATTTTCCTCTTTTTTACAGCTAAGTAAAATACTTCCATTTTAAGTATATACTACATTTTCTTTACCCATTCAACCATTGATGCACATGTAGGTTGTTTCCACTTCCTGACTATTATGAATAATGCTATGATGAATTTGGGGGTGCAATATCTCCTCAAGATCCTTATTTTGGGGTGCCTGGATGGTTCAGTCGGTTAAGTGACCAACTTCAGCTCAGGTCATGATCTCACAGTTTTTGGGTTCGAGCCCTACATCGGGCTCTGTGCTGACAGCTCAGAGCCTGGAGCCTGCTTCAGATTCTGTGTCTCCCTCTCTTGCTGTCCCTCCCCAAATTAATGCTCTGTTTCTCTCTGTCTCAATAATAAATAAACTTAAAAATTTTTTTAATGTAGAAATTAAAAAAAAATCATGATTTCAATTCTTTTGGATTAATACTCAGAAGTGAGATGGCTGGATTATATGGTAGTTTTATTTATAGTTTTAAAAATTAAATTGCACCATTTTATAATTCTATCAAAGTACACTGTGGTTCCAATTTCTCTACACCTTGCTCGGCACTTGTAATTATTATTTTTTTTAATTTTTTAATGTTTATTTATTTTTGAGAGAGAGAGAGAGAGACAGAGTGTGAGCGGGGAAGGGGCAGAGAAAGAGAGAGGGAGATGCAGAATCTGAAGCAGACTCCAGGCTCTGAGAGAGAGCCCAATGTGGGGCTTGAACCCACAAACCCTGAGATCACGACCTGAGCCAAAGTTGGACACTTAACCAACTGAGCCACCCAGGCGCCCCTAATTATTATTTTTTTAAGTAATGGCCATTCTAACAGATGTGAATTGATATTTCATTGTGGTTTTGGATTACATTTCCTTAATGATTGGTGATTTTGAGTATCTTTTCATATACCTCATGATCATTTGTGTGTTTACTTTGAAAAAATGTTTATTCAAGTTCTTTGCCTAATTTTTAATCAGGTAACTTAGGGGTTTGGGGAGGGTTTTTGTTTTGTTTTGTTTTCTCTATTGAGTTGTCGAAGTTCCTTATATATATTTTTTGTATGAATCCCTTATCAGATATATAAATATTTTCTGGTTGCCTCTTCAATCAGTTGATTGTTTCCTTTCACATGGTCTTCGTTTGATGAAGTCTCACTTGTCTATTTTTGCTTTTGTTGTCTGTGCTTTGAGGTCTTATCCAAGAACTCATTTCCAGAACAATGTGGTAAGAATTTTATATTTCCTTCTTTCATTGGTATTTGCATTTGTGTATAGTATAAGATAAGGGTCCAATGTCATTCTTTTGCATATGGAAATCCAGTTTTCCCAACATCATTTCTTGGAAAGACTCCTCTTTCCCATTGTTTAGCCATGGCAAAAAACAGTTGAACACATGTGCATAAAATTATCTCCAGACTCTCTATTCTGTTTAATTGGTTTATATGTCTCTCTTTATTCTAGTACCATACTTTTTTGATTACTGTAGTATTGTGATATATTTTGAAATAAGGTATTTGAGATCCCTAGCTTTGTTCCTCTTTCCCAAGATTGTTTTGGCCACTCAGGGTTCTTTATGGTTCCCTATGAATTTTAGGATTTTTTTCCTATTTCTCCAAAAAATGTCATTGAGATTTTGATAGGGATCTCATTGAATCTGTAGGTTGCTTTGGGTGGTATATATATTTTAACATTATTAAGTCTTCCAATGCATGAACATAAGCTATCTTTTCATTTACTTATGTCTTCTTTAATTTCTTCCAGCAATATTTTGTAGTTTTCAGTGTGCAAGTCTTTGGCTTGCATAAGTTTATTCTTTATGATGCTATTATAAGTGGGACTATTTTTTTAATGTCCTTTTTGAATTGATAGTTTTAATATTTAAAAATGCAACTGATTTTTGCATGTTGATTTTGTGTCCTGTAACTTTGCTGAGTTGTGTGTGTCTATGTGTGTGTGTGTGTGTGTGTGTGCAATATTTGGATGTTTGTACATATTAGACTATGTCATTTGTGAACAAAGATAATTTTACTTCTTCCTTTCTAACTTGGATGTCTTTTTAATTCTTGTCCTACCTAGGAGGCCTGGCTAAGACCTCTGGTATTATATTGAATGGAAGTGCTGAGAATGAGCATGTGTGCCTTATCCCTGATTTTAGAGGAAAGGCTTTCAATTCACCATTGAGTATGATGTTAACTGTGGGCTTTTTATATGTTGCCTTTATTATGTAGAAGCATGTTTCTTCTATTTCTAGATGGTTAGGTATTTTTATTATGAAAGGATGTTGAATTTTGTAAAATGCTTGTTCTGCATCTATTGATATGTGAATTTTGTCATCCATTCTGTTAATGCAGTGTGACGCATTGATTGATTTTCCTATGTTGAACCATCCTTACATTCCAGCAATACATCCCACTTTATCATGGTGATATGCTGTTGAATTAGGTCTGCTAGCATTTTGTTTAATATTTTTACACCTATTTACATCAGCAACATTAGTCCATACTTTTATTTCTGAGTCTTTTTCTGGCTTTGGTATCCGAGTTAAATTTTCCCTTTTAAGCTAATACAACTAAAGTTCAATTACATACAAAAATTGTATACGTTTACTTCTTCCCCACACACATTTTATGTTATTGATGTCATATATTACATCTTTTTATATATCATGTATCCATTAACATATTTTTATAATTATAGCTATTTTTTATCCTTTTGCCTTTTAATTTCCATACCAGAATTAAAATTTTCCTATGCACTACCATTACAGTATTACCAC